>CM035836.1:407907342-408507342 GCA_020510985.1 Pholidichthys leucotaenia | reverse complement strand
ATTCCTCCCTCTGTTTTCTCGGAGTGTCTGCCTATCCTGGCAGGGAACTGACTGATAATGGAGGAGTCTGTTGTTCCAGAGGCTCTGGTTCCAACTCCACAGTCACACTTCAGGTTGGAAAGAGGCTTGGTTGAACACCTGCAGTGCCGGCTCCCACATCAGCTGCCCTGGTGCCCCTACCCACTGCTACATGTTAGAGCATTTCATCTGCTGTCCCTCCAGCATCCCCAGAGGTGGCCACTGCCACTGGCCATTGTTATCATATGCCAATGTTACAGCAGGAATGAGAGGTGAGGAGGCTCCCTTAAGTGAACCAGTCTCCCTGGAAAACCAAGTGCTTCAGTTCCTTGAAAGCAGAAATATAAAGGTTGAAGTAAATGCAATTTCAGCCTGTAATACTTTACCCAGAAAGGATAATAAAACAAAGAAATCAATCGTGATGTGCTTTGTGAACAGAAGGGTAAAGAATGACATACTGATTCAGGCCAGAAAGTTACGGGGAACAGAAGTTTACCTAAATGAACATTTAACCAAAGGCTAATGCTGAAATAGCACGGCAAGCACGGATGCTGAAAAGACAAAATAAGATACAGGCAACATGGACAAGAAACTGTAGAGTCTGGATCAAACTAAATGGAACACCTGAGGAAGCAAAGACCATAATAATCAGAGATCTCACTGACTTAAATACTGTAAATATAGATGAACACTGATTAAGAAAATTAAGAGACTATGATAATCCATATCCACACACACGGCAAGAATAGTTCTTTTGTGACATACCATGTCAATGTACTTTTTTTTTGTAACTTAGATTTTTATTCATTTTTCATCATATATAATGCATTCAGATCACATTCTACATTTAAAAAACAAAGGGGTTAGGGTAGGGAAAAATAAAAAAAAATTAAAAAATAAAAGGGGGGGGGGGCAAATGTTGGAGCATCAAGTTTTTAGTTTCCATCTCTTAATTCTTCTGGTTTTTTCAGTGTCTTTGGTTATTCTTTCAATTTCTGCCTCATTGTTGCACTTTGTAGTGTGTCCATTTCCGCCATTTTTTCTCCCATATTCCTTCTTGCATTCTTCGTCGATATGTTAGTTTTTCCATCATACGTATGTCCTCAACAATGTCAGTCCATTGTTCTTGGTCAGGAAGAACTTCTGATCGCCATTTTTTTGTGATAGTTTTTTTACATGCAGTCAACAAGATTTTAACTAGATATCTGTCCTCAGCCTGTATAACATTGTCTTTTTTAAGATCACATAAGTACATCAGGTTACAGTTCATTGGTATATTATATCCTAATATCCTCTGCATTGTCACATGCATAGATTTCCAAAATGATGATATTTTGTAGCATTTCCAAAACATATGTGAGTGGTCTGCATTTTGAGCCCCACATCCCCTCCAGCATAAAGATTGGGTATTTGTATATTTTCCTTGAATCTGTGGTGTAATGAAAAAGCGAATCAGGTTTTTCCATCCAAATTCCCTCCATGCCCTTGAATTTGTTGATGTGTGTTGTGTTTTCCATATTTCCTGCCAGCTTTCTTCTGTTATGTTTAAATTGAGCTCTTTCTCCCATTTCTCCTTTATCTAGTTACTTGTATGATTGTCATAAGTTTCTGATATAGTTTTGAAATAATTCTTATTTTATTTCCTGCATATGAGCTTAAAATAAATTGTATAATCTCGTTCACATCTGTTTGGAGGTTATGCCTAATCTTCTTCATATAGTAATCTCTCATCTGCAGATATCTGAAAAGTTCCGATCTTTCTAATTTAAATTTTCTCCTGATATTTACAAAGCTCCCGAGATCTTTTTTTCCGATATTGCCCCATGCTGTGATTCCCTTGTTCACCAGATTTTTGTATCCCCTATCTTGTTTTGCCGGTTCAAACTGACTGTCAAATGCTACCCATTTCAATAGTTTTATGTCTTCCCTTATATTATATTTTTGTACTATTTTATACCACAGTTCTAAAGTAAATTTAGTGATTGGGTCTATTTGTTTGATTTGCTTATATGCATCTTTATCCCCTATTATGCTTTGTACTGGGAGTCCCTCAATTTCCTTTTCCATTTCTTTCCATTTTGCCTCATATCCCTCGTCGCACCAACATATGATATATCTTATTTGTGCTGAGTAGTAATATTCCTTTAGACTCGGTAGGCCCATGCCTCCTTTCTCTTTTGGTAATTGGAGGGTTTTATATTTCACTCTTGGTTTTTTACCTCCCCAAACAAATCTCGATATCATCCTGTCCCACTTTGAGAATTGGGCATCTGGAATCTCTGTTGGTATAGCCTGGAAGAGGTAAAGTAATCTAGGTTGTATGCTGATTTTGACTGTCTCAATTTTTGAATTCAGATCCATATTTAAGATTGACCATCTATCAATATCTTTTTTTATTTCTTGTTCCAACCTATCATAGTTTGCTTTATATATTTTGCTTAGGTCTTTAGGTATGTTCACTCCAAGGTATTTTATTTCTTTTTGGTTCCAGTTTAGTTTGATCTTATCAGTTATCTGGTTTAGAGGGTTATAGTGGAATGTCAGTATTTGTGTTTTTGTTATGTTTATCTTGTATCCTGATAATTTTCTATCAAGTTCATCATTTCCATTATTGATTTATCTGGTTGTTCAAGGTAAACTATAATATCGTCTGCAAATAGCCCAATCTTGTGTTCCGCCCCCTTTATTGTTACACCTTTTAATTTCTTATTTTGTCCTATCGCTTGAGCCAATGGTTCTATGAACAGAGCAAACAAGGTGGGCGATAAGCAGCATCCCTGCCTAGTTGATCTTTGTATATTTACTTTGTCTGTTAAGCTACCGTTTATCTTGATTCTTGCCACAGGTTCTTGATATAGCGTCCTTATGCATTGTACTGATTTTTCGTTAAATCCAAAGCGCTCCAGTACACCATATAGGAATTTCCAGTTAACCCTGTCAAATGCTTTTTCTGCGTCTAAACTCATTATTACTGCGCTTTTCTTTTCTTTATGTATTTGGTTAATTATATGTATTGTTCTCCTGATATTGTCATGTGTTTGGCGTCCCTCTATGAATCCAGTTTGATCATCTTCTATCAATTCCGTCAAGAATGTCTTTATTCGTTTACATATAATTGTTGTGTATATTTTATAATCTACATTTAATAAAGAGATTGGTCTATAGTTTCCGCATTGTTCTTTATCTTTCCCTGGTTTTAAAATAACTGAAATGATTGCTTCGTTCCATGATGGAGGTATTTTGTTGTTGTTCAGCGTCCAATTAAATGACTTTAGGAGTTGTGGCGTGAGTTCTTCTATAAACAGTTTATAAAACTCAGATGGGTATCCATCACTACCTGGTGATTTACCGTTTTTAAGTGACTTAATCACATCTCTGATCTCTTGTGTTGTTATTTCTGCTGTTAGTTTTTCATTTTGTTGATTTCCTATTGATGGCAAGTCCAATGTGTCTAGAAATTTTTTGATATCTTTAGTATTTGTTTCTTCAGGTTGCGAGTATAGTTCTTGGTAGAAATTATGGAAAATTTCTTCGATGTTTTCTGGGTTAACTGTGGTTTTATTTGTGGTGGGGTCTTTAATCTTGTATACATTATTCATTGTTTGTTGTTTTCTTAACCGTTTTGCCAGCAGTTTTGTGGCTTTTGGCCCCGTTTCATAATATTTTTGCTTTAGATATCTATTTTTCCTTTCAATTTCATCCATTTGTGTTTCTTTTATCTTTGTTTTTTCTTCTTTAATTTCTTGATATATTTTTGGGTCATTTGTGCTTTGATGTTTACGTTCTAGTTCCCTCAGTCTCTCACATCTTTGTTCATACGCTTCCAGTTTAGTCTTATTTGCTTTTCCTGTTTCAACAATTAATTTACCCCTTAACACGGCTTTTAGTGTGTCCCATAGTATTGTTGGGTCCACTTCTTCATTGTCATTCTCTTGGATATATTCGTTTATGTTTATTTTTATTCTTTCTTTCATTTTCTCATCATTTAACAGTCCTACGTTAAGTTTCCATGTTGTTTGTCGTTTTCTATTGTTCAAATATATTTCCATGTATATAGGATTATGATCTGATATTTCTGCCCCTCCAATCCAACAATTTCTCACCCTGTGTCTGTCACCTTCATTCATAAGGAAGTAATCTATTCTAGAGTGTACTTTATGGACTGCTGAATAATGTGTATAGTCTTTTTCGAGTGGGTGCAGGTCCCTCCATATGTCTACCATACCCATTTCTGCCAGTGAGGTTCTTATGAACTTTGTTACATGTTTTTTTGTCTTCTTAACACTTGTTGTGTCAACTTCATGATCCATGACAGCATTTAAGTCTCCTCCACAAATTAGGACTCCTTCACTGTGTGTTGCTATGAGATCAAACAGATGTTGAAAAAAACCCTTGTCACTTTCTGGTGGGACATAGATGTTCACTAATGTAATCTGCATACCATCTATTCTTCCCTTTATTATTACATACCTGCCTTCTTTATCCTGGATTTCCTGTTCACTTTCAAATTGTATTTTGTTTGAGATTAGTATCATAACCCCCCTTTTTGCTCCTCCCTTAAATGAACTGTAGTAGGAGTTCTTATAGCCAAATCTCTTTAGTTTCACATGTTCTGTCTTGCTCAAATGTGTCTCTTGCATAAATATAATTTCAGCTTTTTCCTTCTTGAATTTTCTTATTATTCTTTCCCTTTTAACAGGTGAGTTCAGACCATTCACGTTTAATGTCATTATCTTAAGATTTTTACCCATATTCATGTTTTTCCATTTTTTTAACTTGTGCTCCTAGCCCCTTTAACAACAAAAATAACACATATTTATATAAAAACACATTAAAAAATCTCGACCTCCGTACTTTGGGCCTTTCTTCTGCCCACTGGTCCCTGTTGGTGGGTGGGGGGTTTGTCTTCACAGAGTGAAGGGCCCTCCCTAGACTTCTAATTACTATCAAAGTAATAGTCATAAGTCTAGAAATGTCCAACAAATATCACTTAAACCTCTCCTAGCCGTCTGTTTCTCTTTTACCTTGTCTTCTTGGCCTTCATTTCTTCTGTGCCTTTCTTAATCTTTGTTATGATCTAGGCTTTCAGTTGAAAGCCTTGTAGCTTGTCCTGGGCCCGCTGCTCTACGTCTCTCCCCCTTCTTCCGCCGTTCACTCGTCTCCACTCCGTCTGTCGTGGTGCGTTCAGGGCCGCCGCTGCTCCAGCCGTCTCCTTCGGCATGCTCACCTCAAGGCCCCGCTCCATCATATCCCGCGCTGCCTCTTCGGCCGTGTTGTAGGTTCTTGTGCCTTCCTCCCAATGAATCCTCATTTTCGTTAGCGGCGTTTGGAATCTAATTTTTTTCTCTTTCAGCGTTTTTTTAATATTGGCATATTTCTTCCGCTGCTGCACGATTTCTGTCGGGTAGTCATGGTCAAAAAATACCTGTTTGTCGCCGATTCGTATCTTTTTTTTCCATGCTTGCGTCAGGATTCTTTCCTTTATGTCATATTTCACAAAGTTTACCACAACTGACCTGGGTGGAGAGTTTGTTTTCGGGTTCTGTGCCGGTGCTCTGTGCGCCCGTTGAATCTGCAGATCCGTTTCTCCGGGTATTTCCAGTTCTTTTTTTAAGAATTGATCCATGAATTTTGTCATCGAGTTGCCTTCAATGCCCTCCGCAATTCCAAAGATGCGCATATTGCTTCGTCGGGATCTGCTCTCCAAGTCGTTTATTTTCTCCTGCATCCTCTGCGTTTGCGTCGTCAGGGTCTGTAGTTGTTCGTTTGCCTCGCTTTTCCAATCTTCTAGTTCCGAAATTCGGGTCTGCGCTTCTGTCATACATGCCCGCTGGGAGCGCAGCTCCTCCATGTTTTCCGTTAATTTACGCTCCATTTCTCTTCGGAGGTCCATGATTTCCTCCTTAATTTCTTTTTTCAGTTCCTCCTTAAGAGCCGCTAAATCCTGTTGTAGCTGTCGCTTGAATTCTCTTAACTCTTCACCCAAACTGGCGATGCCAGCGTTCATGTTGTCGAGTCTGGTGTCTTCCATTTTCTCTGCTGTAGACACCTCGTTTTTTTGGGCTTTGCGTACAGCGGTTTTTCCTGCGTTGTTGGAGAGGAATTCTTCAATTTTACCCTGTTTTTGTCCTTGTGCCCGGTTCCTTCGTGTTTTCATCCCTTAGTTTATTGATTCGTTTATGTCGAGTTGGCCATTTACCGATGATTTTTAATCCGGCTAGGGAGAGCTCTTTGTTTAAGTGTTATGTCTCTCCGCCATCTTCCCGGAAGTCCCCATGTCAATGTACTTTAAAAAAAAACCAAAAAAAAAAACTTTTTACTGACTTGAGTAGACATCAATTATCCCCAGTTGGAGGAAGCTATCTGACACAGAGTGAGGAAATTCAAACTCTGAAAATATGCCATTATGCTGAACATAAACTACAAGAGATGGAGAATGATATTGATCCTGATAAACACTTTTTCAGTAATATTCATAATCATTGTGAATATTACACTGAAAAGCAATTCAAAAGTCAAGCGCAATTAGATGGTAAACTATCAATAATACACTTTAACAGCAGAAGTCTTAACTAAAACTTCCCACAGATTCAGGACTATTTAAAACAGCTAGACAGAAAATTTACAGCTATCGCAGTCTCTGAAACTTGGCTTAATGAAGAGCAGGCTCCTTTGATGGCAATAGAGGGATATCAGATGTTTCATATTAGCAGATCTCAAAAAAGGGTGGTGGTGTTGCACTGTATATTGATGACCTGTATAGGTGTAAACTTGTAAATGGAATGTCCTTTGCACTACCAGGGATTCTGGAATGTGTTACTGTTGAGATTGACCAAGATAAAACAAAAAATCTAATTACAAGTTGTATATATAGAATGCTGGGAACTTGCATTGAGACATTCAGAGATAAACTAGTCGAGCTGTACAATAATATTACTAGTAAGAAAATGGTTGTGATTTGTGGAGATTTCAATATTGATTTACTAAATCCATTTCAACAAAATGTAATTAGAGTTCATGAATTCTATGTACAGTATGAGTCTATATCCCACAATAACACATCCCAGTAGAATTACAGTTCACACTTCAACACTTATTGATAACCTGTTTGTTAATATTATTGATAAGAAAATAGAAAGTGGATTATTGATAAATGATATAAGTGACCATTTGCCAGTCTTTGCACTTAACCATGGCCACACGGGGGCCAATACAAAAAAAAAAAAACAAAAAAAAACAACTTTAAAATCTTTCAGATACAAATCACAAAATGCAATCAGTTCTTTTAAAGAAGACTTGCTGAAGCAAGACTGGACAAAAGTCTATGTATCAGATGTAAATGAAGCCTATGACACATTCATGAACATTGTAACCACTCTTTATGAAAAAAAAAATTGTCCATTAGTAAAGAAAAAGCTTAAACATAAATTTGTCGATAAGCCATGGTTAACCAAAGGATTACAAAAGGCATGTAAAAAGAAAAATTCATTATATAAAGGCTTTCTAAAGAAAAGGACAAAAGAAGCAGAGCAGCGGTATAAAACATACAAAAATAAGTTAACATATATAATGAGATGTAGTAAAAGAGACTATTACAGTAAAGAACTGGAGAAAAACAGAGACAATATTAAAAATACATGGACAATACTTAACAATATTCTTGGAAATAAAAACAGAAATACAAGCTACCCAACCAATCTTTCAAAAAAAAAAAAATAATAATAACTCAGAGTGTGAATGCAGTTTCACCTGCAGATGAATTTAATAACTTTTTTGTTAACATTGGTCCTAATTTGGCTCGAGAAATACCCATTATGGCACCTACAGGTGATACAATAAGCAAAAACACTGCTATAAAAGACTCCATTTTCATAAAGAACACAGACGAGAGAGAGGTCATTGAAATTGTTAAATCATTTATAAGTAAAACATCTATGGATTGTGATGGTATTGACATGCTCTTAGTCAAAACTATCATTGAATGCTTAGTGAAGCCACTGATGTATATTTGTAACCTGTCTCTCCAAACAGGTATATTTCCCAGTGCAATGAAAATAGCTAAAGGAATTCCGATATACAAGATGGGTGACAGAGGGGAATTTTCAAACTATAGGCCTATTTCACAATTGCCGCAATTTTCCAAGATATTTGAAAAAATATTCTGTGAGAGAATTGACAACTTCATAATGAAGAATAATTTATTGTGTGAGCAGCAATATGAGTTCAGACACAAGACGACAACTGCATTTGCTCTAATGGAATTTATAGAAAAAATGTCAGCTGTCGTTGAAAATAAAGAATATTCAGTTGGGGTATTCCTGGATCTTAAAAAAAGCATTTGATACAGTGGATCATAACTTATTATTAAAGAAACTACAAAATTGTGGTATTGGGGGGTAGCACTGTTCTGGTTATGTAGTTACTTAAAGAATAGATATCAGTATGTATGTGTTGGTAACAAAAACTCACAGTTACTGAAGGTTACTTGTGGAGTCCCACAGGGTTCAGTTTTGGGGCCACTGTTATTCAATATGTATATAAATGATATATATAAAGTTTTGGAGAAAAATTGATTTACTGTTGTTTGCCGATGACACTAATTTATTATGCAGTGGAAGCAATTTGGAACAACTTTTGGATACACTCGGAAAGGAATTAGAAAAGCTTAAACTGGTTTGATTCAAACAAATTAACGCTCAATTTAAGTAAGACAAAATTTATAGTTTTCAACAATCATCACAACAACTTAGTGCCTAAACTCAGTGTAAATGGTGTAGAGATTGAAAGGGTATCCAAAACTAAATTTCTTGGAGTAATAATTGATAATAAACTGTGTTGGAAGTCACATATTAATTATATTAAAGGTAAAATATCTAAATCAATTGCAATACTACACAGAGTGAAATATTTGCTGAATCAACCCACATTATATACTTTGTATCATTCATTAATACTCCCATACATGACATACATACTCCCATACATATGGGAGTATTAATACTCCCATACTTCGCCCCCTGGTGGGACCAGCGATGGATCCACTCCAGTTCGCCTACCAGCATGGCATTGGGGTGGAGGATGCAGTGATCTTCCTCCTTCACCGTTCTCTGTCCCACCTGGAGAAGCCCGGGAATGTGGTGAGGATCATGTTCTTTGACTTCTCCAGTGCTTTCAACACCATTCAACCAATGATCCTGAAGGACAAGTTGCTGTGCGCAGGGGTGGACCAGCACCTGTCATCATGGATCCTTGACTACCTCACTAACCGGCCACAGTTTGTGACAACCCGAGATTGTGTGTCTGACATGATCATCGGTAGCACGGGGGCCCCCCAGGGAATGGTTTTGGCTCCCTTCCTGTTCACCCTTTATACTGTGGACTTCTCACACAACACAACACACTGCCATCTACAGAAGTTCTCTGACGACTCTGCGATCGTCGGCCTCATCTCCAACGGAGATGAAGCTGAGTACAGAGGACTTATCCAGGACTTCGTGGACTGGTGCCATCGGAACTGCCTCCAGATCAACGCGAGGAAAACTAAGGAGCTGGTGGTGGACTGCCGCAGGCAAGGACAACCCTTCACAGCACCAGTAAACATACAGGGAACAGACATTGAGATGGTGACATCCTACAAGTACCTTGGTGTTCATCTGAACAATAAACTAGACTGGTCACACAATACCGACGCACTCTACAAGAAGGGACAGCACTGGCTGTTCCTACTGAGGAGGCTCAGGTCTTTTGGTGTACAAGGGACGCTGCTGAAGACATTCTACGACACATTGGTGACATCAGCCATCACTTTTGGAGTGGTCTCCTGGGGCAACGGCATTACAGCAGCCGATAGGAAGAGACTGAACAAACTGATCAAGAAAGCTAGCTCTGTCCTGGGGAAATGCCTTGACCCAGTGGAGGAGATAGGAGAGAGAAGGATTGTGGCTAAACTGTCATCTCTGCTGGAGTCCGAGTCCCACCCTATGCAGGACATATTGAACGCACTGAGGAGCTCATTTAGCAGTAGTTTACATCATCCTAGGTGCGCAACCGAGAGGTTTCGCAGGTCCTTCCTAACTACGGCTGTCAAACTGTATAACCTAAGCAGGGCTGCTCGCAGAGATAGCAAAAAAATGTGACGACCTAGTAGGATTGAATGCAAAAGAAGCAACAGACTTACACAAATGGTCCCCTCCAGTATACAACTAGGACAATATCAGTCGCTACGGAGGGTGACAATATGTATGGGTACATATTCATACTATGTAGGATAACTAAGTAGACGGTTATGCTGTTTATTCCATCTTGCTACAATGCTCCGCACTTTGTATATATATTTATATATTTATGTGTACGTATGTATATCCACTGCTCTTATTTATATTTTTCGTATCTTCTTAATTATTGCTCTGAGTGTTGCTATCCCTGTGCTGTTGCAATCCTGGAATTTCCCCATTTGTGGGACTAATAAAGGCTTATCTTATCTTATCTTATCTTATCTTATCTTAAGTATGGGGAAATACATATAAAACAAACATATATCCAATCTTTATGCTCCAGAAGAGAGCTATTAGAATAATAAATAAAGCTGCTTACAAGGAACCAACAAACCCACTTTTTCTTAAATTAAAAGCTCTCAAGTTGAAAGATCTGGTTGACTTTAAAACTGCAGTAATAATATTTAAAGTGAAGAATCTATCACTGCCCGCAAATATCTAAAAGTTGTTCCAAATAAGGGAGAAACAATATCATTTCAGAGGAACATATATATTTCAAAAACCTTCAGTGAGAACTACCACCAAGCAACACTGTGTCTCAGTGCAAGGAGTCAGATTGTGGAACGCTTTTGGACCTGAATTAAAATCATGTACAACGCTTGGACAATTTAAACAAAAACTAAAGGAAGAAATACTCCAAACACATATACAAGATGACATGTAAAATCACATAAGGATTGTCATATCCAGTCTGTGTTGTGTTGTTGCTTAGTTTTTTTTGTCACGTTTTGTCTTAGCTTTGTTCTGAATTATAATCACTCTTGTTTTGTTTTTCTTTTGAATTCTTGGATAGAATTTGGGTGAGCAACATTGTCACAGCTCAATATAAGCTGTGGCTTCAGCCATCACCCATTTCAGATAACTTACGTTGAACTATATGATCAGAGGAGTTATTGTTTAATTTGACCTTGTAAGATGTTTTTTTTCCCCCTTTGTTGTATTATTCTGTTCCTTTTTTTTAATCTTTACTTTTAATCTTTCCAAAATAAAAAAAATCATTCATTCATTCATTCATGTTTAGATCCTTTTTATTAATATTATCATGTTCATCTGAACATGATAATTGCTTGGGTTTTATTGCCACAGTCACAATTATGTTTGATTTTGATGATTTGTATTCTCATAGTTTTGTTATGTTTATTCCTGTCGTGCTTTGAGTTTGGCCTTTTGTTTTGACAGCGTATTTTGCTTACTTCCGGTTTTACATTATGAGCTTTTCTCTGATAATTATTCACAGCTGCTTTTGATTTCATGAATATTGATTGTTCGTAGGTGTTCTTGATTTTGCTCCCTTATTTATAGAGGTTGGGTGTGGCCTCCAGCACGACATTCACACTATCACGTTATTATGCTGTTATGTTTTATGCTATCTGGTTAAGCTCTTTGTCATGTCAAGTTTTGTTCACGTCTGTTTTGTTCATATCTGTTTGTTTTTGTTTTTTTTGTCATGTCTGGAAGTCTGCCTAAGAGGAGTAAGTTTGCATGTGAGTCCAGTTCTTTGCCTCGGAGAATCATTCCTGACACATTTCCGACTTCTTACTTAAAAAAATTAGCAGCCCTACATTTCATTTTTCGTTTAAATGTATCACTTTTTTGTCAAATTTGTGACTGTTTTATGATTTTTTTTAAACATGAATTTGTAACATTTTACATATACGGTACACTTTTCAGATAAATTTGTAACTTTTTAAATCTGACTTGTTTAAATTACTTGTTCTTTGTAGCTGGAATAGAAGAACAATATCAACACCCATCTCAGCTAAATAAGATTATAAATTTTCTAACATGACCAAAAATGCAATAATTTCTAGTGAGACTAATTAGTCATTTTAAACAGGCACATTTCTAATCAGTTTTCAAATCAGTGAAATTAAAACTTAGTGACTATGACCAAAGTAAAAGTGAAAGTAGTTTTATCCTCACATGTACTTGAGTAGAAAGTATTCTGCAGTAAAGTTATTCATCTAAGTACTGTTTTGTCAAAGTATCTACAAGTACAAGAGCTTTTTCTGGCAACATGTTTATCCATCACTGCCAATGTCTGACTATTCTGAATAAATATAACTTGTATTCTACCCAAACCTGCAGTGTATATTAATGATTATAACTAAGTGAATACAGATAATGTCATGATGCTGAGCACAGGTGGAGAGCCGTGCTCAGGCCTTAAATTCATCCTGATTATCTTCTGTAAATTCCCACTTTAGTTTACGATTCATTCTGGTGGGATAGATGTATTTTGTTATTTGAGTTTGCCATTTGTTTCTGTTTATGAAAGTCTCTGTTCCTAGTTTAGTTATTATTATTTTGTCTTTGGTATTATGCATCCATGACTGTCCAGTTTTGTATCATAATTATTATCTGCCTGTGTGGACATGAGCCTCCCTTCATCTTCATCCTCACCTCTCCTTTTGTATTTAGTTTCCATGTATATTACATTATTGCATCTCTTGTTTTTGTCTTCATCTTATCCTGACCTTGGTGGGTTATTATTTTGATTTTCTCCTCGTGTATTATTTTGTCTGACCTCATTTTGTATTCATGTTCTCCTGTGCTTTTATTTTGACAGTTGTCTCTATTTACTTCCTTTGTAGCTGAAGTTCACGGGCTGCCACAGCTGTCAGTCATTTGGTTATCATCCTTGCTCATGTCACCCACACCTGTGTGTCATTTGTGATCATTCCCTTTGTGCCTATTTAAGGCCTTTAAGGTCTTCTTGTTATCCAGATGTTAGTTTTACGTCTTTGTCTCAGTGTCTAGACGGGAGTTCTCCGTCTCAGCCTGTAGCCTTTTTCATTCCTTATTATCCAGGCATCCTCGTACACCTCAGCCTGGTTCCGTTCAGGCTGTTCTTTTCATCTTTGGTTATCCTGGCATTCCCGCATGCCTACCTGTATTTACTCCTATGCCAGTTTATGTAAGTGTTGTCTGTGTTATTCTGTGTTTTAATTAAACGTTTTTGCAAACTTGTGTAATTGGGTCTTTGTTCCGCCCCTGCTGGGCATTTATGACAAATAAAGTACTTGAGACAAACCTTTTATTTAATAATTTAAAAAAAAACACAAATTTTGGAAATACCAGATTATTTGTTGCCATAAATAAATATGTAAAGAATGCATGAACTGAGGTGCAGCTCACAGTTGTATAAAAATGTGAATGACTGGTTGTTTAAAAAAGTTAAAGTCAAATTAGACTTTTTTATGTATTGGAATTGTAAACATGTAAAACATCAACGTAGGTATTAAAGAAAAAAGAAGAAGGTGCTTCCATCTCAGAACCAGTGGATGTGGACACCATTCACACTCAGACTGGTTCTCTGGTCTTTGCATCTCTCAGCTCCACATCAGATGTAGTTGTCACGGATCACACAGACATTTGCTGGATTAAAAAAATTCACAGTGATTAATGTACATTACCTCCTCTGCTCCGTTGAATGTTTACAATAGAAAATAACCTTTATTAACTTGTGTGGCTGTTGGATAATGAAGAACATCATAGATGGTTCCTGGTATTCTGGTGTGGTATGATTTCTGATAGATACAAAGATGTTTGATAATTGCCATATACAGAAATCGGTACAGTAGTCAGAAACTGTTCAAGTAATTTATAATTGCTCAAGTTTGAGCAGTCACCAAAAACATTAGCAACAAAGTATCTACTAAAAACATTACTTTAGTGATTAGTTTACTCTCGCTTGTTTAAGGTGCTTTTCTTTCATTTTCATTGGTTTATTGTTTTTTGATATTTTTTTAAACTCATTGTTCATCAATAGTAGAAACACAATTCAGTAAATTAGTGACCGTTTTATACTAATAATAGAAAGCACAATTTGGGTGACTAGTCAATATTCTGAAGGTCCATTGGTCCTAAAGTCTTATTGTTAAAAATGATTATATGCAGTTCAAACCAGCCCTCAAATTAATAAGTTTACTACAACTTAACCATCTGACTTGACATCGTCCCTTCCCATCCACCACACCACATATGTACACACTTTGCATTTAGTGTATTCATGGGCGAGTTCTGCATGAGTCTATGATGCAACTTTGGGCATTTTCCTGATGTTAAAGTGAGATTTAGCACCTAGTCTTTTCAGTCTTGTTTGAAAATGGCGGCGCTCTGTTGCTATCAACACTTCCGGCTGTGACCAACAGGATAAAATGCAAACGCCAAATGGAATCAGATTCGTTATTTGCTTTTGCTCAATTTCAATTTTATTTTGACAAGGCGGAAACAATATAATAGCTATTTTCGGTTGCTCCGTTTTCGTTTCACAAATGAAATATTAAAAGAACAAAGAGTACACAGATTTGATAGGTGTACAGAGGGGGCTTCAAGCTGGACCCAATGAGGGCACTCATCCTGTATTTCACGTGTTCCAAAAAAGGAGGTTACTAATGTTGCAGGCCCAGTAGTAGTAATGCAAATTTGGAAGTCCTAACCCACCTCTACTTTTTGGTAGTTGGAGAGTTAATCTGCTGATCCACACTGTCATGAACCTTCCCGTGTACTTTTACGCAGCGCACGGCGAGGGGAGAAATGATGAGGATTTACGTGCAAGGGTTCACCACAACACATTTATTGAACACAAAGACTGATGACAAACAGTTCCCAAAAAGGTGAAGACTTACAAAAATACAAAGAAACACTTACATTTGGCGTTCGGGGGCTGACATCACCCTGCGAATGCATAAGGAGAAACGTGTGCCCACGCTGGCGTCCCACAGCCGGTATCGCTGTGTGGGCGCCAGAGAACTACGAAATGCGCAGAGTGGATACACGTCGTTGAGGTCCTGCGATAAGCCTGTATACTGACAGTTCTGCAGACAATACATTACACTGACAATTCACTGACTATACAGTGCAATGCAATACAATGATCCAGCAATGCGTGACTGGCACAAGGCTGCTTAAATACACGCATTGCTGGTGATGGTGAAATTGCGAGCACCTGGGAGAGGAGCGGGGAGATGGCAAACAGGAATGGGAACAGCTGATGGTAATGAGAGAGGAGGCGTGGTTGGACCAGCAGACTGTCAGCCAGTGCTCACAGAAGAGTGAGCCAAAGAGAGCTGCCTCACAGCTGCCGGCCAGAGAACAGTGACATAGGATAGGGAAGCACACTGAAATACATAATATACACATATACAGCGGCACCTAACCCCACAGGGAGGTCAGGACCGAGCCGGGGAAACCAAGCCGGCTTGGCTCCTGACACATACCTTTTTTATTGCCCCAAAGAAATGGATTTATTAGCTGATCTGGCTTGGAAAAGAAGGATTTACGGATTAAGATTGGGATATGCTGAAATCGATTGAGAAATTGTGACAGTATAGTCATTTTTACTAAATTTTCACATCCAATCAGGCAGAAGGGGAGAGTGGACCACCTTGCAAGCTCAGATTTACAGCACTCAAACAGTGGGCTAAAGTTTTTAGAGAAAAAACTTGGTAAATGACCTTGTCACCAGTATATCAAGGTGTTTTAATCCATTTGCTGCCAATTTAAAAGGAAAAGAGTTCTGAAGGAGTAGCTCAGAACATGAGTAATTGGAATGTAATTACTCTTTCCGCAACTGACTTTGTAACCAGAATATTTTCCAAATTTTTCTAATATGTAAATTATTGTAGGGAAACTTGGTTCCTCAGCCACAAAGGGTGCCCAAACCAGTGTATTCCCTGTGCCACTCCCAAGCCCAGATAAATGGGCAGGGTTGCATCAGGAAGGACATAAAAATCCTTGCCAAATCAACATGTGGATCATTGGGATATAAGGTGCTGATATGCTGTGGTGACCCCGAAAGTGAGCAGCTGAAAGACAAAAAAATAAAAAAAAATAAATCATAATTGTTGGCAGGCTAGTGACAGGTTTGAAGATAAGCAAAAGGAGGTCATCAGCATAGAAAGTAAACTTGTCAGCCAAACCATGGTGCACTACTCCCTCTATGTTTGTAGTTTAAGTTGACTTATTGATAATAGTAATTAAGTTTATTGCCATGATCCAAGTGATCATGGTAGTATTAAAAAAAATAATAACCCACTTGTTTCATATTGATCCTCTTATAAAAGTATTGCATTATGTAAGAAAACATATAGCCCATGTAAACAGAATGAAGGATTTGGGGAACTTTAACAGCTTCTTTAATAAGTAATAACTTCATCAATAAATCTGTAAAACAGATAAACAGAGTAGATCAGACATAAAAAATTAATAGGCCAATTATTATTACTTATTAATTTGCCAGTGTCACATTTTATAAAGTTTGTCAGTTGAGAAGTCTTATGCTCTGCTACATGTGCTGCAAATAGTGGTGACATTGTAGCAGCTGTGCTATTGTACCATGCCTGATGCAGTATCGTGACATCTCAATTGCAATTCTTTTTCTGCATTATGTTGAAAAAAATATGAATGTACAAAAAACCTAAAAGCACATTTTTTGATGTCAACAAATGATGTATTGTAGTGCCTAAATTATTTGATGTCTACAGGAACAAAGTGAAGACATATGTACTGCTTTAGACCTTTTGTATTTTCCCCATAACGTCAACAAAGTTCATTCTATCTCATCAACATGAGATAGGGACATTTAAGGGGCTCAAAATCAAATGAAGGAAAGATGAAATGAAACTGCAAAGGCAGAATATGAGTTCACTGCTTTTGGCCTGAAAACATGCACAAGCACACTAAAATGGCAGCTGTGAGAATGGGTTATTGATTTGTGATCATGCCTGCAGTGACATTTCAATCCCCTTTTAACCAGCAGTGGAAATTCAACAAAGCCATCCATTACAAATGACATGGCAGCTGCTGTGTATATGTGTGGGTGTTTGGGTGTAGACATGTAAGTGCTCACCTGCTGCTTCATGCAAGTGTGTGCAGGTTTTTCTGGGTTCCTATCTGTGTGCATGGGTAATAGGTAAAATATGCTAGTGGTATGTGTGCATATGTTGACTTGTATCAAGCACCCATTATGCAGGGAGTTTCACTGATGGTTCAGACAAGCATAGAACGATCTGCACAAAGAATATAGTGAGCAGAAGGAAGAAGAGATACCTCAGTGGAGGCTGGCATGCAGAAGGAAAGAAACAAACATACAAAAGATAAAATATAGACCGATCCTGCAAATAATTTGTCTTGTGCCATCTTGCGGTGATTGGAGGCAGACTTTTAGTGACTGCTGCTGTTTTCTGATAGCGCCATGTGAGTTATGATTACATTAGGCGATGCCAGTTATTAAGTGTAAGTGTGATTAAATACTTTATGCAACACCATTTTTGTTCCTTTTTTTTTTACCTGTCCTGTTCAGCAGCTTGTCAGGAAATAACTGGAGTAGTGGCCTAGTGGTAGAGCATCCACCTCAATGTCTGGGAGGTCATAGGTTCAAGTCCTGGCTGGATCATACAATAGACCATATAAAAATGGTGCTTCCTTCCTTCTAGCTTGGTACTCAGCATAATCAAATGGGGGAAGGAAAGGTGGTTACTCAGCCGCAGGGGGGAGTACAAGCCAGTGTACTCTCTGGTCCCAAGAAGAAGGAAAAAAAAAAGGTTTGTCAGGAAACATACAGAAAAATGAGGGTAGGAGGCCACAGCAATGCCTACCTTGGAACAGCAGGCAAGCAGGATAGCGACCCATCACTGAGGCAATTCACAGATGCATGCTAACCTTTTTGCTGTTGTTGCTGGGAACAAAATTCTTCCTATTAATATCCCTGACCTGCTGCTATATGCATTTTTTTGGCTCCACAGTTAGAGAATCTCTGGAAGCTGTGTGCTGTTAGACATGTATAACAAAAAAAGCATATACAGTGGTGTGAAAAAGTGTTTGCCCTCTTTGTCACACTTAAATGTTTCAGATCATCAAACAAGTTTAAATATTAGACAAAGATAACACAAATAAATACAAAATGCAGTTTTTAAATGAAGGTGTTTATCATTAAGGGTAAAAAAATCCAAATCTACATGGTCCTTTGTGAAAAAGTCCCCCCCCCACCCCCGTTAAAACATAAATTAACTGTGGTTTATCACATCTTTGGAAAGCTGAGTTCAATTTCTCTAGCCACACCCAGGCCTGATTACTGCCACACCTGTTCTCAATCAAGAAATCAGTTAAATAGGACCTGCCTGACAAAGTGAAGTTGACCAAAAGATGCTCAAAAGCTAGACATCATGCTGCAATCCAAAGAAATTCAGGAACAAATGAGAAACAAAGTAACTGAGATCAATCAGTCTGGAAAAGATTATAAAGCCATTTCTAAAGCTTTGGGACTCCAGCGAACCACAGTGAGCCATTATCTGCAAATGGCAAAAACATGGAACAGTGGTGAACTTTCCCAGGAGTGGCCGGCCGACCAACATTACCCCAAGACCGCAGTGACGACTCATCCAAGAGGTCACAAAAGACCCCACAACAGCATTCAAAGAACTGCAGGCCTTACTTGCTTCAGTTAAGGTCAGTGTTCATGACTCCATCATAAGAAAGAGACTGGGCAAAAATGGCCTGCATGGCAGAGTTCCAAGACGAAAACCACTGCTGAGCAAAAAGAACATAAAGGCTTGTCTCAGCTTTGCCAGAAAACATCTTGATGATCCCCAAGACTTTGGGAAAATACTCTGTGGACTGACGAGACAAAAGTTGAACTTTTTGGAAGGTGTGTGTTCCATTACATCCGTCGTTAAAGTAACAGCATTTCAGAAAAGGAACATCATACCAACAGTAAAATATGGTGGTGGTAGTGTGATGGTCTGGGGCTGTTTTGCTGCTTCAGGACCTGGAAGACTTGCTGTGGTAAATGGAACCATGAATTCTGCTGTCTACCAAAAAAATCCTGAAAGAGAATGCCCGGGCATCTGTTCGTGACCTCAAACTGAAGCACACTTGAGTTCTGCAGCAGGACAATGATTCAAAACACACCAGCAAGTCCACCTCTGAATGGCTTAAGAAAAACAAGATAGATAGATAGATAGATAGATAGATAGATAGATAGATAGATAGATAGATAGATAGATGCACTTTATTGATCACAAACTGGGAAATTGCAGTGTAACAACAGCATGACAGTAGACGCCAAACAACAGAAACACACACAGCATAGCAGACAAAGAGATTACCCATGGAAAGTAAAACTACTAAAAAAGCCTATCTATATCATAGATGAATAGATGGTGACATGTATAGACACATGAATCATACCCACTGTGCAATGCAGGACTATCAGGAGCAGAGTGTGAGGTACCAATTAGACTGTAAGGTGCAGTATGGCAGCATAGTTATGACCAGAATTCAACATCAGAGTGAGTTATTGTACAGTGTAATGGCATGTGGCAGGAAAGATTTCCTGTACCTAACCGTTCCATAGCAAAGCTGTAACAGTCTGCGGGAGAAAGTGGATTGTCCATGATGGATCACAGTTTATTCCATGTCCTCTTCTCCACCACTGTCTCAAAGTTCTCCGGCCTGAGACCAAAATGAAGACTCTGAAGTGGCCTAGTCAAAGTCCTGACCTGAATCCAATTGAGATGCTGTGGCATGATGTTAAAAAGGTGGTTCATGTTTGAAAACCCTCCAATGTGGCTGAATTACAACAATTCTGCAAAGATGAGTGGGCCAAAATTCCTCCACAGTGTGGTAAAAGACTCATTGCCAGTTATTACAAATGCTTGATTGTAGTTGTTGCTGCTAATGGTGGCCCGACCAGTTATTAGGTTTAGGGGGCAATCACTTTTTCACACAGGGCCATGTAGGTTTGGATTTTTTTTTACCCTTAATAATAAACACCTTCATTTAAAAACTGCATTTTGTGTTTACTTGTGTTATCTTTGTCTAATATTTACATTTACTTGATGACCTGAAACATTTAAGTGTCACAAACATACAAAACAATGACAAATCAGGAAGGGAGCAAACACTTTTTCACATCACTGTAGCTATTCCAACAGACAATCTAGGAAGCCCGGGAATAGACTGTCAAGGTCACCACCTTTAACTGCTGCCCAATCCACATAGCACTGGACTCCCATGATACAAATGGTGAGGTTCACTCCTCCAGGTGGTGAGCCCAATGGAGGGTGGGCCCATGTGGCTCACTCGGACTGAAATGGTGCGGGTTTCTCTGGACAGAAACTTGGCCACTAGGCGCTTGCCATTGAGCCCCTCTCCCAGGCCCAGTGGTGCCCTGTTAACCCCATACTGGGTGGGATAAACTGAATCCTTGTTTGTTCTTTTTCATGGGAATCCACTGGACCACTTTTGGTCAAACACTTGCCCAGGTACCAGTTTGCCTGGGGGGATCCTAACAGTGACAAGTCACTCCTAACAACATAGCTCCTGTGATCATCAGTGCATGCAAACCCCTCCACCACAGTAAGGTGGCAGTCCATAGGGGAGAGGGAAGTCTGGCTGTTGGTCGAACATCAGATTTAGGAGAAACAATGTGGTTTTCTTCCTGGTTGTAGAGCATTAGACCAACTCTATACCCTCTCAGTGGTCCTCGAGGGATGGTGGGAGTTTGTCTAACAAGTCCACGTGTCTCTGAAATTGGATAAGGCTTTTCACCATGTCCCACTTGGTTTCTTATGGGGGGTGCTTCAGGAGTATGGGCTATTGGGCTCATTGCTGCAAACTATTTGGTCTCCATATGATGGCTGTGAGAGTTTGGTTCATATTGCCAACAATCAGTCAAACTTGTTCCCAATGAGCACTGAACTCCACTAGGCTTGTCCTTTGTTACTGATCTTGTTCATAATTTTTATGAGCAGGATCTCAAGGGATACTCAAAGAATGGAGGGCGTCATGTTGGTCACAGATTCTTGTCTCTGCTGTTCGCAGATGATGTGATTCTGTTAGCTTCCTTGAGCAATGACCTAGAGGTCTTACTGAAGCAGTTTGCTACTGCATGTGAAGCAGCCAGGATGAGAATCAGCACCTCCAAGTCAGAGTCCCTGGTCCTGAGCTGGGAAAAAAAAAAAAAGGTTGGTTGTCCTCTCCGGGTTGGGGATAAGTTCCAGCTCCAAAAAAGGAGGATTTCAGATATCTCATGGTTTTATTCATGATTGAGGGGTGATTGGAGTGGAGTGGATAATTTTGAGGGAAGGATGAACAGAAAGCATTTTGTAACATGTGACCAGCCAGGGGTAATTAAAAACAAACTACAAGGTTCTTTAAATACCAGGTGAAGAGTCACAGGTACTGTAGCAATCAAAGAGGAATCTTTAAAATGAGGATGTTCATCAAAGAATTTTTTTACATAAAATATATACAATTGCCCAACAAAATATAAAGCCTAAACTAAAACCTAAGCTAAAAAAAAGAAGACTCAAAGTGGGCTAAACACAAATGAAAGTCCATAAAAGCTGAGGAGGAGGAGCCACTCTTCCTGGCCAGGCTCCATCTGCCATTTCCTCTGCCACCAGCAGCCTCTTCTCGTACAGCAAGGCTCTCATCTGGCTGGCTATCCAGGCAGGGCTCTCCTCCAAGCAGGCCCTCCTCTGGCCGGGCTCTCTCCTCTAGGCAAAGCTCTCATCTGGCAGGGCCCCCACCCGGGGCCCTCTCCTCAGGCAGGGCTGTCTTCAGGCAGGGCTGTCCTCCAAGCAGGCCCTCCTCCAGCTGGGCTCTCTCCTCAAGCAGGGCTTTCCTCTGGACTGCCAAAGCACATTTTATACCATGTGCTGTCACAGGTGCTGCACATCCCCAATCAACACAGGTGCTGTTGATTAGTAATTAGGGGAAGCACAGGGTGGAAGTAGACAAGTAAAAGCACACAGGCTAAAATAAAAACTACAAAATATGCAACCTATAAATAACCATGCAACACAAACTTAAAAACCATACCCCCCCCCCCAAAAAAAAAAAAAACACACACAATAAAATACTTCCACCCCGTGACAACTTCACTGGTTGTATGGTTTTGATTTTACTTTCGGTTTATGGAACAAGTTAATGAAATAAAAACATGGTCAGTAATTATTGCATTGTATGTCCATATTGTACATAGGTAACTAAGAAGCCAGTACATGCAACAATTTTTAGCTCATTTTACTGAGCTCTTACCTTTATCATTTTTATCATAAAAGAAAAGCTACAGGTTGTTGACAGTTTTTCTTTTTTGCCTCTCCTTTAGTGGTTCTTCATCTCTCCTTCCTCTTAGACTGGTAACATAAATCACTGCTGACAGTCAATAAGCTCCTTGTCTACAAGTTTTAAGTGGTCGCCAAAAGGTCAGAACATCTGAAATACCTTAGAGAGGTATGAGAGTCTAGATAGAGACTGCTGATCTTTTGTCTGCCATGCCAGACCAATGACGGAGATTCAGCACTCCACAATCTGCAGCTGGGTCCTTTTGCCTTCAAGATACAGAATCCATTTGGATCAAAAACATTTATAAAACATTTATGTGGTAGATGATGAGTCAATATATCTTCAGTAAAGATGCTAACCCAAACCAGATGGAGCCATAAAGTTGAAAAACAACCTGAAATGCTATCATTTAGCCTAAATAATTTTGAGTTCAGTTATATTTATTTGCATCCGAACAGCTGGGCAACTTGTTACATTTATTGATGGTATTATAATGCTTATGTTAAACTAATTGGCAATTCACTTCAAAGCACAAAAACATTAAAAATGCTATATAGTGTCCACATGCAAGTGTGCTGTGGGGTAAATTCAGTGCTTGGTATACCAAAAATAGCATACATGTCATGTCACTTGAGTGAATACATTTTGAAATCTCATCAACTCAAAGTAGATTCAGAGGAAAAAAAACTACCCATGTCTCTTTTTTTGTGAACCTGGAATAACAGTCTGTCAAGTAATGATACATAGAAACACTTCACTGAATTGAGTGCTTGTGGAGTGTGTAATTGATGAGGCAGGTTTTATCTCAAGGCAGTTTATTACACGCTCCAACATGAGCAAAGTAGAAAAGAGAACATCACAGAAAAAACTCATCCCTTATATATCCAGGACTCTCACAGCTCCCAAGTCACATTGCATTATAATCACAAGTAACAATGCCTTTCCTCTTAAATCCCATAGCTCCCCCCTCACAGTCTTTGGCCTCCAAGCCGTCTTTCGGCACACAAAGGATCCCCCCCAAGCAGTCTCTGCGTACCAAAGGTTACACTTTCACAGTTTCCTGTTATCTCCAAGGAAACTCTGTACTTTGTTCTTATCTAATATGTGAGGCATTATGCAAAGCATTAAGTAAGTCACACGAGTGGCTACATGCTGTTTTTTTTTTTTCTAGGCAGACATATACACATACATGTACTGGCTCAGATGTAGTAGGCTATATCTCTGTGCTTACACGCCTTTTCAGAGTGTGGCTGTAAAAACTCATATCAAAGGCAGTGAAAGAAGGAAACAGAAAATTTTCTGACTCTATTGTTGTAAAGTTTCTATCTGCTTTTAACCCAACTGCTCATAGTGAAAAGCTAATTTAGCCAATGTGCACAAAACTATGTGATGATGGTAATCAAATCCTGACATGTTGTGCATGTACAGTATGTTTAAAGCATGTGCTCACAGTTGTGGATTTTCTTAGGTAGTAATAAAAAAAAATCACTTGATACCACTGGAGTACTGCTTTAGCAATATGTTTGAGGTCATTGTCTGTCTGGAAGGTGAACCTTCACCCAGTCTCAAATCTCTGGAAGGCTCAAGCAGTTTTCCCTCAAGAATTTATCTACATTCGGTGCCATCCATCTTTCATTCAGTTTTCATGCATGGGAGCCCCTTTCTTGGCAGGTTTGTTGCAGTGCCATAATATTTTCATTATTAATATTTTCCACTTTGCTTCCCTCACTCATCATTGTGTTCTCTACAGTAAAGTGAACTGATCGTCATTATTTGCTCGTTGCCTCTATCACTGGCATATATTCATTTACAAAGCCATTCTAGGTCAAATTCCTTTGTATTTATGTTCACTTTTAACATGGAAGCAAGGAAGCCTGAATCTCCGCTCAATGGATTATCTGCAACTGGTTGTTCCAAAAATAAGAATAGAATTAGGAAAGAAAGCTTTTAGGTTTTTGGCTCCTGATGCGTAGAGCAAGATAAACTGAGCTCCATGATCTACAAAACCTCATACCTTTGACTGAATTTAAATCTCTGGTGAAATCAGTGGACTCCAGGCTTTCCGTGTGCAAGTGTTTTATATGAGTATGTTTTTACAGCTAATTTATTTATTGTCTGTCCTTTTATTTTAATACTGTAACTGTGTTGCTGCTGTCTTGACCAGGTCTCCCTTAAAAAAGAGATCTCTTATCTCAGTTGGACTATCCTGGTTAAATAACGGCTAAATAAAATAAATAAAATAAAATAAATCATTATCTAATAATTGATTTAATGATCCCTGTTTGGGATATTTGTTTATAACTCAGCCCAGATCTGTACCTCTCCATAACTGTCTCTGACCTGTTTGCAGAGCTCCTTGGTCTTCATGGTGTCGCTTGCTTGGTGTCAGCCCTTGTTTAGTGGTGTTGCACTGCTTTTAACTCTGAGGCCTTGCAGGTGTACACTATATACTGAGATCATTTCATGCATAGATTACTTACATGCAAATCTTATTTGACTAATTATGTGACTTCTGTAGGTAATGGATATGGTGTCATAGCAAGGGGTGAATACAAATGCATGCACTTTGTAGTTTTTAGAATTATTTAAAACTTTTTTTTAAAATTTCATTTTATTAATCTGGAGTATTTTGTTAGGTCACCTGACATAAAATCAAGATAAAAAAAAATTAAATTCCAGGTTAAAAGTAAACAAATTAGAGCGAATGCCAAGAAGGGTGAACACTTTCACAAAGCACTGCAGATGATTGTCTTCTTTGCAACCACTTCTTTTGCACTTAAAAATCCTGAACCAATGAAGTTTTTTTAAAAACTCATCACTCAAAACAATAAATATGTGCCAAATTCTTTCTTATAAATTGTGATGTTTCTTTTAAAGTATTAATGTGTGAGAATGCATATCGTACGCGCTATTGTTATTCGTTAAGTTGGAGGGTATGTTTGAAAAAATATATAAACCCATCTTCTTTTGACTTCAAGGAAAAAAGCCAGATTCATATGCTCTTCTTTCTGTTCTGCTCAACATGTGCACACCCACGCACTTTTACTGACTTATAACAGAGTTGGCTGCCTGTTTATATCTTTCATACCTACAGTGACACTTGTGGCAAGGCAAGTTTATTTGTATAGCACATTTAATCTACAAGACAATTCAAAGTGCTTTACATAAAACATTAAAGTGTTATAGCAAGATGCAAAAGGAAATGCATGAGAATTTTTAGAATAGAATAGGCTTTATAGTCATTGTACAGTTGTACAGCACAACAAAATTGTGGGTGCTCCACCAGGCTACTGCGCAATAAAGTAAGTGAGAAGAATTTGAAATAAATGGAGGATTCTTTGACGAAAGCAAAGTTTGAAGGAAAAAAATATTATTTCAAATACAAATCATTATTTCTAACCTTGTCAATGTCTTGATTATATTTTCTATTCATTTTACAACTCATGGTGGTAAATAAGTGTGACTTTTCATGGAAAACACAAAATAATTGTCTGGGTGACCCCAAACTTTTGAACGGTAGTGTATATATATATATATATATATATATATATATATATATATATATATATACTGTATATATATATATATATATACTGCTCAAAAAAATTAGAGGAACACTCTTTAATCTGAGTAAGCTGGACTAGCCTACCACAATTTCTTCACTTTAAGTTTTGGAGTGTTTTCATTTACATCAAAAGACGTGGCATCTTTTCATTCTTAACACATTATCCAGTCCATATTAGTATAGATATCCAACTTATTTTTTTCCTATTAAAATCTGATGTGTTTTCAAAGTGTTTCTTTAATTTTTTTGAGCAGTGTATATATATATATATATATATATATATATACAGTATATACACATACAGGTATTGTGGTGGACACACTCATGGAGATTTTGTGACTCACATTTTAGGTCAGAACAAAGGCAGGAAGCTGCAGGAATATTAGCTTTGGTATGCAAGACCTGAGTCATTAAAGGATTAAGGAAGGATGCATTGGAGACAGTGGAAGTGATATCATGGAGAGAAATGCATTGTGACTGTCTTTATAATGCAAAGTGGTCTGTGTGACATGTGATCTATGAAGTGTGAAATCCCTGATATTTAAAGACGAGAGTTTACTGTTTCATTCTCTTTTTTCTCTCTGCTGTGAGATGATGGTGTTGTGAATAAAAGTTGACTTTGAGAGAGAACTCTGTCTCGTCATTTTCACAGCACCACACTGGTGACCCGAGACGTATCATGGAAGAGGAAAATTCCCCCGGGCCAGCCGCGTCAGGAGCCCCCAGCCAAGCGAATGCCACTACAGTCCAGCTACCGGACTTCTGTCAGAACAATCCGCGCTCCTGGTTCAACGCGGTTGAGGCGCAGTTCAACCTCCGGGGGATATCGGTAGATGCCACGAAATTCTACCACGTAGTCGCAAAGCTGGACAACAACACGGCCCAGCATGTGGAGAGCCTGATCGACCAGCTGCCGGATAGCGACAAATACGGCACATTGAAGGCTGCACTCATCCAGCAATTCACCCCCTTGGCGGAGGAACGAGCAGAGAGGCTCCTGGCGCTGACAGAGGGGGAAAACGACATGCCCGCGAGCCTGATGGAGAAGTTGTTGAGGTTGAAAGACTCTGACAATGATCACTTCATTTTCACCCACCTCTTCCTCAGGACTCTACCGTCAGCAGCGAGAGCGACCCTGGCCAGTTCGCCACTGTTGGCCCTACGGGACTACCGCGCGCTGGGCCGAGAGGCGCAGCGGATTGTCAACGCCACCAAGCGACGCGCAGCCGCGGCCGCGGCAGCGGAACTCGGCGTGACGACCGGAGACGACAGGGGGCCAGAGGTAGCGGTGCCAGACTCACCGACGACGGCGGCGGCAGGGGCCAGGGAACGTGGACCGGACGTCCTTTGTTTCTACCATCGCCGCTTCGCAGAGAGGGCACGCAAGTGTGTACCGCCGTGCCAGTTTCGGCGTTCGGGAAACGCCAAGACCGGGGGTCGGTAGCAGCCGCGGCCCTCGGGGAGAAGAACAAGCTGCTCTACTTGTTGGACGCACGCTCAGGGAGGCAGTTCCTCGTCGACACAGGCTCCCAGTTGACCTTCATCACGCCTTCCTATGCGGACAGACTAGCTGGTTCCGGAGGTCCCCAGGTGACGGCAGCGAATGGCTCGGAGATTAAGACCTTTGGTGAGAAGACTCTGCTTCTGTCTCTTCACGGCCGTACATTTGAGTGGACTTTTGTTGTAGCAGCAGTAAATTTCAATATGTTGGGGGCTGATTTTTTGTGCTCACATGGTTTGTTGGTTGATCTCGCTAACAGGCGCCTGGTTAATGCACTTTCTTTTGATTCTATCCCCTGTACAGCGCGAGTGGCCCCGCCAACAGCACAAGCCAACGTCACAGCAGCAAGCGTTAAGTTCCACACACTGCTCACTCAGTTCCCAGCACTCACAGTCCCCACATTTTCGGCAACAGTCGCTAAGCACGGGGTGGAGCATTTTATTACCACTACCGGACCGCCCGTTTTTGCAAAAGCTCGGCGCTTGAACGCAGTTAAACTAGCCATAGCGCGCGAGGAGTTCGCCAACCTGGAGAGGTTGGGCATTATCCGACGCTCAGACAGTCCGTGGGCTTCCCCCCTACATATGGTCCCGAAAGCTGATGGATCATGGCGCCCTTGCGTGGATTTCCGCAGGTTAAACAACGCTACAGCACACGACCGCTACCCAATCCCACATATCCAAGATTTTTCCGTTCATTTGGCAGGGGCGCGCATTTTTTCTAAAATAGACTTGGTCCGCGGTTACCACCAAGTCCCAGTGCATGCTGAGAACATACCCAAAACAGCGGTAATAACTCCGTTTGGCCTATTCGAGTTTTTACGCATGCCATTCGGACTTAAAGGGGCTGCTCAGACGTTCCAACGCATGATGAACGCGGTGCTTCGCGATCTCCCTTTCGTGTTTGTCTACCTGGACGATATTTTAGTAGCCAGCGCGTCCGAAGACGAACACGAAAAGCACCTGGCCACAGTTTTCCGAAGGTTGGGAAATCACGGGTTAATAATCAACCCAGCGAAGTGTCAGTTCGGGGTGGCGCAGATCGATTTTTTAGGACACCACGTCTCCCCCGAAGGAGCAGTTCCGCTGCCTGACAAAGTGCGCGCTGTGGCAGATTTTCCCCGGCCGCAGACGGTCAGGGCGTTGCAGGAGTTTTTGGGAATGGTGAATTTTTATAACCGTTTTCTCCCCCGCGCGGCGCAACTCATGCAGCCGTTGTATGCTGCGCTCAAAAAAAAGAAACCCAAGGATAAGATCGAGTGGCCCCCAGAGCGGGACCAAGCGTTCTCGGAGGTGAAAGCAGCTTTGGCAAAGGCTGCATTGTTGGCACACCCAGACCCAACGGCCCACATAACGCTCACCACTGACGCATCAGAGGTGGCCATAGGGGCGGTCGTGGAGCAACATGTAGCCGGGGTTTGGCAGCCCCTCGCATTTTTCAGCAGGACCTTGCGTGATAGCGAACGTAAATACAGCGCATTCGACAGGGAGCTGCTCGCTCTCCATTTGGCGATCCGCCAATTCCAGTTCTGGCTGGAAGGACGCGCTTTCACCGCGTTTGTTGACCACAAACCGCTAACATTCACGATGGCCAAGGTCTCTGAACCGTGGTCAGGCCGCAGCAGAGACAGCTGGCCGCCATATCAGAGTTTACCACTGATATTCAGCATGTGGCGGGCAAACTCAATGTAGTGGCAGATTGCCTCTCGCGCGCCGTGGCGGCCCCAGTCAGCGTAGGGGTAGATTATGCAGCCATGGCCACGGAGCAGGTTGATGACGCGGACGTGCACGCGCTCCAGTCTGGACCAAAAGGGTTAAGGCTGGAGAGCAGGGTGCTGCAAGACGGTATGCCCCCCGCCAATCTGTGACGTCTCCACTGGACGGCTGCGTCCAGTAGTACCGGCCGCGTAGCGCCGCCGCGTTTTTGACTCGGTTCATTCTTTGGCGCACCCTGGAGTGCGCGCGTTGGTCAAAATGGTGGGAGAGAAATTTGTGTGGCCGAGCCTCCGCAAACAGGTCAAAGAGTGGGTAGCAGCCTGCACGGCGTGTCAACGAGCCAAAGTACACAGGCACACGAGGGCTCCTTTGGAATCGTTTCACATTCCGGCCAAGAGGTTCGATCACGTTCATGTGGACCTCGTTGGACCCCTCCCGCTGTCACAGGGGTGCACACACCTTCTGACAATGGTGGACCGCACCACGCGCTGGCCTGAAGTGGTCCCGCTGGCATCAACCACAGCCGAGGAGGTGGCGTGCGCGTTTTTAACAGCTTGGGTGGCGCGCTTCGGTGTTTCGTCGGACATTACGTCCGACAGAGGCCCTCAATTTGTGTCCGAGCTTTGGTCGACAATGGCCCGCAGCCTGGGTGTCACAATTCACCGCACAACCACGTACAATCCGCAGGCTAACGGGTTATGCGAACGTTTTCATAGGTCATTGAAAGCGGCTCTCAGAGTGGCACTGACGGATACAAATTGGGTTGACAAGTTACCATGGGTGTTATTGGGGGTGCGTTCTGCACCTAAAGAGGATCTAGAAGCCTCCCCAGCGGAGCTCGTGTTTGCGCAGCCACTCCGGCTGCCTGGGGAGTTTCTCCCAGATAACCCTGCGCCAAACGCCTCCCCGTCTCAGCTGTTGTGGAGTAACATAGAATCAAGCACGCTGCCCGGCCCCGCGCACCACAGTTTTCAGCGCGTTTTTGTGCCTAAAACTTTGAAGAACGCAGAGTTTGTTTTTGTTAGACACGATGCGCATCGAACCCCATTGCGACCGCCTTATGATGGACCATTCAGAGTGCTAGAAACAGGGGACAAGCAGTTTTTGCTAGATTTGAGGGGTAGGAAAGAGAAAATTGGCATAAACAGACTTAAACCCGCTTTTGTGGTGGCAGATGAGCAAGTGCTGTTGGCAAGGGCCCCGCGGAGAGGTAGACCACCTCGTGGGGCTTCACACAGTAATGTTTCTCACAAGAATGTTTCCCCAGAACACCCGCAGAGACTGACAAAGGGTTTTCGCCCCCAGACGGCAAACCTCCAGCGTGACAGCGCCGCAGAGACGTTGAACCCCAACTTCAGCAGATACGGCAGGAGGCTGAAGCCTATACAGCATGTGGACTGTTGTGTATTCTCTTGTTGTTCTGTTTGTCTAAAATACTGGGGGGGCTTTGTGTTGTGGACACACTCATGGAGATTTTGTGACTCACATTTTAGGTCAGAACAAAGACAGGAAGCTGCAGGAATATTAGCTTTGGTATGCAAGACCTGAGTCATTAAAGGATTAAGGAAGGATGCATTGGAGACAGTGGAAGTGATATCATGGAGAGAAATGCATTGTGACTGTCTTTATAATGCAAAGTAGTCTGTGTGACATGTGATCTATGAAGTGCGAAGTCCCTGATGTTTAAGGACGAGAGTTTACTGTTTCATTCTCTTTTTTCTCTCTGCTGTGAGATGATGGTGTTGTGAATAAAAGTTGACTTTGAGAGAGAACTCTGTCTTGAAAAATTTTATGCTCCCACTCGTTGAAATTTTATATATATATATATATATATATATATATATATATACTGTATATATATATATATATATATATATATATATATATATATATATATAGTGTTGGGCAAGTTACTAAAAACTAGTAACTACTTACAGTTACTAATTACTTCTATTGCTACGCAAGATGGCGGCGCGTGCACAACGCGAGGCTCAGCGTCCTACCAGATTCTGGGGACTAGCAGTGTTATTTCTGCTCATTTCGGGTATGTTCGTTCAGAACAGCTCTGCTTTTACATCTTACACCCGAGATGAGCTTTTGAATATTGGTTTACAAAACAACGATAATGACCTTTTATCAGCAACCTACGTCTGAATCTACGTCTCATCCCGGAGCTCTGGAGAACTCCCGACGCTCGGCAGGCTTCCCGGCCGACCGGAAGTGCTCGCAGGCGGCGTAAGGACTGTAAACAAAGAAGGGGTAAACGCGGTGGGCTAAGAGCTAAGCTAAAGCTAACTCCGCACCGGCTATCGCTACCCAGTATTTTCCTTGCTAATGTACGGTCTCTGGCGAGCAAAATGAGTGAACTACGGCTTCGGATCACCAACAATAAGAAACTTATGAACTGCAATATCATGATTTTTACGGAAACATGGCTTCACAGTGGAATACCCGACAATGCTATCGAGCTAGCCGGCCTACACACGCTCCGGGCAGACAGAGCAGCAGTTGACTCCGGTAAGACAAGAGGGGGGGGATTGTGCATTTATATTAACAAGGCTTGGTGCACAAACTCTGTCACTGTTGAGAGACACTGCTCAGCTAACCTGGAGTTTCTCATGGTTAAATGTAGATCTTTCTATCTGCCACGCGAGTTCACTTGTACCATCATAACAGCCGCTTACATTTCTCCGGATGCTAATGCTAAGCTTGCTATGAAAGAACTGCATGCAGCTATTAGCAAACAACAAACTGCCCACCCAGAGGCAGCATTTATTGTGGCAGGTGATTTTAACCACTCTAACCTCAAGACAGTGCTTCCTAAATTCTACCAGCATGTCTCCTGTCACACAAGAGGGGACAAAACATTGGACCATGTTTACACCAATATTGTGGGAGCCTACACAGCAACTCCCCTCCCCCACCTAGGTCAGTCTGATCATTTATCCTTGTTCCTTACCCCCAAGTATGTACCGCTCATCAACCGGGTGAAGCCATCAGTGAGGACCATCAAAGTGTGGCCAGAGGGGGTTGACTCTGTACTCCAGGAGAAGTTTAGGAACACAGACTGGAGTATGTTCACCTCTCAGGCTACCTGTGGCTCCCACATAAACATCAACTCTTACACCCACTCAGTCCTGGACCATATCAACACCACTATTGACAGTGTTACCACGGAAAGACAGATCACCACGTACCCAAATCAGAAGCCGTGGATGAACAGAGAAGTGCGACTTCTGCTAAAAGCACGTAACAATGCCTTTAGATCTGGTGATGCACAGGCCTACAGTTCATCCAGGGCAGATCTGAAGAGGGGCATCAAGAAGGCCAAGCACAGCTACAAGCTGAAGGTGGAGGAACATTTTGGGGACTCTGACCCCCGACGTATGTGGCAGGGCATTCAAGCTATCTCTGATTATAAGCCCAGCAACTCCATACCTATAGCCATGACTGTGCCCTTTCTCAATGAGCTAAATAACTTCTATGCTCATTTTGACAAGGACAACAATGAAAAGAACATCAATTTCCCACCCTCTGATGACCCCCACCACCTCACACTCACCCACACCGACGTCCGTAATGCACTGAGTCATGTCAACGTACGTAAGGCTGCTGGCCCTGATGGCATTCCTGGGCGTGTGCTGAGGGCATGCGCTGAGCAGCTGGCAGGGGTCTTCACAGACATCTTCAATCTGTCCCTGGCCCAGGCCGTGGTACCAGCGTGCTTCAAGACCACTTCAATAGTACCAGTGCCAAAACATTCAACACCATCGTGCCTAAATGACTATCGCCCTGTGGCAGTGACGCCCATAGTCATGAAGTGCTTTGAGCGACTGGTCTTGGCACAGCTCAAAAAAGGCCTGCCCCCTACACTGGACCCTCATCAGTTCGCCTACCGGAGCAACAGGAGTACAGAGGATGCGGTTTCTACAGCGCTGCACTATGTACTCTCACACCTGGATGACAAGAACACCTACGCAAGAATGCTGTTTATTGACTTCAGCTCAGCATTCAACACAGTTATCCCCTTCAAGTTGCTCACCAAACTTGGGGACCTGGGAATCAGTACCTCCACCTGCAACTGGATCATGGATTTTCTGACCAACAGACCCCAGCATGTTAGGTCAGGCCCCAACCGTTCTTCCGTCATCACACTCAACACTGGTGTACCACAGGGCTGTGTGCTCAGCCCATTCCTCTACTCCCTCTACACCCATGACTGCAGGCCTATGTATGGATCCAATTCCATCATAAAGTTCGCAGATGACACCACGGTGATTGGACTCATCAGGGACAACGACAAGCCAGATTACAGGGCAGAGGTTGAGCATTTGGCTATTTGGTGCGCTGACAATAACCTGCTCCTTAACACCAGCAAAACCAAGGAGCTCATAGTGGACTACAGGAAGGAGAGGGAAGAGACACATGACCCCATCCATATCAATGGCATAGCTGTTGAACGTGTCCCCAGCTTCAAATTCCTGGGGACCCACATCTCGGAGGACCTGTCCTGGTCAGTTAACACCACCAGCCTGATCAAGAAGGCCCATCAGCGCCTCTTCTTCTTGAGGACATTGAAGAAGAACCATCTGTCAACTGACATCCTGGGCAACTTCTACCGCTACGTGATAGAGAGCACCCTGACCAACTGTATCACACTCTGGTATGGGAGCTGCTCTGTAGCTGACCGCAAGGCGCTGCAGCGGGTGGTGAAAACCGCCCAACGCATCACAGGAACTCCACTTCCAGCTATAGAGGACGTCTACAGGAAAAGATGTCTGCGCCGGGCACGCAGCATTCTTAGGGACTCCAACCATCCTGCTCATGGACTGTTCCAGCTTCTCCCCTCCAGAAGACGTTTCAGAAGCCTTCGGACTAGAACCAGCAGGTTTAGGAACAGTTTCTTTCCAACAGCTGTCACGTTATTGAACTTAGTTCCCCGCTGACTCTCTTACAATCATCTTTTACCATCCTCACCTGTACATAACTGCATAACTACATAACTACATCTAACTTATTGCACATTATTTGCACATAACAGTACTTTTAACTTTCTGCACTGCTGCATATATTTGCATATATTTGCTTAAATTGCACATACTGTTAATTACCGTATATACTGCACTGCTGTCCTTTGCACTTCTGATTGGATGCTAAACTGTGTTTTGTTACCTTGTATTCATACATGTGTAATGACAATAAAGTTGAATCTAATCTAATCTAATCTAATCTATTCAAAAGTAACAGCTACTTTTGAGTTACTGCATGATTAAAGTAACTAGTTACTTGGAAAAGTAACTTTCACATTACTTTTAAATGCATATTTAAATCATCTTGCACACACAGCAAGATCAAGGTCCCTTGTTCTCATCAGAAAAAAGAAGAAAAAGAAAACTGATGAGAAAAAAGTCTCATCTTACAGAGAAAAAATGTCTCAGATTTACATAAACTATTATAATCAGTAGAAAGTCAGAAATTTTCTAGAAATTCATATATATATACAGTGGTACCTCTACTTACAAACGTCTCTACATACGGAATTTTCAGGTTACGAGACGCCTCAATGGGAAAATATTGCCTCTAGTTACGAACGAAATTTCAGGATACGAAAGGCAAAAAAGTACGCGCTCCTCGCAGCTTCCGTAGTTTACCGAACGTAAACATACCTGTAGCTGCTCTGCCATTGGCTATCGCCTAGCATCTTCCTGGTATCCCATTGGCCACAAAGTTTTTTTTTTTTTTTCAAAAACTTTATGCGTTTGGTTGATCTCGCCAAAGAATATTGCCGTAATACATCAACGATCAGCACGGTATTAAAACAAAACGAAGCACTTACAAGCCGACAAAAGCAAACGTCCTTGGATCAGAACATGAATCAAAGAAGGCAAAAGGTGACGACGTCGACGACGATAGCAGTTAAAGGGTAAATGAACATAATTTTTATTATTCTTTCTCTTTTATTATTCTCTTTTATTATTCTTTCTCTCATTTTAAACTCTCATTTTATGTTTATTGTGCAGTAATCTAATTGTAACATGTATTTGTTACATGTTTTGATGCGTTTTTACGATTTATAAAAAATTTATGCCCGAATTTTGGGGGCTTGGAACGGATTACGGCATTTACATGTAAAACGCGCCTCTACTTACGAATTTTTCACGTTACGAGAATTCTTCCGGAACGAATTAAATTCGTAAGTAGAGGTACCACTGTATATATATATATATATACTGTATATATATATAGATATATATATATATGAATATATATATGAATATATTATTCATATTATATATGAATATATATATGAATATATATATATATATAGTGTTGGGCAAGTTACTAAAAACTAGTAACTACTTACAGTTACTAATTACTTCTATTCAAAAGTAACAGCTACTTTTGAGTTACTGCATGATTAAAGTAACTAGTTACTTGGAAAAGTAACTTTCACATTACTTTTAAAGGCATGTTTAAATCATCTTGCACACACAGCAAGATCAAGGTCCCTTGTTCTCATCAGAAAAAAGAAGAGAAAGAAAACTGATGAGAAAAAAGTCTCATCTTACAGAGAAAAAATGTCTCAGATTTACATAAACTATTATAATCAGTAGAAAGTCAGAAATTTTCTAGAAATTCACAGAGAAAAATTTGGACACCCTGGTGGGCCGTTTTTGGCACACAAGCCATGTGTTTGACACCCCTGGACCAGCCCATTAAAAACGCATATTTAGAGCATTTACTTCCATGAAATAGTTGCATATCACAACAGCATGTAAATGAGTAAGATAAAATAAAACAGAAAGCACAGGTAAATGAAAGTTCACCGCTTATAAGAAGCTGTTCTTTACTGCAACAAATCAAGTCACTTTTTCTCTGTGTGTAAGAAATCTTACACACAATTACTTACACAACTTACACATTTCCAACTATGGACAAATGCAACCTTCTTGCTCAAAAAATACTCATGTTCAACCACAGAGGTAGAAGCTATTGGGGGGCTACTCACCGCTCAGACAACAGGTGATCAGGGCTCCATATGAGAAGTCGCCACGGCATTTATTCCCACCACGGGACAGGAAACCAGCCCGAGGAGGAGAAGACTGACAGCTGCGCCAGCTATGGTAGGGTCAGTTTATTTGTGCTAAAATATCTATCCATATTAATAAAACGAGTAACACGAGTAACGCATCTGATCAAATTTCAGTAGCTGTAACACATTACTGAATTTGTAAACAGTAATTTCGTTACAGAGCACGTTACTGCAAAAGTAGTGGCCTTACATTAACCTGTTGCTTTGTAACGTGTTACTCCCAACAATATATATATATATATATATATTTATATATATATAGATAGATAGATAGATAGATATTACCATAATTATGTAGATGACACACAGATCTACAAAACCATCTCACCAGGAGACTATGGTTCAATTCAAACCCTGATCAAATGCATTGATCAAGTTAAAGAGTGGATGTCCCAGAATTTTCTTCAGTTAAACAAAGACAAAACTGAAACAATAGTTTTTGGAGCCAAAGAAGAAAAACTCTAAGTTTGTACTCAGCTTCAGTCAGTGACACTAAAAACCAACAGCCAAGCCAGATATCTGGGTGTAATTCTGGACTCGGACCTAAATTTTAACAGCCACATGAAGACAGTAGTGAAATCAGCCTATTATCACTTCAAGAACATCGCGAGGATTAAAGGTCTGATGTCTCAGCAGGATCTAGAAAAATGTGTCCATGCATTTATCTTCAGTAAACTGGACTAGTGTAATGCTGTCCTCACAGGTCTCCCCAAAAAAGTCCATCAGACAGCTGCAGTTACTTCAGAATGCTGCTGCTCAAGTCCCCACTAAGACAAAGAAAGTCAATTATATACAGTAACTCCAGTCCTCAGTGTCACAACTCGCCGTCCCCAGTCATCTGCCTCAGCTGCACGCACACCTGCGCCTCGTCAATCACAGACTATTTAACCCACTCGGCCCAGAACATCGGTCTGGAGCCGTCTGTTAATCAACGCTCTCAATCCCTCTGCAGGAGCGTTCCTTCCCGACCTGCAGCATCTCCTACCAGCAAGTAAGCTGTATTTTCACTCACCTCTCTTCCAGTCTCTCCCCTGTGCACAGGTGGATTCCCTGGCGGCGGATTCCTCCCGTCCTCGCCACCTCCTCTTCCTCCTCATCCATCCCTCGCCGAGCGCGTAGCAGGGTGCTGTCTCCCAGGCAAGAGTTCCTTTGCTAACGCCAGCCACTGTAACATCTGCAAGGTTGCCTGGCTGCACGGCATGCCATTCTGCCCCCGGCGCTCCTCGTTCACCCACAGACCATTCACATTCCGCATACACGCACCCATACATCTCTTGTTGTTGAATAAAGCCTTTGAATCTCACCTGAGCCTGCGTGCGTGTTCCCTGGGCCAGTAATTATGTCACTCAGATCTTTACATTGGCTTCCAGTCTGTCAAAGAAAATATTTCAAATTCCTACTAATGGTTTATAAAGCTCTGAATGGTTTAGGCCAAAAATACATTTCAGATCTTCTGGTCCATTATGAACCACCCAGAGCCCCCAGGTCATGAGGGTCAGGCCTACTATCTGCGCCTAAAGTTAGAACCAAACATGGTGAGGCAGCATTCAGTTTTTGGCTCCTCACATGTGGAACAAACTCCCAGAAAGCATCAGGGCTGCTGAAACTCTCAGCTACTTTAAATCAAGGTTCAAATCTTTCCTATTTGCCACTGCCTTTCAGAACAATTGTTGATCTCCCACAATGCACTGTAACTTTTATTTCTTGCACTTGATCTGTCTTAATCTATTTTAGCTTGTTTCTGTTTCTCTTTAATTCATTTTTTTAGTTTGGGCAATTCCACCTTAAATCAACATAATGGTTTACTGAATCTTTCAGGTCAGTTTTTGTTTTTTCCTCCTCTGTTCTCCATTACAGTTTACTGACAAGGTTCATAATTATTAAGCAATATTACACAACAGTGCGGTATCATACCATTTTTTTGCAGTCATCAACTACAAATTCACATAGTTATCCATATTATCTACCGCAACAAACTTGCAAGAAATTTGACCATAACAAAGGCACAAACGCTCACCTGGTATGCTGACAGATGTGGATATGTTCCTCCAAGTGTTTGCTTTCAAATTTTGATCATGATATCCTTTTACTGTCAGATCAAATGTTGTGTCAAAAAGTGATCAGCTGCCAAAAAGTGATCACCAGCTGCAGGAGCTGGGAGCGCCCAATTATTAATGGTACTGCCTGGGCTCAGTCCACCTACAATGTGTCTGTAAATGTTTTGAGGTTTCAGCGCATCTGAAAAGTTATAGTGTTGGCCAAAGTGTTTGCAGTTTGGATAACAACGTACAGAATTTATGAGATTGCAATTGATTCCTATATTTTTGTGAAAAAAACTCATTGTTTAGAAGCTACACTGTAATTGGCCATTGTTGAGGCATATAATATATATTTATACAATATCTACATGTATATATTCAGTAAAGCTATGCATTTTTTCATGTAACATTGTGACTGCATTATTTTAATTGCTTTTAATCCTGTCAAGTTTGTTTCGGGTTCAAGATGCATCATAAATAGATCTTATTATTGTCATGATTTAAACTAAACTGCACTTATATAGTCACAAAGACCACTCAAAGTGCTTTCACTAATACTAAACCTCTATTCTAAGGGCCTATAGGAAACAGATATCTAGGGACAATTTAGAACAGACAATTAACCTAACATGCATGTCTTTGGATTGTGGGAGGAAACCGGAGTAAACCCATGCAGCACAGGGAGAACATGCAAACTCCACACAGAAAGGTTCCTACCCCTGCCAACCTGGGGATTTGAACCAGGAACCTTCTAGCTGTAAGGCAACAGTGCTAACCACTGCACCACCATGCTGCCCAATATTTAGTAGCCAGAGACTCAAGCGCAGCATGAACAACACCAGAAGAACAGTCAGACTCAGATAGTAACGCTGAACACAGTTTAATTTTCCACAAAAACCACTTGACACGCAACAACAAAAACCTAATGAACATAAATGTAATGATTCAACACAAGAGAGGCTCAAATGCCAGAGCAATCACACCAGATGAACACTCAGACTCAGATGGTAAGAGATTCACAACTTTAATGAAAACCACAAAACTCAAAATACACAAACTTAAATAAAAGTGCACAACTAAGGAAGAGTGCAACCTAGACACAGACTTAAATAGACACACAAAACACAGGAGCACGCTGGAACACATGCAGCCTTGGGGAAGAGAAAAGAGAGAGATTATTAGAGGCAGGAAACTCCGCAAGAGGAGAATAAGAAGGGAGATAAACTCTTACTGCGTTGAGCAGAGGACCTGGCAAGGGACTCCTGCATGGGACCAGGGGAAGAAGGGAAAGGCAGATGACCTGGGTGGAGAATCCGATGTCTTCTGGTAGAGTCAGGCGAGCGTGACCAGCCCCAGAAAACACACCGCTGAGATGGCAGCAAACCTGAGGAGGAGGAGAAGACACAGGAGGTGAGACACACAGATCAAAATATACCAACATAATTGATTTATTGTATGATTACAATAAATACAAAGAACAATACTTATATGTCCTGTTATCACAAAGCTGTAGGTGCTGTCAACCATTATTATTGCCAACAGAATATGGGGCCTCCCTTTGCCATGAAAATGTTAGCCATGTACTGTCTAGTGTTTATGTATACAGTATATAGCTGTGTTTCTGACCACCAGAGTTTCATCATCTTACTGCTCAGATGTAAATGTTATGATTATTTTGGACCCATAAAAATGTTTAAAGGTGTGTTTTCTTCAATATACAGGTGCATCTCAATAAGTTAGAATGCCATTGAAAAGTTAATTTATTTTAGTAATTCAATTCAAAAAATTAAACTCATATATAGATTCATTACACACAGAGTGATATATTTCAAGTGTTTTTTTTTTTAAATTTGGATGGTTATGACTTATAGCCAATGAAAACCACAAATTCAGTTTCTCAAAAAATTAGAATATTACATAAAATTAATTTAAACTAGAGAGCACTCAGAGAGCACATACATCCACCAAGGCTCTGTCCCTCCCTCCCTTTGTCCTTCCCTCCTTTCCTTTGTCTGTCCATATCACCATCCATCTGTACATTGCGAGATAGGGCCTTAGCAGAGGTATGCACTCCTGGATCACCTCCAATATCTAATGAGTTAATCTTTGGGCAAAGGGCCACCTCTGGTGAAAATTTCATCCAAATCCACCAAGTAGTTTTGGAGTATTGTTGCTAACACTCTGTGAGAAGATAAGAGCCTTGGCAGAGGTATGCATTTTGAGATCATCACCAAAATGTAATCATGTGTTCAGTGTGCCATTACACACCTTTCCTGAAAATCTGAATGAAAGACGCTATATAAATGCAATCCATTATTCATTCATTCATCTTCTTCCGCTTAATCCTTTTCGGGTCGCGAGGGATGGGGGGCTGGAGCCTATCCCAGCATCTTTGGGCAAGAGGCAGGGTACACCCTGGACAGATCGCCAGTCCATCGCAGGGCCAACACAGACAGACAGACAGACAGACAGACAGACAACTATTCACTCTCACAGTCATACCTAAGGACAATTTAGAATCCCCAGTTTGATGCCAATTAACCTAACTTGCATGTTTTTGGCATGTGGGAGGAAACCGGAGAAATCCCGGAGTAAACCCACGCAGACACAGGGAGAACATGCAAACTCCACACAGATCACTGTTGGTCGGGGGCTGGGATCGAACCCAGGATCCCCCGGCCAAGGGTGAGTTGCTGTGCTGCCGCAGTGCTAACCACTCCACCACCGTGCCGCCCCGCAATCTATTATTATTATTATTATATCTATTATTATTATATCTATTATTATTATTATTAACAGACAGAGAAATGACAACAAAAACAATATGACTGGATTATATGACTAAATAATAATAATAACAACAACAAGACTATCATAATTGTACTGACCATACGTTGAGGCTGGGGAAATTCCACCTTAAATCAACATCATGGTTTATTGAATCTTTCAGGTGTGTTTTCGTTTTTTGTTTTTTCCTTTTCTCTTCTCCATTACAATCTACTGACAAGGTTCACAATCATTAAGCAATATTTCACAACAGTGCGGTATCATACCATTTTTTTGCAGTTAACAACAAATTCATATTGTTTGCTGCAGCAAAGTTCAGCCTCCACCTCCTCCACCGTCACCTCCCATTCTCATCTTCCTGTACCGGCATCCTATGGCCCGCCCTTCCTTAATTCTGATTGGCTGCTTAGAAAGGCCTGACATTGACAAGCGCAGCTGTACAGTAGCCTGACAAGTTGAACATTTTCAGCCCTAGGCACCGCAACAAAAAGTGGCCACTGCTCAAAGTGCTTCAGCGCCAACGGCGCTCAGCGCTGTAAACACTGAACTACATAGAGAATGAATAGAAAATTGCTGCCCACAGTAGGAAAAAAAAGAGTTTGGTGGACCCACCCCCTAATACTTTTTCTGCAATGTTTGGCTTCCGGGTTGCCGAGGCGTGTGGACCTATGGCGTGACCACGCACGTAACTGAGTGGGCACATCTTTAACGGGCAGCACATGAAAAGTGCCAGATTAATATATAAAATAATATTTAAAAAATCCTGCATCTACACTGTGATCCGAATCACCACCAAAATCTAATTTTTTGTTCCCCGTTACACACCTTTCCTGAAAATTTCATCAAAATCCATTCATAATTTTTTAAGTTATGTTGCTAACAGACAAACCAACCAACGCCTCTAAAAACATTACCTCAACTTTACTTCCTCCACTGGCGGAAGTAAAAATTGATTTTTAATAGAAATGTTGGCCTACTGAAAAGTATGTCCATGTACACACTCCCTTTGTATGAATTATTGCATCAATGCGGTGTGTCATGCAGGCGATCAGCCTGTGGTACTCCTGAGGTGTTATGGAAACCCAGTTTGCTTTGATAGCAGCCTTCATCTCATTGGCATTGTTGGAATGATTAATTTTGCATTCTGTTTGTTAAATCATTACCCTGTAGAGAGTGTAATAATGAGGCAAGTTGTAGCCCATGTATTTTTGCCTACATATGCTTAAGCATAAAGGAGATTGCATGTGTGGATTGACCTCACGTCCTGAATGGAACAATATGTCTGGACCACCTGCGGTTAACATCAAGAGGACGGAGGTACGGGGATAAGAGACTGGAAGGACTTCCCGACCTCCTGGGGGACAGGTGGAGGACTGAGAGACCGGAGGGGGAGTTAATGTCAATAGGGGGTTTTGACAGGGATATGTGATTCTCCCTTTGTGTGAGATGTATAAATGTGAAGGTCTGATGCAGCTCATCCTCTTTTGTTCTTGAGAGAAGGCTGGGGATGAAGTGCTCAAATAAAACCTGAATTAAAAGCCAATTCAGCTTCGTTATTTCACGCTCCCCACACAAGTTTCATCTCAAGGCAGTTTATTACACGCTCCAACATGAGCAAAGTAGAAAAGAGAACATCACAGAAAAACCTCGTCCCTTATATACCCAGGACTCTCACAGCTCACAAGTCACATTGCATTATAATAACAAGTAACAATGCCTTTGTGGCACACATATTTGAGTTGCTTAGGCTACATATGTATATTACTGTTGCCTCACGTCTCAGAATGAACGATAAGTCTGGGTCTTCTGGGGATAACAGGAGGGTGCGAAATGTGATCTTTAGAGATGGCCTTGAGAGACTTCCTGACCACCAGGGTTTTAGGTGGAGGGGAGAAGACCTGGGGGATGATGTATTGTGTCTTGGGATTTAAAGACAATGTGACTCTGTACTTTGATGTCCCAGGTATAAAAAGGACAGATGTGGGAGGATGGGTCTCTTTTTCTGTTTGGAGGATGTTGGAGACAAGTGAATAAATCTGATTTGAGAAATAAACTCAGCCTCATCTTTTCACGCTCTCCACACTGGTGACCTTAAGACGTATCATGGGTGAAAGAAATTCCCCCGAGCCGGACTCGCCAGGAACCAGCCAGGCGAACGCAGTCTCAGTCAAACTACCAGATTTCTGGCAGGACAATCCGGACTCCTGGTTCCTCTTGGCCGAAGCTCAGTTCGCTCTCCGGGGAATAACGGCAGATGAAACGAAATTCTACCACGTTATCGCCAAGCTTGACAACCGCACGGCTCGTCATGTGCAGAGCCTGGTGCAGCGCCCACCGGCCGAAGACAAATACGGCGGGTTGAAGGCTGCGCTCATCCAGCGTTTCACTCCCTCAGTCCAGGAAAGAGCGGAGAGACTCCTGGCCCTGAACGACTTGGGAGACAGCACACCTGTCGACCTGATGGAAGACATGTTGAGGATGAGGGGCTCAGACGGCGATGACCTGGTCTTCACCCACATTTTCCTGAGAACCCTACCATCAGAGATGAGAGCGACCCTGGCCGGTTCACTGTTGTTGGCCCAGCGGGACTTCCGCGCGCTGGCCCAGGAGGCACAGCGGATTCTCAACGCCAGCAGACAGCGCGCGGCCACCGCAGCAGCGACAGAACTCGACGCGAGGGCCGGAGATGGCAGGTGGCCAGAGGCGGCGGCAGCAGACCCACCGGCAACGGCGGCAGTGAAGGCCAAACATCGCGGAGGAGATGACCTCTGTTTCTACCATCGTCGCTTCGCAGAGAGGGCACGCAAGTGCATACCACCGTGTCAGTTCAAGAGCTCGGGAAATGCCAGAGCCGAGGGTCGGTAGCAGCCGCGGCCCTCGGTGAACAGAACAAGCTGCTCTACTTGACGGATGCGCGTTTGGGGAGGCAATTCCTCGTGGACACAGGCTCCCAAGTGAGTTTCATCATGCCAACCTATGCTGACTGCCTGGCAGGCCCCGGGAGTCACGGAGCATCGGCAGCGAACGGCTCGAGCATTAAGATCTTCGGTGAGAAGACTCTGCTTCTGTCCCTGCAAGGCCGTACTTTTGAGTGGACTTTTATTATAGCTGCGGTGAGCTTCAACATGTTAGGGGCTGATTTTCTGTGCTCACATGGGTTGTTGGTTGATCTTCCCAATAGACGCTTGGTTAATGCACTCTCTTTTTACTCTATTCCCTGTGCAGCCCGAGTGACCCCGCCCACAGCACAAGCCAACGTCGCTACGGCAAGCGGTAAGTTCCACACACTCCTCACTCAGTTTCCAGCACTCACGGTTCCCACATTTTCAGCAGTCGTCGCTAAACACGGAGTGGAACATTTTATTACTACCGCCGGTCCCCCTGTTTTTGCAAAAGCTCGGCGCTTGGATGCAGCTAAACTGGCCATAGCGTGCGAGGAGTTCGCCAACCTTGAAAAGTTGGGCATCATCCGGCGTTCGAACAGCCCATGGGCTTCCCCGCTTCACATGGTCCCTAAAGCTGACGGCTCGTGGCGACCTTGCGGTGATTTCCGCAGGTTGAACAACGCTACAGCGCACGACCGCTACCCAATCCCCCATATCCAAGATTTTTCAATTCATCTGGCGGGGACGCGCATTTTTTCTAAAATAGACTTGGTCCGTGGGTACCATCAAGTCCCAGTACGCGCTGAGGATATACCCAAAACAGCGGTAATAACTCCGTTTGGCCTTTTTGAGTTTTTGCGCATGCCGTTCGGGCTTAAAGGCGCTGCGCAGACGTTCCAACGCATGATGGACACGGTGTTGTGCGATCTCCCTTTTGTGTTAGTCTACCTGGACGACATTTTGGTAGCCAGCGCGTCCGAAGAGGAACACGAAAAACACCTCACGGCAGTTTTCCGCAGGTTGGGAGAGCACGGGTTAATAATCAACCCAGCGAAGTGTCAGTTCGGGGTGACGCAGATTGATTTTTTGGGGCACCGCATCTCTCCAGAAGGAGCAGTTCCGCTGCCGGACAAAGTGCGCGCAGTAACAAATTTTCCCCAGCCACAAACGGTCAAAGCATTACAGGAGTTTTTGGGAATGGTGAATTTTTATAACCGTTTCCTCCCCCACGCAGCGCAGCTCATGCAACCACTGTATGCCGTGCTAAAAAAACAAAAACCCACAAATGCAATCGAATGGTCCCCGGAGCGGGAGAGCGCATTCTCAGAGGTCAAAACAGCCCTGGCAAACGCTGCGTTGTTGGCACATCCAGACCCAATGGCCCACATAGCGCTCACTACTGACACGTCGGATGTAGCCATAGGGGCGGTAGTAGAGCAGCATGTTGCCGGGGCTTGGCAGCCGCTTGCCTTTTTCAGCAGGACTTTGCACGATACCAAGCGAAAATACAGCGCGTTCGACAGGGAGTTGTTAGCGCTCCACTTGGCCATTCGTCACTTCCAGTTCTGGCTGGAAGGTTGTCGTTTCACTGCGTTCGTCGACCACAAGCCGCTGACTTTCGCGATGGCCAAGGTTTCAGAGCCGTGGTCAGGCCAGCAGCAGAGGCAGCTGGCTGCAATCTCAGAGTTTACTACCGATATTCAACACGTAGCGGGTAAACTTAATGTAGTGGCAGACTGTCTCTCGCGCGCCGTAACTGCTCCAGTCCGCGTAGGGGTAGATTATACTGCCATGGCCGTGGAGCAGGCTAGCGGCGCGGAAGTACGCGCAGCCCCAGTCTGCGTGGGGATAGATTATGCAGCCATGGCCGCAGATCAGGTTAGCGATGCGGATGTGTGCGCGCTCCAGTCTGGACCAACAGGGTTAAGGCTGGAGAGCAGGGTGCTGCAAGATGGTATGCCCCCCTAATCTGCGATGGTCGTCCGGTGGTGCCGACCGCATGGCGCCGCCGCGTTTTTGACTCGATTCATTGTCTGCCGCACCCGGGGGTGCGTGCGTCGGTCAAAATGGTAGGAGAGAAGTTTGTGTGGCCGAGCCTGCGCAAGCACGTTAAGGAGTGGGCAAGAGCCTGCATGGCTTGCCAGCGGGCCAAAATACACAAACACACTAAAGCCCCCTTAGAGTCGTTTCACATCCCAGCCAAGAGGTTCGATCATGTGCATGTCGACCTCGTAGGCCCCCTCCCGCCGTCACAGGGATGCACACATCTTTTGACAATGGTGGACCGCATCACGCGTTGGCCTGAAGTGGTCCCACTGGCATCAACCACAGCCAAGGAGGTGGCGCGCACGTTTTTAACGGCTTGGGTAGTGCGTTTTTGAGTTCTGTCTGATATTACGTCCGACAGAGGTCCTCAATTTGTTTCCGAGCTTTGGTCAGCGATGGCCCGCAGCCTGGGGGTAACGATCCACCGCACTACCTCGTACCACCCCCAGGCTAATGGTTTATGCGAACCTTTCCATAGGTCATTGAAAGCAGCCCTCAGAGCGTCGCTTACGGATGCAAATTGGGTAAACAGGCTACCATGGGTTTTATTGGGGTTGCGTTCTGCACCTAAAGAGGACTTAAAAGCCTCCCCAGCTGAGTTGATGTTTGCGCAGCCACTCCGGCTGCCCGGGGAGTTTCTCCCGGATAATCCTGCGCCAGAGTGCCCCCCTGCTCAGCGGTTACTGAGCGACACGGGAGCGAGCACGCTTCCTGGCCCCGTTCATCACAGTTTTCCGCGCGTTTTTGTACCTAAGGCTTTAAAAAATGTGGAGTTTGTTTTTGTCAGACACGATGCTCAGTGCCCAACCCTGCGACCGCCTTATGATGGCCCATTTAGAGTGCTGGAAACAGGTGATAAGCATTTTTTGCTTGATTTGGGGGGCAGGAGGGAAACAATTGGCATAGACAGACTCAAACCTGCTTTTGTGATGGCTGACGAAGCTGTGCAGGTGGCGAGGGCTCCTCGACGCGGCAGACCTCCCAGGGAGCATGCCCCAGAGCTCCGACAGTTGTTGTTAACAGTTCTCATCCTCAGATAGCAGATTCACAGCAGGATGGTGCCGCGGGAGTGGTAAAGCCTGCTTACAGCAAGTTTGGAAGACGATTGAAGCCCAAACAGCACGTGGACTGATATTTGTGATTTTATCATGATATGCAGACTGTGTTGTATTGTGTCATCTTAGGGCACTCATATTTGAGTTGCTTAGGCTGCATATGTATATTACTGTTGCCTCACGTCTCAGAATGAACGATAAGTCTGGGTCTCCTGGGGTAACAGGAGGGTGTCACCATGGGGTGAGACGCCGGCTCGGCGCTCAGCCCATGCTCCTTTTATCCCTGCCTCTCATTGGGCAGTGCCTCAGCTGGTTCCCAGCTGTCAGTGTCACGAGACGGCTGGGGCCAATTAATCCTCATCAGCTGGGGCGCTGTTAATGAGTATAAAGAGGAGCAGCTTCGATCATTCGGGGCTGCGACATAAGCACTGCTAGGCTGAAGCCCCTTCGTCTGGTGTCAGCCTCAACTCCCCTTGCAGCATTCCGGTGTTTGTATCCCGCTGTGAGTATGCACGTCTTGTTACCCCCATGTCCGGTACGAGCTACCTACCCCTGCGCTGTGCAGCCTGAGAATGTACGTCTGTATGAGTGTCTGTGCTCTCCTCATCCCTTATCCCTTACCCAGAATAAAACATCTCGACTCACTGGCTTGTCCCTGGCTCTGATTGCCCGGCTCCCTAGAGCCGGATATGACAGTATGTCGCAGCCAGAAGAGTTGCCGGCGGCCGTGAGTCGCCGTGGAAATGTACCTTTCTGTCCGGGTGTCAGCGCTGCTAGCATGCCGTTTCCCAGGAGTCACTTCCGGCGCCAGGGCGACGAGCTGAGGTCCATCTCGGAGGCTGTCGACGGGACGTTCTTCACCCTGCACGACGCCTCCAACGCGAGACGCTGGCATCCGGGCCGTGCTGAGGAACTCCTGGACTGTCACCCTCACTCTCTGTACCATCTGGAGGACAGTGCCAGGATAGACGCTGCAGGTACACAGCGAGAGAAGCCACCACCTTCAGGCATGTGGCGGCGGCAGTGAGATTGATGGTGAGGACTTCAGGGCTACGAAGCCTTCCCGTGCTCGACGCCTCCCTCGTCTCAATCTCCGATCTGGAGCGGCGAATCCTGGGTTTCCCCCTCGCTTCGTCCCCTGGGAGTAGTCGTCATCACATCGCCGAGTCACCTCTGCACGAACCTCGTCCGGATCCAGTTCTGGGTCATCGTCAGGACCGTTCCTCCCACGCAGCTGTCATCCCTTCGCCTCGTCAGTGTGGAGATTCTACAGCCTCGTCCCCTGAGCCTCGTTCCCCCGCTGTCATTCCTGGACATTCGGGCTGGCTCACCCCGGCTGTTTCCCCCTCCTCCTCGACGCGCTTCCTGACCGCTGTGTGTGCCTGGAATCCCGGCCTGGTGAGCTCTCTGCTGGAGACAACGCGAGCGATCCTCAGACGAATTCCCGGGGGGTCCTCCGTTATCGCCGGGCGGGGAGAGGAAGAAGCAGATTCCACTACAGCAGGCGATACTCAACCTCCAGGGGGCAGGCAAGTCATTGTTTTTTCACACCTGCTTAATGATTTGCTCTGTCACATCCCTGGAGGAGAAGTTCAGGGTTCGCAGCTCCCTGAACTCTCCCCACCTGCTGTAACCTGTATTCCTAATCCCGCATCCTCTGTGTCTCTCTCCGCCGAGCGGTCCCCGGCTCCGGGTCAACGTGGTGGGATATGGAGAGGGCCTGTGGTTCCGCAGCTACATTGCGGACGGAGGAGGGGGACTGACTGCTGCGTGGAGTCTACGCTGACGACTGAGCGTCCCTGGGTCTCCACGGAGGAGCGGTTCGGTCCAGCGGGACGAGATTCTTCTGGCTTCACGCCGAGTGGGTCGTCGGCGGGGTTACCTGAGCTGGAGGGATCTCAAGCTGCGCTGACCATCGTGCTGGCTGCGGGGCCCGACGCGGCTAGATGGGAGCCTGACAACGACCTCCTGACGACGGATCCTGGATCTTCGCAGTCCTGGACGGCGTCAGAACCCGAGATCAGGCGAGTGCTCTCCTTTCTTTTCTCTCTTTTTATCTTTGAGCACTTCAGCCTATCTCCAGGGGAGACGAGCAGGGTGCAGCCGCCCGCTGCGTCTGAGCTCGTCTCGCCGGGTTCTGGCGCTGCCGGTGATCCTGATCCCGGTTCTGTTTTCTCTTCTGAGCCTTCTTCCAGGGTCACCGGCGAGGAGTTGCTGTTCCTCGTGGTGCTGGAGGGTCCGGGTTCAACGTTGGAGGTCGGTTCTGGTGCAGTGTCCAACGTGGGTTCGCCTGAGACCCAATCGGGGTCCAACGTGGGTTCGCCTGAGGCCCGATCGGGGTCCGACGTGGGTGCTGCCCCAGTGTTGTCCAGGTCCGGTGAGGAGGTGGCCGTTTCCCTGAGGCCCGCCGCCCTCGTCATCGGCTCTCCCCTGAGCCTCTTCCACCGGGATCCGCTCTGACCCTTCGTCCGTCTCAACGGTCCTGGTGGTTGAGTGATGCGGGTCGACGACCCGACCCGCAAAACTTTCGGTTCGGCGATCTGGTTTCCCCCCACTGGTCTGTGTTTGCCTTTGGGCGGTCTGGTTCGGCAGCCGTTGGACTGGATTCCTGGGATCTGGGCCCAGAGTTCGCCGTCCGAACATTTCTCTTTCCCGGGTTGCCAACTGGACAATGGGCGGGGAGATTACCAGAACAATTCCGGCCGTTTTGGACTCTGCCTGCCGTCTCCTCGGGTGTCCTTTACTTCTTTTATTATTATTGAGGTCACTCGGGTGTAGTTTCTTTGTCCATTAGGGGAATATATGTTTTTGTGCTGTGTGTTGTTTTTTTTATTAACCATACTCAGCATTTTTATCTTATTGTTATCCTGTTACCCTGTCACCTTTTTTTCCTCTTGGTGACTCACCTTATGTATCGCGCTGTGTATTGCATTTTCTTATCTTTACTCAGCGTTTTCATTCATCCTTACCTTAGCCTTGGCCTCGTCGGTGCATCATGGAGTATGCGTGTGGTTTCCTGTTCAACCATACTCTGTGATCACCCCATTCTGTCTTATTATCCTCGTGGGGGGCCTTCCCTAGCCCCGACTTTAACATTGACTGTGTTTGTTATTGTTTGAAGTAATGTGTTTCATTCCCACTTAACCGTACTTCATTATTACCCATTTGTCCTTGTCACCTCTGTTTCTTTAGGTGATCTTTTATATATTCAGTGCTGTGTGTTTTGTTTTCTTTAGTATCCATGCACAGCGTTTTTCATCATTTTTTGTCCTGACCTTTGTCTTGTTGGTGCATTATGGAGTAGTGTGTTTTGTTCCCCTTAACTATACTCTGTGATTGCTTTATTCATTCCTGCCACCTTTTTGGTGGGTTTTTGGTTTTCTTTTTTTGCCCCGATCTATACGTTATTTGTATGCTGTCTGTAGTCATATTTGGTATTTTCCCTACCTGTGTCCTAACTCAGTTTTCTCCCTAACTGTGCTCTGGGTTAATCCTTTTCCCTGTGTTGTAGGGTATTGTATTTGGGTTTTTTTTTCTTTGCCCTGCTGCCCTACATTGGTCTATTGTTTTTTTTTGTCCTTCCCTTTGCATCTTCCCCTCCGGTCCTGCCTCCCTTCCGCCCACCCTAGGTGGGGAGGGGGGGGGGGGGCTGGGATGTTCCTGGTCGTTCGGGAGCCCGACCGTGAGGGGGAGGCTCTGTCACCATGGGGTGAGACGCCGGCTCGGCGCTCAGCCCATGCTCCTTTTATCCCTGCCTCTCATTGGGCAGTGCCTCAGCTGGTTCCCAGCTGTCAGTGTCACGAGACGGCTGGGGCCAATTAATCCTCATCAGCTGGGGCGCTGTTAATGAGTATAAAGAGGAGCAGCTTCGATCATTCGGGGCTGCGACATAAGCACTGCTAGGCTGAAGCCCCTTCGTCTGGTGTCAGCCTCAACTCCCCTTGCAGCATTCCGGTGTTTGTATCCCGCTGTGAGTATGCACGTCTTGTTACCCCCATGTCCGGTACGAGCTACCTACCCCTGCGCTGTGCAGCCTGAGAATGTACGTCTGTATGAGTGTCTGTGCTCTCCTCATCCCTTATCCCTTACCCAGAATAAAACATCTCGACTCACTGGCTTGTCCCTGGCTCTGATTGCCCGGCTCCCTAGAGCCGGATATGACAGAGGGTGCGAAATGTGATCTTTAGAGATGGCCTTGAGAGACTTCCTGACCACCAGGGTTTTAGGTGGAGGGGAGAAGACCTGGGGGATGATGTATTGTGTCTTGGGATTTAAAGACAATGTGACTCTGTACTTTGATGTCCCAGGTATAAAAAGGACAGATGTGGGAGGATGGGTCTCTTTTTCTGTTTGGAGGATGTTGGAGACAAGTGAATAAATCTGATTTGAGAAATAAACTCAGCCTCATCTTTTTACGCTCTCCACACCTTTCCTCTTAAATCCCATAGCATCCCCCTCACAGTCTTCGGCCTACAAAGGATTCTCCAAGCCATCTCTCGGCACACAAAGAATCCCCCCAAGCAGTCTCTGCATACCAAAGGTTACCCTTTCACAGTACCTGTTATCTCCAAGGAAACTCTGTACTTTGTTCTTATCTAATATGTGAGGTCTTATGCAAAGCATTAAATAAGTCACACGAGTGGCTACACCCCCCCCCCCCCCAAACATTTAGATTGAACAAGAGAATAATAGTCTGCATGCCATGATAGAATCATTAAACATCAGTCCACATGCTGCTTGGGCTTCAGTCTTCTCCCATATCTGCTGTAACCAGGATTCACCTCCTCAGCAGCGCTGTCATGCTGGGGAGCTGTTGTCTGGGGGTGAAAACCTTTTGCTAGTCCCTGCGGGTGTTCTGGGGGAATATTACTCTGGGAAGCACCCCGTGGTGGTCTGCCGTGCCGAGGGGCCCTTGCCAACAGGACTTGCTTGTCTGCCACCACAAAAGCGGGTTTGAGTCTGTTTATGCCAACCTTTTCCCTCCTACCCCCCAAATCAAGCAAAAATGCTTGTCCCCTGTTTCCAACACTCTGAATGATCCATCATAAGGCGGTCGCAGCGGGGGGCGATGAGCATCATGTCTGACAAAAACAAACTCCGCGTTCTTCAAAGTTTTAGGCACAAAAACGCGCGGAAAACTGTGGTGGGCAGGGCCCGGCAGCATAGCTGTGTCGATGCCACGCTGCAACAGCTGGGACGGGGAGCTGCCTGGCCCAGGGTTATCCGGGAGAAACTCCCCGGGCAGCCGCAGTGGCTGCGCAAAAACGAGTTCAGCTGGGGAAGCCTCTAAGTCTTCTTTAGGTGCAGAACGCAACCCTAATAAAACCCACGGAAGCTTGTCCACCCAATTTGCATCCGTCAGTGACGCTCTAAGAGCTGCTTTCAATGACCTGTGAAAACATTCGCACAACCCATTAGCCTGCGGATTATACGCGGTTGTACGGTGAATTGTGACACCTAGGCTGCGGGCCATTGTTGACCAAAACTCGGAAACAAATTGTGGGCCTCTGTTGGATGTAATATCCGACAGGACTCCAAAACGCGCCACTCATGCCATTACAAACGCGCGCGCCACCTCCTCGGCTGTGGTTGATGCCAAAGGGACCGCCTCCGGCCAGCGCGTGGTGTGGTCCACCATTGTCAGAAGGTGCGTGTACCCCTGTGATGGCGAGAGGGGGCCCACGAGGTCCACGTGAACGTGGTCGAACCTCTTGGCAGGAATGAGGAATGGCTCCAATGGAGCCTTCATGTGTCTGTGTACCTTGGCCCGTTGGGACGCCATGCAGGCTGCCGCCCACCCTTTAACTTGTTTGCGAAGGCCGGGCCACATGAATTTTTCCACCACCATTTTGACCAACGCGTGAACCCCCGGGTGCGCCAAAGAATGAACTGAGTCGAAAACGTGTCGGCGCCACGCTGCCGGCACCACGGGACGCAGTTGTCCCGTGGGGACATCGCAAATTAAGGAGGGCATACCGTCTTGCAGCACCTTGCTCTCCAGCCTTAACCCTGTTGGTCCAGACTGGAGCGCGCGCACATCCGCGTCACTACCTTGCTCCGCGGCCATGGCTGTGTAATCTATCCCCACGCGGACGAGAGCAGCCACGGCACGTGAGAGGCAGTCTGCCACTACGTTCAGTTTACCCGACACGTGCTGAATATCGGTAGTAAACTCTGAGATCGCAGCTAACTGCCTCTGTTGCCGGCTCGACCACGGCTCTGAAACTTTGGCCTTCTAGCCAGAACTGGAAGTGGCAAATGGCCAAATGGAGAGCCAGCAACTCCCTGTCAAACGCGCTGTATTTACGCTCACTATCGCGCAAGGTCCTGCTGAAAAAGGCGAGCGGTTGCCAAGCTCCGGCTACCTGCTGCTCCATGACCGCCCCTATGGCCACATCAGACGTGTCAGTGGTGAGCGCTATGCGGGCCGTTGGGTCCGGATGCACCAACAACGCAGCGTTTGCCAGGGCTGTTTTGACTTCCGAGAACGCTCACTCCCGCTCCGGGGACCACTCGATCTTATTCGCGGGTTTCTGTTTTTTGAGTGCAGCATACAGCGGTTGCATGAGTTGTGCTGCACCGGGAAGGAAACGGTTATAAAAATTCACCATTCCCAAAAACTCCTGTAACGCCCTGACCGTCTGCGGCCGGGGGAACTCTGCCACCGCATACACTTTGTCAGGCAGCGGAACCGCTCCTTCGGGGGAAACTTGGTGTCCTAAAAAATCGATCTGCGTCACCCCGAACTGACATTTCGCTGGGTTGATTATTAACCCGTGCTCTCCCAATCTCCGGAAAACTGCCGCGAGGTGGTTTTCATGTTCGTCTTCGGACGCGCTGGCTACCAAAATATCGTCCAAGTAGACAAACACGAAAGGGAGATCGCGCAGCACTGCGTCCATCTTGCGTTGAAACGTCTGTGCAGCCCCTTTAAGCCCGAATGGCATGCACAAAAACTCGAATAGGCCAAACGGAGTTATCACCGCTGTTTTGGGTATGTGCTCAGCGCACACTGAGACTTGGTGGTAACCGTGGACCAAGTCTATTTTAGAAAAAATGCACGCCCCTGCCAAATGAACGGAAAAATCCTGGATATGCGGGATTGGGTAGCGGTCATGCGTTGTGGCGTTGTTCAACCTGCGGAAATCCCCGCACGGTCGCCATGAACCGTCGGCTTTCGGGACCATGTGAAGCGGGGAGGCCCATGGGCTGTTCGAACGCCTGACGATGCCTAACCTCTCCAGGCTGGTGAACTCCTCGCGCGCTATGGCCAGTTTAGCTGCGTCCAAGCGCCGAGCTTTTGCAAAAACAGGCGGTCCAGTTGTGGTAATAAAATGCTCCACCCCGTGCTTAGCGACGGTTGCCAAAAACGTGGGGACCGTGAGTGCTGGGAACTGAGTGAGCAGTGTGTGGAACTTACCGCTTGCAGCTGTGACGTTGGCTTGTGCTGTTGGCCGGGCCACTCTAGCTGTACAGGGAATAGAATCAAAAGAAAGTGCATTAACCAGGCGTCTGTTAGCGACATCAACTAACAAACCATGTGAGCACAAAAAATCAGCCCCTAAAATATTGAAATTCAATGCTGCTATGATAAAAGTCCACTCAAAAGTACGGCCGTGTAGCAACAGAAGAAGAGTCCTCTCACCAAAGGTCTTAATTCTCGAGCCGCTCGCTGCTGCCATCTCGGGACCGCTCTAACCTGCCAGCCGGTCAGCGGAGGAAGGCGTGATGAAACTCAACTGGGCACCGGTGTCCACGAGGAAATGTCTTCCCGAGCGTGCGTCCGTCAAGTAGAGCAGCTTGTTCTCCTCCCCGAGGGTCGCAGCTGCTACCGACCCCCCGGTCTTGGCGTTTCCCGAGCACTTGAACTGGCACGGTGGTATACATTTGCGTGCCTTCTCTGCAAAACGGCGATGGTAGAAACAAAGGGTGTCTCCTCCGCGTTCCTTGGCCCCCGCTGCCGCTGTCGTTGTCGGCTCTGCTACCGTTGTCCTTGGCTCCCTGCCATCTCCGGCCGTCGCGCCGAGCTCCGTCGCTGCCGCCGTGGCCGCGCGCTGCCTGCTGGCGTTGAGAATCCGATGCGCCTCCCGGGCCAGCGCGCGGAAGTCCCGCTGGGCCAACAGCGGCAAACTGGCCAGGGTCGCCCTCGTCACCAACGGTAGGGTCCTGAGGAAAATGTGGGTAAAGATGAAGTGGTCATCGTCCGAGCCTTTCAACCTCAGCATCTTCTCCATCAGGTCAATGGGCGTGCCATCTCCCAACTCGGTCAGCGCCAGGAGTCTCTCTGCTCTGTCCTCGACCGAGAGGGTGTAGTGCTGGATGAGTGCAGCCTTCAACGCGTCGTATTTGTCGCTGGCTGGTGGCTGCTCCAGAAGGCTCTCTACGTGTTGCGCTGTGTGGTTATCGAGCTTTGCGATCACATGGTAGAATTTCGTGTCGTCTACCATTATTCTCCGGATGGCAAACTGTGCCTCAACCAAGTGGAACCAGGAGCGTGGGTTGTGCTGCCAAAAGTCCGGTAGCTGGACCGTAACGGCGTACGCTTGGCTGGGGGCTCCCAACGAGGCTGGCCCCGGGGAATTCACTTCTTGCTGCATGCTACGTCTTGGGTCACCAGTGTGGAGAGTGTTATAATGAGGCAAGTTTCATCTCAAGGCAGTTTATTACATGCTCCAACATGAGCAAAGTAGAAAAGAGAACATCACAGAAAAACCTCGTCCCTTATATACCCAGGACTCTCACAGCTCACAAGTCACATTGCATTATAATAACAAATAACAACTCTCACAGCTCACAAGTCACATTGCATTATAATAACAAGTAACAATGCCTTTCCTCTTAAATCCCATAGCATCCCCCTCACAGTCTTTGGCCTACAAAGGATTCTCCAAGCCGTCTCTCGGCACACAAAGAATCCCCCCAAGCAGTCTCTGCATACCAAGGGTTACCCTTTCACAGTAACCTGTTATCTCCAAGGAAACTCTGTACTTTGTTCTTATCTAATATGTGAGGTCTTATGCAAAGCATTAAATAAGTCACACGAGTGGCTACAACCCCATGAAATATCCTTGACCATTCTTGTGATTCCCCAACAGAGTTTTTCAAGTCACTTGCAAAAATAATACCAGAATGTGAGTCAGAAAAAAAAAAAACATGCATGGTGCCCTGTTACAGAAAAAAAAAATACTGTAACTTATTTTGAATACTTGGAGGCTGGCAGAAGAAAGCACATCTATAATATCTTATAAGTTTCATTGCAATAAATCAACAGCAATGGTGTAGCAAATCCTTCAGAGGATGTGGAGCATCATTTAGATTTATTTGGACATTTCCCCTACTTGTAGATGCTGCATAACCAAAGACTGTAAAAATTGAAGAAAGCTCTATGAAAGGGTTAAAGGAGTGAAACTACTTCACTGCAGCTATTGTGGCATATTGATGTACCATCATGCATGTCACGGACGTGGTGACACAGGCACGGATGATGTCACCACGCCATGACTATATTAAGGGACTGACGGTGGGAGACGTGGTCTTTGACGCTCCGCCTCTAGCCTTCTACAGTGCTTGTACCACGATACTGTTAGCTTGTTCTATATGTTAGCTTCTACTTCCGGCTTTCAGAGAGAGCAGACGCTTTTCTCTCCTCTCCTCCTGCTCCCTCCTTCTCCCTCCCTAACTGACTGAATCCCAGCTTGCTACTGTCTGTGTCTGCGTCGCTCTTCTATTGGCTGATTCTTGATCCAAACGGAAAATTATGGATTTGGTAAGCTGGGCCTTGAACACAATTGACACTGTCCTTTCAACTAGGAAATAGGGCACGGGGGAGCCCACCTGTCCTGCAGGTACTGCTGCTGCGGGTTACGTGAGAGACACATACAATTGGAAACTTATGTGTCTGTGCGACCTTTCGATTGAAGATGCGGAAGACATCTACCTATTCGGCTTCACGATCTCAGGACTTCTACTGATCTGCTTTGGGATAGTCCTGGTGTATCGAAAACTGAAGAAGATGGACAGAGCTTATCAAAATGCTGACCCAACGAAGCTCTTTCATCAATTTGACCAGCTGGGGAGGACTGATAGCGGCTAATGGCGAACTGAATAGGAAGATTGGCAACATCTCGATGTCGCTGGGAGCTCTCCAGGAAATGATTTTAAAGCCTGGCAATGATGGAAATTATGGAGCACTGAACACATAAGAGATGAAAAGTTTTTCTCTGAGTGACTGTGCTTATTCGACCTTGTTTTCGGCGCCCCTCAGCTCTCACTCCTCCTGGATGAAGATAAGCAGTAGAAATGTTTTGGCTGATTTCTCTCCTTCATAAACAATCTGGCGTACAGTAATCTGAACTCTCAAGGACAGCGCCATGTGACTGGCTCAGAAATTTCCATCTGCCATGCACTGAGAGTTGATCTCACAAGGACATGCTTTTCTAAGCTTCAGACACTAAGACATAACATCTGCTGAGAGAGGATTTTTGCTGTCCACCAGTAACTGATAACTGACACTCACTCTGCATTCAACATACACGACTGATTCACTTACACTGATGTACACATACACTCACTGCCTCTCTCTGCTGTCTTTGTTTTTGTGAGGTTGACTGTCTGCTCTGTGCTTTAGAGAGGATTTTTTCATTGTAATCATAATCTGCTTACACAATTATAAGCTGTATTTTGATAACTAAGTTTTTTTCTCTCCGCCTATTGTGTCATTCCCTTCCCTCCTACCCCCCCCCCCCCCCCCTATCCCTCACTGTTTTGATGAGGCGCCTTGTTATGGCTGCCATGTCGTTGTGATGCGCTTACACGCGCGCCAATGTCAAGTCAAATTCCTCGTGTGTTTCTAACATGCTTGGCAATAAAGCTTTTTCTGATTCTGATTCTGTTCCATGTGTTGCTAGCTTCTTTATTAAAGCTAACCTTCAACACAGACAAAGTGTCCGCTGGTCTCACTCCCAGACATAACAATTGGTAACGAGGATAAACCTAATCTTCTGGAGCAAAATAAGACATTTTTCTGAAGATGGAAGCATGTTTGGCACCCCAACCACCGTTCCTCGCAACCCCAGGTGAGCTGCCCATCCCATGGCCTTGTTGGTTTGAGTCGTTCCAGATGTACAGTACGTGTAAGCTATGGACCTAGCTAAGATTAGCAAGCTTCGACTACGTGCTTTGCGGATTCACAGCCTGGGCAGCGAGGGACAATGTGTGTTTAGGACATTAGGACCTGCGGATACATACGACAAATGCATCACCCTGCTAGCTGGACATTTTGTGATGCCCGAGAATGTACTGGCGAGAACCCCTTAACTGCACCATTCACCATATGGCGACAGGAACGGTTAAAGGGTGGTCAAGGTCCATAGTGGTCAAGAGTGGTAAAAGGTTTTTGTCAATAAAATAGTTCAGATTTCCAAGGCTATAACTTGAAAATTACAAGAGATAATGGCTTACTGTCAATTAAAAAGATGTAGAATATGATCCAAAGTTCCAGATAGGAATAAATTTACCTATCTAATTTGCATAATGTTACGGCAGCTATATAAATTACATAACTCAGTCAAAAATGGACTTTGGACACATTTACACAAAGAATGGTTCTTTTTTTTTGATGCCGTTTTGTCTACAGGGGTATGTTTTTATCTAATCTTCAAAGTATATGAACCAGAAAATCAATAAAATGTCAAAAAACATATATTCCTCTCTTACCTGTTGTCGGGGGGGGGGGGTCGCTCGCCCACGTGACAGGTCCATTTTTGTCCATCGTGGTCGATGTTTTGCATTTGCTCGGTCATTTACACCCACTTCCACATCTACAAACTCTTATGATTATCCCACGTGAATTTCATTTGTATTACGCAGCTATTTTTCCCGTATCATGCAGTTTCAGTCAGAAACGCGGCAGCCTTGACCGAACATGGCGGTGTCCACATTGGTGCTGTCCGCTCGAAGCGGAAAGAAGGAGAAGAATAATGAGGATTTTTTCTTCTTTGTTGTATTCCATGTCAGCCATGATTCCTCCAGCGCGTGCCTGCCACCTTCTGAACTGTCAGATCAATACAGATCAGTTCAAATTCTCAGTATAGCCGGTGGACGTCAATAAGTTGACCGGTGCAGTTGCTGCACTGTGCCACTGGGTGCGAGCGACCTGCCATACTACGTAGGCAGTTAAATAAATAAGTTCCACCAATGCTGACAGGGAGCGGGAGAGACGACCCAGCAGTTCGATGTGGACCTCCACTGTCTGGTGAGCACGTGCAGGTTTGAGCAGCTAGAAGACAAGATGGTGCAGGACCAACTAGCGGAGCACACCAACAACCTGAGGCTGCAGGTGAAGCTGTTAATGGCGCCAGACGACCTGCCACTGGTGAAGGCAGTGGAGTTAATGTTCTAGCTGGAGGCCGTAACCCAGCTAACATCACAGCTAGGTTCTAGGTTCACAACAACAAACCCTGCTGGCTCATGTAGTTACCCCGGCAGAAGAACCTGTTGACACCGCAACATTTTCGGAGGACGCTGAGATGAACGCCACAGGGCAACAAGACATCATGGGATGCTGAGCATGTGGTAACTGTGGTTCCCCTGCACACCGAACGCATGCGCTCCTGCGCAGCCAGGGGGCAGCGATGCCAGCACTGCGGTAAGCTTAACCATTTTGCCAAAGTGTGTTGTTCAACATGGTCAACAATGAGCTCACCACCCAGTTCAATTGGACTGCCTCTGACAACTACCATCCATGCAGTAGACTCTAGCAATTCAGCGTACAAGTGGTGCCCAGTGAGACTCGACAGTGTCAGCCTGCCATTACTATTGGACACCGCCACTATGAGATCACTGATGAACTGGGTTACAGTGAAGAGATTCTTCCCTTGGCATCCAATCAGAAAGGATGCAGTGGAGATTTATGGATATGGGCACACCAGAATCAGCCTCGTAGGAACCACCACGGTGATGGTTTGCTATGGGTCAAAAGTCCTCCCAGCGTTCACCTTCCAGGTAGTGATGCATGCCAATAACATCCTGGGGTGCAACCTTTTTTACGAATTGGGTTTCACCGTACACGACCATGAGGGACTTTGTTTGACCGCTGATGACAGGAGTGTGTTTCACCCAAGCTTTACACTGCACAGAGAGCAGAACATGGAGAGAGGGCATAATCCAGACTCGTCTCTGATCCTCACTGTCATGTGCGCCTCTATGCGGTGCACAGAGATTGAAATGAACCCACATGCTGGATGATATTTTGCAACATTTATTGTGAAAAGAAACTAAAGTCCAACAGTGCCAAATTCAAAATGCAAACACAAAAAAACTTAAAGGAAGAAGCGCTCCTGAGCAGACTGCTCAGGATGAGCTGAGGCAGGCAGGAAAAGAGTTAATGTCCCGAGGAACACTCGATGGAAATACATTAATTCCAACACATTCGAGCTAGTAGCAACAATAACATGAACTGACAGCGCTTAATTAGTGAATGAGCTGACAACAGAAGTGATCACAGGTGTGGGCTGGCCTGAACAGGAGAAAGGAGCAAAAACTAATCATTGGGTTCAGGTGGTGGAAATGACAGATGAGGGAGGGGCAGCTGGCAGCTTGACAGGCGGTAGGGCACACCCATGTGAGGCTGACAAACCCTGACAGCTGTCAACAGAGAAGGAAACACTGGGAACAAATAAAATGAAATCAATAATCAATAATACATATCAAAAACTGCAGAAATAAAACACAACAGGGAAAATGGCAAACAGAACCTAAATACATGCGACAGATAATGATCAATACAGGGAGAGGCCAAGAAGCTGGGTCTGGCAGGACTTCTGAAACCCAACACGTAACAGAGCCCCCCTCCCCCCAAGGGGTGGATACCAGACACCCAACGTAACATCAACAAAAAAAGGCAAAAACCTGCCCCCCTCCCCAACAGGAACCATAACGATCAACCCAGGGTGGCTGGTGGGGAAAACAGGCAAGGAGGGAACAAAAAAACCCCCTGCTCAAGACCCACACTGGAAAAAACACACAATTAGACCCCCAAGCCCAGAAGCTATAAGTCTCACAAGGCCACCCAGAGTCCCAGGCCCAGTGGATAGCATGGTGCACCCGGTCTGGTGGCCTGGCGAAATCCCAGACCAGCCGGAAGGCCAGGTTGAATGAGTCAGGTGGCCTGTCAGGGAAAATTGGCCACCCAACCCAACGGCACAGTTTATCGGGCGGCCGGCCTGAGTCTTTCAGCCACCAGCTCAGGAAAGGCAGCCCGGGAGATGGCTCCCCCACAGGGAGATCCACAACTGGAGAGGCGAGCCAAGGAGGGGGAGCCCGATGTCGTCTGACAGTGAAGGAGAGGAAGCCCCGACGTCGTCTGGCAGTGAAGGAGAGGGAACCATGACGGCACCTGGCAGCGAAGGAGGGGGAACCATGACGGCACCTGGCAGCAAAGGAGAGGGAGCCATGATGGCGTCTGGCAGCGAAGGAGAGGGAACCATGATGTAATCAGGTCGAGGTGGAGGGGGGATCCAAATGTCATCAGGCTGAGGAGGAGGGGCAACCCTGATGCCATCGATGGTCTTGGACTGAAGGCAGGTGGCACCCACAGGGGTCCCAGCCTGGGACATCATTGCACCCACAGTGGCTCCGGACTGGAGAACTGCAGCACCCGTGGTGGACCTGGGCAGGGCCAACACTGCACCCTCGGAGGTCCCGGGCTGGGACGGGACACCTTCGACGATGTCCACGGGAGATGCTGGACCCTGGGCAACCTCCAGTGATGAACCCCGATCTGTGGAGACCTCTGGCGGTGTTGGATCCTCTCCGGCAACCCTGGGGGAGAGCTCAGATACAGCACACAAAGAAGAGGGGTCAGGGTTGCTGGCAGCGGCAGAACCAGGCGAGGCGAGCTCAGGTGCAGTGGGTGACTGCACCTGGCTATCCTCACCAAGAGCCAGGCAAGACTGCTCAAAGACAGAGAGGAGAAAAACAAATGAGAGCACTTGCCTGAGCTAGAGCTCCACCATCGTCCAGGACTCCGATGATCCAGGTGACGATGGCTCTTTGGGCTCAGTCATCAGGAGGTTCAGCTCAGGTGTCAACTCTGCTATGGCGGCCCCTACAGCAATCATGATGGTAATAGCAGTCCCTTCAGCCCCAGGCATGGTGGTCCACGCAGGAGGCTCATCCAGCATGGCGGCTGGGGTCCTGCTCACCGTTGGTGCTGGACTCGGGGTGGCAGGCTCGGGTTTGGTGCCTTCCCTCTGTCCTTAGGAAGACTGCGGGGCTGGGATGGTGTCCTCCAGCACTGTGAGCTCCTCCATCATCTGGCAGTGGAGTTCCAGGGCCGATGGACATTCAAGAGGCGAGAGGAGGAGACACGGAGAGGGCAGGTGAAAATTCATTATCTGCAGCAGGCAAAGAGCATTCAGGGGACTGTACGATCTGAGTCTCTTTACGAGGAGTCAGGCAAGACAATTCATTAAAAATCGGAATGTACTTGCCTGTTCTTCTGGTGTGTGCTGTTTCTTGCTGTGTCTGGTGCATATTCATCCCCCTTTATGTCCCTAGCAGGCCTACACCCCTCTGTGGATTGTGGAGGAGCCATTGCCACAGGAACACGTCCTGTTGCCGGCAACAACGGCATGCCACCACAACCACAACCAGCATCAGGGATGAAAGAGCAGCAGCAGAGTCGCATGAAGCCGACTAGGTCCGGACTCACAGTGCTCGATTGGGTTTGGGTTGGGGTTTGCCGATCCAAATTCCCAGATGACCTGCAGATGCTCCTGTTGCCGCCGATGCAGATCACCATGCAGTTGGGACCAGCCACCTTCCAGATGGCTGATGGTTTGAGATGGTACGCCAGCCGTCTGCGGAAGGTAAGAGCAACAGCTCCAGCAGGGCAAGATGCAATGCTGGAACTGACCCAGCAAGTGTGGGACCTGGACTGGGACTTTACTGATGAGAGCATTATTCCAGCAAGGGGGAACCCAGGTCCGCCACTACCAGTGCCTCCAGGGCCACGCCCACCGTGGGCTCATCAGAGGCCCCCTGAAGTTGAACTGTGAAGTGGCTCTGTTTTTGAAATGTTTAAGCAGAGCATGGTTGACAACAGTGGCAGAATAACCCACTCAACCATACAGGGTTTTACCAGAAGTCTACCTGGTTGTCCAGGTTTGTATAATGGTTCAAAAGGTAGTGGTTATGGTGTATGCAACCTGAAGAGATTTATGGTTTGGTTTTGAAAGTTAATACTACCATACTATGCAACTAACATCAAGCAAATATGCGTAAGGTAACATTGGCAACAGATTGTATTTGTCATGATGCAATATGCCACAACCATGGTTAATCATCACCAGCTAAGTTCTGGCTTTTCCCAGGGGGATTGGGGGTGTGGGGTGTGAATTTTGTACATTGATGTACCACCATGCACGTCACGGACGTGGTGACTCAGGCATGGATGACATCACCATGCCGTGACTATATTAAGGGACTAATGGTGGGAAACTTGTCTTTGACTTCCACCTCTAGCCTTCTACACTGCCTGTACCTTGATACTGTTAGCTTGTTCTAGGGGTGGCAGTGGCTCAGGAGGTAGAACAGGTCATCCAATAACCACATGGTTGGCAGTTCGAATCCGGCTTTCCCCAGATATCCTGCCATTGTGTCCCTGGGCAAGACACTTCACCCCCGATTGCTCCTGGTGGATCTGGAAGCACCATGTTAGGTAGCATGCCGCCACCAGTGTGTGAATGGGTGGATAGCAGGATCTGTAAAGCGCTTTGGTCATCAAGAGATGAGAATAAAAGCGCTATATAAGTGAATGTCATTTACCATTTATATGTTCCATGGGTTGCTAGCTTTGTTATTACAGCTAACCTTCGACACAGGCAAAGTGTCCGCTGGTCTCATTCTCAGACATAACAGCTATTACCATAGTGCTCTTGAAATACAGTACAACTCCAGAATGAGAAAAAAAGTGACTCTTAAGCCAGAGCCCTGATTTTTGTTGTTTACTAGAGAATAGTTGTAATTCATTAAAAAAAAAAAGAAAAAAGAAAAAGAAAGAAAATGAGGCATCTGGTCCAGATGCCTCTGGTCCAGATGATGGTCCAGATGATGATGATGGTACTTTTTGTACCAGAGAGGCATCTCTGGTACAAAAAGTCTGAAGGAGCATAATAAAGACTAACATATAAACTATTTGCTCAGTAAATCTGAATACAAATGTGCCTCTTCAAAGTGCACATTAATGTTATGAACACGTGAAAAACTGAAACAAATAAGAGTCACTAAACTGCTCTTACCCTGTTAGACATTATGAAATTACATTTTCAAACTTAACCAGTTAATGGTCACTTATAGCACATCTGAAGCAATCTTTTAGAGCAGGGGAACCCAAGATTTTTAACTGAGTTAAAACAACCTTACAAATAAAGCAAACTGACTAAACAGTGTTGTGTCAACACTATAATTATATGAATATGATTATTAATAATTAATACCCTGAATAAATAAAATTATTAATTATTACATTACCTCATTATAACACTGGGGGTACCACTCACTATTTTAAAAGCAGTGAGAACTCTATTAAATGATTTAGCCTAAGAATTTGCTAAATAATAAGCTAAGCATTAGTTAATAATTTCATTGACAATTATTTGATCAGTCTCAGTTCATGGCATGAATTCTTGACACTTTCCCAGGATTTACACTGACTGTGGATGCAGTCCGTTGCGGATGCAGTGCAAATGGCCCCTGACGTCCATCCCTACCAGCTCGGTTTGTGTTTTGCAGAGGCATGGATATGAACAGAGTTCGAAATAAAAAATTGCTTGAGAATTACACAAAAAGATTTCGAAAGACATGAGAGTGATCGAGATGAACCAATTGTGATCACATAATAACTACACATAATAACTACAAGGAAGTGTGATGTAGTGGCTCTCCACCTGGATTTTTGGCCTTTAAATAAAATGCAAGTAGCTCCTTAATTTTAATTCATTGAAGTATTTGTGTGTTAAGTTTTTACCTTCTCTGACACAGTGTTGGAGGAGTAGACTTCAGAAAATAATGGACGATCCTTAAATCATTTTTAATGAACAAACTAGCTATTAGATACAGTGAGATACCATGGCATTTCCTTGCAGATTGGCTCCAGCATCTGTCAAAAATAGACTTGTTGCATTTCATTAGTGAAATGAATCTGACAAGCTGGGTTCATTCTACAGTGGTCCGGACCAAGTGGGGATTAGAAAATTGTTGAGAATGGGAACTACTGTATTTGCTGCAGAGACAGGATTGCATCTGTAACGGACTGCATCCGGACTCAGTGTAAATCCAGGGTAAGATATTCTAATAGTGTACAAAGAAATACACTTGTAGCTTCATTTACCCTTTTAATCAATCACAAGAGTCATCACACAGACTTATGATCAGTTAGAACAAGTAGAGGGTAGCATGGCAATAATTTCTCTTGCTGATAACAGACTAAGGGTATGAAATATGGATATTTACAGACACCGATGGTTACCACAGCATTACTGCAGTTAAAACATTTGTACTAAGCGAGGGCCTGTACAGCTACTGTGTGGAAAAGAAAGTTTCACCTAGCTCAGCAGCGCCGCATGAAGTCGACTAGGTCCGGACTCACGGTGCTCGATTGGGTTTGGGTTTGCCGATCCGAATTCCCAGATGACCTGCAGATGCTCCTGTTGCCGCCGATGCAGATCACCACGCAGTTGGGACCAGCCACCTTCCAGTTGGCTGATGGTTTGAGATGGTATGCCAGCCGTCTGCAGCAGGTAAGAGCAACAGCTCCAGCAGCTCAAGATGCGATGCTGGAACTGACCCAGCTAATGGAAAAGAAAAGTTTCACCCAGCTCTAAGCAAAAATGGTTATGAAAGTTGAAAACGAAAAAAAAAATATAATTCTCATTGTCTAGGCATAAAGGAAGTGGAGTGAGTACTGAACCAGTGAGAGTACACAGAAAACATATAACACATTTCTGAGGTAACTGTACTCCCAAGCTGCTTTTCCTATAGGGACTAATCTAGAGTCACCCACAATGCCACAACAAGCTGAGATTAAGGGTGCCTACTTTGGATGCTGCAGTCTTGGTGGAAAAGGTTTCAGGCCAAGTGGATTGGTCCTTGACCTGGGGTAGCACAACAACTGTGGCCCACACAGTCCCTGTTTGGACTGGCTCCCGAGGTCACCCAGATGGCAGTTGTGGTTTCTGGTCCATTCTTCAAAAAGGGAGTCCAGTTCAACTGGCTGGACTGAACTCTACCCAAAAGGTCCACTTTGGAAGGATGCAGCTGGAGTTCATGTAAGACATGTTGGGAATCACACATTCCACATAAGCAGGGTAAAGGAGTTCATTTTATAGAAAAAGAAAAAAATTGGGCTAATCAAACTTTAACTGCTAGGTCTAAAAAGAAGACAAATTTTAAGAAAAAGCATGGACTACAAAAATCTACAAAAACAAAGTTACTACGAAACGGAGACAAAATGGACAACACAGGGCAAAACACCAAGGAGACACCAAGAGCAGGATGAGAAGAGGAAAACAAAAGAAAAAGAGGATGTGCCTCTTCTCAGGACTAGGTTAAAATCCACCGCTTTGCTCTGTTGAGGCGAGGGGCTTACATCTCAACGAATCATAATCCCAGAATAATACTTGGGTAGCTGGCTGGTCGTGGCAGAGGACATGATCGCACAGCCCCACCTGATGCTTGGCTATGATATTTGAGAGCCTTGGGAGGGAACCATAAAGTAGATCATTTGATCAATGGTCCAGCCAGCTAACGTTAAGAACCCTTAATGTCCCAAGGAACACTTGATGGAAGGACATTGATTCCAAGACATTCAAGGTAGTGACAACAATAACATGAACTGACAGTGCTTAAATAGTGAATGAGCTGACAACAGAAGTGATAACAGGTGTGGGCTGGCCTGAAAAGGAGAAAGATAAGATAAGATAAGATAAGATAAGATAAGCCTTTATTAGTCCCACAATGGGGAAATTCCAGGATTGCAACAGCATAGGGACACAACACTCAGAGCAACAATCAGAAGGCAAGAAAAAACAACATCTAGTAAACATATGTCCATATTACTATAAATGTATATATATATAGACACACAGTGCAGAGCATTATGGCTGGTGAATGTGCAGCAGAAAGTCTAAGCTCTCTCTCCGCGGATGCAGCGGGCCAGCTGGAAGTGTTTGGGCATGATGATGACCCCCTTAGCGAAGAAGAGACCCACCAGGTGGGCCTCGCAGGTCTCCTGCAGAGCCATGACGGCGAAGCTCAGGAAACGCAGGACGGTCTTGAAGTCCTGAGCGATCTCCCTCACCAGGCGCTGGACGGGCAGCTTACGGATGAGCAGCTCCGTGGATTTCTGGCAGCGACGGATCTCTCTCAGAGCCACGGGCCTGTGACGGCGAGGCCTCTTCACTCTGCCGGTGGCCAGAGCGCCTCTCCGAGCAGCCCTGGTGGCTAGCTGTCTCCTGGGGGGGGGCTTCTTCCTCCAGTAGATTTTACGGGCGGTCTGCTTGGTTCTTGCCATCGCTCTTTATTATTCTGTCTTATATTTCTTTCACGCCGCCTAAACTCCAGCCCGGCACCCGCATCGTTTTCGCTACAGCTCCCGGTATGTCGAGTTTCCCATTAGCACCGGGCGGCGGCCAAGTGCTAGCTAGCACTAGCTCCTCCCCGCTGTAACGTCTCCCGCTGCAAACCGTGGCTCCGTCCGCCGACCCGGGAGACCCCCGGGGCGATCCGTGCGTCCGTGATATATATACAGAGTGAAAGGTGTAGAAAGAAGAAGGAAGATAAAAAGAAAAGGCTGTTGCAACAGGCAGCCGACTCGTGTGGCGCCACCGGTCCGGCGGAACCGGAACCGGAAAAAAAAAAAAAAAAAAAAAAAAAAAAAAAAAAAGAGGAAAAAATGAATTTATTCCATTTTGGAGTAAGGCTGTAACATAACAAAATGTGGAAAAAGTGAAGTGCTGTGAATACTTAACGGATGCACTGTATGTGTGCTGTTGGGGCAGATTTGTGACATCTGAAGTTTATCCCCTCCAAACTTAGACAGTTTGTTCTTACAGATTTGTGACATTTCTCTCCCATAAATTTGTAACTTCTTCCTTACAAACTTTCAACATTTTGCTTACATGTTTGTAATTTCTCAGTTTTGGAAATGTGTGTTTAATAATGATGAATTTATTGGTTCGTTTAGACGGTGCACATTAATAAACAGCTTTGTAAATGTTCCAGAGTTAGCCAAAAGGTTATTTTTCATCTGTAGTCCCTGGACCTATGTTACAAGTCACCCCGGCGGTTCAGCGTGGTCTTGCTGCCCGTCTTTGTTAGCTCACCCAGACTATGCTGAGATAACTTCCTGTCCAGCTCCTCGTGCCAGCCTTCGAGGTTGGCGGCATCCCCGTTAGCCGGCGCTGTGGTGGTGTTAGCGGTGGTGTTAGTGTTAGCGTTAGCAGCGGCACAGACCTTCCTGGCCCCCGACAGGCCACGGCTGTTGAGGAAGACGGGCAGGTGAACAATGTTCCTCATGTAGTCATGGCCATTGATGTTGGAGTCCCTCAGGACGCTGTTCAGGTTCTGGTTGATGGCTTTGATGATGATGTGGGGGTCACTGGCAAAGATGGAGATGAATGGGCCTTTGGAGAACAGAACCCGCACCGTGTCAGAATCAGAATCAGAATCAGAATCAGAATCAGAATCAGCTTTATTACCAAGTATATTTACAAGTAAACACACAAGGAATTTGACTTGACATTGGGCGCGCACATTAGGCGCATCCAATGACACGGCAGCCATAGGCGCCTGTCTGCAGTGGGGGTAAAGGGGGGAAGGGGGGGGGGGGGGAAACACAATAGGCAGAGAGAAAAAACATAGTTATCAGAATCACGCTCGTATAAGCTCATATAAGCTCATGAGCCAAATTTTGATTACACAGAAAAAAACCCTCTATGCACATTAGCAGACAATAGATACAATCACACAGCAGAGGGAGGGAGAGCAGTGTGTGTATATTTGCATGTCATTGTGTAGTGTGAGTGTAACAGTTGTTAGTGAGCAGCAGAGGGCGCCTCCAGGCAGTGGATAGATGTTATAATCATGTGACTTATAAACAAGTCAAAGATCAGAGTCTGTCTCTCTTTTCCTCTTCCTTGCAGAAGGCACATGGGCAATGTCCTTGAGAGACCAATCCGCTGACGACAACAACTGATTGTTGATGTATGGGTAGACATAAGCCACTTCCCAGCGTTATCTTCATCGAGGAGGAATGTAAACAAAGGCACCAAAACACAAGGTCAAATCTGCACAGTGCACTCAGAGAATAAAAAATTTCTCTCTCTTCGATTCTGTGCTTCAATTTCATACAGGCTTGAATCATACTTTAGATCATTCTCTGGAGAGCACTCAGCGATCCACAGATGTTATCCACCTACCGAAACATAGGTAAAACATGTCCAGAGAGTTCGTTCTCTCTTCAATGCATGCCAGATAGTAAATTCCATGTTAATCCTGCCGCTGACAGTCAGTGCTCCCTCCAGCTGGACGAATTGTTGAATTTGTTAAGGGAGCTACGCCGGGGTCCGCATTTGATTAGCTCACCCAGATAATTTCGATACACTAGGAAAACTCCAGGGGCCAAACAGAAGATCCTGTGATCAGTTCAATCTCAGTCGAATCACACAGACACATGAATTCCAATACCATGAGTCTCCCTTGGGTTCCCCCTGACCCGATCTTCTACTTTTTAAAGTGGTGACAATCGCATATAAGTCGCTTTCCAGATCCATAATTTCCATTTGGATTAAGATTCAGCCAGGAGAAGAGTGACATTGCAAGCTGGGATCAGAAGGGAGAGGATTAGGAGGGAGAGGGAAGAAAAGCGTCTGCTCTCTCTCAGAAGCGGAAGTGAAGTCGAGCATCTGCAGAACTTTATCCTGTTCGCAGGAATCCAACCCGTCGATGACAACCACCAACCTAGTCTGATGCTGCGTGAAGCTGTCGATGGTCTTTGCCATCCTCGCCATGAGCTCCACCTCGTGCTTTAGCACCTTCATGAATCCCTCGCTCTTCAGTTTGTGCATCCTGTTGGCAGCACCGTGCAGCCTCTTTCTCTGAGAGTTAAGTACCGAGTCTGTCACCTGCCACCACGTCCTGCAGTTCAGCAGCAGTGCCAGGCCCACTATGCTGCCCACAGCAATCAGGACAGCGTTCACTGTCTGGTTCTCCCGGTCCACCCTGAAGATTGCCAAGAGCGCCATGCCAGCAACCAGACACACCAGCACAATGGCAAAGAGAAAGAAGGATGGCACACAGCACGTTTTCTTCCACTTCCTCTTGCCTTGCGTCTCTTCAGTCTTGAACACTCTGAACAGACGTGTGGCAAGGAAGCCGAATTCTCTCTCGCAGGCATCCGACAGCGGAAAGGAGCAAAAACTAATCATTGGGTTCAGCTGGTGTAAATGACAGGTGAGGGAGGGGCAGCTGGAAGCTTGACAGGTGGCAGGGTATGCTCACGTGAGGCTGACAAACCCTGACAGCTGTCAACAGAGAAGGAAACACTGGGAACAAATAAAATGACATCCTAAATAATACATATCAAAAACTGCAGAAATAAAACAACAGGGAAAATGGCAAACAGAACCTAAATACATGCAACAGATAATGATCAATACAGGAAGAGGCCACAAGGCTGTGTCTGGCAGGATCTCCAGAACCCAACACGTGACATTCGCCCGGCACAACCCTCATGGAGCCGCCATACAGCTGCAGGAGAGAGAGTCTGTGGTCAAGCACGAGCCTGGTGAACAATGACAACCCGGAGCACGTTCTGTTACTGGTGACAACGACATGCCACCACAACCACAACCAGCATCAGGGATGAGAGACCAGCAGCAGCGCTGCATGAAGCTGACTAGGTCCGGACTCACGGTGCTCGATTGGGTTTGGGTTTGCCGATCCGAATTCCCAGATGACCTGCAGATGCTCTTGTTGCCGCCGATGCAGATCACCACACAGTTGGGACCAGTCACCTTCCAGTTGGCTGATGGTTTGAGATGGTATGCCAGCCGTCTACGGCAGGTAAGAACAACAGCTCCCGCAGCTCAAGATGCGATGCTGGAACCGACCCAGCCAGTGGAAAAGAAAAGTTTCACCCAGCTCTAAGCAAAAATGGAGTTATTAAAGTTGAAAACGAAAAAAATTATAATTCTCATTGTCTAGGCAAAAAGGAAGTAGAGTTGAGTACTGAACCAGTGAGAGTACACAGAACACATATAGCACATTTCTGAGATAACTGTACTCCCAAGCTGCTTTTCCTATAGGGACTAATCTAGAGTCACCCACAATGCCACAACAAGCTGAGATTAAGGGTGCCTACTTTGGATGCTGCAGTCTTGGTGGAAAAAGTTTCAGGCCAAGTGGATTGGTCCTTGACCCGGGGTAGCACAACAACTGTGGCCCACACAGTCCTTGTTTGGACTGGCCCCCGAGGTCACCCAGATGGCAGTTGTGGTTTTTGGTCCATTCTTCAAAAGGGGAGTCCAGGTCCCCTTTTGAGGGGAGTCCAGGTCCCCAGGCTTGACCGAAGTCTACAAAAAAAAGGTCCACTTTGGAAGGATGCAGCTGGAGTCCATGTAAGACATGATGGGAATCACACATATCACATGAGCAGGGTAAAGGAGGTGGTTTTATAGAAAAAGAAAAAATTGGGCTAATCAGACTGCTAGGTCTAAAAAGAAGACAAATTTTAAGAAAAAGCATGAACTACAAAAATCTACAAAAACAAAGTTACTACAAAACGGAGACAAAATGGACAACACAGGACAAAACACCAAGGAGACACCAAGAGCAGGATGAGAAGAGGAAAACAAAAGAAAAAGAGGAAGTGCCTCTTCTCAGGACTAGGTTAAAATCCATCGCTTTGCTCTCTTGAGGCGAGGGACTTACTTCTAAATGAATCATAATCCCAGAGTAATATTTTGGTGGCTGACTGGTCATGGCAGAGGACATGACCGCACAGCCCCACCTGATGCTTGGCTATGATGTTTGAGAGCCTTGGGAGGGAGCCATAAAGTAGATCATTTGATCAATGGTCCTGCCAGCTAACGTTAAGAACCCTCCGTTGCATTCTGGTGTACATGCTGTCAAAGGACTGCACTTGTGTTTTGGTCAGTGATCAAGACTCTGATCTGTAGATATGGTTGGATTCCTTAGACTGGTTCTGTGAATCTAGGACAATTTGTGTGTCAGTTAGTGTCAATCACAGTCTTCACAGTTCAAAAGACAGTTCTGTACATTCAGTGAAGAAAAGTTGGTGCAAATAGGTGAGGCCAGTTGTTCCTCATGGCCTTCCTCTAGTAGTCATAAAGTCTCTTAAGTCCATCTGGTACCAATTCTGCTTCAAAAATGACATTCATTTGAAAAGTCTAGGCAAACTTGTCAAGCTTTTTTTTTTTTTTTTGTCAACGTCCGCCAGTTCATAAATGAACTTAAGTGTCTTTGAAGGTAAGGCTGTGCATTATAATGCCATCTGGGCCTGGAATCACTTCAAGATTCAAAATTCAAGATTCAAAGGCTTTATTATCATATGCACAGTTAAGAAATGCAACATTTCCTGAGCAATGAAATTCTTAGTCTGCTCTCCAAACCAATGCCAAGGTAATAGATACACATCAATACTAATAAAGGTAATAAACACACCTTAATACTAAATACTAATACTAATAAATACTAATAAATACACATTAGGCAATTAGGACAGTTAAAGCAGTTAAACTAGAGGAAACAAGAAGAATGAAAATTCACTGGATGACTATAATGGACAATGGTATTTTAAAATCAGAGATGATATGAACCTGAGATGGCATGTGACTATATACAATGTGCAAATGAGCAATGTACAAATTAGCGCCCAGTGTGAGAATTTCTCTGTGTAAAGTCGTGTGCCCTGAAAATACCCAGTAGACTGTACAATGATAATTTAGCAGCAGAGATGATATGGACATGAGACGGGGTGAGACTATGTACAATGTGCAAATGAGCAATGTGCAAGTTTGGCAACCAGTGTGTGAATTCCTATTTGCAAAGCTGTGTCCGGAATTTGTTATTTATTCAGGAGCTTGATGGCAGTGGAAAAGAAGGAGTTTTTTTAGTTTGGATGTCCTGCATTTCATACTTCTGTACCTCTGGCCTGAGGGTAGAAGTGTGAACATTCTGTGCTGGGGGTGGGTGGGGTCCTGGAGGATGGAGGCACCTCTCCTTTGGACTCTGCGGCAATAGATACTCTGCAGAGAGGGGAGTGGGGTCCTGATGATCTTCTCTGCTGTCTTCACCACTCTTTGCAGGTGTTTGCAGTCCAAAGCAGTAGTGCTGCCGTACCACGCAGTGATGTAGTTGGTCAAGATGCTCTCGATGATGCAGCTGTAGAAGTTGTTGAGGATCTTGGGGGACATGCCAAACTTCCTCAGCCTCCTCGGAAAGTACAACCGCTGTTGAGCTCTCTTAACTAGCTCTGTGGTGTTACGTGCCCATGTAAGGTCCAACATGATGTGGATGCCCAGGTATTTAAAGCTGCTCACCCTTTCCACCTCAAGCTCCTGCATGAACAGTGGCCGATGAGGTCTCCTCCCCTTCCTCATGTCCACTATCATCTCCTTCATCTTGTCCGTGTTGAGGGTGAGGTTGTTATCCTCACACCATGACACCAGGCTGGCCACCACCCTCCTGTAGGATGCTTCATCACCACCAGTGATGTGTCCTTTCACTGCTGTGTCATCTGCAAACTTTAAGATGACATTGTCCGTGTGAGAGGCAACACAGTCATGGGTGAAGAGGCTGTAGAGGATGGGGCTGAGAACACAACCCTGTGGGACACCTGTGTTTGTGATTATGCTGGCTGAGGTCCTGTTACCCATCTTGACAGACTGAGGCCTGTCAGTCAGAAAGTCCAGTAGCCAGTCACAGAGGGTGGGGTGCAGGCCAAGTAAAGACAGTTTTGTAGGTGAGTTTGTAGGGGATGACCGTGTTGAAGGCATAGCTGTAGTCGACAAAGAGCATCCTGACGTAGGAGTCTTTATCTTCCAGGTGGGAGAGAGAATAATGGAGTGCAGCAGCAATGGCATCTGAGGTGGACCTGTTGGGCCGGTAGGCGTACTGCAGGGAGTTCAGGGTATCCAGTATGCTGTCTTGAATGAGGGCCAGCACCGCTCTCTCGAAGCACTTCATGATGATTGGAGTGAGTGCTACCAGCCTGTAATCATTCAGGCAGGTCGGTGGACTCTTTTTGGGGAGGGGGATGATGGTTGTGGTTTTGAAGCAGGAGGGGACTATGTTCTGGTTGATGGAGAGGTTAAAGATGGATGTGAGAACATCAGTCAGCTCGGCAGCACATGCTCTGAGAGCCTGCACAGGGATGTTGTCTGGCCCTGCTGCCTTGCGGGGGTTGATATTCCTCAGTGCTTTGTTTACCTGGCCTGATGAGACTTTTAGTGGAGGAGGAGGGTGCGTGTGTGTGTGTCTCCTCTCTGAACTGTAGATGGAGGTCTCAAAGCGGGTGTAAAAGATGTTGAGATCATGTTGAGAGGCTGTCTGTGGAGCTAGTGGTGTTGCTGTTGGTTCTCTTGTAGTCCATATCATGCTGCAGGCCTTGCCACATGAGCGCAAGGTCAGGAGTGGAGTAGAGGCTGTCCAGCTTTTCTCTGTACTGCATCTTGGCTGTTGTTATAGCCTTCCTCAGTCCATACTTTGCAGCTTTGTACTCGACCTCATTGCCTGATTTAAATGCAAGAGAGCGAGCACACAGCATCTGACGTACCTGACTGTCGATCCAGGGCTTTTGGTTGGGGAACTTCCTGACTTGTATGGTGGGTACGAAGGTATCAACACAAGTACTGATGTACCCAGTCACATACTCAGCATAGTCCTGTATGTTTACAGAAGAGTCCTTCCAGGTGGCTGCACCTTTAAACACATCCCAATCTGTACAGTCAAAACAGTCTTGCAGGGTCTTCTTAGCCTCTGGAGTCCAGCGTTTAATTTGTTTATCAACAGGGTTTGTTTGTTTCAGTCTTTGTCTGTAGGCTGGGTACATAAACAGGGAGATGTGATCTGACTGTAAAAAGTGGGGGCAAGGTGCCGCTCTGTATGCACCGCGTATGTTTGTGTAAACATGATCCAGTGTGTTCTTATTGAGGGTGGGAATGTCCACATGCTGCTAATATTTGGGAAGTACAGTCTGTAAATTGCACCAGTTGAAGTCACCAGCAACAATAAAAACACCACTGGGATTGGACGTCTCTAATGCACTGCTGACGTCATGGAGTTTGCGGAGCACTGCTGTGTAGTTGCTTCGTTGGGGAATGTAAACATCAGCTAAAAACACAGCAGTGAATTCCCTCGGTAGATAATAGCGACTGCATTTCAACAGCAAAAACTGCACATCAGGCGAACAGTGCTTGTAAACAGTCTGTACATCTCCACACCACGAGTTGTTTATAAACTGTTACGTCTAAAATGCCTTAACCCCCAATCCTTTGATACGAAGGCCAAATAACCAGACTGAGAGATGAAGTATACTTTCACTTATTTTACTGAAAGTGAGATATGGATACGAGCAGCGCTGGAACACAACTCTTTAGGCAATTCCCCAAGAGAGTGCTACCCAAAAAGTGAGCCCTATAGTTTTAATAAAGCTTAACCACTCCCTCTTGCAAGAGGGAGGGTTTTTTCCCTCATTGTATAAGTACACTTCATCTTATGTGTCAGTTCGGCTGTGTGCAGAACTGATTCTAACTGATTTCAGCAAGTGAATTGTAAGGTGTAACCTAATTGCTGCAGTGTAGCGTGTGAAGCAAGCAGGCAAAGAAGTGTGAGAAAGACAAGCCAATCATGTCATTTTACCGACAATTCCCCATGTTGAGGTGTCCTGTTAGGGCACCTCACTATCTATCTATCTATCTATCTATCTATCTATCTATCTATCTATCTATCTATCTATCTATCTATCTATCTATCTATCTATCTATCTATCTATCTATCTATCTATCTATCTATCTATCTATCTATCTATAACCTATTACCTAAACTTACATTTTTGCATCTCCCCCTGTTGAGATGGGTCTAAACCCATCTCATAACCCTATCCTATACCCTGTGTGTAGTGTTTCTAAAGTTCTATATGTGCTTGATGCCCCCTTTCCGGCATTCACATGGACCTGCCTCCCCATCAGGTCGCCATTTCTCCAGAGGACATTGGGTGTGGTGTAGACATTGAGTCAATATAGCTAACAATCCTATATGTGTAAAATATATTCAAAACTGAGCTATCTTCATCTATGCATATATATGAATATATGTGAAGATGCATAAATGCAAATATGAATATATGCATATATGAAAACATTCATATACATGCATCTATTCTTTCATTAATCATTTATCACAAAGGAAACCTGTAGGGCAGAAGAACAGCAGAGCAAAATCTAACACCATGTGAATGTGCATTGTAGACCCTATTGCAGACCCTAAACTATCTCCTCGGCGTCTTCTAGATCCCCATCTAGGTTCAGTCATGGCACAACCTCGTCATTGTCCTGGCAATAGGAGAACAGGTGGGCAGCTTCCTGGAACCCTTGATATGGAGGCGGATCCTTGGAAGAGAAGGCCACTAAAAAAGATCTTTCTTTTATTTATTATTATTATTTTTTAATTCTTTTAATCTGGGGATACAACAACATCCACAGTAAACAAAGATCAATAAACTATTAATTATACTTATAAGGGCTCCTTGAATTGTTTTTCCCCATTTGCCAAATATATTATCAAACCAACTACCTACAAGATTGTCAGTGCCAGATTAAGCTTTATTGAGCTTTTAGCTCTTATAAAGATTTTCATTTTTCTAAAATTTAAGCTATACTTTATAATAATTTTATTAAAAATATGCAACTTATGGATTTTATAAGTACTTTAGTAAGTTGATTGATTAATTATGCAAAAGGTTTTTCTTTTTCTTTTTTCTAAACATTAATTGTGCTGTGCTATATAATAATCAACCAGATCCCGCAATTTCAATAACTTTAAATGTGTAAACAATAAATTAGTATGTTCAAGATACCCGACTTTGTGTATAACATGGACAGCCCTTTTTGTAATGTTAGCAATGAATTAAGTGTACTTTTATAATTGTTACCCCAGGTCTCTATACAATAGGTCAAGTATGGAAGTATCAATGAGCAATACAAGACATAAAGTGATTTGTCTTAATTTTATTTATGATTGGAATATTTTTTACAACTTTGTTTTGTATTTATCTGACGTGTGATTTCCAACTACTTTTATCATCTAGTATTACCTTGTAAAAGTAATTCACTAATTATGCATTTATCTGTTGAGATCACATATTTTATAAATGTGTGTGTGGGTGTGTTACAACATATAATTGCAACTTTTATCCATATATGAACTGTTTTAATATGCTATATTAACAAGCTGTTTGATATGTCTGTTATATTTTGTGTTCCAAGATAAATTTCTGTCCTCATATGGTTCTGTCATTACTCCAAACATTCCAGTGTGGTAATCTGACTCTTTGGGCTGATTTACATTCTTTCCAGGCCTGTTATGTCTAAGATTCATAGCATTCACAGGCAGAGTTTTCATATTTTCTCTTCCCCTCCTCCTCCGTCTGCTCCTAATGCCCAACAACTGTTGTCCCTGAGGAGCAGCTGAGTGGGGCAGAGGTTGTAAATTTTGAAAAAAATGTGTCAGTTGTGTCCACTTTTTACTTTTTAATTTTCTATCAACATACAGTGCTACAACACCACCACTTTTACATTTCCTATTTTGTGTGTACATCTCATATCCATATTGTTCAAAATTTACATCTTTTTCTTCATTAATCCATATTTCACTTATTGCAATAATCCTAAATGGGGTATTAAATTGATTTAAAACTCCTTAATGCTATCAAAGTTTGCATAGAGACTCCTACTATTAATATGTATTATTGTCAATGTCTGATCCGAATTCATAATTCCATTTAATTGTTGATCATAATAAGCACACTTATTGTTAATATGATTAAAATAGTTATTGTCTGGGTCAATATCTCCTAAAATGTCTTGTGGTTGCTGTTCAGTATTGACAAAGATTTCAGCTTCAATTTGCCCTAATACACTTCAATTATTAAATGAGGAAGGATGATGGGTTAAAATACTAATCATAAGTTATGTCAACAATGTACACAAAAAGGAGAAAAAAGAACACAAAAATCTCCACTCATAATCTTTCTGCACTATTATTTGTACATCAAAACTAAGGTTTAAACTTGTCTAATTCCTCCATTTCTCTAATCATTATTAATTTAGCTTCTTCTGGAGTTCCAAACAGTTTTATCCACACCTTATAGTTCTTTATCCATGTTGACTGTATTTTCCCTTGTTTTCTGAGAACCCTGGCTTGTCTAGCTATTTCAGAGATCCTTTCTTGTTAAGTTACAGAGCTTTTTTAAATTTCAAAAAAATTATAAAGTATATGTTTATGTTATCATATGTCTTTTTGCATCTTTTTGCATCTGATTAGAAATTTAGCGTTACGAAGGTAATGAATCACGGACTTCTGCCAATGTCCGAGTTCCTGGAGGCACTGGACACTTGATACAGTGGGACTTGTGCCAGTACCCACTCAATTTTTTGTAAAGCAATTTTAATAAATGTAAAAATCTGTATTGTCTTTGTAGTAGATTCTAAATCTAGTCCCACAGTAAACATAAATTCAGCACAAGTTGGACTTTCCTTAGACATTTGGAACTTTTCTCATAAATTTGCATGGTTTTCTTCCTTATCAGTTTACCTTGTTCCTTATAGACATGATATTTCCTTTACAATAATCTACAGATATTTCCTTAAATATCTGGAAATTTATTGATGTAACTTTTAACTTCTCCTATTGAATGTCGTGATTTCATTACCAAGCAGTTTCATTTATATTTTTCTCTTCATTATTGATCATCTATTGATAATTTTTATGTATTATCTATTTTTCTGAGGATTGCTAAATATTTTTGCTAATTAATTTCTTTGATACCTCCTTTTTGATGCATGGAGATGCACATGCAGCAAAGTTACAGGGTATTTGCTTGATGGGTAGTATCTTTTACTGAAAGGAAGTGTGTTACCACCTTTAATTTAGATGAAAATTTGTGAGTAGTACAGCTCCTTCAAAATGAGATTTCAATAATCATGGCTTCTTTTGTGATGTCTCTTGAACTAATTTACAAATTCCATTTAAGAAAAACAAAATAGCTGTCTGTGCAGATTTGATATGATTTAGCATTGATAAGTAAGGTCAGTTTGTCCAGTTGAACACAGATAGGTTGAATTTGTATAAATGAATAAAGATTGCATCACACTCTTTCAGTCAATGGAAGGGTGGGCATATTGCCTAATTAGAATTTGGTTTAATTTTCTACAAGGAATGCCTCATTTTATACATTCCTTGGTAAATTATGGGGTAGAATGTAGTCCCAAGGCCCAGCTTGGCCATGGCTGAGCATTGTGAAAACACATTCCTTTTTACTGTCACATTTCTGAAATGTGATGTTGTCACACCATTATGTGGGGAGTAACATCAGATGTATCCTGCAGTGTAAAATCATATAAACATTACATGTGTAAAGTCAGAGTCATTTAAATTGTTATACTTTATGTCATTTACAATGTCATGTGAAGTCATACTTATCTTCAAAAAAATGCTTATCAATTTAGGGGTCCTTTCTCCTCTGGTCAGTCAAGGTTGCCCCACACACCCACTGTCCGGCCTCTCTCCGTCTCCCACAAAGATCAAATCTTGGTGCTATCCTGCAAAGAAATATTTGGAGAAAACCTTACAGCTTCCCAGTCTGCACATCAGTGTTTACAGGAGTGCAAGTTTTATCACCTCATAAATTGATTTTACTTATGTTTCAGCGATCATCATTTGCTTTGTGTCCCTTAAATGTTTATCTCAGTTGTTTATTTATATTAACCTCTTGCACTCCAGGATACCGCGGGCGGTCACGTCTCTGCGTCCTAGGGTGCACTGAAAAAAAAAAGCTGCATTTCCATTCTTCCACTACAGACACAGCTGCAAACAGAAAGCCAAAGGAGTGCTTTGATTGGTTTAGATTTGATTGACCTCTTATTCGACTAATAAGAGCCTTGAATTGGGTTTCTGAAACCTTGAAGAACCAATGACTGAAAACCTAGCAAGAAGGACCCACCTACCAATGGCTGCGAATACAGCGAGCCAACTGAAGCAGAGAACTACGACAATTGAAAGCGTATGTCCCGTGCTTAAAATCTGTTTTGTGTAAGCCGCTGGGTGACACACACGCATTCGCCAGTCTTTTGTTCTTACTACTGTTCTTATTTGTTTTGAAAAATCGTTCGCCAAAACCGCAATCATGGAATCATGGTTTGACCGAGTCGCATGACCAGAACCACGAGTCCGTAACAAGCGGACCAGCGTCATGTTCATCTGACAATGAGGAAGAGAAGTTCGCCAGCGACACTGCTGTTGTGGACAGGTAAGTGTTATAAGCTAAATTATTCTTTATCCCTGAAAATTGTAATCAAAATGAGTTTTGACTGATCGGTAAATTACAACTGTGCATCATCGCCACATGACAGACAGCGGCGACCCGTGCGCCGCGTCTGGATCGTGAATGCCCCCCCCTCCCGCTACTCTTCTGTAGCGGATTGCAGATATTATTGCAGATATTTTAGTACAACTGTGCGTAGTAGACCGCGGCGCACCGTCACCGTGGTCCGTCATGTAGCGATGGGCAATGTTCGTCCTCTGTAGCGGGGGTGGGGGGTGGGAGTTGTTATCTTCTACATTACAGATATTTTAGTATAATTTTTAATGCACTGTAGGTTATTTTTTCTTGTAAAAAAAAGCCACACATTTTTTACGTGGCATGCTTCTTTGTGTGTGGGGGCTTGTTTGTTCATTCATTCATTCATGAATGAATAAACAACCCCCCCCCCACACACACACACAGCCCTGAGTGTCTACCTTTCATTAGAGCCCAAGATCAAGCTTCTATATTGAATCATTCAAAAGTTACAGACGTTTTTCCAGACTGTGCCATTTGGCACAATTTGGCACAGTTCAAAAACGCCTGGGAACAACCTGAGGAAAAAGCTGTGTAATATATTCTTTTTTTGTGGTATTGTTACAAAATTTTGACCTCAGCTGGATAACACTTGGTTCTACATTTCTGTTGCATTTTCCAGCCCGGATCTGACAGCTGTGTGTTATTTGCAAGCATTTGTATCCAAAAAAACACCCAGGCGAAATTTATTTTCTTCAAGTTCAGTATGTTTAGATGACTGTTGCTCAGTGGCAAGAGCACTTAGAGAGATTATGACTGTTTTGCCACAAAAATTCAAAGTGTTTTCTTTTAAATAAGACCAACCCCATGAAGATGCTGCAAAGAGTTGAAGAACAGCTTTTGATTTACTTTGGGTACGTTATTTTTTTGGCGTTTTTAGGGAAATTGACCAGAGTGCAAGGGGTTAAGAAACACAAGTGATTTATTGTTTTTTATTATTTTATTACATATTGCATATGTCACCAAAGATTTATTGAATTGAAAGGTAATGATGATGTTATGATTCCTTGTTAATTTGGCAAATCTAATTCCTGGTGAAAGCTAAAATAAAGAAAAAAATGTGAATGCTTTTCCCTTTCCTTTTGGAAAACAAAGAATAAAGAATAGCAGAAAAACCTTTAAATCACACCTAAAGCTTCCACAGTTTGAATGTGAGTTCACTACTCACAACAAGTATTCACTAAATATTCTGTGAATCAATTAAGGTTTTACCAACTGACATGGGTAATCACTTAGTTTAGGATTATATTCAAATGAAACAATATCATATATTAAAAGCCTTAAATCAGTGCAGCATTTAGAATTAGTAACTGCAGATGTAAACCTGATCTCTGTTTTCAGGAATTTATGGCACAGGACCACAATCTGTGGCCTGTGTGTTTTTTTCCCTTTGAAGGCTGATTCTGTCTATTCTTATCTAGGTCAGACTGACACAACTCACTAATCAGTCTCAGTTTACCATTGAAATTAAATTCCCTTTCTCCATTTTATCAGAATTCTTGTGCTATTTCTATCTTTTCTGTTCATAAATTTACCATCTCCCGATAATAAAAACTTCATCATCATCTTGCTGTGTTCTTTAGGAGGGAAAAAGTCACAGCATGGACTGTCTCAGATCCTGTTCTTGGGTTTTCCCTTTGTTTTATTACATGGTCAGGCCTAGGGTCAAAATGTAGATAAGACTGCATATGTCATTTATTAAAAAGTGAGTATAGTATTATTTAAACAAAGCAACAATATAACATACAATTACCAAGACCTCTGTTTGATAATCTGTAGTCTCTGGTAGATCATATGCACAAATACATTAATTATCAGTCTCTTTTGAACCTCTATGCTTTAAATCATGTAATATAGGGTATACATAAAGCCTTCAGTGATTAGGCATTATTAAGTGACATCATGATATTGTAATATTCAATTAATTTCATCATTGTCATGCTGGTAACATTGATTAAGATGTAAGCATTTGTACTTAACTTAGTGTTCTATGTGCCTGTGGTCATGTCGAGGGATGCTCAGACAGCTGTGTTAGTCCTGTGTCCTTTTTCCCTGTAAAGTGCACTGTTATACTTCAGTCAAAGAAAAAAGTTAGTGATATGTCAAAAAATTGCTTTAAAAAATACGTATGTAAATAATTTATCAAGTACGCAACATTAGTTAAAAACCCACAAAGTTAGATTGAAAAAGCAGAACCCCAAATTTTGTAAAAATACCCATATTTAGATTACTTCTCTTTCACTCCCCTGTCACAGATCAGCACCCACACAGCCTGTGTTTTATCATACTCCTTTTTTTTTTCTCAAGCAACCACACACACACACACACACAAACACAGAATTGCTTCTCTCTCCTATCTCCACAAGGTCGAAGCAGCATGAAGGTCCTTCCATTTTTTCTGCACAAAGACAAAACAACCCACACATAAACGGCTTTGTCTGATTTATTTGGTAGGGGGCCCCCATATTGCCAAACAAGCCATCTCTTTGTAACCATTTCACCCATGTTTTAAACTGTTTTCGCTCTTCATTTAATTTCTCTCGATGCACAGTGGCTTTTAACACTTCCTCCATTTCATTTATAACATAACCGAGACTACCCAAAGGATATTCAGAGCTGCATTTATCATTACCCATTTTACCATTGTCTTTATCATTATCCAGTTTTGTTGCCATTTTAATCCAACTGTCTTTAAATGTTATAGTCTAATATCAATATCTTATAGCATAGAATGAAATTATTATTATGATCTTATTTATTTTCACTTCCTCAAGACAATATTGTCTCACACATCACTGTATAATTAGTTTAGTTATATTATTATATTTCACCTATGAACCGATTGTCCCAATCAGATTACTTAAAACTTATGCGTTTATTTCACACACAGTAGGTCCCTAACTAATGCAGTAAGACCAACTATATTTACCTCCGCCAGGCCAAAAAGGCCAGGAGGAGGTAATGTTTTTGCCGGGGTTTGTCTGTGTGTTTGTCTGTTTGTCTGTCTGTCTGTTGGTTAGCAAGATAACTCAAAAAGTCTTGGACGGATTTCCATCAAACTTTCAGGTGTTGTTGGAAATGGTACAAGGAAGAACTGATTAAATTTTGGGGATGATCCAGATCACCGTCTGGATACAGGAATTTTTTAAAGCATTCTTTAACACTGTGACATACGGCTATTTTCAACATGTGCGCAGGCGGATTATTTGGCAGAAATTCCCGGCCAGCCATAGGCGCTGCGCAAAAACGAGCTGCTCGGCAGTGTGCTGTGTGCCTGTGTTTGCACAACGCTGCAAAAGCTCAGACGGCCAGCTGTCCGCCGCTGGATTATTTGGCAGAAATTCCCCGGTCAGCCATAGTAGCTCCGCAAAAAGAAGCTCTCTGCCGGGGAAGTTTCCAAATCATCTTTGGCCGCGGAGCGCAACCCCAATAAAGATAAAGATTAGATGTACCACGAAGGTCGACTGCAAGCAAGATGTTTGTGTCTGTGAACATTCTGTCTTTTGGCGAGTTGATACGTAACAATGTTTACAGTTTGATGAGAAGGTTGCTGCCATGTAACAGTCATCTTATATCAGCAATTGTCAACTCGTCACTCACACTTCACTCCAGCATTTGGAAGTGGTGGCGTTCCATTTTATACTGAGTCCAATATTGTATGTTGTTGTTGTTACAAGACCGCCGACTGTCTGCTGATCTGTATATACTTTTATTTATTTATTTATTTATTTTCTACTCCTTTTAGTTCTGCATTTAATATGAACCCTGAGTTTGAAATAAACGTTTGAATTTTGAATAAAACCCACGCCAACCCGTCTACCTAATTGGCATCCGTCAGTGAAGCCCTCAGTGCTGCTTTCAGTGATCTAAAACGCTCACATAACCCATTGGCCTGTGGGTTGTACGCAGTTGTGTCATGACTTCTTTTGTTTTTTCTTTTGAATTCTTGGATGGAACATGGTGGGCAATATAAGCTACGGATTAAGCCATCACATATTTCGGATAACTTATGTTGAACTGTATAATCAGAGGAGTTATTGTCTAATTTGACCTTGTTGGATTTTATTACCCCCTTTGTTATATTATTCACTTTCTTTTAACCTGTACTCTTAATCTATTCGAAATAAAGATTAATTAATTCATTCATTCAATTGCAACACCCCCAGCCTGGGAGTTTGCAGATGCACAACATGGACACAACACCAACACTTCAGTTTATTACCTCCGCCAAGGAGGTAATGCTTTTACTACTGAACCACTAATCCTATCATTGTAAATCCAATTGCTACTCAGATGTTTTCATGGTCAAGGAATCTGACAACATACACACAAACACTGTATGGGGGGAACTGTGGCGCTTGGCGGAGGTCTGCGCTCTCCGAGTGCTTTTCTAGTTTAGAAATGCGCTCGTTGCAATTTCTCTGGGAGTTACAACCTTCTTTGGTCTGAGCTAAATACGTGAGGGGTGCCAACTCTACTTTTTGAAATCAAGCAATGATCTCAAGGGGTTAAAACCTTTTGGCAAAGCTATGCGTAACGGGGTAATGCTTCTTTTTCGGTGGCCCTATTTCAGCCACCCCGGGGTTTAAACCTATTACCCAAGCTCTCTCCAACTCTACTTTCTGGAACAGTATTAACACGTATAACTAATTCCACAGGGTTAAAACTGTTTGGAGATTTCCTCATCAAACTCAGTAAATATATTTCTTAAAACAACTGATCATGAATTCAAGACCATATCTCAGTTTCATTCCACAAATAAAATCACATGTGCATGAATATTTAATCTCTACAGAAAGGGCTGTCCCCAAAGGGACAGGCAGAAATTTGTTGAAAAAGGTTTTCTGCTCACCTTTTATAATGCCGGGGCCACCAGTCTGTAGAGAAAAAATCCTCACACCATTTACAAAACTAAAGCTAAAATTTAGCCTCGTAACCGGGCGGAAACACCAAATTGTTACGTCTAAAATGCATAAACCCCCAGTTCTTTTATACGAAGGCCAAATAACCAGACTGAGAGATGAAGTATACTTTCACTTATTTTACTGAAAGTGAGATATGGATACAAGCAGCGCTGGAACATAACTCTTCAGGCAATTCCCCAAGAGAGTGCTACCCAAAAAGTGAGCCCTATAGTTTTAATAAAGCTTAACCACTCCCTCTTGCAAGAGGGAGGGGTTTTCCCCTCATTGTATCAGTACACTTCATCTTATGTGTCAGTTCGGCTGTGTGCAGAACTGATTCTGATTTCAGCAAGTGAATTATAAGGTGTAACCTAATTGCTGCAGTGTAGCGTGTGAAGCAAGCAGGTAAAGAAGTGTGAGAAAGACAAGCCAATCATGTCATTTTACTGACAAAACACACACACGCCCTCCCCTCTTGTCTTACCCGTGACTGATGTCCGATCTGCCCGATGTACGGAGTGGGTGTGTAGCTGAATGGCCCACTCAGGGACTTTGTCTGAGTGCCAGGTCTCACAGAAAATTAGAGCGCAGTACTCTCTTATCTCCTTGCTGGTCTCCTGCTGGTCTTCATTCCTTACTCTTAGCTCATCCAGTTTGTTTTACAGAGACCATACGTTGGCTAGCAGGAGGCTAGGTAGTGGTGGGCAGCCAGCACGAGCTTTTAGCCTGGCATGTAGTTCTTCCCCCCTTGCCTCGCTTGTGATGCCGCTTCTGAAGCGCTCTCCTGGGGTTAGCATGCTCATGCAGGCTCAGTTCTTCGGGGTCTTCCTGAGGGTGGTGATGATCACTGCAGAAGTGGACAATGCATTGTAGTTCGTGTGGTATTAAGCCAATGAATCCCGTATGGCTGCTTGTCTTGGCGATGTCCAGCAATGCCCGTGGGTTGTATGTTAGCAGTGCGTGACATTTATGCCCTGCAGAAAGAGCAGCAAATATGCAAAAAATAAGAAAAAGCCAACATTCGAGAACGGAGAGCGTAAACACATCCACCTCGGGGATGCCATGATGCCACTTGCACGCACCTTTGCAAAAATATTCTTTAAAATCCCTAAATTCAGTGAAGCTGATGACTCATTGTTGTCCTCTAACACAATTTCACATTTCCCACAAAGTCTAAGACACGTTATTATTCCACCAAGAACAAACCTGTTCTCTTCTAATTGCTGATTGGGAAGATCAATTTCATGTTTGTGAGCAGTCAGTCTTAGACACTGTATTAATTCTTCAAAGCAAGTCAAATCAAATGGCATTTTCCACACCCAAACAATTACTTTCATGTTTAGCAAGTTGTTCATAAGATGGATCAGATCTATAAATCCTGTGGTGGTCCTGCTCCAAGTAGTGTCCCATTTAAATAGCAGGCAAGAAAAGCAGAAAAGTTCCTTTTTGGCAATGCTTCCAGTCAGCCATGTTTTTGTCCTGAATCATTCCTGGTTGAGAAAGCTTTTTTTCTTTTCCCAATTTGACATTGTTCAATGACACAGTGACGACACACAGACTCTGAATCGATACAATCAAGTTTATTAACAACCAGGTAATGTGGATGTGGTGTGAATGTTGTCTGGAACTACCGGGAACTGAGCGAGGCACCGTACAGCCTGGCAACCCTGAGGACACACAAGGAGAGAGGATTACTGGGCGTCACTACTGGAGGTAAATAGTTACACTGAACTTACTGTGGGAACAGATGGTAGCAAGCTCCAGTTCAGCGTGACAGCTGTGGCCAGGAAGACAGTGCTCTTCAGATGGTGGAGTGACCCCGGCAGGTGTGTAAACGTGCTGGTGGTGGTGAGAAGAAGTGAAGAGTGGGTCGCCGCCTGGGAGGGGAAAACTGGGAATCCGCCGCCGAGGCCGCCGCCTGTGCACAGGGGAACTGAATCACAAGATTAGTGGAAATGAGCGCTTACGTGGCAGGCTGGATGGCTCCTGGGAATGAAGCAGGAGATGAGCGCTGGCTGTAGCTTAGCAAGATGGCTGGAAACGGTGATGAAGCTCTCCTGGAGTGCAATGAGACATCTCCGCACTAACCCGAAGGTCAGAGCGGTAGATATAGGCGGCGTCTGATGAAAACCAGGTGTGAGCGCAGCTGACGGTGATGAGTGGACCATGACACAATTGACGTTTAAATCCTCTGACTGGTGTTGTCCCAAATGTTTGATTCTTAGTTTTTGCTCTAATGGCAAAACGCTAACTCTAACTTTTAGTTAGTTAGTTAGTTATTTAGTTAGTTAGTTAGCTTTGTTATCCTTTTGGATAATATAAAAAAATTATCCACTTGTTATCATATTATTACCCTCCTTCTACTGGTGGTTAAAAACTAATTTGCTGCAGGTTGACAGCCAATGACCGTGAATGAATGACAATGAACATACATACATGAAATCTACTAGTGTTACTTTTGATTAGCTGTGGGGCCTTCCTGACTGGGCCTCACATGTCAATAAACAAAGTACCTTGAGTATGCACATAAAGTTTAAAGCCACAGGATGACTTATCACAGGCACAGAAAGGCTGGCCCCATGTGTGATGAACAGTGTTGGGAGTAATGCGTCACACGAAATGCCACTACTTTTGCAGTAACGTGCTCTGTAACGAAATTACTGTTTAAAAATTCAGTAATGCGTTACAGTTAAGATAAGATAAGATAAGCCTTTATTAGTCCCACAACGGGGAAATTCCAGGATTGCAACAGCACAGGGATAGCAACACTCAGAGCAACAATCAGAAGGCAAGAAAAAAAACAAGCAAGCAAGAGCAGCTAATATACATATGTACATCTTACTATAAAATATATACACACACAGAGACACACAGTGCAGAGCATTGTAGCTGGATGGAATAAATATGTAAATATATAAACACCCACAGTACGGAGCATTGCAGCTAGGTGGAATAAATATGTAAATATATAAACACCCACAGTACGGAGCATTGCAGCTAGGTGGAATAAATATGTAAATATATAAACACACACAGTGCGGAGCAATGTAGCTAGATGGAATAATATGTAGATATATAAACACACAGTGCGGAGCATTGTAGCTAGATGGAATAAATATGTAAATATATAAACACCCACAGTACGGAGCATTGCAGCTAGGTGGAATAAATATGTAAATATATAAACACACAGTGCGGAGCAATGTAGCTAGATGGAATAATATGTAGATATATAAACACACAGTGCGGAGCATTGTAGCTAGATGGAATAAATATATAGATATATAAATATAAACACACCCAGTGCGGAGCATTGTAGCTAGATGGAATAAATATGTAAATATATAAACACACACAGTGCAGAGCATTGTTGCTAGATGGGATGAAACAGCATAACCGTCTACTTAGTTATCCTACATGGTATGATTATGTGCCCATACATATTCTCACCCTCCATAGCGACTGGTATTTTCCTAGTTGAATGCCGGAGGGGACCATTGTGTAAGTCTATTGCATCTTTTGCATTCAAAAAACTATTAGTTTGTTACGTCTTTTTGCTATCTCTGCGAGCAGCCCTGCTTAGGTTGTACAGTCTGACAGCCGTTGGTAGGAAGGACCTGCGAAACCTCTCGGTTGTGCACCTGGGATGATGTAGTCTGCTGCTAAATGAGCTCCTCAGTGCATTCAGTATGTCCTGCATAGGGTGGAACTCGGACTCCAGCAGAGATGACAGTTTAGCCACCGTACTTCTCTCTCCTATCTCCTCCACCGGATCAAGGCGCTGCCCCAGGACAGAGCTAGCTTTCTTGATCAGTTTGTTCAGTCTCTTCCTATCGGCTGCAGTAATGCCACTGCCCCAGCAGACCACTCCAAAAGTGATGGCTGATGCCACCACCGTGTCATAGAATGTCTTCAGCAGCACCCCTTGTACACCAAAAGACCTGAGTCTCCTCAGCAGGAACAGCCTGCGCTGTCCCTTCTTGTAGAGTGCGTCAGTATTGTGTGACCAGTCTAGTTTATTGTTCAGATGAACACCCAGTTACTGAAATTTGATCAGATACATTACTCGCGTTACTCGTTTTGTTAATATGGATAGATATTTTAGCGCAAACTGACCCTATCACAGCTGGCGCAGCCGTTAGTCTCCTCCGCGGGTTGGTTTCCTGTCCAGTGGTGGGAAGAAAAGCCGTGAGTAGCCCCCAACAGCTCCTACCTCTGTGGTTAAACATGAGTATTTTTTGAGCAAGAAGCTTGCATTTGTCCGCAGTTGTGTAAACATGTAAGTTGTGTCAGTAATTGTAAGTTTTCTTACTACAGAGAAAAAATGATTCGGTTTGTTGCAGTAAAGAACAGCTTCTTGTAAGCGGCAAACTTTCATTTACAGTATCTGTGCTTTCTGTTTTATTTTAACTCATTCATTGACATGCTGTTGTGATATGCAACTATTTCATGGAAGTAAATCCTCTAAATATGTGTTTTTAATGGGCTGGTCCAGGGGTGTCAAACATATGGTTCGTGGGCCAAAAGTGGCCCACCAGGGGGTCCATCATTTTCTCTGTGATTCCACAGCGTGATTTTGAGTACAATAGTTTGTGTAAATCTGAGACATTTTTTCTCTGTAAGATGAAGCTTTTTTCCCATCAGTTTTTTCTTCTTTTTTCTGATGAGATCAAGGGGCCCTTGATCTAACTAACTAACTAAATAACCTGCACTTATATAATGCTTTTCTAGTCGCAAAGACCACTCAAAGCACTTTCACTAATACTAACCCTCTATTCTAAGGGCCTATAGGAAACAGATATGTTTCTAAAGACATGCATGTCTTTGGATTGTGGGAGGAAACCGGAGCCCCCGGAGTAAACCCACACAGCTTGCTGTTCGTACAAGATGATTTAAGTATGCATTTAAAAGTAACGTGAAAGTTACTTTTCCAAGTAACTAGTTACTTTAATCATGCAGTAACTCAGTTACTTTTGAAAAGAAGTAACTAGTAACTGTAACTAGTTACTATTTTTTAGTAATTTGCCCAACACTGGTGATGAAACAGCAGTATTTATCAGAAATCCTGACTTTGATGCAAGAAATGTAGCAAGATATTTGTACTGTATGGCAGTACTACTGTTATTATATGTAATAAATGTACATTATTTATTAATTGTGAAGAAAAATATACATGGTTCAATAATGTTACTTAGACATAATTACTGACTGTAATTATGTAACCCAGTCACATGGAGTGCACAAGCCAGTGTATTCCTAGTGCTAGTCCCAAGCCCGGGGAAATGGGGAGGGCTGTGTCAGGAAGGGCATCTGATGTAAAACCTTTACCAAATCAAACATGTTGAACATGACAAATGAGACTTTCATACCAGATTGGTCGAGGCCCGGGTTAACAACAACCACCACCGATGCTGTTAATTGACAGGGTAGCACGACGGGGAGAAGACTGAAGAGGAATGGCGATGAGGGGGTATTTCCGCCGCCAGGAGGATCCACCTGTGCACAGGGGAAGAACTTGGAAAGCAGGTTAGAGGAAAACCTTACATGCATGCGATGAGTAAAGCGCTGGCCGTGGGAGACAGACGAACGCAGAGCTTGACTGAAGAGGAGAGCTGACGGCTCCAGGCCGAGGCCCTGGGCAGAGCAGGCTAAATAGGAGCAGCCTGATGAAGCGCAGGTGTGCGCGCAGCTGGAGCGAATGACAGGTGGGAGTGGGTTGTGACAGTCTTCTCTACTTAGACCGCTGTCCATGTGACTGGATAAGTATTAAAGGATTGATTGATGAAATCTGCGGGTTTAAATTTCACAAGGTGCTTCCACACCTTGTACGGAGCCCTTAAGTGTATTTCATTTCATTAAAGGAAAAATTCCTCACATTATATATTGTTTAAATGGGAAACTTAGACTGGAACCTTCTGAGTTCCTTCTCTAGATAAAATTTTAAGCATTATAATACTCAAGGAGTAACATGAACTTGTTTTCTTTACATTACTTAATCCAAAAACTCATCAAAAGTAACATCTTTGTGTTCTTTGATATTTTAGTAATTTCCTCTAAGTAAATACCATATATGATATTTTCTGTTTTTAATTTTGGTGATTCATTTTCAATAGGTTAATGAAAAATAAGAAAATTCCTTTTACTCAAGCACACCCATATAAATAGTAAGACAGAAAAAGTGATGATGTCTACTTTCACATAGTCTGTCATTCCTTTAAATTGACAAGATAGCAAACCAACCAACTGGCCTTTTTTTTTCTCATTCCATTTGGTCACAGTGGGCATTTATTATTACAGTGGCCATTCTGTCTCCAGGAGTGTTATCACACAGGAAAAATTTACAGCATGAGTCCAAACATGCAGCTCTATCAACACGTAACTCAGTCACCCAAAACTTCCGAGATCCAAGGCCAAAATGAGATACATATACATAATTCCACACTGATGCTCTAATTGTTTTTTGTTCCTCTTCTAAATCCTATAATCAGAGTATTGCTGTTTTGTCATGAACAGTAAAATGATTAAAACTTTAATTATCACATAGTCATTCCTTAAGAGTGACTTTACTATGTCTTAAAGAACAGTAGTATGACACAGAAGCATTAAAACCTCTGTTTGATATTGAGCAGCCTCAGGTAAAACACATGCACAAACACTGTCATTATCACCTCATTCTGTACTTTGAATCATGTCATATAAGCTGTATGTAAAGCTTTCAGTCATTGGGTATTATTTAGTGACAGCATTATTCCATAATCTCCAGTTTAATCTGTCATTCTGATGATCATTCAATTCAATTCAATTCAACTTTATCTATATAGCACCATTTCACAACAACAGTCATCTCATAGCACTTTGAACTGTAGGGGAAACCCCCACAATTGCAGAAAGACCTCAGCAATCAGGCGATCCCCTATGAGCAAGTGCTTGGAGATGGTGGAGAGGAAAAACTCCCTTTTAACAGGAAGAAACCTCCAGCAGAACCAGGCTCAGGGAGGGGCAGTCATCTGCTGCGACTGGCTGGGGGGGTGAGGGGATAGAGAAGATGAAAAGAACAGACATGTAGAGAGCAAACGGCATGATGGGGACTCAATCTATGGGAGAGAACAAACAGATGTTAATGACCAGAAAAAAAAAAATAAATAAAAATTCATTGAGAGTGAAGAAAGGAGTGAAGCTCAGTGCAATTATTGGAGGTCCCCTGGCTGTCTAAACCTAATAGCAGCATAACTACAGAGGTGTGGTGGAAAGTGTTCTGATGTACTGCATTGCTACATGAGACTCCAGCTGCAGTATGTCAGACAAAAAAGCCCTGCAGAGGATAGTCAAGGGGGCTGAGAGGGTAATTGGAGTCTCCCTCCCCTCTGTCCAAGTGTTACAACCCGAGCGCTGGTTCTGATAGCGCTCGGGCCATGTCCAACTCGCTGCCGGCCTTGACAGCTGCGGGCTGTATTCTGGCCTCACTGGGCTCTTATTGTGAAGGTGCTCGGTGGGGCTTCCGCCTGTCAAAGCTGACCAGCTGTATGTCATTGCTGTTCGTAAGTGCTTCGCCTTTATAAACTCAGCACTAGCGACGGTATGATGCAGGAGTATCATCTAATCTTCCTTGCCAGACGTTGGCCAACACTTCGTCAGATCTTCATGTCAGGTTCGTGATCTGAACTCATGTCATAGTTTAGCTCGTAGTGGCTGGGGTTAGCCCTATGAGCCCAAGTCTTGTTAAATGTGTGTTTTGCCCTGCGGGGTTCATAGTCTTGTCTTGTCACGTGTGTAAATAAATTAACATCATTGCCAAACTCACTGGTGGACTCTTTGGTGTCTCTTGGTGATCCGCGAGGATCACCACATGACAGTATACTCCTGCTAGGACGTCTAAACGGAGGTGCCACACCAAGACGCCGTTTCACCATGAGTTTGTGCCTGAACTAGACTGTTGTTCTTCCCTGTCTGAGTGTCTTTTGCTGGGAGAATGCCGTCCTCCAGGGGCTGCGAGTGGCGCCTGGGCAGGAAGCTAGCGGAGGTTCTGGAGTATGTGGACTGCACGTTATTCACCGCTACGCTGTGCATCGCTCCCAGCGACATTCGCAGGCATTTGGACTACGCTGTGGAGTTTCTGGACAACCTCCCCCTCGACTATGACGATCACCCGGAGGTGATAACGAGGTGGGAGGAACTCACCGTGCAGCGCGAGGTACTTCGTGGGCTGGAGGAGGAAGAGAGCAGGAAGCAGAGGAGGAGGCATCCTCGCTCCCCGCGTTGGAGTTCCGTCCCTGTCCCGGAGTTGGTCCAGGAGTGCGCACCGTCTGGGGGCCGACGACGACGTCGGCGCAACAGCGCGGGCAATTCGCAGCAGAATCCCCGGCTGGACTCGCTGCCGGCAGAGCCCGTCAGCAAACCTCCGAGAGTGGCCCCACCTCATCTTCCCAGGGGGCCCTCTGTTGCCATCCAGCGGGGAGAGGGAGGAACGACGTCCCCCATAGCAGGAACCATCTCAACCCCGGGAGGAAGGCAAGTGCACAATAATTTGTCACACCTTGATTTTGTTCTGCCTTGTCTGACTCCTGGGGGTGGAGTTCGGGGTTCGCAGCCCCCCGAGCTCCCTCCACCTGCTGTGGATGAAATTACTAAACCTGCTGCCTCTGTGTTCTCCCCCGCCGAGCGGTCCGCGATGTCAGGCCAGCGTCGTCGGATGAAGAGGGCCCCCACAGTGCTAGAAAGCCTGGATCCGGCCCTGCAGCCACGCCATGGACGGAGGAGAGGAGCGGACTGCGGCCCGGAGCCTGAGCCAACGGAGAAGCGTCCCCGGGTCTCCTTGCCAGAGCGGTCCGAGCCAGTGGGTCGAGGGTCCCCTGCCCCCACGCCCTACGGGTCATCGGCGTGGACAGCAGCGTGGGAGGAACCTCAGGCTGCAGATGAGATCTTCCCAGCTGCGGAGCCCGACGCAGCTGAGTGTGAGTCTGCTGACGAGAGTCGCCCTGAACCTGGATCGTTGGAGTCCTGGGTGGCAACGGAACCCGAGTTCAGGCAAGTGCTCCCTCTTGTGTCTCTGTCCCCTGTTTTGGAGCATTTTTGCCTGCCTCTCAGGAAGGCGAGTGAGGAGCAGCCGTCTGCTGCGCCCGAGCTCGTCTCGCTGGGTTCCGCTGCTACCGGTGATTCTGATCCCGGTTTTCCTGTCCCTGAGCTTTCTTGCAGTGTCACCGGCGGGGAACGGGTCGGAGTCACCGAGTTGGAGGTCCCAGGTTCTGGGGTGGAGATCGTCAGCGGAGCTGCACCGATCCAATCGGGGTCCACCGTGGGTGCGATTCTGGCCCAATCAGGGTCCAATGTGGGTGCATTGGAGGCCCAATCGGGATCCACCGCGGGTGCGGTTCCGGCCCAATCGGGGTCCAACGTGGGTGCAGCTGGGACCCAATGGCGTCCAATGGCGGTGCAGTGCCAGCTTGGTCCACGGATGGGGGAGGAGCTGCAGAACTTTCTCCGTCGAGCGGATTACGGGCTCGCCCTGCTCGTCTGTTCCTTTTGAGTCACCGCCCCTGTGCATCATTGCCGGGGGCCATGGGGGCTCCTGTTCGCTCCCGAGTTGTGTCCTCGTCAGGGAGGCCGCTGCGGGTTGTTGTTGCCCTGGACTGGTGGCTGAGGGACACGGGTCGGCCGCCGAAGGGACTGTTTCGCCGGTTCGGCGCCTCGGTTCGGCCACCCGACCTACTGTGCGTGCCATCGAGCGACCTGGTTCGACCACCGGAGGAGCGGACGTGCCGGGCATTGGACTCTGGAGAGCGGCCTGGTCATGTCTCACCTCATATGACCACCCGCCGGCTGTTGGACGCGGGGAGACTGTCTGAACTGTTTCTGTGGCACTTGGTCTCCGCCGGTCGGCGTGAACTGTCGGGCGGGTAGTGGTCGTGTTTCTGGGTTGTTCTGGCTGTGATTGTTCTGTTTTTTTTTCCTCCTTGCTGTCCGGTGTATTTTGTGTTTTATGTCTTGCAGTGGCCTTAATTTGTAGTGTGTATACTCAGATATGTGCCAGTAAGTATTCTGCTTCCGTATTTGTTTTTTTTTTTTTTGAAGACTCTCATGTGTATTCACTCGGGGGGGGGGGGTGTCATCTTCTTGTGTAACATGTGGGCCAAGATTGATTTTTTTTCTCGTGCTGCCTTGTGTTTCCTGTAGTTTAGTTGGGGATTTTTGGCAATTGGGTTATGTTCTGCTGTTGCCTTATTTTCCTCTGTGTGATTTATCTGATTTGTATATTTGGTATTTTGACTTAGGCCTTGTATCTAGTCTTTCTGACCTAGTAGTTCTGTTTTTTTGGGTTTCGCCATGTGCATTTTCTTGATTTATGCTTAGTAGTTAGTTTTGTCATTGTCCTGGATGTGGTTGTCACTTTTTGTTTCTGGTTTTGGGTTCTCTCCCTCCGCACCTACCCCCACCCTGGGGGGTGGGGGGGCAGCGTGGTCCCTTGGGGCGTTCGGAGTCCGCCCGTGGAGGGAGGGTACTGTTACAACCCGAGCGCTGGTTCTGATAGCGCTCGGGCCATGTCCAACTCGCTGCCGGCCTTGACAGCTGCGGGCTGTATTCTGGCCTCACTGGGCTCTTATTGTGAAGGTGCTCGGTGGGGCTTCCGCCTGTCAAAGCTGGCTAGCTGTATGTCATTGCCGTTCGTTAGTGCTTCGCCTTTATAAACTCAGCACTAGCGACGGTATGACGCAGGAGTATCGTCTAATCTTCCTTGCCAGACGTTGGTCAACACTTCGTCAGATCTTCATGTCAGGTTTGTGATCTGAACTCATGTCAAAGTTTAGCTCGTAGTGGCTGGGGTTAGCCCTATGAGCCCAAGTCTTGTTACATGTGTGTTTTGCCCTGCGGGGTTCATAGTCTTGTCTTGTCACATGTGTAAATAAATTAACATCATTGCCAAACTCACTGGTGGACTCTTTGGCATCTCTTGGTGATCCGCGAGGATCACCACATGACACCAAGAACTTTTTCAGAACTGTTGTAGGAGCAGGGCACTGAACATTGTCAAGGACCGCTCTCACCCTCTGCATAAACACTTTGAACTTCTTCCATCTGGTAAACGATTCCGGAGCATCAGATGCAGAACCACCAGACTGATCAACAGCTTCCTTCCACAAGCTGTCAGGATGCTGAACAGTTGACCCGGAATCTCTCATACACACTACTGCACCTACGGACATTTTGTATATTATTTGTATATTATAGTTAGTTAGTTTTTTTTCCCCAAGTATGTCTCAGGGATGTGTGAATGGATGGGGGTGTGTGGGTGGGGGTGGGGGGTGAAGCTATGTGTGAGTGTGTCTTAAATCATGCTGCTTCTATTTATATGGATGCCGAGAGAAACGCAATTTCATCTTGCCTGCACTACAGTTGTATATACAGCAATATGACAATAAAGTTTGATTTGATTTGATTTGATTTGACTAAGGGAGGGTTCAGAAATGCATGATCCCTCCCTAATTGTAGGCTATATCAAAAAGGAAGGTTTTAACCCTATTCTTAAAAACAAAGATCGAGTCTGACTCCCGAATCCAAATTGGCAGCTGGTTCCACAAGAGAGGAGCTTGATAACTGAAGGCTCTACCCCCCACTGCACTTTTGGAGATTCTAGGTAATACAAGTAATCCAGCATTTAGGGAGTGTAGTGCTCTGTTAGGATAATAGGGTAATATCAGATCTTCTAAATAAAAAGGGGCCTGATTGTTTTGAGCTTTAAAAGTGAGAAGAAGGATTTTAAACTTAATTCTAAACTCTATGGGAAGCCAATGAAGGGAGGCCAGAACTGGAGAGTTATGATCTCTCTTTCTAGTACCTGTTAAAACTCTTGCTGCAGCATTTTGGATCAACTGAAGAATTTTTAGAGATGTTTTAGGACAACCTGATAATAAAGAGTTACAATAATCTAATCTTGAGCTAACAAAAACGCGGATCAGTTTCTCAGCATCACTCTGAGACAAGATGCTCCTAATCTTGGCAATATTATGCAAATGATAGAAGGCAGTCTTTGAAACAAATTTAATATGTGAATTGAAAAACAGATCTTGATCAAAAATAACTCCAAAGTTCCTCACAGAGCTATTAAGAGAAAGAGTAACTGCATCCAAACTAAAAGTTTGATTTGGAAAGGTATTTCTAAGGTTTGTTGGACCAACAAGAATGATTTCAGTCTTATCTAAATTTAACAGCAGGAAATTACAAGTCATCCAAGCTTTGATTTCCTTAAGACAGACTTCTAACTTGGCTAATTGATTACTATCATCTGGCTTCACTGACAGGTATAATTGTGTGTCATCTGCATAACAATGAAAATGTATACAGTGCTTCCTATTAATGTTGCCTAACGGAAGCATATATAAACTAAAAAGAGTAGGGCCTAGCACAGATCCCTGTGGAACTCCATGACTGAGCTTTGAGTTGGAAGAAAACTCATTATTGACATGAACAAACTGGAACCTATCAGATAAATAAGATCTAAACCACTGCAACAAAGTTCCATTAAGTCCAACATAGTGTTCTAATCTATCAAGTAGAATATTATAATCGATAGTATCAAAAGCTGCACTAAGGTCTAAAAGGACAAGTACAGAAACAAGTCCATTATCAGATGTGATAAGGAGGTCAATAGTGACCTTCACTAAGGCTGTTTCAGTACTATGATGGATTCTAAACCCAAATTGAAACTCTTCAAATAAACCATTTCCCTGCAAGTGGTCAAATAATTGCGTAGCAACAACTCTTTCTAAGATTTTTGAAATGAAAGGGAGATTAGAGATTGGTCTATACTTAGCTAAAACTCCTGGATCCAGCGTTGGCTTTTTGAGTAAGGGTTTAATTACAGCTGTTTTAAAAGCCTGCGGTACATGGCCTAAAGTTAATGACGAATTGATTATTTGAAGAATAAAGCTACCAATAAATGGGAAGACTTCTTTAAATAACCTGGTAGGAATAGGGTCTAAAAGACAAGTTGAAGGCTTGGATGAGGAAACTATTTTGTCTAACTCTAAAAGGTCAGTTGGAGTAAACTGATCCAAACAGATATCAGTTGAAGGAGTTGTAGTAGTTACTGTATTTAAGTTAATGGTGGGAAGAATCTGACTGATTTAGTCTCTGATAGATGAAATTTTATTCTTGAAAAAGTTCATAAAGTCCTGACTAGTAAGCTCTAAGGGAATGCTAGGATTGACAGAGTCCTGACTCTTTGTCAGCCTGGCTACAGCGCTGAAAAGAAACCTGGGATTATTCTTGTTCTCTTCTATTAATGCAGAATAATATCTTGTTCTAGCTTTTCTCAGAGATATTTTATAAATTAAAAGATTATTTCTCCAAGCTAAATAGATTTCATCTAAATTAGTGGACCACCAATTTCTTTCTAATTGACGAGTCTTCTGTTTTAAGCTACGAGTTTCCGTGTTGAACCAAGGAGTTAGAAATCTCTGATTAGATTTTTTTTTTTTTTTTTTTTTAAAGGGGCTACCATGTCTAGAGTCTGATGCAGAGAAGCTGTAAAACTATCGGCCATGGTATCAAGTACAGAAGGAGTAAGCTGTCTATAGCTTATTTCTGTTGTGTTGACACATGGCATAGAGGAAACAATCTGCATAAATTTGGTAACATCATCATCTGAGAGGCATCTGCTGTAGCAATATTTTTCCTTAGGAGCCAAATAGTCAGAAATAGTAAAACCAAAGGTTAACAGACAATGGTCTGGCAGTACAGGATTATGAGGAGACACTACCAGCGTTTCTATTTCTATGCCATATGTCAGAACAAGGTCCAACGTATGGTGGAGATAATGGTTAGAATTTCCTACTTTCTGAGAAAACCCCATCAAGTCTAAAATTGTATTAAATGCCAAATTAAGGCAATCACTATTTACATCTACATGTATATTAAAGTCTGATTTCAGCACTAAATCAGCTAAGAATTTGGCAAATTCAGATAAAAACTCTGAGTAGGTTGATGGGGGGACGATAAACTATGGCAAATAAAATTGGGTTTAGCATAAAATTGCAAAAATGCCCAATACTGACGACCAGGCCCTCAAAGGAATTATAGTATGTTTTTTGCTTTACATTAACTAGTAATTTGGAATGGTAAATTGTTGCTACTCCTCCTCCACGACCAGAACTTCTGGGATTTTGACAGTTTAAATAACCAGAGGGAGTTGATTCATTTAAACCAACATAATCCTCTTGCCCTAACCAAGTCTCTGTAAGGGATATTAAATCAATCTGATGATCAATTAACAGATCATGGACTAGCAGAGACTTGGGAGTTAGAGACCTAATATTTAACAAACCACATTTAATTTTTAAATTATGAGGAGGAACAGAGGCCAAATCATTCAATTTAGAGGCTTCATGTTTAATTTGAGTTTTACCAACTTTTTGTTTAATCACTTTGAGATGCTTATACATTATATTTTTATTTACTTTGGAGGGAGCAGACAATGATTCTCTGATGGGGAAGAAAGGGGCTAAGTTGAGGGGTGGCGGATGAAGAGTAGCTGCAGAGAGGCGTGTAAGACTGCGACTCTGCTTCCTGGTCCCAACTCTGAGTTGTCAAGGTTTTGGAAATTTGGATAAAAGTGATGCCAGATTGTTAGATAAATGAGACGCACCATCCAAAGTGGGGTGGACGCCGTCTCGTCTAATAAGACCAGGTTTTCTCCAAAATGAGCTCCAATTGTCTATGTAGCCCACGTTGTTTGCAGGACACCACAGAGACAGCCAGTGGTTGAAGGATGACAAGCGGCTAAACATGTCATCACTGGTCAGATTGAAGAGGGGCCCAGAGAATACTACAGAGGCAGACATTGTTTTGGCAAAGTCACACACCGATTCCACGTTAAGTTTTTTGACTTCCGACAGCTGGAGTCGGAATGATCACATCATTAATGCCGGTGTGGATAACAATTGTGGAGTATTTACAGCTACTTTTAGCCAGCATTTTCAAATTTGACTCGATGTTGCCTGCTCTAGCCCCAGGAATGCATTTGACTATGGCCGTTGGAGTCTCTAGGTTCACGTTTCTGACTACAGAGTCGCCAATGATCAGAGTTTTTTCCTCAGCAGGTGTGTCGCTGAACGGGGAAAAACGATTAGAAATCAATCAATCAATCAATCAATCTTTATTTCGGATAAATTAAAAGTACAGATTAAAAGAAACAGAATAATATAACAAAGGGGGAAAGAAAATCCAACAAGGTCAAATTAGACAATAACTCCTCTGATTATACAGTTCAACATAAGTTATCCGAAATGGGTGATGGCTGAAGCCGCAGCTTATATTGCCCACCCATATTGGAATATGGGTGGGCAATATAAGCCCACCCATAAGAAAAACAAACAAGAGCGATTACAATTCAGAACAAAGTTAAGACAAAATGTGACAAAAAAACCCCAAAACAAAACAAAATCTAAGCAACAACACAACGTAGACTGGATATGACAATCCTTATGTGATTTTATATGTCATCTTGTATATATGTTTGGAATATTTCTTCCTTTAGTTTTTGTTTAAATTGCCCAAGCGTTGTACATGATTTTAATTCACGTCCAAAATCGTTCCATAATCTGACTCCTTGCACTGAAACACAGTGTTGCTTGGTGGTAGTTCTCACTGAAGGTTTTTGAAATATACATGTTTGTCACCATGGGATGACGCCGGGCCCCGGCGCTCAGACCATGTCCCTTATCCCTGCCTTTCATTGGACAGCGTCTCAGCAGGCTCCCAGCTGTCAGTGTTACGGGACGGCTGGGGCCAATTAATCCTCATCAGCTGGGGCGCTGCCAATGAGGATAAAAAGGAGCAGCCTCGATCACTCGGGGCTGCGACATAAGCACTGCTAGGCTGGAGCCCCTTCGTCTGGTGCCAGCCCCTGCCTCATCTTCAGCATTACTCGTAAGTGTCTTCCCGTAAGGAGTATTGTGCCTTTGTACCCCCATGTCCGGTGCTAGCCCGCTACTTGCTTTACTGTGTCACTTGGGAGAACCATCTTGTATGAGTGCCCTGCGTATTGGAGTCCTTTGCCCAGTGCCAGCTCTCTACTCTTCTGGCTGCTTAACCCGTGAGTGTTACCCGCTGTGAGCTATCTTGTTGTGTACCCCTACGCCCGGTGCCAACTGTTCTCTGTTGCTGTACGGCTCATGAGTGTTACTGTGCATGAGCATCTGTGCTTTCCTCATCCCTCACCCTTACCTTCAATAAAACATCACAAATCACTGGCTCGCCCTTGGCTCTCATTGTGTGGCTCCCCAGAGCCACATGTAACAATGTTCCTCTGAAATGATATTGTTTCTCCCTTATTTGGAACAGCTTTTGGATATTTGTGGGCAGTGATAGATTCTTCACTTTAAACATTATTACTGCAGTTTTAAAGTCAACCAGATCTTTCAACTTGAGAGCTTTTAATTTTCAGAAAAAGTGGGTTTGTTGGTTCCCTGTAAGCAGCTTTGTTTATTATTCTAATAGCTCTCTTCTGAAGCATAAAGACTGGATATATGTTTGTTTTATATGTATTTCCCCGTACTTCAGTACAATATGTCATGTATGGGAGTATTAATGAATGATACAAGGTATATAGTGTGGGTTGATTCAGCAAATATTTCACTCTGTGTAGTATTGCAATTGATTTGGATATTTTACCTTTAATATAATTAATATGTGACTTCCAACACAGTTTATTATCAATTATTACACCAAGAAATTTAGTTTTGGATACCCTTTCAATCTCTACACCATTTACACTGAGTTTAGATACTAAGTTGTTGTGATGGTTGTTAAAAACTATAAATTTTGTCTTACTTAAATTGAGTGTTAATTTGTTTGAATCAAACCACAGTTTAAGCTTTCCTAATTCCTTTCCGAGTGTATCCAAAAGTTGTTCCAAATTGCTTCCACTGCATAATAAATCAGTGTCATCGGCAAACAATATTAAATGCATTTTTTCTGAAACTTTACATACATCATTTATATACATATTGAATAACAATGGCCCCAAAACTGAACCCTGTGGGACTCCACAAGTAACCTTCAGTAACTGTGAGCTTTTGTTACCAACACATACATACTGATATCTATTCTTTAAGTAACTACATAACCAGGACAGTGCTACTCCCCTAATACCACAATTTTGTAGTTTCTTTAATAATAAATTATGATCCACTGTATCAAATGCTTTTTTAAAATTCAGGAATACCCCAACTGAATACTCTTTATTTTCAACGGCAGTTGATATTTTTTCTATAAATTCCATTAGAGCAAATGCAGTTGTCCTCTTGTGTCTGAACCCATATTGCTGCTCACACAATAAATTATTCTTCAGTATGAAGTTGTCAGTTCTCGCATAGAATATTTTTTCAAGTATCTTGGAAAATTGCGGCAATAGTGAAATTGGTCTATAGTTTGAAAGTTCCCCTCTGTCACCCGTCTTGTATATCGGAATTACTTTAGCTATTTTCATTGCATTGGGAAATATACCTGTTTGGAGAGACAGGTTACAGATATACGTCAGTGGTTTCACTAAGCATTCAATAATAGTTTTGACTAAGAGCATGTCAATACCATCACAGTCCGTAGATGTTTTACTTTTAAACGATTTAACAATTTCAATGACCTCTCTCTCGTCTGTGTTCTTTATGAAAATGGAGTCTTTTATAGCAATGTTTTTGCTTATTGTATCACCTGTGGGTGCCGTAATGGGTATTTCTCGAGCCAAATTAGGACCAATGTTAACAAAAAAGTTATTAAATTCATCTGCAGGTGAAGCTGCATTCACACTCTGAGTCATTTTATTATTTTTTGAAAATTGGTTGGGTAGCTTGTATTTGTTTTTATTTCCAAGAATATTGTTAAGTATTGTCGATGTATTTTTAATATTGTCTCTGTTTTTCTCCAGTTCTTTACTGTAATAGTCTCTTTTACTACATCTTATTATATAAGTTAACTTATTTTTATATGTTTTATACCGCTGCTCTGCTTCTTTTGTCCTTTTCTTTAGAAAAGCTTTATATAATAAATTTTTCTTTTTACACGCCTTTTGTAATCCTTTGGTTAACCATGGCTTATCGGCAAATTTATGTTTAAGCTTTTTCTTTACTAATGGACAATTTTTTTCATAAAGAGTGGTTACAATGTTTATAAATGTGTCATAGGCTTCATTTACATCTGATACATAGACTTTTGTCCAGTCTTGCTTCAGCAAGTCTTCTTTAAAAGAACTGATTGCATTTTGTGATTTGTATCTGAACGATTTTAAATTTTTTTCTGTATTGGCCCCCGTGTGGTCATGGATAAGTGCAAAGGTTGGCAAATGGTCACTTATATCATTTATCAATAATCCACTTTCTATTTTCTTATCAATAATATTAACAAACAGGTTGTCAATAAGTGTAGCAGTGTGAACTGTGATTCTACTGGGATGTGTTATTGTGGGATATAGACTCATGCTGTACATAGAATTCGTGAACTCTGTAATTACATTTTGTTGATATGGATTTAGTAAATCAATATTGAAATCTCCACAAATTACTACCATTTTCTTACTAGTAATATTATTGTACAGCTCGACTAATTTATCTCTGAATGTCTCAATGCAAGTTCCCGGCGTTCTATATATACAACTTATAATTAGATTTTTTGTTTTATCTTGGTCGATCTCAACAGTAACACATTCCAAAATCCCTGGTAGTGCAAAGGACATTCCATTTACAAGCTAACACCTATACAGGTCATCAGTATACAGTGCAACACCACCACCCTTTTTTTGAGATCTGTTAATATGAAACATCTGATATCCCTCTATTGCCATCAGGGGAGCCTGCTCTTCATTAAGCCAAGTTTCAGAGACTGAGATAGCTGTAAATTTTCTGTCTAGCTGTTTTAAATAGTCCTGAATCTGTGGAAAGTTTTTGTTAAGACTTCTGCTGTTGAAGTGTATTATTGATAGTTTACCATGTAGTTGCACTTGACTTTTGAATTGCTTTTCAGTGTAATATTCACAATGATTATGAATATTATTGTAAAAGTGGTTATCAGGATCAATATCATTTTCCATCTCTTGTAGTTTATGTTCAGCATAATGGCATATTTTCAGAGTTTGAATTTCCTCACTCTGTGTCAAATGACTTCCTCCAACTGGGGATAATTGATGTCTACTCAAGTCAGTCATAAGTTTTTTTGTTTGTTTTGTTTATTTTTTTATTTTATTATTATTTTTTTTAAGTATATTAACATGGTATGTCAAAAGAACTATTCTTGCCGTGTGTGTGGATATGGATTTTTATAGTCTCTTAATTTTCTTAATCAGTGTTCATCTGTATTTATTTAAGTCAGTAACATCTCTGATTATTATACTCTTTGCTTCCTCAGGTGTTCCATTTAGTTTGATCCAAACTCTATAATTTCTTGTCCATGTTGCCTGTATCTTATTTTGTCTTTTCAGCATCCGTGCCTGCCGTGCTATTTCAGCATTAGTTTTTGTTAGATGCTCATTTAGGTAAACTTCTGTTCCCCGTAGCTTTCTGGCCTGCCTCAGTATGTCATTCTTTACCCTTCTGTTCACAAAGTGCATCACAATTGATTTCTTTGTTTTATTATCTTTTCTGGGTAAAGCATGACAGGCTGAAATTGCATTTGCTTCAACCTTTATATTTCTACTATCAAGGAACTGAAGCACCTGGTTTTCCAGGGAGACTGATTCACTCAGTGGAACATCCTGTCCTCTCAATTCTGCTGTAGCATGAGCATATGATTGGTATTTAATGTCTAGTCCACTTATAATTAGATCATCCATACGAGAATATTGTTCAAGATCCTCGACGCGTCGCTCCAAGTCCGCAATTTTTTTGTCTTTTTCCTTAATTGTTAATTTTAATTCTCGGACTTCTTCCATTAGCTCTATTATTTTAGCCTGCTGACTAACCACTTTGGTCAGTTCTTCTGACAAGAAGTTCAGAGATTTTTTGATCTCTTCCATTTCCTCCTTCTTTGGTGGCATTTTTACTTACCTGTGAATAGTAAAACAATCTCTGCTGGTGTCTCTGGTATCCGATCTGACCGACCTCGAATCCAGCTGGGCCTCAGCTAGTCCCCTCCGCTGCTAGTCCCGTTGCTTACCGCTGCCATAACCGAGCTCCAGTCCAGCCGGGGTACCGGAAGCTCCTCCACTGAGTCCCGCCGCCCACCGCCGCTGTAGCCGAGCTCTGATCCTTCTTCGGTCCAGCTGGGGTCCCGGTAGATTCTCCGCTGAGCCCTGCCACCTACCGCTGTCTGCCTCAGTAGTTCCTCCGCCAAGCCCCGCCACTGCAACTGGGCTCCGACTCTGGCTGGGGCCCCGGTGGTCCTCCACTGGTCCCCGTCTCCCACCACCACTGCAGTTGAACTCCAATCTGGCTCCTGTCCAACTGCTGCCTTGGCTTGTTCCTCCGGCGAGCCCCAATCACCGGGGACAGAATTGCTTCTCCGTGTCGGTGCTAGGTGCTACGACTAGCTATGGCGTTAGCTATAGCGTTAGTCTAGCAAATGCTTCGGGTTAAGCGTAGCAGCGAACCACGAAAAGAAACACCAATCAGTTCACTCACAAATGAGAGCAGTCCCAAAAGTCCAATTCTCACAGCGAGTGCAAAACAACTCTTAAAAACAGAGATCGAGTCTGACCCCCAAATCCAGACCGGCTGAACTACAACTAAAAAAATTTATTAAATCTATTTAAGCTGCAAGAGCCTGCAAGCCTGAGACCACTCACTCCGCCATCTTGAATCCTTTTGCATGAACAGGTTGGTGGTTAACCGGGGCCTTGCGACTAGGCTTCCTTCTCACCGTCACCCACCCAGTCTCCTCGCTGCTGAGGAGGACCAGAGGACCGCTAACAGGCCGCCCTATGCTAGTGAGCTCTGCTGCAGCTAGGGGACGTCCATCAAGATTAACTGGCGCAGACGGTGTTTCAATGCAGCGGAGCCGGGATTCCAAATCAGACAACCTCACCTCGAGTGCCTCAAAAAGACAATATTTATTACATTTACCATTATTACTAAAAGAGGCAGAGGTGTAGCTAAACATCTGACAGAGAGAGCATTCCAGAGGAGAAGGGGAAGGAGAGCTAGTAGCCATAGCTAGTGGCTAACCCGAAGCTAACAAAAACACCAATGAAAGGTGAACAGAAGGCTAAAGAGGGTGATTAGATGACACTGAGTACACACACAGGTGCAAGAGGCTTGATAAACAGAAGTGAGAGCTAACGGTAGATGGAAAAAAGAGATTAAAATACAATTAAAGGCAAAATCCCTGGGAGAATGAGGAGAGAAAACCACAGACAGACAGTCAGCAACACAGGAAGTGACAATACGTTACCACAGGAAGGTCCCACCATTCAAGGTTGCAGTGATTAATATGCATGCACTTTTACTTAACTTATTGGCTATCCAACATGGCTTGGTTGTCGATGGGAGGAATGCAGTGAGTGGGGGTGAGGCGACGTCATTCGCTGGGCTCCTGAGGCAGGGTCATGACTGAGCAGCAGAAGAGCGAGGAGCAGGGGGAAGGAGGAACCATGTCAGACCCTTAGTCTGTCTTCCTTTTTCCCTGTAAAGTTCACTGTTATCCCTCGGTCCGAGAGATATTGCAGCTGAGTTAATAAAAATTATACTGATACTTCCAAAAAATGAATTAAAATAGCCCAGTGTTGTTCATCTGCCCTCAGACGTCACAAAAGATAAAAGTAAAAACCCAAAATAAGAACAAAAAAAAACAAAAAAACAATTAGAACATCAATGTGGACTTATTTATATGTATCTCATTTTGGCCTTGATTCATGAGTTTGAAGCTAAAAGTCAAAGGTGTGACATTGAATGTTGTCAGTGCGTATGTCCCACAAGTTGGATGTCAGGTAGAAGAGAAAGAGGAATTCTGGAGTAAGTTGGATGAAGTGGTAGAGCGTGTTCCCTGGAAGGCAGGGGGGTGATTGGAGCGGACTTTAATGGACATGTAGCTGAAGGGAACAGAGGTGATGAGGAGGTTCTGGGTAGGCACGGTCTTAAGGACAGAAATGTGGAAGGACAGGTGGTTGTGAATTTTGCTAAAAGGATGGAAATGGCTGTGGTGAACACATACTTCAAGAAGAGAGAGGAACACAGGGTGACTTACAAGAGTGGAGGAAGATGTACACAGGTGGACTACATCTTATGCAGAAGGAGAAATCTGAAAGTGATAGGAGACTGCAAGGTGGTGGCAGGGGAGAATGTAGCTAGACAGCATCAGATGGTAGTCTGTAGGATGACTTTGCAAAGCAAGAAGAGGAAAACAGGGAAGGCAGAGCCAAAGATTAAGTGGGAGAAGTTACAGAAGGAAGAAGGTCGCACAGAGTTCAGGAAGGAGCTGATACAGGTGCTGGGAGGTAGGGAAGAATTACCAGATAACTGGGAAAGTACAGCAAAAGTATTGAGGGAAACGGATAGAAAGGTATGTGTTGTGTCCAGTGGACAGAGAAAGGAAAACAAGTAGACTTGGTGGTGGAATGAGGAGGTACAGGAAAGTATTCAATGGAAGAGGCTGGCAAAGAAAAAGTGAAATAGTCAGGAAGATGAAGAAAGTAGACAGGAGTATTTGGAATCTACACGCATGGCAAAGAGAGAGGTGGCAAAGGGAAAGGATAAGGCATATAGTGAGTTGTATGAAAGCCTCAACACTAAGGAAGGAGAGATGGAGTTGTATTGACTGGCTAGACCGAAAGATTGAGCTGGAAAGGATGTGCAGCAGGTTAGGTTAATTAAGGACAGAAATGGTAATGTACTAACAAATGATGAGAGTGTGTTGAGAAGGTGGACAGAGTACTTTGAAGAGCTGATGAATAAAGAAAATGAGAGTGAGAGGAGGATGGATGAAGGAAAGATAGTGAACAAGGGATTCCCGAGGATTAGCAAGGCAGAAGTGAGGGCAGCTTTGAAGAGGATGAAGAATGGAAAGGACAGATGACAGATGACATACTGTACCTGATGAGGTGTGGAGATGTTTAGGAGAGATGGCAGTGGACTTTTTAACCAGCTTGTTTAACACAATCTCGGAGAGTAAGAGGATGCCCGAGGAGTGGAGAAGAAGTGATCTGATACAAATTTTCAAGAACAAAGGTGATGCTCAGAGCTGTAGTAACTACAGAGGCATAAAGTTGATCAGCCACATTATGGAGATATGGGAAAGAGTTGTTGAAGCCAGGTTAACCATCCAAAGCAATGGGAAATGCACAAGAGAGGTGATGAAGAGAGTGCAGGCAGGATGGAGCGGGTGGAGACAAGTGTCAGGGGTGATTTGTGACAGAAAGGTAGCAGCAAGAGTTAAAGGGAAGATTTACAAGACGGTGGTGAGACCTGCTATGATGTATGGTTTGGAGATGGTGACACTGACAGAAAGACAGGCGGTGGAGCTGGAGGTAGCAGAGTTGAAGAAGCTAAAATTTTCATTGGGAGTGAATAGGAGGGACAAGATTAGAAATGAGTATATTAGAGGAACAACTCAGGTTGAGCAGTTTGGAGACAAAGTAAGAGAGGCAAGGCTGAGATGGTTTGGACATGTGCAGAAGAGGGATAGTGGATATTTTGGACAAAGGATGTTGACGATAGAGCTGCCAGACAGGAGGAAAAGGGGAAGACTGCACAAAGAAGATTCATGGATGTAGTGAAGGAGGACGTGGAGAAGGTTGGTGTTACAGGGGAAGATGCAAGGGGTGAGATGGAGACAGATGATCTGCTGTGGCAAAGTCTAAAGGGAGCAGCCGAAAGAAGAAGAAGACATAATTACTGACTGTGCATGCGCTGCTCAACAATGACATCAGGTGGGGCCCAGCACCTCTGGCTCCTAATGTCAAGATGCCATTCAATTTGCCAAAGTGGCAATAAGTCCATAGGATACATAGATCTGCATTTTGAAACAAAAGTTAGATCGGCATTATGAAACAAAAGTATTTCATAATTTGTGTCTATGTGACAGTCAGCATTAAAAATATTTATGGAAAATTAGTCGTATTTATCATTTTACCTCTCACCAACCTCTCACCAACCTCGCCAACCTCTCTTTTAGGTTGGCTAAAACCTGAACACTGGCTCCAAGCCCTCAAAGCACTTTCAGTCAAGCTACTAGTGATAAATAAAGGTGATGATGATAAATGATGTACAGTTGCTAAGGGATTATTTTTTACTTAGGCATTCTAGAGAAACAGCATCAATGTAAGAGCTGGCTGTCAACTTCAGAGAAACCACATCTTTGGGGTGATGCCATGTTTCCTTTAGGGGACTGATAGTGCATCCGTACATACAAACACACTCAGTGTATCCAAAGTTTGCCCTATTTCCATCTCTGCATTTCTCTTTTTTACTTGCCTTTTCCAGTCCCATCTATCAACACCCCCTCCCCCACACACACACTAATGACTCCCATACTCATTTCTGTATGTGATGAATTTTTACATGTAACATCTGGACTCAAGCATCACTGTTTGACTGCTTAACAGGCTGACTTCACTGGAAAAAAAATGGACTGAGAAGGAAAATGTCAGCTGCTTGAAGCAAAACCGGATACATACCGAAATATATTTTTGTTTACAAACCCAGTGATAAATGAAATAACTTTAAACCTACAAATCTCAGTACATCTCCTGTGTAATATGCACAACTCTCCAGTTTTTAACAAAAATTTGAGCATCCAAGATTCTGTAAATGCCAGTTTTATCCATCATATGAGCAAACTTATTTTTTATACTGTATACAGTTTATATTAATTAACATGTTTTGTAAAAGTAAAAGTAAAGCAAGGCTTTTACATTAGATATAATCAAATAGTTTTGCTGATTTGGGCAGCTTTACACATATTAAACTAACATTTAAGTTACAATACCACTTACAATTTTAAGTGTAAGTATATGGCACCAGTGGACACCCCAAAAATGAGAACAGCAATTCTTAGGAATCTATTTAATCTGAAGTGTCAGGGGGATATTTTGATACCTTACTACATAGTCTTACTGTGGTCCAGGACTAGCTGTTTCAGCTAACACTTAGCATTGGTCAGATTTATGCCTTAGCTGAATCACCAAATATGTACTGTCTCCTTGAACTTAGAGACAATGAGTGTCTTGGTTCTGGGTAAAATTCTTGAAAAATAAAGTGTTCATGATGGGTCTCATTTTTAGGTTCTAGTTGAAACCCTTACACTCCTAAAGGGTTCTTAGTGGAACTCAATTTTTAGGTTCCAGATAAACCCTTGAAAAATCAAGGCTTCTTACAGAACTTCTCATTTGAGTTATAAATGGGACTCTTGGTACATAAAAAAGTTTATGGTCTCACTTCCTAGGTGGGTTCTTGATTGCACTCTTTGAAAATTCAAAACGGTTCTAGGTCGAACCCCCTGTGAGGAGTCTAGGTGAAATGCTTAACAGATGGATTTTGTATAACCCTTTAAGTTTGAGAAGATTGTACATAGGTTCTGTGAAGGTTCTGGGTGGAACCTTGATAAAGGGTTTTCTTCAGAAATCAAGGAGCTGTGCAAACAACAACAATTTTTATCACAAACTGGTAAACTTCTTTTACAGTTTGGCTTTCTGTGCATATGACACCAAGATTTTGGAGGTGTGAAAGTTTCAAGGTTTTAGACCAGTCTCCATAGTGGAATGATTGGGCTGGCACATTTGTCCCTCCTCCATGTGCATGCAGTGAAAAGTAATGGTGATGTCAGTGTCACAGTTCCTACCCATGTGCTATGGTTTTTACTTGAATGCACATACAGTACATGGAAAGAAGCATGAGGATAAAAAACAATAACAATGATAAACAGCAGAACTATGGTTATATTGCAGATGCTTCTGACAATTTTTCAATATTGCATGCTTTTTCAATCATTTCTTTTTCCATTTTGATCATACATGGTTGACAGGAAGTCATTTATATGCAGGCGCATGGTGTGCCGCAGTGGTGCTGTAAAAAAGTTGCACTGCCATCTACTGGCCTGACATAGATACAGCAGCAGTTTTCATATCAACGTGGACCCATGTGCATGCACCATCATTTTTGTGATGCTGTCTTGTGCATGCAGACCTTATTTTTTCCAGTTTCAATGAGACAATTGTTATGTGCACCATCCCTAAAAAGGGTGCTCCTATGGGAACAAGTCGAGAAATCCTTTTTAGTTTAACTTGGCACTTTTTTTTCTGAGAATGTCTTTTTACAATGACAAATTTAGTTGTGTCTCTAATTACTAATTTACTTGCCAAAGCTATGTTCCATTTAGTTTACTTAACCCCTCTTTGCTTTAAAAGGGTTTTCTATTTTACCAAGGCCACCCTTTCATCCACATGAATTTCAAATACCTCTCTGTACTAATTTCTTTCAGCCCCCCTTCAATCTCTCTTCAGCTGCTGAATTAAAGCCAGTTTTATAGTGGGGAAGCAGCTGTGTTATTATCCTCAGCAGCGCTGACTAATGTCCCTTAACACAAGCATTGTAATGCAACAATCAATTCTGATGCTTTAATTATTAAGTGAGTATTGGTGTGCGGTTTGCATTAGCCTTGCTGGAAACTCATAAATGATTAACATTTTCCAGTCTGACCCAGCATTGCTTGTGTTTGTGTGTGACAAAAAGAGGAAAATAAAAACAATATATAGAAATATATCACTTTGTTCACACATGTTTTTAACTTGATAGAATATTTTATAAATTTAGCTAATGAGTATGGTGAGTTAAATTCAAAGAGCAATGATAGGAAAACCAACAACAAATGTAATAAAAACATTTTTTTTTACAAGAAAACAGAGTGCAATAAGATGCAAAACCATCAGGTTCATACCTCTACAAATGGCTTTAAACCAGAGCAGTGCCACACTCTGCTCCAAACTCCTTAGTATAAACTCTTTGACAAAGCAATTGTCTTACTAGTTTTTAAAAAGATTTTCTAAGATCTGGAAAGATGCCATGGTTGTCCCCGTTCCAAAATCCAGCTGTCCTAAAATGGTAAATGACTTTAGACCAGTTGCTTTGACCTCAATTTTAATGAAAATTTTTGAAAAACTGGTCAGATTTGAGGTCCTAAAGCAGACTGAGCATGTATTGGATCCTCTGCAGTTTGCCTATAGGCCTCACAGAGGAGTGGAGGATGCCACTGTCACTCTGTTTAACATGCTTTTTAAACATCTGGATTTTAATGGGACTCACGCCAGGCTTTCATTTGTGGACTTTTCTTCTGCCTTTAATACAATCCAACCTCATGTTTTAGTTGAAAGGCTCCTGCAACAATTTGATTTGAGTAATAATCTGGTGGGTTGGATTCTGGATTTTTTAACCAACAGGACACATAGAGTAAGGGTCAATGGTACATTGCTTGACCAAAAGTGTTCTTCTACTGGCTCTCCTCAGGGGTGTGTGTTGTCACCACTATTCTTCATCCTGTACACAAACAAGTGTCGGAGCAGACATGACAACAGACACATTATAAAGTATGCTGATGATTCAGTTATTGTCAGTCTCCTCCAGGATAGTGAGAGTGGCCACAGCCCAGTAGTTGATGATTTTGTTCACTGGTATGAGGATTCCTACCTGCAGCTGAATACGACAAAAACTAAAGATATGATTATTGACTTTAGGAGGAAAACTCCCAGGCATGAAGTCACTGTACTAAAAGGCCAGACCACTGAATGTGTACAATCCTACAAATATCTTGGGACAATTATTGATAATAATTTAAACTTTAAAGAGAACTGTGAAAGGGTGTGCAAAAAGGGTCATCAACATTTGCATTGTTTAAGGAAACTTACACGCTTCCAAACTGACCAAACCATATTGACAATGTTTTATTGGGCTTTTATTGAACCTGTTTTATCCTTTTCTTTAGTGTCATGGTTTGATCAGATAAAACTGAAACAGAGGAAATCCTTGGATCAGGTTGTTAGATGGTCCAGTCCTTTGCTTGGTGAGTCACAGCTGAGCCTGACATCCCTGTACACCAGACAGGTACAGAGGATTGCTACCTCCATTTTAAATAATGACTTCCACCCTTTGCACTGCCACTTTCAGCTTCTTCCCTCCAGACGGAGGTTTGCTGTCCCAAAAAGTAAAACCCAGCGCTACAAAAACAGCTTTGTTCCTGCTGCTGTTAAAGAGTTGAACAAGATGTAACAATATATTGCACATAATTTAGTTACCTATTTATTAATTTTGTTTTATATTTACTTATTTTTATAGGTTTTTTATTTGGGTTCTAAACCTTTTATTGGGTTTTAGACTTTTGAGTTTTTAACCTCTTTGACTAGTCTTTAACTTTTTAATATGACCCTTCTCTCTTATCTCTTTGTTTTTTCTCTTATCTCTTTGTCCTATGTCCTGATTGGTGGAGCCTTGAGTACTTTTATTCATGTTTATAGTCAGCTTCATGTGTGCCTGTGTTTGTGTTCATGTTGAATGTAACTGTGGCTTGTAAATATGGATGTCACCTGACTGCAAAACCAATCTACCTACGGGTACAAATAAAGTAACCTGAACCTGAACCTGTGACTTAGACCTGATCAACAGATAAAGGTTTCTTTTATTAATATGAAAATATATTCAGTGTTTATGTGTGTGAAACTGTATATCTCCTGTATACCTACACATGACACATAATAATTAGAAACAAAAGAATTAGGTTTAGTGGACCAGGCATACTTTCTGTAAATAATGGCCCAGTTTCCAATACAGGGATTAAGCCCTAGTTTTAGACTAGAGTGCATTTTAAACCAGGATTTAATGAAATGGATTTCTCGTACATGGATTAAAATAGTCTAAGACTTGTCCTAGTCTTGAGTTAAATAATTGATTTCTTGAAGGAAGAACAGGGCTAATCCAGATACAAATGAGGGTTTAAATTAAACCTCGTCAGAGGCAGGTTTAACTTCACATTAAAGGCATTTTCCCTCATGGTGCATTTTGGACATGGATTACCTTGATTATATCAATGGGCTTGAGGTTTTTGTGATCATTTCCGTATATACAAAGACAGTACAGCTGAAATCTTTGCTTTACTTCAGACAAAGCTCTCATGTGATTCACTGAGGGGAACCCCTATACCACCTTCCTTACAAGTACTTATCACCTTAACAGTTTTAGCATGTGGAACCTTCCACTGTGAAAGCAGATTTGTGTGGTGTAAGTGAATCAACTGTGTACAAAATAGTGACCTCAACTTGAACCAGATGTAGAAGCCAGAGCAGAGTCCAGAAAATCAGCTCATTGCACCACTAGTAGCAGCAGCCAGTACATCCAGCCTAGACAGAAAAGGCTGACCATTCATGAGAAACTTGCTATAGAATTATTGTGAGCATAAATTAAAATATAAAAAGAAGAGCACAAACTCAAAATGAAAATCCTTCATGTTGAGTTGTCTATTAGAGACGGAGAGACACGTGAAGCAACAGCAGCAGGAGCAATATGCCAATGTTCTTTGCAACAATGCATCTATTAAGTATGTGCCTTTGTGTAATAAAAACCTTTCTTATATTGCAATGGCAATTCAACTAAAATTTATTAGAGCAATGAACCATCTTTTTCCAAAATAAAACACATAATGCAGACAACTGTTTTGCACACAGGTGATTAACTTACACTCAGTCCCTCCAGGATTTCGTGGGATGTTTTTATGATTATTGCGGCCCAAAAAAGTCTGAATTCATGGGAGCTTTTTTTAAAAAACGTTGTGATAAAAATTGTGATGTTTTGAGAGGTTTTTTTGCACTAAAAGTGTGGGAAGAATTACAAATTTTAAAGCAGATGCTTTTTTCCATAGTTTACTGCAATTATATTCTACATAACACCACAAGAAAAGCACAGGGTTGTCAAAAATTTCCTATTAAACAGTGATTTGTAAATTAAGCAGGAACTTCTGCTATACAGAAAAAAAATTCTTTTGTGCAGCAACAAATACAGACTTTAACACAATATCCATTACGACAACTAAATTACACTGAATGCACGTTAAAGAGTATAGATTTGGAAATTATTGACAGCACCTTGAAAACTCTCTAACAGCAGCAGCCCCCACCCACTCAATACCAAGCACAGACAAAAAAAAATTCTCTGAACTCTGTATTGTCTATCGGAGTCTGTTTTTCTGGGAAAAAAAATTATAGGCAATGTTCTCAGTCTTTCCATGACTAACTCCTACCTGTCTGTCTATCTACTGTACGTCTTGAACACACACCTGTCACATCAGATACTCAGTTTTCATTTCCTGGAAGTCCTACCAGGGAAGGGGGCTCACATTAGTCCGTGTCCAGATTGAAGATTCACAGCTTTAAAGCTCATTGACAAGATGTAGTAATGATTTTACCTCTAAAGATGTATAATATGTTCAAACACTGGCTGTAGTGTTAGATTTTCTCATTTGTTTGTGGTTTTACGGCGTCTCTCCTTACGTGTGCTCCCACGACAGAGTGGTTTTCAGGCAGGCGGATGTTTTTCAACACAAACCCAGCACTTCATACATACGGTCAGGATGGAGAAGTGGCAAGACGTCCACCGGCAGGCTGGGGAAGACAGAGGAAGGGGCAGTGTGGGGAAACCTTGCAGGTGAGTGATTTTTTTTTTTTTTTAATCACACACATTGTTTTTGCTGACGTGTTCTGTTAATTATCAGTGTAAAAACATAAGTGAGTGCAGTGCAGCGATGCATTTGACTGGTTAGACTGAGCATTTGAACACTACTCAGGGACAAATTTGATTGGCAAAACTGGCAGAAGTTGACAAGGATTGGCCAAAGTTGCAGTGATTGGACAAAGTTATAGCCCCCTCGATAATTATATAATTACAATTAATGATTATAATTAATTATAATTAATAAAAATATCTACAAGCGAGTATGAAGAAGTTGTTTTTTTCATTTGCAAACAACGAAAAGTAACATTTCTAATAATCAGACAATGTATCTTGGTATTTCCCAACCTGTCCTTTCGCCTTCTCTGAGTCGGACTCAGTTGTAAGGGTGGCAGGTGGGGATGCTTGTCTAGAATGCATTCAGCTCACAAGTGAAAGAAAAGAAAATGAAAAGAGCTCCACAAGGGCAACAAACCATTTTTAAATTGGTTGTCAAATAAAAGGACAAAACCCTCTGTCCAAAACGAGGTAAATATCATTTTATTGCTTTAGCTTGTGAATTGTTATCAGAAGTTAGCAGGTTGCTTCTTTGCTAATATGAGTAAAGCTATGGGAGTACACCACGGAATACATGTGCTGCCAGGTAGGATTTAGCTGATCTGAAAAATGATTAGCTCATTTGGTCTTTACATTGTATTAATCTTTCATGAAATGTGATCAGAATGGATTTGTTCATCAACTGTTAGAGTGAAATTTATGTACGGGGGGGGGGGGGCGGCTGAAAAGTTAATCGTCTGACCAAATGTGGTTTATTTTTAAACTGCAGGGCCCGGAAACTCCCACCATAGGGAAGTACTGAGCAATTCGCCAATACTGGGTGTGTGGCGGTTCGTTTTAACCCCACAACAGACTAAGGACACTCAGCCCTCTTTTCTCTGTTTTTCTGCTGCATTACTGAGAAGCAATGTGCCATTCATGTATTTGTGATGCAAACATGCATGTGTTGTGATGTAATGCGCCATTCTGTATAGTGTGCATATGGCTTGTCCTTACTGTGCTTTTTCTGAGCATCTTAGATGTGCTTTGGTGTATTAATGTCTACAGGTAGACGAGTTTCTTCTGTCTCACCTATGTGATGTTAATCGATGCCTTTCATCCTTTGTACTCATGAGTCCTGTCCTTACTGTGACCTAGAGACTCAGATCAATATGTAGATGTGCTTGTTAGCCTCTTTGTCTTGCACTTAGAGCGAGGTCTAGCTAATCTGCCCATTGTGATGTATGGCTTACAAATGCAAATACCTCCTGCCTGTTCTGTTGTCCCTTTGATCATTCTAGACTGTGGGGTATGTCTTTTTGATGTATTGTTATGATCAAGTATTTAAGGTGCAACTCTGTAACGCAATCTCTCTCTCTTACTCTCTCACTCTGATCCTGCAACAGGTGGACACACTGTGTCCGCCTCTCTTTCTCTGAGAGCCTAGGGATCCCGCTCCGGGCTGCTCCACTATGCACCGGAGAGAGGATCCCGTGAAGGCGACATGATTAATAAAACCTGCTCAAAACCACAGCACTGCTGCTTATTTTTTCATGCCGCTTCACTGGTGACCCCTCGAACACGCACACGTTTTGTGCGAAAGCAACCTTCCGAGCTGGACAGCCACACAGCTGCGTTGGTGGTCCCTTGAAGACGCACACGCTTTGAGCAATGCAGCCTTGTTTTGGATGGCCACGCTGGCGAACCGACGCTGAAGAAAACGAGCGGCCAGCGAACGCAACACCCGGGCATGAATGCTCCGTCGCAGCGGCCTACTGGTTCCCCCTCCCTGCGGCTTCAGGGAGACTTCGACGCGGAGCCAACACAGGCGAGCCGTTCTCCGGACATCACCCACGACCGGGTAAACTGCAGAAAACGTCATGGCGCGACCCTCGCCTGAGATCTGCACCACCACGCACGGGACGCATACGGCTCTACAGACCCCCATCATCCTTCGCCGCTACAAACAGAGCCTTCAGGGCTGCTCTCACACCTGGAGGCACGCACGCAGCGTGCTCGAAGGATTTGTTAATGGTCTCAGCCACGGCACACATAGGGAATTCAGCGGTTTTGCGGTTCCCGAGGCTTTAGGGTTACGCCTGAACCTAAAGTCAACACGCCAGTCCCTCTGCCCTCATCACAGCCGCCATTCAGCCTCGTCTTTTCTTCATGGCCGCACGAGCGACAACGATCGTCTCCTCCCTCTCACCGCTCCAACGCAGCTGCACGAGCCCGGGGCACAAAGATCGTCTATTTCCTCTCACCGCTCCAACGCACCATGGCCAAATCTACAGCAGCAGCTCAACCCGGATTATATCGGCGCCGTCTGCGCTGATCTCCGCCAAGTTTCTGCACCCTGACTCGCCACTCCAGCGGCGCCTCCCAAGCACGAACCCCCGCGCACGCATCGGGGAGTTACAAGGACGGCGCATCACGCATGGGACAAGTAATGGCTCCACAGACTGCCTTCCTCCTTCGCCGCTGCCTTTCAGGGCTGCTCGCTCACCTGAGGCACGCATGCAGCATACTGGAAGGATTTGTTAACAGTCTCAGCCACGCCACAGACCGCCATCGTCCTCCGCCGCTGCCCACAGAACCTTCAGGGCTGCTCGTTCACCTGAAGCAAGCACGCAGCTCGCCACTGGATTTTTTTAATGGTCTTAGCCACGGCACAACGGGATTTCAGCCGTCAGCTGTTCCCGGGAGCTTTGGGGTTGCTTCAGCACCCAAAGCCAACAGTCCCTATGTTTTGTTTACTTTTTTTTCTTACAGCCGCCCCTGCTTTTCTTCATGGCCACGAGAGGAGTCAGAGACTAGTTTTTCTTCTTGTGATCTCCGCACGTGCAATGGGACAACCCCTCGACGTCACGGAGCAGCAAGCAATTTTTGCGCGGCTCAGGACGATTTCACAGCTCCTGCCGGCATTTACCACCCCTCCCCTCCCTCCCCCTCCGCCTGCAGCGCTCACACAGATGGATTATCGAGGTCGCGGCCCCCTGCCGCGTCCTCTGGGGGGGAGCGTGTGGCGGTTCGTTTTAACCCCACAACAGACTAAGGACACTCAGCCCTCTTTTCTCTGTTTTTCTGCTGCATTACTGAGAAGCAATGTGCCATTCATGTATTTGTGATGCAAACATGCATGTGTTGTGATGTAATGTGCCATTCTGTATAGTGTGCATATGGCTTGTCCTTACTGTGCTTTTTCTGAGCATCTTAGATGTGCTTTGGTGTATTAATGTCTACAGGTAGACGAGTTTCTTCTGTCTCACCTATGTGATGTTAATCGATGCCTTTCATCCTTTGTACTCATGCGTCCTGTCCTTACTGTGACCTAGAGACTCAGATCAATATGTAGATGTGCTTGTTAGCCTCTTTGTCTTGCACTTAGAGCGAGGTCTAGCTAATCTGCCCATTGTGATGTATGGCTTACAAATGCAAATACCTCCTGCCTGTTCTGTTGTCCCTTTGATCATTCTAGACTGTGGGGTATGTCTTTTTGATGTATTGTTATGATCAAGTATTTAAGGTGCAACTCTGTAACGCAATCTCTCTCTCTTACTCTCTCACTCTGATCCTGCAACAGGTGGACACACTGTGTCCGCCTCTCTTTCTCTGAGAGCCTAGGGATCCCGCTCCGGGCTGCTCCACTATGCACCGGAGAGAGGATCCCGTGAAGGCGACATGATTAATAAAACCTGCTCAAAACCACAGCACTGCTGCTTATTTTTTCATGCCGCTTCAGGTGAACAAATATTCATCTTTTTGCCCATCTGTTTTCTTCCTCTGCCACTAAACAGCAAAAGCTCTTATTTGTCTTGATTGTTATTGTATTCATGTACCTCCATCACTTCCGCCATTTAAAATGTCTGCCACCATGCTCTTCTTTTGTATTTGGATTACAGCTGTTCAAATCAGTTTGCTGGCTCTTGGCTGCTGCTCACAGTACAGGCATGTGAACTGCAGATTATTTTCACTGCGCATGTGTGTACTCCAAAAATACTGGATGGATTTGGATGAAATTTTTATTAGAGGTGGTCCTTGGGCTAGAGAGGAACCCATAACATTCTGGTGATGAATCCCAGAACGCATACCTCCACCATGGCTCTGGTACCAAGGCATCAGCACCTTGTAAAGAGGAGTTTGTAAAATTTTGTAAAGAGGAGACTAGTGCACTAGATTGTTAGCTTGTAATAAAGCTACACAGAATATACAGTATACAGGTAGTATTTATGCAGAGATTGATTACTGCCCTCTTTTTTCCTCTCTCTTTTAATGAGCCTTTGAAACCCATCACTGTTAATCTGGACACTCAACACCTACACTCTGTGGACATCACACTGTGGACATCTTTCACACAGAAGTGTGAAAAGCCTGGGTAATTCAGGTGCTGGACTTTATAGAGTTGAAGCAGCAATAGAAAAGCAGGTGTGAAAGGCTGTGCTCCAAGGAAAGACTAATGACCTGACTTACAGCTGGATGAGGACATAGCTTGCTTGATCTAAAATTCAGATGAAGTTTTACAGATGCCCAAATGGCAGTTTTACAGTTTAGTTTTAATTTTATATTTACTGTAGCATTGTTGCATTTTCATATGCATGTATGTATGTATGTATGCATATACATATACTACCGTTCAAAAGTTTGGGGTCACTTAGAAATTTCCTTATTTTTGAAAGAAAAGCACTGTTTTTTTCAATGAAGATAACTTTAAACTAATCAGAAATACACTCTATACATTGCTAATGTGGTAAATGACTATTCTAGCTGCAAATGTCTGGTTTTTGGTGCAATATCTACATAGGTGTATAGAGGCCCATTTCCAGCAACTATCACTCCAGTGTTCTAATGGTACAATGTGTTTGCTCATTGCGTCAGAAGGCTAATGGATGATTAGAAAACCATTGTGCAATCATGTTAGCACAGCTGAAAACAGTTTAGCTGGTTAGAGAAGCTATAAAACTGACCTTCCTTTGAGCAGGTTGAGTATCTGGAGCATCACATTTGTGGGGTCAATTAAACGCTCAAAATGGCCAGAAAAAGAGAACTTTCATGTGAAACTCGACAGTCTATTCTTGTTCTTAGAAATGAAGGCTATTCCATGCGAGAAATTGCCAAGAAACTGAAGATTTCCTACAACGGTGTGTACTACTCCCTTCAGATAACAGCACAAACAGTCTCTAACCAGAGTAGAAAGAGAAGTGGGAGGCCCTGCTGCACAACTGAGCAAGAAGATAAGTACATTAGAGTCTCTAGTTTGAGAAATAGACGCCTCACAGGTCTTCAACTGGCAGCTTCATTAAATAGTACCCGCAAAACGCCAGTGTCAACATCTACAGTGAAGAGGCGACTCCGGGATGCTGGCCTTCAGGGCAGAGTGGCAAAGAAAAAGCCATATCTGAGACTGGCCAATAAAAGAAAAAGATTAATATGGGCAAAAGAACACAGACAATGGACAGAGGAAGATTGGAAAAAAGTGTTATGGACGGACAAATCGAAGTTTGAGGTGTTTGGATCACACAGAAGAACATTTGTGAGATGCAGAACAACTGAAAAGATGCTGGAAGAGTGCCTGACGCCATCTGTCAAGAAAGGTGGGGGTAACGTGATGGTCTGGGGTTGCTTTGGTGCTGGTAAGGTGGGAGATTTGTTCAGGGTAAAAGGGATTTTGAATAAGGAAGGCTATTACTCCATTTTGCAATGCCATGCCATACCCTGTGGACAGTGCTTGATTGGAGCCAATTTCATCCTACAACAGGACAATGACCCAAAGCACACCTCCAAATTGTGCAAGAACTATTTAGAGAAGAAGCAGGCAGCTGGTATTCTATCTGTAATGGAGTGGCCAGCGCAGTCACCAGATCTAAACCCCATTGAACTGTTGTGGGAGCAGCTTGACCGTATGGTACGCAACAAGTGCCCATCCAGCCAATCCAACTTGTGGGAGGGGCTTCTAGAAGCGTGGGGTGAAATTTCTCCAGATTACCTCAACAAATTAACAGCTAGAATGCCAAAGGTCTGCAATGCTGTAATTGGTGCAAATGGAGGATTCTTTGACGAAAGCAAAGTTTGAAGTAGTATATATACAGTATATATACTGTATATATACACTGTATGTAGCTGAACAATTCTTATATATATAGGGTAATATATATATATATATATAAAAATTGTTCAGCTTCACATACAGACGTGGACAAAATTGTTGGTACCCCTCTGTTAATGAAAGAAAAACCCACAATGGTCACAGAAATAACTTGAATCTGACAAAAGTGGCAATAAATAAAAATTCTTTGAAAATTTACCAATGAAAATCAGACAATGCTTTTGAATTGTGGTTCAGCAGAATTATTTAAAAAAAAACAAACTCATGAAAACAGGCCTGGACAAAAATGATGATAACCTTAACTTAATATTTTGTTGCACAACCTTTTGAGGCAATCACTGCAATCAAACAATTTCTGTAACTGTCATTGAGACTTCTGCACCTCTCAGCAGGTATTTTGGCCCACTCCTCATGAGCAAACTGCTCCAGTTGTCTCAGGTTTGAAGGTGCCTTCTCCAGACAGCATGCTTCAGCTCCTTCCACAGATGTTCAATAGGATTTAGATCAGAGCTCATAGAATGCCACTTTAGAATAGTCCAATGTTTCGCTCTTAGCCATTCTTGGGTGTTTTTAGCTGTGTGTTTTGGGTCATTATCCTGTTGCAAGACCCATACCTGCGACTGAGACCAAGCTGTCTGACACTGGGCAGAACATTTCTCTCTAGAATACCTTGATAGTCTTGAGATTTCATTGTACCCTGCACAGATTCAAGACATCCTGTGCCAGATGCAGCAAAGCAGCCCCAGAACATAACAGAGCCTCCTCCATGTTTCACAGTAGGGACAGTGTTCTTTTCTTGGTATGCTTCATTTTTGCATCTGTGAGCATAGAGCTGATGTGCCTTGCCAAAAAGTTCTAGTTTTGTCTCATCTGTCCATAGGACATTCTCCCAGAAGCTTTGTGGCTTGTCAACATGCAGTTTGGCAAATTCCAGTCTGGCTTTTTTATGATTTATTTTCAACAGTGGTGTCCTCCTTGGTCGTCTCCCATGAAGTTCACTTTGGCTCAAACAACGACGGATGGTGCGATCTGACACTGATGTACCTTGACCTTGGAGTTCACCATGAATGTGTTTAGAGGTTGTTCTGGGCTCTTTTGTTACAATTCAAATTATCCATCTCATCCTGTGGCCACATCCAGGGAGGTTGGCTACAGTCCCGTGGAGCTTAAATTTCTGAATAATATGTGCAACTGTAGTCACAGGAACATCAAGCTGCTTGGAGATGGTCTTATAGCCTTTACCTTTAACATGCTTGTGTCATGTGGTGACCCTCGCGGGCCACCATAGGACGCCAAAAGTCACCAGTGAGTTTTGCATTTGATGTTTTATTATAACAAGACAAGACGAGACACAAAGCTGTGAGCCGCTGAGGGCAAAACACACACTACAGAATACAAGGGATCGTAGGGCTAACCCCAGCCACTACGACCTAAACTATGACATGAACATGAACAAGAATAAGCACGAACCTGACATGAACGAGGACCAGGAATGTTTGACGAGGAATGATTGACGATACTCCAGCATCAACCAGCTGTCAGCGCCCGATAATAAAGCCGGCAGCTAACGAGCGGTAATGCCCAACAGCTGATCGACCTTGACAGCCGGAAACCTCACCAAGAACTGTCACAATAAGAGCCCGGTGGAGCCAGAATGTAATCCACAGCTGTCAAGGCCGGCAGAGATGATACACAGCCCAAGCGCGGACGAGATCGGCGCTCGGGTCATAACAGTACCCTCCCTCTGAGGGCGGGCTCCTGAACGCCCATAGACATCCAATCCCCCCACTCCACCACCCCTTCCAGGGTGGGCAGATGGGACAGGAGAGGATCAAGCCACAGATCGAGAACCAGAGCACAGACAGGGGAAAAAAAACGACTCAAAAAATACATGAAACAGTCACACAGACATGAAATAACGGAAAAGAGAAAAAAAACTCCCTACAGTACAGAACATGATGACAGGACAAATGAGGCAACTGCAGAACACAAATCAAAACTCCCAAAAAGCACAAATGGTGACTACAAGAACAAAACACAGGACAACAAAAAGAACAGAACAGTTACAGGACCAGACTAAACTCCAAAATACATGAAACACAATTACACAGACACAAAAACAAAAATACCACACTCTCAAGTCAAAAGGCAAATACAACACAGGACAGAGAAAAAAAAAAAACCCAGAACAATTACAGGACCAAACTACACTCCAAAATACATGAAACACAATTACACAGGCATGAAAATAAAAATACCACATTCTCAGGTCAAAAAGCAAATACAACACAGGACAGAAAAAAAAAAAAACACAGAACAATTACAGGGCTAAACCACCACCAGGAATGACCTCTACCCCCAGCACTTCATGCCGACCGGCGGAGACCAAACGCCAAGGGAACAGTTCAGGCGGTCCCCCTGTGTCCAACGGCCGACGGGTGGTCATGAGGGGCGGAACATGACCGGGCGGCTTACCATAGTCCCAGGCCCGGAAAGTCCACTCCTCCGGTGGCCAAACCAAATCACCCAGTGAAACACACAATATGTCGGGTGGCCAACCTGAGGCGCCAAACCGGCGAAACAGTTCCTCAGGCGGCCGACCCGTGTCCCTCAGCCAACAGTACCGGGGGAAAACAGCCCGCGGCGGCCTCCCTGGCGAGTACAAAACACGGGAGAGCCGGGGCGAGTGAAAAGGGACCCTCACGGCCCCCGGTGATGATGCGCAGGGGCGATGACTCTGAAGAGGGGACAGAAAGCAAGGATGAGCCCGAACTGGGTCAGGCGGCGAAGGGTCTGCAGCTCCTCCACCATCCATGGACCACACCGGCGCTGCACCTCCGCTGGACCCCGATTGGGTCCCGGCTGCACCCACGTCGGACCCCGATTGGGCCAGAACAGTACCTGCGGTGGACCCCGATTGGGCCTTGGGCACACCCACGTCGGACCCCGATTGGGCCTTGGGCACACCCACGTCGGACCCCGATTGGACCAAAGCAGCTCCCGTGATGGACCCCGATTGGGTCTCGGGCGCACCCACGTCGGACCCCGATTGGGCTAAAGCAGCTCCCGCGAAGGACCCCAATTGGGTCTCAGGCGCACCCACATCGGACCCCGATTGGGCAACAGCAGCCTCCACAACGGACCTCGACTGGGTCGGTGCAGCTCCGCTGACGACCTCCACCCCAGAACCTGGAACCTCCAACTCACCGACCACGACTGGCTCCACGCCGGTGACACTGCAAGGAAGCTCAGAACATACAGAAAAACCGGGATCAGCATCACCGGCAGCAACAGAACCCAGCGAGACGAGTTTGGGTGCAGTAGGCGGCTGCCCCTCACTCGCCTCCCCGAGAGGCAGGCAAAAATGCTCCAACACAGGGGACAGAGACACAAGAGGGAGCACTTGCCTGCACTCAGGTTCTGTTGCCGTCCAGGACTCCGTCGATCCAGGCTCAGGGTGAAGAAGTTCGTGCATAGGCTCCAACTAAGCTGCGTTGGGCTTCGCAGCTGGCAAGATGGATTCCGCAGCCGGAGGTTCCTCTCGCGCTGATGCCCACGCCGATGACCCGTATGCGTGGAGGCAGGGGACCCTCGACCCACTGGTTCGGACCGCTCCGGCAAGGAGACCCGGGGACGCTTCATCATCAGCACAGGTTCCGGGCCACAGTCCGCTCTTCTCCTCTATCCACGACGTGGCTGCAGGGCTGGATCCAGGCTTTCCAGCACCGCAGGCCCCCTCCTCACCCTGCGACGTAGGCCTGGCGTCGCGGACCACTCAGCAGAGGGATACACAGAGGCAGCAGGTTTAGTTAATGTAACTACAGCAGGTGGTAGGAGCTCGGGGGACTGCGAACCCCGAACTCCGCCCCCAGGAGTCAGACAAGGCAGATCACAATTATCATGTAAAGAATGAACTAGCACTTGCCTTTCTCCCGGTGGGAGGATGGTGCCTGCTGTAGGGGACGTTGTTCCTCCTTCTCCCCGCTGGATGGCGACAGAGGGCCCCCTGGAAGGATGAGGAGGAGCCGCTCTCAGAGGTCCACTGACGGGCTTCGCCGGCAGCGGGTCCAGCCGGGGATTCTGCTGAGGTTCACCTTGGCCTTGGTGCCGACGTCTTCGACGGCCCCCAGATGGCACGAACTCCTGGACCGGATCAGGGGCAGGAACGGTGTCCCAACGCGGGGAGCGAGGATGCCTCCTCCTCTGCTTCCTTCCGTAGTCAACCTCCAACCCACAGAGTATCTCGCGCTGTGCGGGGAGCTCAGCCCTCCTCGTCATCACCTCCGGGTGATCGTCGTAGTGGAGAGGAAGGTTGTCGAGAAGAACTTCAGCGTAGTCCAGGTGCCGGCGTATGTCGCTGGGAGTGTCATAAAGCGTAGCAGTGAATAGAGTTCCATCCACATACTCCAGAACCTCCGCTAGCTCCTTGCCCAGGCGCCGACCGCGGCCCCTGGATGACGGCATTCTCCCAGCAATAGACACCCAGACAGGGAAGAACAATATTCCAACTTGCGCAAAAACTCACTGTGAAAAGGCGTCTCGGGGTGGCGTCTCCATTTAGACGACCTTGGCTGGAGTATACTGTCATGCGGTGACCCTCGCGGGCCACCATAGGATGCCAAAAGTCACCAGTGAGTTTTGCATTTGATGTTTTATTATAACAAGACAAGACGAGACACAAAGCTGTGAGCCGCTGAGGGCAAAACACACACTACAGAATACAAGGGATCGTAGGGCTAACCCCAGCCACTACGACCTAAACTATGACATGAACATGAACAAGAATAAGCACGAACCTGACATGAACGAGGACTAGGGATGTTTGACGAGGAATGATTGACGATACTCCAGCATCAACCAGCTATCAGCGCCTGCTAATAAAGCTGGCAGCTAACGAGCGGTGATGCCCAACAGCTGATCGACCTTGACAGCCGGAAACCCCACCGAGCGCTGTCACAATAAGAGCCGGTGGAGCCAGAATGTAATCCACAGCTGTCAAGGCCGGCAGAGATGATACATGGCCCGAGCGCGGACGAGATCGGCGCTCGGGTCATAACAGCTTGTCTATAATTTTCTTTCTAATCTCCTGAGACAACTCTCTCCTTTGCTTCCTCTGGTCCATGTTTAGTGTGGCACACACCATGTCAACAAACAGCACAGTGACTACTTGTCACCCTTTAAATAGGCCAATTGACTGATTACAAGTTTGTAGACACCTGTAATGTTAATTAGAGGACACATCTTGGTTGAACATGTCCCTATGGTCACATTATTTTCAATCTTTTCTAGAGGTACCATCATTTTTGTCCAGGCCTGTTTCATGAGTTTATTTTTTTTAAAATAATTCTGTTGAAACACAATTCAAAAGCATTGTCTGATTTTCATTGGTTAATTTTCATAGAATTTTTATTTATTACCACTTTTGTCAGATTCAAGTTATTTCTGTGACCATTGTGGGTTTTTCCTTTCATTAACAGAGGGGTACTGACAATTTTGTCCACGTCTGTAAATGGCTTATTGGCTTTATACTGTAAGTGTTCCCCTAAATCAATGCTTTAATGCCAACACATATTAAAGTAAAGAATAACAAATATCCACTTAAATGTAAAAGCTCTCAGTGGAGTTTTCTTGTAAACAGAGCAAAGTGATGTTTGCTTTAAGCAGTCACCTGTGTTTTCCTTATGGTCATTAACAGCAGTTATCCCAACATCGCCGTAGTAAATTGGGGCTAAGAGGTAGATGCAGATCATCTCATAGTATTATGAAGCTTTGGATGACATTAAGTGACCCCAAAAATGAGTAAATGAAGTGAGGTATTAGTAAAAATTTTATTGTCAGCAGCTGGTTCTCTCGATATTTTGCCTACCTTTCTTTGTGTGAATGTGTGTGTGTACTAATTTAAAAACACAAAATAAAAGAATACATAAATAACAGCACAAATACAACAGTCCAAAAAGAATAGACTAGGTCATGCATAGGTTACAGACTCAGATGGCACACCACAAACAAGTTGTATATGATGGAAGATAGAAAATATTAAGAATATTGGGTTTGGTTAGATCCCACATTGCAGCTGTAATTGAAGAAATTTCCCCATAAGATTTACTAATTGCAATTTGCTGGCTAATAGCGTACCTTCCCTGCCTGTTAACTAATGAATTATTTTATCTACTCATGTTTTTATATACTATACATTAAATGATCGAAACAGAGCCTCTCTTTATCACTTTATTACAAAATGTTTATTTTGTTTATTCAGTGTTTCAAGAACTACTCTCTTATATCTAATATACAGTGGGGCAAAAAGTATTTAGTCAGCCACCAATTGTGCAAGTTCTCCCACTTAAAAGATGAGAAAGGTCTCCAATTTTCATCATAGGTACACCTCAACTATGAGAGACAAAATGAGAAAAAAAAAATCCAGAAAATCATATTGAAGGATTTTTAATGAATTAATTGGTAAATTCCTCAGTAAAATAAGTATTTGGTCACCTACAAACAAGCAAGATTTCTGGCTCTCACAGACCTGTAACTTCTTCTTTAAGAGGCTCCTCTGTCCTCCACTCATTACCTGTATTAATGGCACCTGTGTGAACTCGTTATCAGTATAAAAGACACCTGTCCACAACCTCAAACAGTCAGACTCCAAGCTCCACTATGGCCAAGACCAAAGAGCTGTCAAAGGACACCAGAAACAAAATTGTAGACCTGCACCAGGCTGGGAAGACTGAATCTGCAATAGGTAAGCAGCTTGGTGTGAAGAAATCAACTGTGGGAGCAATTATTAGAAAATGGAAGACATTCAATATCACTGATAATCTCCCTCCATCTGGGGCTCCACACAAGATCTCACCCCGTGGGGTCAAAATTATCATGAGAACCTTGAGCAAAAATCCCAGAACCACATGGGGGGACCTAGTGAATGACCTGCAGAGAGCTGGGACCAAAGTAACAAAGGCTACATCAGAAACACACTACGCCGCCAGGGACTCAAATCCTGCAGTGCCAGACGTGTCCCCCTGCTTAAGCCAGTACATGTCCAGGCCCATCTGAAGTTTGCTAGAGAGCATTTGGATGATCCAGAAGAGGATTAGGAGAATGTCATATGGTCAGATGAAACCAAAATAGAACTTTTTGGTAAAAACTCAACTTGTCGTGTTTGGAGGAGAAAGAACACCATACCTACTGTGAAGCATGGGGGTGGAAACATCATGCTTTGGGGCTGTTTTTCTGCAAAGGGACCAGGACGACTGATCTGTGTAAAGTAAAAAATGAATGGGGCCATGTATTGTGAGATTTTGAGTGAAAACCTCCTTCCACCAGCAAGGGCATTGAAGATGAAACGTGGCTGGGTCTTTCAGCATGACAATGATCCCAAACACACCGCCCGGGCAACGAAGGAGTGGCTTCGTAAGAAGCATTTCAAGGTCCTGGAGTGGCCTAGCCAGTCTCCAGATCTCAACCCCATAGAAAATCTTTGGAGGGAGTTGAAAGTTCGTGTTGCCCAGCGACAGCCCCAAAACATCACTGCTCTAGAGGAGATCTGCATGGAGGAATGGGCCAAAATACCAACAACAGTGTGTGTAAACCTTGTGAAGACTTACAGAAAACGTTTGACCTCTGTCATTGCCAACAAAGGGTATATAACTAAGTATTGAGATGAACTTTTGTTATTGACCAAATACTTATTTTACCGAGGAATTTACCAATTAATTCATTAAAAATCCTTCAATGTGATTTTCTGGATTTTTTTTTTTTGTTATTTTGTCTCTCATAGTTGAGGTATACCTATGATGAAAATTGAAGACCTCTGTCATCTTTTAAGTGGGAGAACTTGCACAATTGGTGGCTGACTAAATACTTTTTTACCACACTGTAACTACCATATCAGGAGAGACATCCAGCTATTCTCTACCATGCAACCGTAGGTGAGGAATGGATGGCCTCGACCTGCCTGGAAACCCGGGGTGTGTGGCCAAGGCAGATGTGGATGCATCTCCTGTCTCTCTGGAGAGTTACAGTGAAAGTAAAATGATGCACACTCCTTGTTCATTCATTTATTTTGCTAAAAGTAAACACATTAATGCCTAAGTCCGTGATGAAAACGAAAATATGAATGGAATAAAGATCTTCAAACTGACACACTTCTCCCGTGCCCACATCCACAGTAGAATGCACAGATGCTCCATGTTCATTCATTCATTCCTCTAAAAAAAAAACAAAAAAACATTCATTAATGCCTAATTTATAGACTCCAATGGTACGTCTGCAATTAAAATGAGAGTGTAGATGGAATAAAAATAACTATTTAGTGTGTGATCATCATATAATTAAAATGACTGACAATTATATCATGACTGTTACAACTCCATCTATTAAATAAAACAAAATCCCAGTGCATGCTGTTTCCCCATGAGCTCCAGAGATGCTCAAATTAAAAAACAGGGCACTGAATTGCATTAAACAACATGCTTCTGACGAAAGACCTCCCTTTTCCTGATCAAAAGCAAATTGTCATGACATGGATCATAACAGTGATGCACATTAAATTGCACGCCACCACACCTTTTTGAAATGAGCCTCCACCTCAGCGCAAAGATAGTGCACTGTCTACTGGTAATTAGATGGTGTGACACAAAGTGTAAAAAAACAGACAATGTGCTGACAGAAACTAACAAAAACACTGGTGTATGGTGAGGAGTCTGGTGTAAAAGTCCGCTGATGACTGTCATAATAGGGCCCGATGAATTCAAGAGAGAATTGTGCTGCTCATGCAAACTTTGTTCTGTCAAGAAAATAAGGGGAACACAAAGCATTTATGAAAATATTTATGGAGAAGAACTCTACAATACTACACTTTGCAATGTTTACCACCATTTTTGATCTGGATATCAAACTTGAGGGATAATAAAAAAAAAAAAGTCTAGTTTAGTTTAAAAAATAGCTTTATAATTAGTATACATCAAAGTTAATTTTTTAAAAGCAGGGTTTTTTTTGTAATGATGAGAAAATGCAAAACAGCTTTAAAGCCTCTTAAAATTCCAGTATCCCACTGGTGGAAAATTTTACATTGGCTGGAAATTGAATGGAATGCTAAGGGGTTTTAAATTATCTTCAGGTGATTTCAGACATAAATATAGAATAATCAATTATACATATATAATTTGTAATGTCGGGCTGTAATGTGCATTTTTAAAATCCTGTTCAACCTACATACATATTAAATGGCATTAAATGGCATTTACGACTGAATAAAGCCAAACAAAGTCAGTTTTTCATGCTGGTGATACATTTAATTTATGATTGTGTGCTGAGTGGATTTAGGGTGGTAAAAATTGAATTTATAGAAATATGTACATGCACCTTCTATTGATCATATTCCTTTGTGAATGCAATCAGCGCTTTCAAAGATCTGATGTGTAACAATCAATACGTGCGTTAATTATTCTGTTTATGGAGGAGCATTACATGGATAGATGCTGAATAGACCTTTGAAATATTTATAGCATTTGATAAAGTTGAAAATCAAAGTAAACATCAATTCATCTCTCACAGTGCATTGAGCATTTACAGCCGTGGACAAAATTGTTGGTACCCCTCTGTTAATGAAAGAAAAACCCACAATGGTCACAGAAATAACTTGAATCTGACAAAAGTGGTAATAAATAAAAATTCTATGAAAATTAACCAATGAAAATCAGACAGTGCTTTTGAATTGTGGTTCAACAGAATTATTTTAAAAAATAAACTCATGAAACAGGCATGGACAAAAATGATGGTACCCCTAGAAAAGATTGAAAATAATGTGACCATAGGGACATGTTCAACCAAGATGTGTCCTCTAATTAACATCACGGATGTCTACAAACTTGTAATCAGTCAATTGGCCTATTTAAAGGGTGACAAGTAGTCACTGTGCTGTTTGTTGACATGGTGTGTGCCACACTAAACATGGACCAGAGGAAGCAAAGGAGAGAGTTGTCTCAGGAGATTAGAAAGAAAATTATAGACAAGCATGTTAAAGTTAAAGGCTATAAGACTATCTCCAAGCAGCTTGATGTTCCTGTGACTACAGTTGCACATATTATTCAGAAATTTAAGATCCACGGGACTGTAGCCAACCTCCCTGGACGTGGTCGCAGGAGGAGACGGATAATATGAATGGTAACAAAAGAGCCCAAAACAACCTCTAAACACATTCATGGTGAAATCCAAGGTCAAGGTACATCAGTGTCAGATCGCACCATCCGTCATTGTTTGAGCCAAAGTGGACTTCATGGGAGACAACCAAGGAGGACACCACTGTTGAAAGTAAATCATAAAAAAGCCAGACTGGAATTTGCCAAACTGCATGTTGACAAGCCACAAAGCTTCTGGGAGAATGTCCTAGGACAGATGAGACAAAACTGGAACTTTTTGGCAAGGCACATCAGCTCTATGTTCACAGATGCAAAAATGAAGCATACCAAGAAAAGAACACTGTCCCTACTGTGAAACATGGAGGAGGTTCTGTTATGTTCTGGGGCTGCTTTGCTGCTTCTGGTACAGGTGTCCTGAATCTGTGCAGGGTACAATGAACCATTGTGGGTTTTTCTTTCATTAACAGAGGGGTACCAACAATTCTGTCCACGGGTGTAAAATCAAGAGTTTGCATGCCAAAGAGCTCAGCAGTTTTTTTTTGTTGTTGTTGTTTTGTTTTTTTTGTCAGCCCTCATTGCAATGAGAGATCTGTGTTGTTGAGTATTATAAAGATATTTATACCTAAAGTGAATCGGGGCCAAATTGTGCAGGTGTTTAATAGATACTGGTGTAGAAGGAGTCAAGGAATGGGTTGTTCCTTTCATGATCTGTGCACGGGGGGATTCCGCCGTGTGCAGTCTCTTTGCCTTTTTTCCAGATTTGTATAGTGTTTTATTTTTGAGTTCTAATTCCTGTTATTTTATCAGTGGTTGGTTTTTACATATTCTGTATTGTTTCTTAGTGTGACTGTTTTCTTGTTTACGTTTCTTGTAGTTTTGTCATTTACATATTTGGGTTTACTTGTATCTTTATTTGCTATTGTATTATATTGTATTTTACCGGTTCTTCTCTCTCTCCCCGGGGTTGCAGCTGTCTGAGGCACTTCCGGGTTTTTCCCTGGTTGTGGGCGGTGCCCCTGTCAAGCTGTCAGCCCTGTCTCCTCTCCTCATGGCTCACAGCTGATTGTAATCATCTTCACCCTCAGCCGGCTCATGTGATCCACACCTGCCATCACTTGTTATCATTTGTTTCTGGCCCTATTTAAGGGCTGTTATTTTCCTCCCTCTTTGCTGGAGTCTCAAAGAGTCATTTGCATCAGAACCCTGCCCCTGTTCTGATGTTCATTATCCGTGTTAGTCTTGTTTTCTCTGTTGCCGTCTCTGTTCCTAAGTTTTGCTTTGTGCACTGTTTGAATTTTTGTTTATGCCCTGTTTGGACTTTTGGTGTTTTGTTTATAAATATCACAAACTGCAGTTCAGTGTCTGGGTCTCTTCTCTCTGCCCCGAGGGACAATTCATGACAGTAGACTCCAGCTAGTTTGAGACCCAACTGCTGCAGTTTGTGGTTATTTTTTGGGTTCACTCACCTGTGGTTTGGCGATATTGGGCAGTAGGACATGGCCAAAAAGGGGACCCAGCCAATTTAAACCCCAGCGGCAGCAAGGGTTTGCCTTTTCCGTACTCCTCCAAGTTTTTGTTTTTCATCTGGGGCTTCGCCATGTCTGCCACCCTTGATTCTCCAACTCCGGGTCTGAGCGAGGTAGAGCGGTGGACTATATGCATATTGGAGGACATCCTCTCACAGGCTTGAGCCTCCTGTACCCCCAAGGCAGCCTGAGAGTGTCTGGAAGGCGCAGCGCAGGTACTTGAGGCATGCGCCAGCCTGTGGGACCACCCAGAACTCGCTGACCTCCTCTCCTCTCCATAGTCGCCCCACAACCTATGAGTCACAGGCTGGGGGAAATCACTCCAATATCAGTGCCTGCACTGATGAAGAGTAAGCGTCCGAGTGCACAGAAGCCTCCAGCCTCTCGATGCTCTCCTGTGGCAGCTTTGTCTCCTCCTCCCAACCACTGGCCCGCACCATTGGCTGAGGAGCTGGAGGAGCGCATGCGGGTCACATTAGCAGAGACTGAGCTGCTGATAAAATACAAGCCATGGAATCTCCCAGATTTTACCCAGGAGCTGGAGGAGGTTTCACCGGGGAGCTTGGAGTTTGAGCCGACGAGTGAGCATTCCCTGGCTCCAGGGCCTCCCCCATTTAGCCATGAGCCAACTTCTCCGCCTCCCGCTTCCCTCCGTCGCCCAGGGAAATCCCGCCAGAGGAACGCCTCCCCCTCTCAGGCAGCAGTTTCTTCCCTGCCGAGTCAGACTATTCCCACAGCAGTTCCTCTTCCTAGTTCTCTTTTGCCAGCTGTCCCGTCAGCCTCCTCTTCCTCCGTTGCTGCTGCAATCCCCGTCTCCTTGATGTGTCCTCCCGCGGCTGAGGGTTTGGTAATTTCTTCCCTGGCTCCGCCCGTCACTGTGCCTGCAGGGGCAGCTCCTCCATGTTCGTCTGAGGGGCCCACAACCACTGAAGTCACAGTTAGGGCTGATTTCCAACCAGCTGCAGCAGAAGACATTGCACCCCTGGAAAAGTGTTTTTTCACTCTCATTCAATTAAACATGAATTATCTTGCCTGATTCCTGGTGGTGGGACTCAGACTAGGCAGTCCTCTGAGTCCTCACCATCTGCTGCAGCCATAGACTGTTCACCTGCTCTCTCCATGTCTCCTTCTTTTCCCCTTGAGTGTCCGCCGGCCACAGGACTGAGCCACCTGACAATGGAGGACCCTACGGCCCTGGAGGACCTGGTTCCAGCCCTGCAGCCATGGTCTGGACTGAGGAAGAGTGCTGTGACCGAGCTGAAGCCTGTGTCAATGTTCAAGCATCCCCTGGCCTCAGCAGGGCATGTTCCAGTGCCAGCAGGGAACTGACCTCCTGTGTCCACACCAGACTAGCCATCTGTATGGGTCGCTTCGCTGGGGTGTCCCAGGACCGCACCTACCACCATGACTGCTGCAGAGGCCACCATAGCAGAGTTGAAGCTGGTCATCCAGAGGACTGGACCCGAGACGTTGTCACCTGGATCGACGGAGTCCTAGACAGCGATGGAGCTTGATCTCAGGCATGTTCTCTCCTTTGTTTTCATTGTTTCTATGTTGGAGAGATCTTGTCTGGCTCTTGGTGGGGAGAGCCAAGTGAGGTCATGAGCTGCACCTGAGCTCACCTCGCCGGGCTCCACTGCCACCGGTGACCCTGACCCTGTGTCTCAGCCTTTCCTGTCTGAGCCTTTCCCCAGGGTCACCGAGGATCATTCATCTTCACCAGAGGTCTCCGTGGGTCCAGCTTCACTGCCCGAGAGCACCATGGGTCTTGCCCCTTCAACTGAGGTCTTTGTGGGTGCTCCGTTCCAGCCCAGGGCCTCCGAGGGTGTGGCTTTCCTGTCAGCTGAGGTCATTGCGGGTGCTCTGTCCCAGCCCAGGACCTCTGTGGGTTCTGCTCCCCCTCCGGTTGAAGTCTTCGTGGGTGCACCATCCCAGCTTGGGGCTTCCGAGTGTGCTGCTTCCCCGTCAGCTAAGGTCTTCGCAGGTGCTCCGTCCCAGCCCGGGACCTCCGTGGGTGCTGCTCCCCCTCCGGATGAGGTCTTCGTGGGTGCTCCATCCCAGCCCAGGACCTCCGTGGGTGCAGCTCCTCCTCAGTCTGGGTACACGTGGGTGTTGTGTCCCAGTCGGGGGCTGTCGTGGGTGCCGCACCCTAGCCTTTATCCAACGTGGGTGCTGCGCTCTAGCTTGGGTCCACCGTGGCCGTTACGCTTCAGCCCAGGGGCCACCGAGAGTGCAGCTCTGACCCAGTCTGGGTTCACCTAGGGTGCAGCTTTGTCCCAGTCTTGGTCCACCGTGGGTGCAGCCTCGCTCCAGCCCGGAGCCACAGTAGGTGCAGCTTTGCTCTAGCCTGGAACCACCGCAGGTGCTGATTTGCTCCAGCTTGGAGCCACCGCAGGTGCTGCTTTGCTCAAGCCTGGAGCCACCACGGGTGCTGCTATATCCCTGTCCAGGACCACCGAGGGTGCTGCAGGCCAGTCCAAAAGCGTCAGGGTCCCCTCTCCTCTGCCAGATACCATTGTGGTTCCCTTTTCTCTTCCCGAGGCCATCGTGGTTCCCTTTCCTCTGCCCAAGGCCGTCGTGGTTCTCTCTCCTCTTCCCAAGCCCATCGTGGTTCTCCCTCCACCTGACATTGACATGGGTTTGCCTATTTCTTCACCCTCCTCATCGCCATTTGTCCCTGTTGGGCAGCCACCCCCTGGACCACCATTTCTGTTTAGATGGTTAAAGAACTCTGGCAGACCACCTGACAGACTGTGGGTTGGGTGGCCCACATTCTCCGGCAGGCCACCTGACTCTTACCACCATACCATCTGGTAGGCCTGGGACTTTAGCTGGCCACCTGAACTGTCCAGCTCTCCGGTCCAGGGGGCCTAGGTGCCTGGTTCTGCCTGGTGTGGATCCTGAGCGTTTTTTTTTTTTTTTTTTTGTTACTTTCTAGCCTGGGTTGTGCTGGGGTGTGAGTCATGAGGGTTTTTCTTATTTTCTCTGGTTTGTTTGGGTCCCTCCATGCCTGGGTCCTCCTTCTTCCACCCAGGGTGGGGTTGTTTTCTTGTTTTTTGGTGGGGTGGGTTCTCTGTGTGGATGGGTCCTTTTCTTTCCTTTCGATGTTGTCCGGGGTGTCTTGTGTCCACCCATTGAGGGGGTGGCTTTGTCACGATCTGCGCACAGGGGGATTCTGCCATGTGCAGTGTCTTTGCCTTTTCCAGATTTGTATAGGGTTGTATTTTTGAGTTCTAATTCCTGTTATTTTATCGTTGGTTGGTTTTTACATATTCTGTATTGTTTCTTAGTGTGACTGTTTTCCTGTTTACATTTCTTGTAGTTTTGTCATTTACATATTTGGGTTTACTTGTATCTTTATTTGTCATCGTATTATATTGGTATTTTACTGGTTTCTTCTCTCTCTCTCCCCGGGGCTGCAGCTGTCAGAGGCACTTCCGGGTTTTTCCCAGGCTGTGGGCAGTGCCCCTGTCAAGCTGTCAGCCCCGTCTCCTCTCCTCATGGCTCACAGCTGATTGTAATTGTCTTCACCCTCAGCCCCTCATGTGAGCCACACCTGCCATCACTTGTTATCATTTGTTTCTGGCCCTATTTAAGGGCTGTTATTTTCCTCCCTCTTTGCTGGAGTCTCAAAGAGTCATTTGCATCAGAACCCTGCCCCTGTTCTGATGTTCATTATCCGTGTTAATCCTGTCTTCTCCTTTGCCGTCTCTGTTCGTAAGTTTTGCTTTGTGCACTGTCTGAAATTTTGTGTTTATGCTCTGTTTGGACTTTTGGTGTTTTGTTTATAAATATCACAAACTGCAGTTCAGCGTCTGGGTCTCTCCTCTCTGCCCCGAGGGGCAATTCATGACTGTTCCATCTATCTGTCTGCTCTAGTTTTACATCCTACAGTGGGCTTTTGCACTGCACCTTGAGTCTTGCACCAGTGCTTTTATTAGTTTCTGTCAGCACATTGTCTGTTTTTGACGTTTTGCGTCACACCATCTTATTAGCAGTAGACAGTGTGCTGGCTTTGTGCTGGGAGGAGTGAGCTCATTTAAAAGAGGTCTGGCAGTGTGCTATTGCTGTGCATTATGATTTTGGCGCATTTTATGACAATACGCTTTTGCCAGGTAAAAGGAGGTCTGTCATCAGAAGTGCATACCATTCCAGCAGCCTGTTTTGAAATCATGCAGCAGGAACACATGAGGAAACAGCATGCACTGGGGTTTTCTATTATTTTAATGGACAGACTTGTAAGAATTATAATCTCATCACCTGTCAGTTGATTATAATATGATGGCACACTTAATAGTGTTTTATTCCACCCACATTTTCATTTTAATCACAGACTTGCAGCCGTGGACAAAATTGTTGGTACCCCTCTGTTAATGAAAGAAAAATCCACAATGGTCACAGAAATAACTTGAATCTGACAAAAGTGTTAATAAATAAAAATTCTATGAAAATTAACCAATGAAAATCAGACAATGCTTTTGAATTGTGGTTCAACAGAATTATTTTAAGAAACAAACTCATGAAACAGGCCTGGACAAAAATGATGGTACCCTTAACTTAATATTTTGTTGCACAACCTTTTGAGGCAATCACTGCAATCAAATGATTTCTGTAACTGTCAATGAGACTTCTGCACCTCTCAGCAGGTATTTTGGCCCACTCCTCATGAGCAAACTGCTCCAGTTGTCTCAGGTTTGAAGGGTGCCTTCTCCAGACGGCATGTTTAAGCTCCTTCCACAGATGTTCAATAGGATTTAGATCAGGACTCATAGAAGGCCACTTTAGAATAGTCCAATGTTTTGCTCTTGGCCATTCTTGGGTGTTTTTAGCTGTGTGTTTTGAGTCATTATCCTGTTGCAAGACCCATGACCTGCGACTGAGACCAAGCTGTCTGACACTGGGCAGCACATTTCTCTCTAGAATACCTTGATAGTCTTGAGATTTCATTGTACCCTGCACAGATTCAAGACACCCTGTGCCAGATGCAGCAAAGCAGCCCCAGAACATAACAGAACCTCCTCCATGTTTCACAGTAGGGACAGTGTTCTTTTCTTGGTATGCTTCATTTTTGCGTCTGTGAGCATAGAGCTGATGTGCCTTGCCAAAAAGTTCCATTTTTGTCTCATCTGTCCATAGGACATTCTTCCAGAAGCTTTGTGGCTTGTCAACATGCAGTTTGGCAAATTCCAGTCTGGCTTTTTTATGATTTGTTTTCAACAGTGGTGTCCTCCTTGGTCGTGTCCCATGAAGTCCAATTTGTCTCAAACAACGACGGATGGTACGATCTGACACTGATGTACCTTGACCTTGGAGTTCACCATGAATGTGTTTAGAGGTTGTTCTGGGCTCTTTTGTTACTATTCATATTATCCGTCTCCTCCTGTGGCCACGTCCAGCGAGGTTGGCTACAGTCCTGTGGATCTTAAATTTCTGAATAATATGTGCAACTGTAGTCACAGGAACATCAAGCTGCTTGGAGATAGTCTTATAGCCTTTACCTTTAACATGCTTGTCTATAATTTTCTTTCTAATCTCCTGAGACAACTCTCTCCTTTGCTTCCTCTGGTCCATGTTTAGTGTGGTACACACCATGCCAACAAACAGCACAGTGACTACTTGTCACCCTTTAAATAGGCCGACTTACTGATTACAGGTTTGTAGACACCTGTGATGTTAATTAGAGGACACATCTTAGTTGAACATGTCCCTATGGTCACATTATTTTCAATCTTTTCCAGGGGTACCATCATTGTTGTTCAGGCCTGTTTCATGAGTTTATTTTTTGAAGTAATTCTGTTGAACCCCAATTCAAAAGCATTGTCTGATTTTCATTGGTTAATTTTCATAGAATTTTTATTTATTACCACTTTTGTCAGATTCAAGTTATTTCTGTGACCATTGTGGGTTTTTCTTTCATTAACAGAGGGGTACTGTACCAACAATTTTGTCCACGGCTGTACAGTTGAAGTATATATATCTATATATATATATATATATATATATATATATATATATATATATATATATATATATATATATATATATATATATATATATATATACAGTATATATATATATACTGTATATATATATATACATACGTATATATATATATATATATATATATATATATATATATATATATATATATATATATACAGTATGTATATATATATATATATATATATATATATATATATATATATATATATATATATATATATATATATATACAGTATATATACATATATTACACATGAATTTATTAATTTTCAAGTTTCATTTTATTAGGAGTTTGTCATGGCAGGAAAACACAGCATAAAACACCTTGTTAAAAACCATGGATCCTCAATTGAATTTTTTAGAGGAATGAATGAATGAACAGGGAGTGTGTAGATGTTGTGCATGGAGAAGGTGTGGTGAGATACTGTCAGTATGAAGATTTTAAACAACAAAACTCTCTTCTGTGAGTAGAGGAGTATTCTGTCTACATACTAATCTGTCATGTCTGTCATCATATCACATCATCATATCTCATGCCCATTCATGTGCATGTGTGTCCTGTCCTGATTAATGAGATGAGGACAATTAAATACAAACTACTTGAAGACACTGCAGAGTTTTCACTGCACAGGAAAAAAAAAAAAAATAACAGTGTGTGGGTTTAGTACCAGACCACAGTGGGACCAGTTTACCCTATACTGAGAAAAAAGCTGTCAGGGCAGCCCCAGAGGAGAGCTAGCAAGTGTGCGCAAAACTGACATTCTTCGTTATCTAATATACAGTATGACAGTTTTTAAAACAATTTTTAACCTAATTCACTGTCATTCCTTTTAACAGAATGATTCAAAATGAAAGTATCTCAACAGTTATTTTTTTAGTTAAAATACAGCAATTTTGCATTCAGCAGTGCTGGGAACATTAATGAACCTCAGACCTTCAGTCTATGGGAGGAAGCGTTACTCTTTCATGGAGGAGGCCAGTGGCATGGCTGTCCCGTGAAATGAATGGATTTTTAGAAGTTGAAATCATGGACAAAGATTGGCATAACCTCTGAATTGTACAGTTGTCATCCGTGTGTAATTATGATCACATCTCCCAAGTGCATCCAGGGCTGTGGAAGTTTAAAAGAAGTTAAAATGCTCATTTTAAGCTGTTTGATTTTAATGGCCCTTAATAGCATTTCCACTTTGTGAATGAGCATGCACTGTCCTCAGCACAAAACAGATTTGTCCTCACATTTAAATACTGTTGCATTAGAATCTTGCCTTGGATTTCAGGCCCCTTCTTATTAAATTGAATGGCAGGAAAGACAGTGCTTGGCTTGTTTCCTGTTAAGTCCCAAACAAACCTTTGAATAATTTAAGAGCAGTAAGACAGCCTCTTCCCGCTTTCTGCCCGGCACAAAATGAATTTTTGCAGTGCTGTAATTGCAAAATGGATTTGAAAACACCCATAAACGCACTGTGCACCAAAGACAATTGACTGTTCAATAGTCTGTCATAATACAGCCCAAAGAGTCAAATATCAAGGCACCACAGTCATTAAAGCTCAAAATCATTTCTGTTCTGTAGTCACTTTATTATAAGCATTACTGTACCTTTAGCAATCTTGGTACAGGGGTTGACCTTGGTACCCTTCAATATGACAATGATTTTTGAGTCCAAAGGTCAAGATCACAAGGTCATCCTCATTTGAATTTAAGAACCAAAAATGAAACAAGGGGCACCAAACTTGGCATAAAATTTGGGGCCCTCACCTCAGAGGAAAGGCATGGATCTGCATCTTTGCTGAGTGAAGTTATAGTTTATCATAAGACAGTAGCAGCTGCCCCACTTCATCTCTCAATTGAGGAGCACACATTCCAATAAATGTTGCTTTGTTTCATCACGCAGGTCATAATTCCATAATATTGCAGGCATTCACTTTATCTGAATCTCTTGTGCCTGCTTGTGGCATGTGACCCATCTCCAACACAGACGGTTTAGAGATCAGCATTGCCACAGTTTACCTGCTCATCTGTTTTTAATTGACTAAGCATTTTCCAAAGTGCAGAGTCAAGTTAGACTGTCCAGTGCAGGAGACAAAAGCAGCTCCTAAAAGAAACTGCTGGTGTTATTAGGCTATTTACTGCTCCATTTGTGGTTTTATGGCTGATGTGACGCGCTCAGGAAATGAGTTTGAAAATGCTTTGTTGGCGGGCAGGGGATTATGAGATCGAGGCCCCAGAAATAGTCTGCCTGCACAGTGGGGCACTGAAAGTCAGTAATTACAAAATCTCTTCTGTTTCCTGTATGATTATTGTTTCATTTTTAAATTGGACTTGCAGCCTGTGCATCTGTTTTACATCGTCCACTAGAATACAGTATAAAATCGCACACTTTTCTGAATGTATTATGCTTGCATTAACAGTGAATTTTCAAAACCTCTGTTCTCAAGGGAAACTGTCCAGGTTACTTTCTAAAAGCTGCATTCTGGGATCAACTTTAAAGAGACAGAATGTGTAAGTTGTTGGTACAAAATTTTCCTGATTTGTTTATTTAGTGTTTGTCAGGACATAGTATGTCATTCACTCTCATTTTGATACTAATCAAATAAGTTTTTAAACTCTGTATGCTGGCATCCTGAAAGAGCAGACTCCCACAAGACTAAACTTTTTCCTCATAGATAATACACACCATATTGGCATTTATGGGGAAGGGGTATATAAAAAAGGATGAGCAATGTGAGAGCCCTAAAAAAGGTAAATTCCATGCATTTTAATCACTTTCCTGAGGTTAGCTACAGTATGATAATAAGCCACACGTCTTCACCATTAATGTGTGTGGCACTTTGTCAAAATAAAGCTAAAAATTCTCCTGGAATCATAGGTGTTTTTTTCCAGAGTAGGTAGTTTTTTATCTCACTGATGCATGTTAAAATGTTCATTTTTAAAAGCAGTTCCATTCTGATTAGTTATTTCATGCTACAAAAATGTGGTGTGGTCATTGAGTGGAGCTGGTGCTTAAACTGTAATAGGTAGCTGTATAAGATGGGAACTTGACACCTTTGCTCCCTTTCTTGGATTCTACTGTGCCCACTGCTAAAGTGAAAGATAGCAGGCCACAAAATCGTGGATGCAGAACTTCACTTTGTACAAATGAGGTAAGTTGCTCCACATTAGCCATCTCAGTTTTACAGTCTATATACATATATGGGCGGGGCGGGGCGGGGCGGTGGCGGAGTGGTTAGCACTGCGGCAGCACAGCAACTCACCCTTGGCCGGGGGATCCTGGGTTCGATCCCAGCCCCCGACCAACAGTGATCTGTGTGGAGTTTGCATGTTATCCCCGTGTCTGCGTGGGTTTATTCCGGGATTTCTCCGGTTTCCTCCCACATGCTAAAAACATGCAAGTTAGGTTAACTGGCATCAAAAACTGGGGATACTAAATTGCCCTTAGGTATGACTGTGAGAGTGAATGGTTGTCTGTCTTTATGTGTTGACCCTGCGATGGACTGACAATCTGTCCAGGGTATACCCTGCCTCTCGCCCAAGGATGCTGGGATAGGCTCCAGCCCCCCCCCCACCCCCCCACCCCCGCGACCCGAAAAGGATTAAGCGGAAGAAGATGAAGATGATGAAATATATAATTCTTCCACACAAACTGTCTTCAAATCTTGAAGATTCCGTGGGTGTCTTCTATGAACTCTGATCTTCAGTTCGTTCCATACATTTTCAATTGGATTAAGGTCAGGTGACTGATTGGGCCATTCTAGCAGTTTTATTTTCCTTCTCTGGAGCCAGTTGAGAGTTTCCTTTGCTGTGTGTTTGGGGTCATTGTCTTGCTGAAATGTCCACCCTCGTTTCAGCTTGAGCATCTTGGCAGATGGCAACATGTTCTTATCAAGGATGTCTCTGTACAGTCGTCCATTCATCTTTCCTTCAATTATATGGCGTATGCTTGTACCATGTGCAGAAAAACACCCCACACCATGATGAGATGTGCAGTGCCATTTCTCCTCCAAACATGCTGTGTGTTGTGACATCCAAAAAGTTAAATTTTGGTCTCATCTGACCAGATTATGTATATTCTCCCAGTATTTTACTGGCTTCAACGAATGTGCAGCAAACGTTAAACAAGCTTCAACATGCTTTTTCTTCAGCAATGGAGTCTTGCGAGGTGAGCGGGCATACAGCCCATGTCAGCTGAGTGCATTACTTATTGTTTTCTTTGAGATAGCAGTACCTGCTAACTCCAGGTCTTTCTGGAGCGAGTAGTCTTTGGCTCTTGGATACCTCTTCTGATAATTCTTTTGACTCCTCTGTCAGAAATCTTGTCAGGAGCTTCATTCAGCAGTTTAGAAATGCGCCTGTAACCAATGCCATCATTATGTTTTGCAACAATAAGGTTGTGGAGGTCTCAACAGAGCTCTTTGCTTTTACCAATTATAGTTATTTGTGGTGTGACAATCTAATACTCACAGACCTTGTTAAAGGCTATCAGTACTTCGCCAGCTGAAATTAATTTGCACTGATGGGGGATGGAATGGCTTCCTAAATTCTGATGGATTTCAACTGGTTTCTTGGCTTTCTATGCATTTCTGCACCTCTTTTTTTGTGTGTTCAATACTTATTCCCTGTGTCATTCCACTTTATTAAATATAACTTGCTTTGTGAACACAGCTGCCCTGATTTCTTTGTATGTATGGATTACTTTGGTTGTTACTGATGTCTGTTGAAAATCTCAGGTCAATGGTTCCATCAGAAATATGTTTAATGAGAAAAACGTTGATGTGTTCAGTACTTATTTTCCCTACTGTATATCATATAAACTGGTAGCTAATACTGTAAAGGATTACAGTAAAAATGTAATGCATCATATGTAAGGAATACAATACATATGATGTATCATATAACTTTTTGTAAATGATTAAATTTTATTTTTTAGGATGACAGAAAAATGGTTTGCAATGGCAAAGACCGTAAAGAGGTTGTCCTTAATAATTCAAAGGTTGGCTTGGGGTGTTAAGCATACTAGAGTGGTGGTCTAGTGGTAGAGCATATTCCCCACAGCTGGGAGTTGTGGGTTCCAGCCCCAACTTCGTCATACCAAAGACCATAAAATGGTACTTTCCGCCTTCTAGCTTGGTGCTCAATATGAACAGAATGGGGAAAATAAAGTTTGTTACCCAGCCACGGGGAAAGCACAAAATAAGTTTCCTTGTGTCTGTCCAAAGGAGGAAATCATTTTTAGATTCTCTTGATGAAAATCTAAAAATTTCACCTTCCATCTCCATCTTCAAGAAAAAAACTAAAAATGCAAATCCTGTCATTATATAAATAATCTGCTATTTGTTACACAAACTTCCTTACTGATGAGTTATTACGCCATTGTAATTTTGTTTTATATGTTGATTCACTCCAACAGTATCTAATATCTTTATATATCTTGAACTCACCTACTATTTTAGTGTAAACAAATGCTGGGATTAGGTGCTATATGTCTGTCATATGTTTGTTTGTTCTTTCACACAAAGACATTAGACTAATTTCCATCATTGTTTCATTGTAGAATTGGGCTCCCTACTAAAAGGTTAAAATAGCTTATTTGGTATGACCTATTCACACTCCAAAACAATGTAGAAAAAGCCTATTGTATACTGCTAATCATGCTGTTGATAACATATTGTTATTCATTCATGCTGTTGATAATGTGTGATGTGTGTGTGTGAATAAACTAAACTAAACTAAACTAAACTAAACTAAACTAAACTAAAGCCCGGGTAAAATGGTGAGGATTGCATCATGAAGAACATCTGCTTTGAAAATCCATGCCAAATCAATATGCGGGCCCATGATCCGCTGTAGCAACCCCAATAGGGAGTAGCCGAAAGGTGTGTTTGTGTGTTATGCAATAAACCAGTCCAAGTGACTTTTTTCCTCGCCTTTGTGGTGCAGTTATAATGGCATGAAGATCATTTACTGGAGTACCACAGTTCCACCTTAAAGCGTTGCCCAGTGAAGCAGATGTGGAATGATGTAATGATGAGTTTGTCCTCATTTTCTGGCACCAGCACATTTAAAAAAGAATATGCCACTTAAATAGCAAATTGATAATGTACCACTGACTTCAGACATGGTTTTTGTTCATCAAAAACACAATGTCACTACACTGCTGTTAACTGGCAAGGAGCTGACTTTGCCCCCAGACACAGCTTTTAAATGATACCAGTCCGATGAGTGCAAAGCGTGCACAAACTCATTTGTTATTTGGATGACAAATGTGTAAAACCTGAAAATGGGCAATGTGTATTTACTTTAAATGTCATGGGTACATTCCTTTTTTGATGCTTTTAATCTTTGACTGTTTGGAGGTGTTGACATTTGCACAGACATTTATATTCTTGTCTTCAATGATTAAGTGCTCTTCATAAATTCAGATTTGAAACTTCATTCACATTCAGATCATTCTAAAAGTGGAGCCTGTATATAATTCGATGGTTAAGCCATGATGTGAGTTTAAAAAGAAAATTGCTACCCCATTTTATGCTGATTTCAACCAGCATGAAGCATTTCAATCTACATAATGTCCTTATCACATTGTGCCACAGGGGCAGCTTGTCTCTGGTCCCTCTATTTTTTATACTGTATTTCTCACTTGTTCCACTCATACTATTCTCTCTTTGCATTTTGCACAGTTTGTATTTTTTTTTTTCTGCTCAAGTTTCTGTCACTTCCTTTCTCTGTCTCTGGCTGTCATAATGAAAAAAGTAAACTGTGTCCATAGCTGTTATTTTAATAGTCATCAAAACTTTCACTAGCAGCGAAGTAGACAGTATAGCTGAAGATGTCAAGTAGTATCTAAAACTAATCGTTCTTTTCTGAATGGTCTGCTGTCCGTGTGTGTTTTGTCAGACGGACCAAACAACATTTTTATTCATGTATTGTCATAATCACCTCCCAAAACAGAAAAAGGCACCAAACGCAGGCTGTGAGTTAGCAAATTTATCAATAGAGCACAATTGAACAACAAAAACTTGTGGGGAAAAGAAAACATAGGCCAATACGAATAACTAAGGCTATGGCAAGAAATTTGCCAGCTAAACCTGGAGACAATCTCAATAACAGGTAGCAGAGGTAGCCCAGCTAAGGCGAGAACGTCGCCGACTGACCTGGAGAAACAATAATGAACATGTAGCACAAAAACAGATGACTTACGTGGTTCAGTGAGAGGGAAGTGGAAACTGATAGTAGGGTGCTGCGCTGAACAAAAATGTGCAGCCCCTTAAATAGTGAACTAACCCATTACCCGATAGACAACAGGTGTGGGCACCTGAACAGGCAGGAGAGAGTGAGGATGACTGACTGGGGACAGCTGAGACCATGAGAGGGAGGCAAGCCACACTGACAGCTGACAGGGCACGCCCATGACAGCTGTCAACAACAACAAAGACTAAACTGGGAAATAAGGAATAAAAATGACAAGTCAAGGTGTAATAATAAATCGGTACAGAAAAATAGAATTATAACATAGACACAAATAGAAAAATGGCAATGGGAAAAATAATACAGAAAGGACATAAGTACAATGTATAAGTGAACAGGTAGAAAATGCCACGAGGCCGAGTCTGGGAATCTCCAGCACTTGGCTTGTGACAGAGCCCCCCTCTCACGGGGTGGACCCAGACACCCCAGGATAACACCAAAAAGAAAAAAAAAAGACCCCCTCCCAAACCACCCGAACAGGAGGGGTGGTCCACGAGGCAGCTGCCCAACGGAAAGGGCAACCAGTGGGCAGGATGGAGGAATTGGGAAATTCGGGACAATGTCCAGCACCGGAGGGGGAACCAAGATGCTCGCGGGCTAGCCAGCCACACCCTTGGGGGTCCCGGACCGGTACAATGTGGCACCCGCAGAGGATCCGGGCTGGAGCAAGGCTGCACCGGCGGTGGCTCTGGGCTGGGGCAAGGCCGCATCTGCAGTGGCTCTGGGCTGTGGCAAGCCCACACCCGCAGTGGCTCTGGGCTGGGGCAAAGTCACACCCGTGGTGACTCCGGGCTGTGGCATGTCTGCACCAATGGTGGCTCTGGGCTGGAGCAGGGCTACACCCGCGGTGGCTCCAGGCTGGAGTGGGGCTGCACTCTTGGTGGCCCCGGGCAGGAGCAGAGCTGCACCCTCGGTGGACCCATGCAGGAGCGGAGCTGCACCCTCAGTGGACACATGCAGGAGCAGAGCTGCACCCTCGGTGGGAGCACCTGGACCCACGGCTATCTTGGGCAGTGGACCTGGACCCACGGAGACATCTGATGCTGGTGGATTATCCTCGATGACCCTGGGAGGAAGATCAGACAAAAGATGCACAGATACAGGGTCAGGGTCACCGATGGCAATAGAGCTCGGTGAGGTGAGCTCAGGTGAGCTGATGGCTACACTTGGCTCTCCCCATCTATAGCAAGGCAAGATTTCTCCAAAAGGGGAAGAGAGGCAAAGGAATATACTTACCTGTTCTGAAGCTCCATCGCCGTGCAGGACTCCGACAATACAGGCAACAATGCTTCAGGTGTGCTCTTCTGGGGATCCAGCTCCAACTCTGCTGCAGCAGTCTCTGCAGCAGGCATGACAGTTGAAGCAGCTGGGGACCCTCCAGGCATGATGGCTGATGCTGAGGGACCCAGGACATGCCTCACCGATGGTATCGTGTCCCGCAAGGCCAAAATCAGGGGACTCCTCTTCGCCTCAGATTTCGGTACACGGGGTTCGCTCCTCTCCCCTCCGAAGTATGGCCGCACGGTGATCACCGGGGCCGTTGGAGCCGCTGACCTCTTCTTTGCTCGATGCCTCCATCCCAGGACCGGTGGACAAACAGGGAGAGCAGGAGAGGAAACAAGAGAGAGTGGTGAAGGTGAGGAGACTTTTGCAGCAGCAAGCAGGGAAGGTTCAGCAAAAATGGATGACTGCTGCTGAGCCCCCATCCCCACCGGCAACAAGGCAAGACAATTTATTTTCTGATGCAAAAGAATGAAAAGACACTTGCCTGAAAACATAGGCCGATACGAATAACTAAGGCTATGGCGAGAAATTTGCCGGCTAAACCTGGAGACAATCTCAATAACAGGTAGCAGAGATAGCCCAGCTAGGGCGAGGGCGTCGCGACTAATCTTGAGAAACAATAATGAACATGTAGCACAAAAACAAATGACTTACGTGGTTCAGTTAGAGGGAAGTGGAAGCTGATAGCAGGGTGCTATGCTGAGCAAAAATGTGCAACCCCTTAAATAGTGAACTTACCCATCACCCGATAGACAACAGGTGTGGGCATCTGAACGGGCATGAGAGATCGAGGATGACTGATTGGGGACAGCTGAGACCATGAGAGGGAGGCAATCCACACTGACAGCTGACAGGGCACGCCCATGACAGCTGTCAACAGCAACAAAGACTAAACTGGGATATAAGGAATAAAAATGACAAGTCCAAGGTGTAATAATAAATCAGTAGAGAAAAAATAGAATTATAACATAGACAAACAGAGAGAAAAAAAGAAAGTGGCAGTGGGAAAAATAATACAGAAAGGACATAAGTACAACATATAAGTGAACAGGCAGAAAATGCCACGAGGCCAAGTCTGGGAATCTCAAGCACTCGGCTCATGACATGTATGATCATATCTTGTAGCATACACAAACACACAGCACCTTTCATGTTGTGTAGCGTTTTTTTTTTTTTTTTACAGTGGCCGCAGGATTTAATTGAGTTTCTGTCAGAAATATCAATTGTTCAATTTCTCATCTGTCAAAGGGTTTAGTGAGAGGAAATCAAGCAGTAGGGAGATTTTTTTACTCCACTTCTATAATAAACTACCCGCTTGGAAAAGAAAGGGTATGAAACAACTAGGCATTTGGAGAAAGAAATAAAGATGAAATTGATTGGATTTGAAATAAATAGAATATATTTTTATACATCCTCATCAAATTTCTTTGAGAATGACAGACTGAATCAATAAAAACATAAAATAAATAGTAATAAACCAACTTACACTCTCCAAAACCATTTGGTGTATAGAGAAAATACTCAAATTCAACATAGGAAGAGGCAGCTGGTAAATTAAACTCCCACAGCATGATTAAACACTTGATAGTTTAGTAGGAAGTGGTTTGATTTGTAGGAGCTGATTCTGACTTCCTTTTCATTGCTAGACTTTAATAAATATAGCATATCTTTATTTCAAATCATAGCATTGGCTGATATCCAGAAAAGTGTAAAGAGTTTTAATGTTCATACCAATCAAAAACTTAAGATCCAGATCTTATCCTTTGACAGATTTAGGTCTTTTATATACTGTGAAAAGCTGTTTGAGTCCTTTCAAAGCATCTCCATTCATTGCGGTCAAAGCATCTCACTAAGTCCTCCACCTGTCATGTCTATTTTTGATGAAGGCAGGGAAGTTTCAGTAAAGTTTTCAATGCAATTCTTGCAGCTTCTTTAATCTAAAACATATTTAAAATGCAGGAGGTGGATCGCAATTAATATCTCTTCATCCATCCATCCATCCATCTTCTACCGCTTAATCCTTTTTGGGTCATGGGGGGGGGGGGGGACTTGAGCCTATCACAGCATCTTTGGGTGAGAGGCGGGGTCCACCCTGGACAGATCGCCAGTCCATGGCAGGGCCAACACAGAGAGACAGATAACCTTTCACTCTCACATTCATACCTAACTTGAAGCAATTAATATAAAATGTGAAATATAAATGCGGCTTTGTGTTTATTCAAATTAAATGTTAACCTAAAAATGAATATAAATATTTTCTCTACAGTTACACACACTCATATTTCATCAATGGAAGCAATGTGAAGATGAAGATGTTGCAAATCTCATAAAATTCATTACGCCACCTGACCTCTGTAGAGTTAATGAGATTATTAATAGAGATTTTTAATAGTGATGCTTGTAATATTATTTCACTGCTTTTCATGGCCCATGTGGAACTCATCCAACCCTGTATGTTCCTGCATCAAGCATGCCAGTGGAACATCCCCTGATAACTTGTAACAGTGTTTTCATTTTTAAAATAAGTTTACTTTGAGAAGCATCATTGGCATATTAATTGTCATAATGTCGGACCCAGGGAACACGCACACACAGGCTCAAGTTCAATACAATGATCTTTATTGAATAACCAGCAGGTGTGTGGTTGCGTGTATGCGGTCTGTGAATGTTGTGTGGGAGAACGAGCTGCAGCCGGGGGTGAAACAGAGCACCATACAGCCTGGCAACCCTAGAGACAGAACCAAACACAGGTGTTAATTTCAGCCGTGTTATGATGGATGGAGAATTAACAGGGCTTACTTGCAGATGTCCTGGAGTTGGCGTCGGCTTGGGCTTTGGGCCACCTGCCAGGGAGACAGCGTCTGCTGAGCGCACCCGGTGAAGCGTTGTGATGCGCGGCGTGGAGAGAGGAGCGGTTCCGCCGCCGCGAGGGAGAGAACCGCTACCGGAGGGATCCACCTGTGCACAGGGGAGAGCCTGGGAGAAGAGGTAAGGTTGGAATTTGTTGAGCTTACGTGCCAACGGAGAGTCCAACGATGAAGTGCAGGGCTGAGCAGAATCAGGGCATGCACAGGAAGAAGAGCATATCATAGCAGACGGCTCTGTGCCGAAGCTCTAGGCAGCACGGGCTATATAGCCCGAGGCTGATTACTCCCAGGTGTGCGCACAGCTGAGGCAGATGACGGCCCAGAGTGAGTTGTAACAGTACTCCCCACCCCCCACCCCGAGCAGCGCTTCCTGGCACTGGCTTACCTGGGTGCACCTGGTGGAAGTCCTTAACAAGGCATTTGCCCAGCACAAACGTCGGGCACACCCAGGACCTCCACTCGGGGCCATACCCCTCCCAGTCCACCAAGTACTGCAAGCCGCGACCCCAGCGTCAGACGTCCAGGATGGAGTTGACCGTCCAAGCCGGGTCATCGTCGATCAACATGGGTGGAGGTGGGGCTCGAGGAGGGGGGCAGAGTGGGTTGGAGATCACGGGTTTGACCTGCGAGACGTGGAATGTGGGACAAACATGCAGAGAAGGAGGGAGAGCCAGATGCACAGCCACAGGATTCACCACCTTAACAATAGGGAAGGGCCCAATAAAGCGTTTGGCCAACTTCCTCTTTTCAGCCTTCAGGTTAATATGCTGCATCGATAACCATACCTGCTGACCCACCTGATACTGAGGAGCAGGCCTCCTGCTCCGGTTCGCCACCCTGGTGTTGCACTCTGCTGTGCGTAAAAGGGCCTGGCGAGTAGCAGCCCATAGCCGATGGCAGCACCTCAGGTGCGCGTGGACTGATGGTATGGCCACCTCCCCCTTTTCTTCAGGGAACAGGGGGGAATCGTAGCCCAACGACACCCTGAAAGGTGACATACCGGTTGCAGAAGAGACAGTTAGGTTATGAGCATATTCTATCCAAGGCAGATGACTGCTCCATGATGATGGGCTGGAGGCGATGACGCAGCACAGAGCGGCCTCCAGCTCCTGATTTGCCCGCTCGCACTGCCCGTTGCTCTGGGGGTGATGACCAGAAGACAGGCTCACTGTAGCCCCCAAAGCATTACAAAAACTCCTCCCCACACTGGAGACGAACTGCGGGCCCCGGTCAGAGACGATGTCCGCGGGGATCCCATGCAGGCGCACGACGTGCTGCACCAGAAGATCTGCTGTGTCAAGTGCTGTTGGAAGCCCACACAGGGGAATGAAGTGGGCGGCCTCCAAGAAGCGGTCTACGATGGTCAGCATGGTGTCGAACATATTGGATACCGGGAGACCGGTTACAAAGTCCAGCGCCACATGAGACCACGGCCTCCCAGGGACTGGCAGGGGGTGAAGAAGGCCAGCCGGCGGAAAAGAAGATGTCTTCCCGGTGGCACACTGGGGGCAGGCACGAACATAGCCGATGATGTCCTTCCGAAGCCCTGGCCACCAGAACGATCTTTGGAGCAACTCCACCAATTGGGAGATCCCAGGGTGGCAGGCGAGTTTGGAAGAATGGGCCCAGTGGAACACATCACCCCGAACAGCAGATGGTACGAACAGTCTCCTGGTAGGGCCTCCGCCCTGGTCCGGTTCGGTTTCTTGGGCCTTCAAGATCTTATCCCTGATGGCCCAGGAGAGGGAGCCCACAACACACAAGGCCGGGAGGATGGTGTGCTCCTGCTTCTCAGCAGCCTCCGAGGCGAACTGCCTGGACAGGGCATCTGGCTTGGTGTTCTTTGACCCCAGGCAGTAGGTGATGGTGAACTGGAAGCGACCGAAGAACAGGGACCAATGCGCCTGGTGAGCATTCAGGCACTTAGCCGTCCTCAGGTACTCCAGGTTCTTATGATCCGTCCAGACCACAAAGGGTAGCGAGGGCCCCTCCATCCAGTGCCGCCACTCCTCCAGCGCGAGCTTGACCGCCAGGAGTTCCCTGTCACCGACATCATAGTTCCTCTCAGTGGGTGACAGTCGCCGAGAGAAAAAGGCACAGGGGTGGATCACTCCATCCACCGGAGAACGCTGTGAAAGTACTGCCCCCACCCCCGAATCAGAGGCATCCACCTCGACCAGACACTGCAGCGCGGGGTCCACCTGCATCAAGACCCGGGATGAGGAGAATTCTGCCTTCAGGGCCGCAAAGGCCGACACAGCCTCCTCTGTCCACCGGAACGGCATCTTAGGGGAGGTGAGGCGGGTCAGGGGGGTGGCTATCGAGCTGTATTTGGGCACAAACCGCTGGTAGAAATTGGCAAACCCCAGAAATTGTTGCAACTGTTTCCTTGACGACGGGGGGGGGGGGGGGGGGTGTCAATCCACCTCCGCCCTCACCTTCTCTGGATCCGGAATGACCTGGTTGTGCGAAATGATAAAACCCAGAAAGGAGGTCTTCTCGGTGTAGAAATCACACTTTTTGGCCTTCACAAAGAGTTTGTTCTCGAGCAGCCGTTGAAGGACCCGCCTCACGTGAACCTGATGCTCCTCCCGGGATTTAGAGAAGATCAGGATGTCGTCCAGGTAGACAAAAATGAAGGACCCCAGGAAATCCCGGAGGACGTCATTGATGAGCCGCTGGAAGACAGCCGGAGTGTAGGTGAGCCCAAACGGCATAATGAGGTACTCAAAGTGGCCGCTGGGGGTCCGGAATCCCGTCTTCCACTCATCACCCTCCCGGATCCGCACGAGATGGTAAGCGCTGCGCAGGTCCAATTTCGTGAACCAGGAGGCCCCCTGGAGGGAGTCAAAGGCAGAGTCCATCAGCGGTAAAGTGTATTTGTCCTTGATGGTAATATCATTTAGAGCCCGGAAATCGATGCAGGGGCAAAGAGAGCCGTCTTTCTTTCCCACGAAGAAGAAGCCTGCCCCCACCGGTGATGAAGATGGCCGGATGATGCCCGAGCTGAGCAACTCCTTAATGTACGTCTCCATAGCCTCGCGCTCCGGAGCCGATAAGCTGTACAAGCGGCTTGACGGCAGGGGGGTGCCCAGGCCGAGGTTGATGGCACAGTCGGACGGGTGGTGGGGGGGAAGAGACAGTGCCTGGGCCTTGCTGAACACCGCTCCGAGGTTGTGGAATTCCGCAGGTACCCTGGACAAGTCGGGGGGTGGAAGGGCGGGGGGGGGGGCGGGAGGGAGACCTCAGGAGAATAAGCTGCCAATTGGAGACAAGCACTCAAACAGAACGGGCTCCAGGTGAGAACGCTGCCAATCCACCAGTCAAAAGTGGGGTTGTGCAAGCGCAGCCATGGGTAACCCAGGATGACAGGGGCAGCCGAGGTGGAGAGGATGAACAACCGAAGATCCTCACTATGGTTCCCAGAGATGATGGACGAAACCGGGGCAGTCCGGTGCGTTACCTTCTCTAAGGGAGCCTTAGACAGGGTGATGAGGTTAAGGGGGGTTGGCAGAGCTTGGCAGGGGAGCCCCAATCGGGTTGCCAGTGCCTTAGAAATAAAGCTCTGTTCAGCCCCCGAGTCCACCAGTGCATGTGTGAGGAACTCGGTGCAGTTGTGACAAAACCTAATTGACCGGGATGAGTCCGTGAGGCCCCCTATAGCGACTCGCAGACCCTCCCTTTTGGCCGAACCGGGCAGGACTCGATGTCATGCTGGTCATCCCCGCAATACAAGCAGAGACCCAGATCCTGACGGTGCTGTCTCTCTGCCTCTGAGATTTTGGTTCGCCCCATCACCATGGCCTCAGAGTCATCCGGGCCTTCTAGCGTGGGCAGAGCCAAGGTGGGAGATTGGGAGGAGTGGCGGAATGATTTACCCGAACGGCCGGAGGACCTCCGTTGTGCTGCTCGCTCCCTCATCCTATTATCCAAGCTAATGGCCAGTGAAATGAGCTCAGTGAGCCGCTCAGGCTTATCTAGGCAGGCCAGCTCATCCCGTAGGCTAGGGCTCAGGCTACGGGTGAAGATGCTGCAAAGCGCAGCATCCTCCCACCCAACTTCCGTCGCTACCACCCGGAAGTCGACAGCGTAATCGGCCACCGACCGACTACCCTGGCGAAGGTTTAATAACCGGGTGGTTAGCACGCTATCACGATCTGAGTGGTCAAACACTTCGTGGAAATCTCGGACGAATTGGGCATAGGTGAGATTAGCATAGCTGGGTTTCGTCATTATGGCGTAAGCCCATGCTAACGCTTGCCCTTCCAAGAGATTAGCCACGTAACCGATATGGCTGTGATCGGAGGGGAAGTCCCTGGGAATGCGCTGAAACACCGTCTCACACTGGAGGATGAAACCCCACGCCTTCCCAAGCTTCCCACTGAAGCGCGTGGGTGTGGGGATCAGTGTGAGACGCGTGAGCGCGCCCGGGCTAGCCTGGCTAGGTGGGGAGCTAACGGGAGGTGGCCTGCTGCTCTGAGCAGGAGGGAATGCCCGCTGTCCTTCCAGGTGATCCAACCGGCTGTTAATCTGACCTAGCTGGTTCAGAATAACCTGCTGCTGGTAAGTAATCTGATCAACTCGAGCCTCCAAGATGTTACAGCGGTGTGCGAGCCTGCTGTTCGCTGGGTCACTCTGTCGGAGCCGTACTGTCATAATGTCGGACCCAGGGAACGCGCACACACAGGCTCAAGTTCAATACAATGATCTTTATTGAATAACCAGCAGGTGTGTGGGTGCGTGTATGCCGTGTGTGAATGTTGTGTGGGTGAACGAGCTGCAGCCGGGGGTGAAACAGAGCGCCGTATAGCCTGGCAACCCTAGAGACAGAACAAAACACAGGTGTTAATTTCAGCCGTGTTATGATGGATGGAAAATTAACAGGGCTTACTTGCAGATGTCCTGGAGTTGGCGTCGGCTTGGGCTTTGGGCCACCTGCCAGGGAGACAGCATCTGCTGAGCGCACCCGGTGAAGCGTTGTGATGCGCGGAGTGGAGAGAGGAGCGGTTCCGCCGCGAGGGAGAGAACCGCCGCCGGAGGGATCCACCTGTGCACAGGGGAGAGCCTGGGAGAAGAGGTAAGGTTGGAATTTGTTGAGCTTACGTGCCAACGGAGAGTCCAACGATGAAGCGCAGGGCTGAGCGGAATCAGGGCGTGCGCAGGACGAAGAGCGTATCATAGCAGACGGCTCCGTGCCGAAGCCCTAGGCAGCATGGGCTATATAGCCCGAGGCTGATTCCTCCTAGGTGTGCTCACAGCTGAGGCAGATGACGGCCCAGAGTGAGTTGAAACATTAATAGCCTCTTGTTTCTGATTTTTTTTTTTCATTTGGTGTCTATGATTTTCTTTTCATTTTTTTTGTTTGTCTCTTTATATCAAGCACTGTTGCTTTAGAATAAATGATATTACAATGCAATAGCTTCCAATGAGGATATTGATCTGAACCCGGCCACAGGGGTGAGCACAAGCCAGTGCACTCCTAGAGCCGGTCCCAATGCCAGGTAAATAGGGAGGATTGGATCAGGAAGACATCGGCATGGCATGAGAGGGAAAGGCATGCTTGGAGGCAGAGAGATGAAAAGGAAATGTAGGATTGTGGAGGTGAGAGTAGGGACTTTAAATGTAGGGACTATGACTGGTAAAGGGAGAGAGTTGGCTGATATGATAGAAAGAAGAATGGTAGATATGAGTTTAAATACCTGGGGTCAATCATCCAAAGCAACGGGCTGTGCACAAAAGAGGTAAAGAAGAGAGTGCAGGCAGAGTGGAATGGGTGGAGATGAGTGTCAGAGGTGATTTGTGACAGAAGGATAGCAGCTACTGTGAAAGAGAAGATTTCTAAGATGGTAGTGAGACATGCTATGATGTATGGTTTGGAGACGGTGGCACTGACAAAAAGATGAGCAGCAGAGCTGAATGTGGCAGTGTTGAAGATGATAAGATTCTCATTGGGAGTGACTAGGCGGGACATGGTCAAGAATGGGTATATCAGAGGGACAGCTCAGGTTGAGTGGTTTGGAGACAAAGTAAGAGAGGCAAGGCTGAGATGGATTGGACATGTGCACAGGAGGAATAGTGGATATAATGGACAAAGGATGTTGAAGATAGAGGAAAAGAGGAAGACCAGAGAAGATTCATGGATACAGTGAAAGAGGATATGGAGAAGGCTGGTGTCAGAAATGAGGATGCAAGGGATAGGGTGAAATGGAAGCAGATGAGCTGCTGTGGTGACCCCCAAAGGGAGCAGCTGAAAGGAGAAGAAGAGAAGATTGTTCTCAATGACTACAGTTCCGTCTTTTTCCAAAATGCCTGAATTCTCTCTTAAGCATGATCTTGCGAATATCTTATTGACACGGCTGTCTCAGTACGTACTGAAAATTGTTGCTAATCAGTAGTGATTGCTTAAGAAAGGGGATAATGTGACTTGTCAAACTTACAGACATGGACAAAATTAATAATAATGCATCAGATTTATGTAGCGCTTTATCATTGACACTCAAAGACGCTTCTGACACTGACACTCAAACTGACACTGACACTCAAACGATTTCTGTAACTGTCAATGACACTTCTACACCTCTCAGCAGGTATTTTGGCCCACTCCTCATGAGCAAACAGCTCCAGTTGTCTCAGATTTGAAGGGTGCCTTCTCCAGACGGCATGTTTCAGCTCCTTCCACAGATGTTCAACAGGATTTAGATCAGGGCTCATAGAAAGCCACTTTAGAGTAGTCCAGTGTTTCGCTCTTAGCCATTCTTGGGTGTTTTTAGCTGTGTGTTTTGAGTCATTATCCTGTTGCAAGACCCATGACCTGCGACTGAGACCAAGCTGTCTGACACTGGGCAGCACATTTCTCTCTAGAATACCTTGATAGTCTTGAGATTTCATTGTACCCTGCACAGATTCAAGACACCCTGTGCCAGACGCAGCAAAACAGCCCCAGAACATAACAGAACCTCCTCCATGTTTCACAGTAGGGACAGTGTTCTTTTCTTGGTATGCTTCATTTTTGCTTCTGTGAACATAGAGCTGATGTGCCTTGCCAAAAAGTTCCAGTTTTGTCTCGTCTGTCCATAGGACATTCTCCCAGAAGCTTTGTGGCTTGTCAACATGCAGTTTGGCAAATTCCAGTCTGGCTTTTTTATGATTTGTTTTCAACAGTGGTGTCCTCCTTGGTCGTGTCCCATGAAGTCCACTTTGGCTGAAACAATGACGGATGGTGCGATTTGACACTGATGTACCTTGACCTTGGAGTTAAACCATGAATGTGTTTAGAGGTTGTTCTGGGCTCTTTTGTTACCATTCGTATTATCCGTCTCCTCCTGTGGCCACATTCAGGGAGGTTGGCTACAGTCCTGTGGATCTTAAATTTCTGAATAATATGTGCAACTGTAGTCACAGGAACATCAAGCTGCTTGGAGATAGTCTTATAGCCTTTACCTTTAACATGCTTGTCTATAATTTTCTTTCTAATCTCCTGAGACAACTCTCTCCTTTGCTTCCTCTGGTCCATGTTTAGCGTGGCACACACCATGTCACCAAACAGCACAGTGACTACTTGTTACCCTTTAAATAGGCCGACTGACTGATTACAAGTTTGTAGACACCTGTGATGTTAATTAGAGGACACATCTTGGTTGAACATGTCCCTATGGTCACATTATTTTCAATCTTTTCTAGGGGTACCATCATTTTTGTCCAGGCCTGTTTCATGAGTTTGTTTTTTAAAGTAATTCTGTTGACCCCCAATTCAAAAGCATTGTCTGATTTTCATTGGTTAATTTTCATAGAATTTTTATTTATTACCACTTTAGTCAGATTCAAGTTATTTCTGTGACCACTGTGGGTTTTTCTTTCATTGACAGAGGGGTTAGTTAGTTAGTTAATCCCTTCACACCATGAAGGCGTATATGGGCAGCGCCTATCTCCGTTTCTCTGACCCTAGGCCACGCAGCTACTGTAAGTAGTGGAAGCTACAGCGGGGGGGTCAGTCCTCTGGTAGCTCTGTGTGTAACTTTACTTTCCCCATTCCATTATGCGGAGTACCACGCTAGAAGGCAGAAAGTACCATTTTTATGTGGTCTTTGGTATGACCCAACAATTTTTTCCATGTCTGTAGATATTTCCTACTTCAATCCAGAGAATTATTGAAACATATGTCTTAATAAAGCTTTCCAGGGCCTATTAGAATGGTCCTGAGAAGGACACTGTAGCTATGCAAATATTTTTCATCAATTTGTTTTAATACTCCTTCAGAATACTGACCTGCTTCAGTTTCTTCACTAACTTGTTTTCATGTTCCACCACGTTTTATTGGCTAAAAGTGATGTACCGTAGTCATCTGAGCCAGAGGGACTTCCTTTGATGTCTCTGCCACAATGCGAACTTGATAATGACAAGCTATTTCTGCTTTCAAAGTTTCCCTTTGATTTTAATGGTGTACAGTAGAATGGTAAGTGTGTCTCATTGGCTGCGAGGGATATGCATAGACATGCAAAAGCGCAAGGGGTTCATATTTATGCGCACGCACACACACACACACACGCACACACACACACACACACACACACACACACACACACACACACACACACACACACACACACACACATACTGTTGCCCACACAGAATACATCTACATGTGGTATGTATGTGCACAGCTGATTGTCAGGGAAGAAGAGACTCACATTTAAGCTGTAGGTTTCTAACCAAGGTAGACATCTGGTGGAGTTGGTTCTTTAAATATTTCTTATATACACACACATACTGTATGCACACAGGCATACACATGAATACACACACTCAGATACATACAGATGTCAATGCACCATGTTACAAATGAGGCCCCTCATAAATATTATTTAAAGAGAGTGTGGGTTTGCTTTGGTTAAGGTACAGTGAATTCAGGCTGAAAGGTTTCATAAGATTCAGCAGTGATTTAAATCTAAATGAAAAGCGGGGGAGGGGTATATGCTGTAGCCACATAAAACTCAAAGAAAAGTTAATATACAGTATACATAACTTTGTATACTGTATACAGTTGTTCTCTTATGTTTACAGTTAGTGTAATTTATACTAAAGACAATCACATGAATGCACAAAGTCAGGGATCACCCTTGTTCTTTGTTTGATACATAATCACAGTAATGTGCACTGTAGGAAACATTTTGCAAATCTCATTGAGCGTTTCAATGATTCTGCCTTATAGACTTGCAAAAAGAGATCAAAGATTTTGATATTGATATGAATAAAAATGGTTCACTGAAATTTGCAGTTTTGTCATTGCAGGCCTTCCCAGTGAAGTCTTGCAGTCAAGGTCACACTGAAGTTAAAATTGTTTAAAACTGCTGAAAGACTAAAGTGGTTATTCCATGCTTTCCCACATAAGCATAGTTTATCACTTAACTACAAAATAGACAGCCTTTCAGAACATGGACTGTCTACCCACACACCCTACAGTGTTTCTATTTTCTTCATTTAGTTCATAAAAAGATTTTATCTTTCTTTTTCCTCCAACTTCCACTTCCTTTAATGTATATACCCATTAATCCTTATCTTCTTTTGTTATTTTTCCTAAACCTTTTTTATATTTATTCTCATTATTTTGCTGTGTTTATCTCCCTAACCTTCTCCCCTCTGCAATTTGGCTTTAAATATCAGTATAAATTAACTCGCTGAGTGGAAACGCTGTTATTTATTCCTTCTCTTGACCATTTTATTATTTTAAGCAAAGCTGTACGAAAAAATTTCTGAAAGGTTGAAATATTCCATTGTCATTTTTTAAATAATGCTTAAAATTACACATAGAATAGAAAAAAAATGGCAAATGGTAAATGACGTTTGCTTATATAGTCCTTTTTCTCATCTGTAGGTGACCAAAGCACTTTACAGATCCTGCTATCCACCCTTTCACACAGACATTCACACACTGATGGGGGCGGAATAGAATAGAAAAGAATAGGCTTTGTCACTGTACAGTTGTACAGCACAACGAAATTGTGGGTGTTCCACCAGGCTACTGCACAATAAAGTAAGAGAGAAGGATTAGATAAAACACGGTTACAGAACACAAGATTAAACACACGGCTGAAATAAAAATGGCCCAGGATTATGGGAATATGCACAGGTATGGTAGTGACTTAAGGAATCAAACAATGTACATAAAAGTGCAGAGTGCAGAAAATATACATAGGCGTGGTAGTGGTTTCACAGATGGTTCAGTATACATGAAAGTGGGGAGGGAAAATACAGGTGTGATTATTATGATAATTGAAAAGGTCGTCAGTTCTGTGCATGTGAGCCTTTGGAGGGAGGAGGGCAGGGCCTCTGACTGTTTGCAGTCTGGATGGCCCAGGGAAAGAAACTGTTTGTCAGTCCGGAGGTGTTGGACCTGATTGATCTAAACTGTCATCCAGAGGGAAGCAGGTCAAACAGGTGGTGGGCGGGATGTGAGGGGTCTCCTGTGATGGCCTTGATCTTTCTGAGACATGAGGATCTGGAGATGTCCTCCTTGGAGGGCAGATGGCTGCCAATGATTTTTTGGGGCAGTGTTGATGACCTTACTGACCTTCTGTATAGCCTTCCTGTTCTCGGCTGTGGAGCCAGTGTACTACACACCCAGGCAGTAGGTGAGCATGCTCTCCACTGAGCAGTGGTAGAAGGCCAGCAACAGCTTCTGGTCCAGGTTGTTCTTCCTCAGGACATGGAGGAAGTACAGCTGCTGCTGGGCTTTCTTCGCCAGGGCCTTGGTGTTGACAGACCAGGAGAGGTCAGAGGAGATGTGGGTGCCCAGGAACCTGAAGGTGGGGACAGTTTCTATGTGCTCACCATTTATGAGGAGGGAAGTGTGGTCCTGTCTGTTCTTTCTGGATTCTGGTGATTTTGTGATTCTTGTCCAACTTGACCTAACTGCCGCCTTTGTTACAGTGGACCATGACATTTTAATATCCAGTCTACAACATCTAGTGGGGATTACTGTATTGGAACGGTTCAGGTCCTATTTAGCAGATATAACCATGTCTGTAAATCTGGCTGGTTTTGAATCTTCCATGGTTTCCCTGTCATGCAGAGTCCCACAGGACTCCATTTTAGGGCCCTTGCTTTTCTCCCTATACTTACTTCCACTGGGTTCAATCCTTAGGAAGCATGGTATCTTCTTCCACTGTTACGCTGATAACAGTAAGATTTATGTTCCATTAAAGCAGAAGGAGGCCTTCTCTGTCACGAACTGAGCCGGTGTTTTCCTGTAGGCTGGGTTCTGACCATTCTCTGTGGCTCAGGCATCATGTTTATTATGTATTGTTATATTTTGAGTTCTTGTTGTTTTTATGTCTGTGTTCTTTTTGTTTTCCATGCCTGTTGCCGCCGCTCTGGCCGGTGGTTGTTAGGCAGCCTCTTTGACCCTCTTTCAAGTGAGCGTTGTCTAACATTTGCCGGTCCGACCATGCCCCCTCTCTTTGACAGCCAGCTGATTCCCCGGTAATTGTCTTTCCCGCGCCTCGCCCAGGTGTGTCCAATTTGTGATGCCAGCGGTGTTTGTACTTAGACGGCCCTTGCCAGTCAAACACTGCTGGACCATTGTACGTGATCACACGGTCGTTAATCGCTGTGTGACAGCCAAAGTCATCAAGGGATTGTGTGTGCTCTCTGGAGTATTGGATTTCTAGGACTATTCCTTCTTTGTGAGTAAACTGTTCGCGTTTCTCTGTGCAGTTGTGCTGCTACACTTGTCTGGTAGCATTTCCCCGTGCGGCACAACTACTACGCTTAGGCTGTTGCCCAGTTTTGTCCTCCTTAGATATTTGAGCCTCCTAGAAGACTCCCAGTTCTCCCGAGCTTGTATGTGGGTTTGTGTTATTTGTCTGTGGCCACGGTGCACAGTGGTCAGCCCGCTGTATGCTTATCGCAGCAGCCATTTTGTGCACACCATTACCTTTTTGCAGTCTTTATTTTTGAACTGTTTGCTTTTGTGTTTAATAAATGTGTTGTGGTGAATCCTGAGCATAAATCCCATTCTTCTCCTCCTCTGTCCGCTGCGTAAAAGCACACGAGGAGGTTCCTGACACTTCTCAATTAAACCGCTTCTTGCATGTCTTGATGACATTAAAGCTTGGACGGCTTTAAACCTTTTAAATGTTAATGAAAAGAAGACTGAAGTGATAGTTTTTGTACATAGTGGCTCCTGTGAGCCCCCCTCTGTTGACTTGGGCCCCTTGGCACAGTTTGTTAAGTCAGCTGTTGCTAATTTAGATGGACAGTGATTTTAGATTAAACTGTCAAATTGGTGCAGTAGTCAAATCCATCCATCCATCCATCCATCCATCCATCCATCCTTCTTCTATCATTTTTCCGGAGGTCCGGGTCGCGGAGGCAGCAGTTCAAGCAGAGAAGCCCAGACTTCCCTCTCAATAGCCACCTGCTCCAGCTCTTCAGAGAGGGACCAAGGCGTTCCCAGACCAGCTGGGAGACATAGTCTCTCCACCGAGTCCTGGGTCTGCCCCGGGGTCTCCTCCCAGAGGGACATGCCTGAAATACCTCAAGTGCGAGGTGTCCAGGAGGCATCCTGATCAGATGCCCGTACCACCTCAACTGGTTCCTTTCAATGTGGAGAAGCAGTGGTTCTACTCTGAGCCTCTCCTGGATGACTGAGCTCCTCACCCTATCTCTGAGGGTGAGTCCAGCAATCTTACGGAGAAAGCTCATTTCAGCCACTTGTATCCACGATCTCATTCTTTTGGTAATTACCCAAAGCCCCCCAAAAAACCAAACAAAAAAAAAAAACCTCGTGACCATAGGTGAGGGTAGGAATGTAGATTGACTGGTAAATCGACAGCTTTGCCTTAGAGCTCAGCTCCCTCTTCACCACAACAGATCGGTACAACGTCAGCATCACTGCAGATGCTGCTCCAATTCGTCTGTAAATCTCTTGCTCCATTCTCCCCTCACTCATGAATAAGATCCCAAGATACTTAAACTCCTCCACTTGGGGCAGGGGCCTGTCCCTAACCCGGAGAGGACAATCCACCTTTTTCTGGCTGAGGACCATGGACTTGGACTTGGAGGCATTGATTCTCATCCCAGCCGCTTCACATTCAGCGGCAAACCGTCCCAGTAAGAACTGTAGGTCATTGATGGATGATGCCAGCAGGACAACATCATCTGCAAACAACAGAGATGAGATCCTGTGGTCACCAAGAATAGCACCCTCCGTTCCCTGGCTGTGCCTAGAAATCCTGTCCATAAAAATTATGAACAGGATCGGTGACAAAGGGCAACCCTGGTGGAGTCCAACTCTCACTGGGAATGAGTCCAACCAAATAAGATAAGATAAGATAAGATAAGATAAGATAAGATAAGACAAGATAAACTTTATTGTCCCTCAAGGGGAAATTTGTCTTGGGCTTGACACCCGTGCTGCAACCACACAATCCACACATACACAATGGATGTAGTGCATAATAAATGAAATAAAACCCAATAAATAATACAAGAACATACATACATAAATATATAACAGCAGTCATTAAGAACAGGAGTTATAAGTGTCCCTGACCTATTTATCTGAATTTAAAGGTTTTACTGACGTCGGGATAAATGAGTTCTTGTATCTATTGAACCTGCACTTGGGGACTCTGTATCTCCTCCCTGAGGGCAGCCGCACATATTCATTGTTTAGTACATGGCTCATGTCACTGATTATTTTTTGAGCTTGTCTACAGGCTGCCTGGTCTTGTAAGATCTGCATGGGTAAATACTCTTTAACTCCAATAATTTTCCACGCTGTATAAATTAAACGCAACACTCTGTTCTTTAGTTTCACAGAGAGGTTGCCAAACCAAGCTGTAATGCTATACGGTATCTAATACAGCTCTCCAACACAGCCTGGTAAAATATTAGGATAATCCTTTTATCAACGCCATGTATTCTTAATCTATGCAAGAAATGCAGCCGCTGTTGTAGTCTACTACAGAGGTAATCAATATGTGTGCTCCAGGTTAATGAATTGTCAATAAATACTCCCAAATATTTATAAGAACTAACCTGTGTTATAGTGTGGTTGTGGATGACCACAGGCCTGTGGTCACCAACTCCCCGAGGGTCAAACACCATCTCCTTTGTTTTATCAGTATTCAAAATGAGATGACTGTCATCACACCAATTGACAAACCTCTGAATTTCTATAAAATAGCTTGACAGATCATGAGTCTTTTGAAGTAGTGATAAAATAGCAGTGTCATCAGAAAATTTAATAATTTGATTGCCTGGATAGACACTTCTGCACTCATCAATGTACAAGGTGAACAAAAATGGTGAACTAACACAGCTTTGGGGAGCTCCTGTGCTGAGGGTTCTGGATTTAGATAAAGTTCCATTTACACTAACTTGCTGTTTACGATAAGTTAAAAATGAGTGGTACTATTTAATAATGACACGATGCACTTTAAAATCATTTAACCTCTTAATTATAAGGTGTGGCTGCAGTGTGTTAAAAGCTGAACTAAAATCAGCCAATAAAAGACGTGCATATGAGGTTGTCTCCTCCAAATGTTTAAACACAGAATGAGTTAAGGTTAAAATGGCATCCTCTGTATTTCTATTAATTTTTATAAGCAAACTGCAGAGGATCCACAAGTCCTCCAAAATCAGTTTTCAGAATGTCAATGACAATCTTCTCGAGGCACTTCATTACCAGTGAGGTCAGTGCAACAGGACGATAGTCATTATTCTCTCTGCAGCTTGCTTTTTTTGGTACAGGAATTATAATAGAGCTTTTTCAAATTACTGGGACAGAACACGTATCTAAAGACTTCTGGTAGATGGGACTCCAGGCTTCTGCTAGCTCCTCACTACATGACTTCAGTAAGCGCCCAGAGATCCCGTCTGGTCCAAATGCCTTCCTGGGGCACATACGCGAGAAAACTACAATTTTTGCAGAGCCTGAAACTGATATAGCGTCCAGAGCAGCTTTTTGTTCATGAGAAAAATCTCTTGTCTCAAATCTGCAAAAGAAATTATTCAACTCGTTTGTCTTTTCTTCCTCATTCATTACATTAATGCAGGTTTTGGATGGAGTTATCTTTGTCATAACTTTAACTGAGTTCTAACTGAACCAAACTCTCACAACAGTCGTACAGAGACCGAATAGCTTGTAACAACAAGCCCGATACCCCATACTACCGAAGCACCCCCCACAAAAAACCATGAGGAATGCAGTCAAATGCCTTCTCAAAGTCCACAAAACACATGTAAACTGGCTGGGCAAATTCCCATGAACCCTGGAGGATTCTCGAGAGGGTAAAGAGCTGGTCCGATGTGCCACGGCAAGGACGAAAACCTCATTGGTCCTCCTGAATCTGAGGTTCAACCAACGGCTGGACTCTCCTCTCCAGTACCTTGGCATAGACCTTCCCACTGAGGCTGAGGAGTGTGATCCCTCTAAAGTTGGAGCACAGCCTCCAGTCCCCTTTTTTGAAGAGAAGAACCACCACCCCAGTTTGCCATGCTGAGAGCACTGCCCCCAACCTCCAAGCAATGTTGCAGAGGCATGTCAGCCATGACAGCCCTACAACATCCAGGGCCTTGAGGTACTCAGGGTGAATCTTGTCCACCCCCAGGGCCCAGCCACCAAAGAGATTCTTAACCACCTTGGTGACCTCAGCCTCTGTGATAGGTGAGTTGTTCCCCGCATCCACAAGCCCTGCTTTCTTTGTGGAAGGCATGTCAGTGGGATTGAGGAGATCCTCGAAGTATTCCTTCCACCGCCACATGATATCCTTAGTCAAAGTCAACAGTGCCCTATCCGCACCATACACAGTGTGGACAGGTAGCTGCTTTCCCCTCCTGAGCCGCCGGACAGTTTGCCAGAATCTCTTCGAGGCCGACCGAAAGTCTTGTTCCATGGCCTCACTGAACTCCTCCCATACCTGAGTTTTTGCTTCAGCAATGACCCGAGCTGCACTCCGCTTTGCCTGCCGGTACACCTCAGCTGCTTCGGGAGTCCCACAAGCAAACCAAGCTTGATAGGACTCCTTCTTCAGCTTAATGGCCCCCCTCACCACTGGTTTCCACCACTTGGTTCAGGCGTTGCCACCACGAGATGCTCTAACGACCTTGCGGCCGCAGCTCTGGACTGCTGCTTCAACAATGGAGGTGGAGAACATGGTCCATTCAGACTCCATGTCTCCAGACTCCCTCGGAATGTGGTTGAAGTTCTTCCGGAGGTGGGGGTTGAAGACCTCCCGGACAGGGGCCTCAGCCAGATGTTCCCAGCACACCCTCACTACACGTTTGGGTCTACCAGGTCTGAATGGCATCCTCCCCTGCCATCGGATCCAACTCACCCCCAGGTGGTGATCAGTTGACAGCTCTGCACCTCTCTTTACCTGAGTGTCCAAGACATTTGGTCACAGGTCTGATGACACGAAAACAAAATTGATTATCGACCTGCGACCTAGGGTGTCCTGGTGCCAGGTGCACATATGGACACCCTTATGCTTGAACATGGTGTTCGTTATGGACACACTGGTTAGCACAGAAGTCCAATAACTGAACACCACTCGGGTTCAGATCAGGCAGGCCGTTCTTCCCAATCACCCCCTACCAGGTTTCACTGTCGTTGCCCACGTGCGCATTGAAGTCCCCAAGTAGGACAATGGAGTCTCCAAGAGGGGCACTCTCCAGCACCCCAGTCAGAGACTCCAAAAGGGGTGGGTACTCTGAACCATCATTTGGTGCATAGGCACAAATGATGGTCAGCACCCGTTTCCCAACCCAAAGGTGCAGGGAAACAACCCTTTTGTCCACCAGGGAAAACTCCAATATAGAGGCAGCAAGGTGGGGGAATACAAGAATACTCACCCCAGCTCGTCTCCTCTCGCCCGGGGCTACTCCAGAGTAGGCCAAGCTCCAGCTCTTCTCCAGGAGACTGGATCCGGAGCCAGAGCTGTGTGTTGAGGTGAGGCCAACTATATCTAGCCGGTATCTCTCAACCTCTTGCACCAGCTCAGACTCCTTCCCCACCAGAGAGGTGACATTCCATGTCCCAAAAGCCAGTTTAGGAAGCCTGGGATCAGACTGCCAAGGTCTCCACCTTTGACCGCTACTTGGTCCACATAGCACCGAACCCCCATGATCCCTCCTGCAGGTGGTGAGCCCACTGGAGGGTGGACCCATGTAACTCCTTCGGGCTGAGCCCGGCTGGGTTCCATAGGCGGATACCCGGCCACCAGACGCTAGCCATCAAGCCCCTAAACCCAGGCCTGGCTCCAGGGTGGGGCTCCGGTAACCTCATACCGGGCGGGGTACACTGAATCCTTGTTCTAGTATTTATCATGAGAGTCTGTTGGATTGTTCATAGTCTGGCCCTTCACCCAGGACCAGTTTGTCTTTGATGACCCTACCAGAGGCAAACTGCTCTGGACAACATAGCTCCTGGGATCACTAGGGCATGCAAACCCCCCACCACGATAAGGTGACGATCCATGAGGGAGTTGTCAAATCCAGCTTTTTTCATTTGAGGTAGCTGGTTAAACCCATTCTTTTAAGGCAACACTTTGAAACAGTAATCCATGCCTTCATTACATCTCAGCTGGATTATTGTAACGTACTTCATTTTGGAGTTAGCCAGTCTTCCCTCTCATGTCTCCAGTTGGTTCAAAATGCCGCTGCACGTCTTTTAACTGGAGCACATAAGAGGGACCAAATTACACCCATTTTAGCTTCCCTCCACTGGCTGCCTGTGCACTTTAGGGTTCAATTTAAAATTATTTTATTTGTTTTTAAATAATTTAATGGCCTTGCCCCACCTTACCTCTCTGAGCTCCTTCATCCTTACACCCCTGCTTGGTCTCTCAGGTCAGCTGATCAGTTGCTCCTGGAGATGCCAGAAATGAAGAGGAACCTCAGAGGGGACAGAGCTTTTTCTGTTGCTGCCCCTAAACTGTGGAACAGTCTGCCTTTGTCCATCACACAGCCCACTTCACTGTCCAGTTTTAAAACTTATCTTAAAACTCATTTTTATTCTTTGGCTTTTGACCCAGTTTGAGACATTGGTTTTACTTGTTTTGTTGCTTTTATTCTATGATTACTATTTATTTGTGCTGTATTGTGTTTTTTAGTTGTATTTTGCTGTTTTTGTGTCTTATGTTTTTAAGTACAGCACTTTGTGTCAGCTGTGTTTGTTTTTAAAGTACTTTATAAATAAAGGTGGTTAGGTGGTTCTGAAGTCCAGTATGAGGTCTTTGGGATTTTTGGACATTCAGTTTCAAGTTGTTTACTTGGTACCACAGCAGCAGATTCTCTACCTCCACCCTGTTTGCCTTCTCATCGTCATTGGTGATGAGTACAACCAAGGTGGTATTGTTCACGTACTTCACAATGACAATGGTTGGGTGGGTTGGAATACAGTCAAAGGTGTACAGTCAAAGGTGTACAGGGAGTACAGTAGTTGGCTTAGCACGCAGCCCTGGGGGGAACCAGTGCTGAGAGACAGTGTGGAGGAGTGGTGGGAGCCGAGTCTGACTGTGGGTGGTTGGTGAGAAAGTTTTGTATCCAGGTTGGGGGGGGGGGGGGTATCTGGATCTGGCAGAGGTGCAGTTTATTGATCAGGAAGTCCGATATGATGGTGTTGAAAGCTTTGCTGTTTTCCACAAAAAGCATCCTTACTTAACTCCTTGGGTTCTCCAGGTGGCTCAGTGCTTTGTGGAGTGTGGTGGCGATGACGTCTTCCATAGACCAGTTCTCCCTGTAGGTGAACTGGTGGGGGTAGAAGGAGGGGGAAGGACAGTCCCTGATGTGCTAGGACACCAGTCGCTGAAAACAATTCATGACTACAGATGTGAGTGCTATAGGTCTGTAGTTGTTCGGGCTGTCAATTGCACACTTTTTGGGGATGGGGATGATGGTGGAGGCCTTGAGGCAGGAGGGGGCAGTGGCATGTGTCAGAGAGAGGTTGAACAGCTTGGTGAGGATCTCTGCCAGCTGGTCAGCACATGCTTTGACCATCTCTCCTGGAATGCCATCGGGGCCACCGGCTCTGCGGGGGTTCACTGCTTTCAGTTTCCTCCTCACCTCATGCACCTGCAGAGATAGAGGAGAGAAGGAGGGGGTGAGAGAGGAGGGGGGATGAGTTGGGGGGAAGTGTGCTCAAACTGGCCAAAGAAGCTGTTAAGCTCCTCTGCCAAAGTAAGGCTGCTGTCCGATGTTTGGGGGCACTGGCCAATGTACACCGCGTTCCAAATTATTATGCAAATGATGCTTGTCTCTGATTTTCTTAAATAGTCGATTCAAATGACAGCCAGTATAATTTTCAAGTCATCAACCGTTAGAGCATAATTCAAATTTTATTAAACAAACCTCCCAATGACAGTTATTGTTTTGCAAAAATAAAAATACTCAAAATGCACTGTTCCAAATTATGCACAACAGAGTTTCAAAGCATTTTATTGGTTGTACAGAACTGAAAATGGTCATCTGTTGAATTTGCAGCATTAGGAGGTCATATTTACTCAAATCAAAAGCTTTTTCAATCAAAAACATCCTTACAGGCCAAGTTGCATGTTAACAGAGGACCCCTTCTTTGATTTAACCTTCACAATTCTTACATCCATTGAAGTTGTGAGTTTTTGGAGAGTTTCTGCTTGAATTTCTTTGCAAGATGTCAGAATAGCCTCCCACAGCTGCCGTTTTGATGTGAACTGTCTCCCACCCTCATAGATCTTTTGCTTGGGGATACTCCACAGGTTTTCAATAGGGTTGAGGTCAGAGGAGGATGGGGTCACACCATGAGTTTCTCTCCTTTTATGCCCATAGCAGCCAATGGCATAGAAGAATTCTTTGCATCATGAAATGGTGCATTGTCATGCATGAAGATAATTTTGTTACGGAAGGCACGGTTCTTCCTTTTGTACCATGGAAGAAAGTGGTCAGTCAGAAACTCTATATACTTTACTGAGGTCATTTTCACACCTTTGGGGACCCTAAAGGGGCCTACCAGCTCTCTCCCCATGATTCTGGCCAAAAACATGATTCCACCATCTCTTGCTGACGTTGCAGCCTTGTTGGGACATGGTGTCCATCCATCAACCATCCACCATTCCATCCATCTGAGCCATCCAGAGTTGCACAGCACTCGTTAGTAAACACGACTGTTTGGAAATTAGTCTTCATGCATTTCTGGGCCCACTGCAACCGTTTCTGCTTGTGAGCATTGGTTAGGGGTGGCCCAACAGTAGGTTTATGCACAACTGAAAGCCTATGGAAGATCCTACGATCCTACACCTTGAGGTTCATGAGAGTCCAGAGGCACAGCAGCTTCAAATACCTATTTGCTGCTTTGTAATGGCATTTTAGCAGCTGCTTTGTCCAGTGTTTGTCCACTGTGTTTTATCAAGACCAAAATCACCGCAGTCGTCTACCAGGAAATTTTAGAGCACTTCATGCTTCCTCTGCTGACAAGCTTTATGGAGAAGCTGATTTCATTTTCCAGCAGGGCTTGCCCCCCTCCCCCCCACACACACTGCCAAAAGTATCAAAACCTGGTTTAATGACCATGGCATCACTGTGTTTGATTGACCAGCAAACTCTCCTGACCTAAACCCCATAGAGAATCTATGGAGTATTGTCAAGAGGAAGATGAGAGACACCAGACCCAACAATGTAGATGAGCTGAAGGTCACTATCAAAGCAACCTGGGCCTTCATAACACCTCAGCGGTGCCACAGGCTGATCACCTCCATGCCACTCCACATTGATACAATAATTAATCCAAAATTTGCCCAGACCAATTATTGAGTGTGTACATGAACATATTTTTCATTTTGCCAACATTTCTATTAAAAAACTATTTTTTAAAATTAGTTTTATGTAATATTCTAATTTTTTGAGAAACTGAATTTGGGGTTTTCATGGGCTGTAAGCCATAATCATCAAAATTAAAATAAATAAACACTTGAAATATATCACTCTCTGTGTAATTGATCTATATAATATATGGGTTTCACTTTCTGAAATGAGTGACAAAAAATATTGAACTTTTTCATGATATTCTAATTTTTTTGAGATGTACCTGCATGAATATCAACAGTTTCACAGAGACTGGTGTGATGCGGAACTGGTGGAGAGATCTGAACATGGCTGTGCACCAACACTTCCCATCCAACCTGATGGAGCTTGAGAGGTGCTGCAAAGAGGAATGGGCAAAACTGCCCAAAGATAGGTGTGCCAAGCTTGTGGCATCATATTCAAAAAGACTTGAGGCTGTAATTGCTGCCAAAGGTGCATCAACAAAGTGGTGCACAAAGGGTATGAATATTTATGTGTATGTGAATTCTTAATTTTTTATTTTTAATAAATTTGCAAAAATCTCAACTTTTTTTCACATTGTCACTATGGGGTACTGTGTGTGGAATTTTGGAAAAAAAATGAATTTAATCCATTTTGGAATAAGGCTGTAACATAACAAAATATGGAAAAAGTGAAGTGTTGTGAATACTTTCCGGATGCACTGTATATATTTTGTAGTCTGTCTTTAAACACTAGAAGTCCCAGAGAGGGGCCATTTGGCCTTTTTGGCTAGAAAACCCATAGGGGGACCATCAAGTGGCCACAAGAGGGCTAATGTCTGGGTCTTCTAGTGTTAATACACTGATTGGTCTATATCCTTTATAATCAGTCTTATCTTTTCACTCTTTAGGTGTTAGTGATATAAATGCTTCCCTCCAGAATGGAGGTAACATTCCTTCTGTCAGTGTATAATAAAATGAAGCGTGTAGTAGTGGGAGTAGGGGTTCTTTTATGTGTTTATATTTACATATTACTCTTGTTTAAAAACAGCTATCTGGATTCACTGAGTCTTCTTTAAGGATGATGTCTTCAAACTGTCCTTACAGATATCTTGCTGTGTGGTTGAAGGGATGAAGGTAAACCGTTGCAGCAGGACACAATCTAAGATGAAGTCTTTGCTGTGACTGACTGCGGGGAAACTAAGAATCTGCAGTATGTAGGTTCTTGCCCACAGTTCCTAGCACGCTTCAGGGGAGCCTGACAGGGATTTTATTTTATTTATTTATTTTTTTAGACTAATGGGTCTCTTGCAAGATACAGTATGTCTCCAGCAATTGAAGCAAGGCTGCTTAAGTGTTAGCACCTGCTTTTGCACCGCTCATAGAGGGGCAGTGTGCTAATAATAAGCAACTTGGCAGCTGTCTGCCTATGATCATGCTTAATACCCCTTGCTTCTTTCTGGAAAGGACTCAAATTGGGAACACTTTCTTGTCTTGACATCTTTGCTTTAATATGACTCCAAGAGTTTGATGGCAACTATCCAGGCACAGACCAAAGCATCATGTTGTTGTGTGGACATTAATTCAATTAAACTTTATTTATATAGCACCAGTTTACAACAACAGTCATCTCATAGGATATACAGAGCTCATTATATGATTCTATGTCCATACAGCTTCAGGACTTGGACTTGTATGTTTTCATGTACAGCACTCACAAGATTAAGGTGCTTTATCTTGAACTGTTTTAAATTCCCTGATTTTGACTTTTTGACCAGTTAAACACACTATGCTGAAAATGCATGTAACCTCTCTGTCATGCAACATCAGCCTTTCCAGAAGAGTTGAAGCTGTTATAGCTGCAAAGGGTGGCTTTAGGAGTGTGTTTATTGGAAATTTTGATCATTCTTCCAGAAGCGCATTTGGGAGGTAAAGCCCTAATGTTGGCCAAGAAGGCCTGGCTCACAGTCTCCACTCTTGGTGTTCTGTCGGGTTGAGGTCAAGGCTTTGTTCAGGCCAGTCAAGTTCCTCCACACCAAACTCGCTCATCCGTGTCTTTATGGACCTTGCTTTGTCCATTGGTGCCCAATCATTTGGAGGGGTGTTCCAATACTTTTGGCAATATAATGTATGTTTATTCCTGCTGTTTTTTCATTAAACTGTTAAACTTGTTTTATGTGTGTGGGTTTGTGTCCAGATTTTCACCTGAGATAAATATTTTTCAACTCCTTTCCATAAGAGACTGATTATGACTGAGGTTGTTGTAGCGTACATAGCTAAATGCATTGATGATGTCACTCACTCCAAAACCATCACTGTTCGTGCTAATCAAAAGCCATGGATGACAGCAGAGGTTCAAAGGCTCCTAAGATCTTGAGACACAACCTTCAGGGCCGGCGACATCACAGGACTAACAACAGCTAGGACCAACCTTTCCCATGGCATCAAGAAAGCAAAATGACAGTACAGCAAGAAAATATCCAGCCACTTCAGCAACACTAGAGATGCACGTTCTCTCTGGCATGGCATAAAGACCTTCAGCTACAAATCTCCACCTCAGACCTGTGCGAGTGACATCACACTGCTTAACAACTTGAATGACTTCTTTGGTGGCTTTTAAGCACAAAACAGCACATCAGCACAGAATACCACTCCTCCCCCAGACGAGCAGGCTATAAATCTGGATCCAGCTAACGTGAAGAGGACCCTCTCCAGGATCAACCAACGCAAGGTTACCCATTCTGAAGGACTGTGTGGAGGAGCGCAAGAATATCCTGGCCAACATCTTCAGCATCTCCCTGAGTCAAGCCATCATCCCCACATGTTTCAAACTGCTACCATAAAACAAGTCCCAAAGAAGACCATCCCATCCAGATACAGCAATTACTGACCCGTAGCACTGACCTCCATCATAATGAAGTGCTTTGAGTGGCTGGTCATGCAGAACATCAAGTCCACCCTCCTTTCCTCCCACGACCCATCTCTGTCATGGTATGGCCCTCGCGGACCATTAATGAGACGCTTCAGGCAGCCAGTGAGTTTGCATATTTATTAATGAAAGATAACGTTAGGGAGACCAGGTTCAGGTTCAGGTTCAGGTTACTTTATTTGTACCCGTAGGTAGATTTGTTTTGCAGTTGGTGACATCCATATTTACAAGCCACTAATTACATTCAACATAGACACAAACACAGGCACACATCTTACAAAATAGGTAAATATAAAATATGTACAATATAATTTTTATAGCTTGTTCAACTCTTTGACAGCAGCAGGGACAAAGCTGTTTTTGTAGCGCTGGGTTCTACTTTTTGGGACAGCAAACCTCCGTCTGGAGGGAAGAAGCTGAAAGTTGCAGTGCAAAGGGTGGGAGTCATCATTTAAAATCGAGTCGGCCATCCTCTGTACTTGTCTGGTGTACAGGGATGTCAGGCTCAGCTGTGACTCACCAAGCAAACGACTGGACCATCTGACTACCTGATCCAAGGATTTCCTCTGTTTCAGTTTTATCTGACCAAACCATGACATTAAAGAAAAGGATAAAACAGATTCAATAAAAGCCCGATAGAACATAGTCATTATGGTTCGGTCAATTTGGAAGCGTGCAAGTTTCCTCAAACAATGCAAATTTTGCTGACCCTTTTTGCACACCCTTTCACAGTTCACCTCAAAGTTCAATCCACTATCAATAATTGTCCCAAGATATTTGTACGATTGTACACATTCGGTGGTCTGGCCTTTTAGTATGGTGACTTTGTGCCTGGGAGTTTTCCTCCTAAAGTCAATAATCATATCTTTCGTTTTTGTTGTATTCAGCTGCAGGTAGGAATCCTCACACCAGTGAACAAAGTCATCAACTACTGGGCCGTGGCCACTCTCACCATCCTGGAGGAGACTGACAATGACTGAGTCATCAGCATACTTTATAATGTGTCTGTTGTCATGTCTGCTCCGACACATGTTTGTGTACAGGATGAAGAGTAGTGGTGACAACACACACCCCTGAGGAGAGCCAGTAGAAGAGCACTTTAGGTCAGACAATGTGCCATTGACCCTTACTCTCTGCGTCCTGTTGGTTAAGAAATCCAGAATCCAACCCACCAGATTATTGCTTAAATCAAATTGTTGCAGGAGCCTTTCAACTAAAATATGAGGTTGGATTGTATTAAAGGCAGAAGAAAAGTCCACAAATAAAAGCCTGGCGTGTGTCCCATTAAAATCCAGATGTTTAAAAAGCATGTCAAACAGAGTGACAGTGGCATCCTCCACTCCTCTGTGAGGCCTATAGGCAAACTGCAGAGGATCCAATGCATGTTCAGTCTGCCTTAGGACCTCACGTCTGACCAGTTTTTCAAAAATTTTCATTAAAATTGAAGTCAAAGCAACTGGTCTAAAGTCGTTTACCGTTTTAGGACAGCTGGATTTTGGAACGGGAACAACCACGGCATCTTTCCAGATCTTAGGCACATGTTGTGTCTGTAAGGACTTATTGAAAATATAATGAAATATAGGACTCAGTTCATGTGCACAGGACTTTACCAGGCGTCCACATATATTATCAGGGCCCTGACTTTTGTTCACTTTTACAGCGCGGAACTCCCTTTTAACATCCTGCATCTCAATATTAAAGTGCTGATTGTCTTTGAGTTTCTGTTTCAAATCTTGGATTTCTGTGCTAAAATCAAAGGAGTCAAAACGACCATAAAAACAATTAAGAGCATTAGCCAGCTCTGTGTCTGAACTAAAACCATCTAAAAACACACGATTACTGCGCTCTGTGCTCTGAAGGCCTGCAATAGTTTTCATACTGGCCCAGGCCGAACCAAGTTTATTTGCTGCCATCTTGCTTTCCAACTCTGATTTATAATTCTGTTTTGCTCTTAAAATTTCGGCCTTCAGCTCCTTGGTGGCAACCTGTAGCGCAGAAACAGACCCTTGTTTAAAGGCAAGAGCTTTCCTCTGTAAGCAGGATTTAACTGATTTAGTAACCCATGGTTTGTTGTTGGGGTATATTTTGACACGTTTACGTGGAACAAACTTATTTTGACAGTGAGCCATGTATGAGCATGTGAGCTCAGCCAGAGAGTCCAAATCATCCCCGCAGGCCATTATGAACATCTTCCAGTCTGTACAGTCAAAGCATTCCTGGAGGCTGTGCTCTGAATCTTCTGTCCACACATCAATGTCTCTGGTCTCCACTTTGCCTCTTCTGAGAGCAGTTTTATATGTGGGCAGCAAATGAACACAGTTGTGATCTGATGATCCTAAAGGAGGAAGGGGGAGTGATTTATAGACCCTCTCTATGGATCCGTAGCACAGGTCCAATGTCTTTTTTCGCCTGGTTGGGCAGGAGACATACTGATGAAAGTTTTTAAGTGTCTTCTTTAAAGAAACATGGTTAAAATCCCCAAGAATGAAGTTTGGCGCCTCTGGAGAAATTGACTGCAGCCGCTGCACCACATCAGAGATGGTGCTGGAGGCGGAGTCAGCGTCTGCCCTCGGATGAATGTACACAGTTGTGATGAAAAGTTGGGGAAACTCTCAAGGCAAATAAAAGGGGCGAAGCGACACAGACAGCAGCTCCACATGGGGTGTACAGATGCGCTCTCTGACCGTGACAGATGTGCAGTACTGCTTATTAATGTATAAACATACTCCGCCCCCCTGACACTTCCCAGTTACCTCTTCCTGCCGATCCGAGCGCAGCGGAGCTCCAAAGCCGTCAATCCACAGGTCTGCATCCCGATCATGCGCAGTAAGCCAAGATTCAGTGAAAGCCATGACGCAGCAGTTCTTAAAATCCTTCTGGTAACGTACATTGCCTTGAATTTCCTCCACCTTGTTTCTCACAGACTGTGTATTCCCAAAAATGATCGAAGGAAGAGGAATGTTACCAAACTGACGTCTCCTAAGGCGCAATTTCACACCTCCACGTCTTCCACGCTTCCTCCTGCTGCTTCTTTTTTCACCGCTGTGACCGTCTCTCAAAATAAAGTCCGGCAGCTGAAATTTGGGCGCAATCAGAGACTCTGCACCAGCTGTGTTAAAGCGCAGCAACACGTCCCTGGAATATTGTATTCTGCCCGCTATTCTGCTCGTCATGGAGCCGAACGCGTTTACCTCAGAGACAAAGAGCCAGAACACAGAAAGCAGCAGTGCGAGATATGAGAGGAAATCCATGTTGCAGATACTAGGGAGCTGTTCGCCATATATTCCACAAACGCTCCAGGGCAGAAACGACACAGAGGATTTTCTAAAAACGTAAAAAAGTACAAAAAACACACACACGCACACACGCACTATATCACCAAGCTGCTGGTCGCTGCGTGCGCATGCGCCCACAAACCAACGTTGAAGTGTGAGGTCGCAGCCCGGAGTAACCTCAGCTGCTCCCTTAAATAGGGCTTAGAGGAATCAGGTGATGAAGACTAATTAGAGGGATAACATCCAGCTGTCACCGCGGAGCATGACCCGAGTACGGTCAATATCAGTGCTCAGACCATGACAATCTCAGTTTGCATACAGGTCAAACAGATCCACAGAAGATTCCATTGCTGCTGCTCTCCATCCAGTCCTCACCCACTGGGACTCAAAGAACCCCTATGTGCAAATGCTGTTCTTGGACTTCAACTTTCAACACAATCATCCCCCAGCCCCTAATACAAAAACTCAGACACTTGGGACTCAAGACCTCTCTCTGTAACTGGGTGCTGGACTTTCTCACAGGGAGGCCACAGAACATGAGGGTCGGCAGCAACACCTCCAAGACCATCACACTGAACACAGGGGCCCCACAAGGTTGTGTGATCAGCCCGTTGCTCTTCACCCTGCTGACCCATGACTGCATACCAGCCTACAGCATCAACCACATCATCAAGTTTGTGGATGAGACAATTATTAATTCATTATCAACAATGAAGAGGCCAACTACAGAAATGAGCCAACTGGTCCAGTGGTGTAAAGACAATAATCTCTTTGAACGTGGAAAAAACCAAGAAGATTGTGGTCTACTTCAGGAGAGGACACACACAGCACCCCCCCCCCCCCCCGATCATCGATGGAGCAGCTGTGGAGAGAGTGAGCAGCACCATGTTCCTGGGGGTGCACATCTCTGAGGACCTCTCCTGGTCCAACAATACTACATCACTGGCCAAGAAGGCTCAAACTCGCCTCTATTTCCTCCATAAACTGAGGAGAGCATGAGTCCCATCCCCATCATGTGCTCATTCTACTGGGGTACCACTGAGAACATCCTCCCCAGGTTCATCACGGTGTGGTAAGGAAGCTGCAAAGCCTCCTGCCGGAAGACACTACAACACACAGTGAAGCAGCCAGCAAGATCATTGTTGCCCCTCTGCCCCCCTCACGGACATCTACCGTGCCTGCATCACCCACAGAGCCATCAACATTGCAGGCAACACCCCCCCACTCCTCACATTTCCTCTTCAGCCCCCTTCCCTCGGAAAAGGTACTGGAGCTTCGAGGCCCGCTCCACAAGACTGCTGAATAGCTTTGTTCACTAGGCCATGAGGACCCTGAACTCTGCCCACTCCCCTCCCACCTCTGGTCTGTAACACACTCACCCACACAATAACTACCTCAGCTATTTGCACAGAAATATTTGGCACACCAACAGTAATACATGTGCTGCTGTATGTCTCTGCACCTTACTGCAACCATTTGCACAAATGCCAAACCTGCTGCTGTCTGTCTGTATTGCAATATTGATCATGTGCAGTGCAATCTGTCACTGTCTGCACCTACACTACCACATTGAACTTGCAATTACGGGTATTATGGCTCTACTTTTTCTGTACATATGATTACTGGGTTTTATCTTTTAACTTTATTTGCACTATGGGTAACATTACTGTACATCGACTGCTGTTGTTTTTTATCCTTATTCCTTCTTTTCTTATATACTGCACACATCACTAAGAGAGAGAGAGAGAGAGAGAGAGAGAGAGAGAGAGAGAGAGAGAGAGAGAGAGAGAAATGGCATTTCAATTCTCCTGTATGTCCTGTACATATAGAAGAAATGACAAATAAAAATCTTGGAATCCTTGAATCTTGAATTATAGTTGGTAAAATTTTGATTCTTAATTGCTTGGTAGTAATTGTTGTGAATTAATAATAATGGCTTTCTTTGCTTCCTTCTGATGGAAGGTGGTGCCCTAAAATTAATACAAGTTAAATAAAATTTAATCCAAGCATTATTGCTACAATATACAATCTTAAACTGAGCATTGTGAAATGAGGGACAGTGAGGATGGACTGGATTTTGAAACTAGCCTCAATGGTCAACAGCAGTTGGTGACACTTTTCCTTAATTTTCCAACCAGGGTGTTCCAGCATGTATATTTCATAAAATAATTTAATGATGAAGCTGATACATTATAATGTTTAAGTAATATACACAGTGGTGTGAAAAAGTGTTTGCCCCTTCCTGACTTCTCATTTTTTTGTATGTTTGTCACACTTAAATATTTCAGATCATCAAACAAATTTAAATATTAGACAAAGACAACACAAGTAAACACAATACCGTTTTTAAATGAAGGTGCTTATTATTAAGGGGGATTTTTTTTAATTTTTTTTTTTACCCATTGGATATTGTCAATGTCAGATGAAAATCATGGTTTTCATCCAACAGTGATGATAATCATGAGAAATGGCATACAGGTCCATTTTCATAAGAGTATGAGACATAATTCACAAGACAAAAGCATACACATTTAGCACGTTAGAACTCAAAATGAATGATCCATACACAACTTTTATAGTCATTCATACATTTGGACTGAACTATATCTATATTTATGGACTTTTACAGGTCTCTCTTGAAAATGAGACCTTGTGTCTCAATGAGACTTCCTGTATAAATAAAGGTTAATGAAATGGTCAATATACAGTACTGAATATGTCATCCAAAGCTTTAGAGGAACTGGCTTAAGCAATTATTCTCCCAAGTCACCCATTCAAAACTGCTACAAACATTAATCTGGGAGGTGTGTGGAACTCTGAAAGCTATAGGTACATGTAATGCAAAGGACTTATTCCATGTAGAAATATAAGTTGGATTTGGGAGTGGAACCTGTTTTTTTTTTTTTTTGAGATGTTAGAGGAGTCTGAAAGTTCAAAGAGAAAAGGAGACTACCCTTACAGTATTCAGCAGCTCAGCACCTGAGGCACTTGAAATGGTGTGTGTGTGTGTGTGTGGAAGAACCCTTGAAAAAAGTTGAACTCTTTATTGAAGATTTATGCACATTGATTTAAGACCTGCTTTTGGTGTGACTCTATGGATAAATACTGGGCAGTCACTACATGGTTTAGGATGGATTTCTCAAGAGCTGTTGGGTGGGCTACAATTATATTTATTGTAAAACAATGCTGCATTTTTAACAAGTTACACTGAAAACATTGTCAGCATTACCAAAAGCTGATGGCAGTGTTCTTGTCGAAGAACTGGAGCACGTATATTGTGCACGTAGCAAGTATAAAGTGGGAAAAATAAGTATTGAACAGGTCAATATTTTTCTCATTAAATGTATTTCTGATGGAGCCACTTGTGGTGTTCTGAAAGCACAAGTCTGGTCAGAGTCGGCGTGATTATGTCACCGAGCGGTCATGTCATCACGTCGACTCTGACCATATAGATGTGAGGGTCGGCCATTTTACAGCCTCTCTTTTATGGCTCTCTTTGGTTTGGCCTCCCAACCAATATAGTCTGCACCACCATAACTAGAGTTTTGTAATAAAGTTTGTGTTCTCAGCAAACTCCACTCTCTGTTGGTCCTTCCACGTTTTCCAGACATAACACCAGTGACCTGAGATTTTCATCAGATATCATTAACAACCTAAGTAATCGATACATACAAAGAAATCAAGGCAACTGTCTTCACAAAACAAGTTATATTTAATAAAGGGGAATGACACCGGAAATAAATATTGAACATGCTTGGTGAAATTCAATTAATATTTAGTAGAAAAGCCTTTGTTGGTAATAACAGCTTCCAGATGCCTCCTGTATGGAGAAACTAGGTGCAGGCATTGCTCAAGAGTGATTTTAACCCATTCTTCCACACAAACTGTCTTCAATCTTGAAGGTTATGTGGGTGTCTTCAATGAGCTCTTATCTTCATTTTGTTCCATAGATTTTCAATTGTATTCAGGTCAGGTGACTGACTGGGCCATTCTAACAGCTTTATTTAACTTCTCTGGAGCTAGCTGAGAGCTTCTTTGGCTGTGTGTTTAGGATCATTGTCTTGCTGAAATGTCCACCCTCGTTTCATCTTCAGTATCTTGGCAGATGGCAACAAATTCTTATCAAGGACGTCTCTGTACATTTGTCCATTCATCCATCCATCCATCTTCTTCCGCTTAATCCTTTTCGGATCGCCTTTCCTTCAATTATATGAAGTCTGCCCCTTTACGATGTGCTGAAAAACACCCCCATACCATGATGTTCCCACCGCCAAACTTCACTGCTGGTATGATGTTTTTGAGCTGATGTGCAGTGCCCTTTCTCCTCCAAACATGCTGTGCCACTCAGCGCGCCATGAGTCTGCTCCAAGCTCCTCCAGCCAAGGGAAAGTACGACAAACTTAAACAGCTGCTGTTACAGCGTTACACCCTCTCAGATGGAGAGAGAGCAGAAAAGCTTCTCTCCCACTAAGAGCTAGGAGACAGATCAGTTGTGGAATTGGTAGAAAGTATGCTGGCGTTGATGGGCACAGATGGCGAATCTTTCCTCTTTGCCCACCACTTCCTGAAGAAACTACCGGCTTTGGTAAGATAAGATAAGATAAGATAAGCCTTTATTAGTCCCACAACGGGGAAATTCCAGGATTGCAACAGCACAGGGATAGCAACACTCAGAGCAACAATCAGAAGGCAAGAAAAAAACAAGCAAGCAAGAGCAGCTAATATACATATGTACGTATTACTATAAAATATATATATATACACACACACACAGACACACAGTGCAGAGCACTGTAGCTGGATGGAATAAATATATGAATATATGAACACACAGTGCAGAGCATTGTAGCTAGATGGAATAAATATGTAAATATATAAACACCCACAGTACGGAGCATTGCAGCTAGGTGGAATAAATATGCAAGTATATAAACACACACAGTGCGGAGCAATGTAGCTAGATGGAATAATATGTAGATATATAAATATATAAACACACCCAGTGCTGAGCATTGTAGCTAGATGGAATAAATATGTAAATATATAAACACACACAGTGCAGAGCATTGTTGCTAGATGGAATGAAACAGCATAACCGTCTACTTAGTTATCCTACATGGTATGATTATGTGCCCATACATATTCTCACCCTCCATAGCGACCGGTATGTTCCTAGTTGTATGCCGGAGGGGACCATTGTGTAAGTCTATTGCATCTTTTGCATTCAAAAAACTATTAGTTTGTTACGTCTTTTTGCTATCTCTGCGAGCAGCCCTGCTTAGGTTGTACAGTCTGACAGCCGTTGGTAGGAAGGACCTACGAAACCTCTCGGTTGTGCACCTGGGATGATGTAGTCTGCTGCTAAATGAGCTCCTCAGTGCATTCAGTATGTCCTGCATAGGGTGGAACTCGGACTCCAGCAGAGATGACAGTTTAGCCACCGTCCTTCTCTCTCCTATCTCCTCCATCGGATCAAGGCGCTGCCCCAGGACAGAGCTAGCTTTCTTAATCAGTTTGTTCAGTCTCTTCCTATCGGCTGCAGTAATGCCACTGCCCCAGCAGACCACTCCAAAAGTGATGGCTGATGCCACCACCGTGTCATAGAATGACTTCAGCAGCGCCCCTTGTACACCAAAAGACCTGAGTCTCCTCAGCAGGAACAGCCTGCGCTGTCCCTTCTTGTAGAGTGCATCAGTATTGTGTGACCAGTCTAGTTTATTGTTCAGATGAATACCCAGGTACTTATAGGATGTCACCATCTCGATGTCTGTTCCCTGTATATTTACTGGTACTGTGAGGGGCTGCCCATGCCTGCGGCAGTCCACCACCAGCTCCTTAGTTTTCCTCGCGTTGATCTGGAGGCAGTTCCGATGGCACCAGTCCACGAAGTCCTGGATAAGCCCTCTGTACTCAGCTTCATCTCCATTGGAGATGAGGCCAACGATCGCAGAGTCATCAGAGAACTTCTGTAGATGGCAGTGTGTTGTGTTGTGTGAGAAGTCCGCAGTATAAAGAGTGAACAGGAAGGGAGCCAGCACCGTTCCCTGGGGGGCCCCCGTGCTACTGATGATCGTGTCGGACACACAGTCCCGGGTTCTCACAAACTGAGGCCGGTTCGTGAGGTAGTCCAGGATCCATGATGACAGGTGCTGGTCCACCCCTGCGCGCAGCAGCTTGTCCTTCAGGATCATCGGTTGGATGGTGTTGAAAGCACTGGAGAAGTCAAAGAACATGATCCTCACCATATTCCCGGGCTTCTCCAGGTGGGACAGAGAACGGTGAAGGAGGAAGATCACCGCATCCTCCACCCCAATGCCATGCTGGTAGGCGAACTGGAGTGGATCCATCGCTGGTTCCACCAGGGGGCGGAGGTGAGCAAGGAGCAGTCTCTCCAGGGTCTTCATCAAGTGGGACGTCAAGGCCACCGGTCTGTAGCTGTTCAGGTCTTTGGGGTGGGAAGTTTTTGGTACAGGTACCACACAAGATGTTTTCCACAGCTGTGGTACCCTCCCCAGTTTCAGGCTCATGTTGAAACTGGGTCCATGCAAATATACAATCACTGACCTTTTCCCGAAAATCCTGATGGGGGAACCGTTTGCGCCCATTAGTGCCTTCCACCAGCCTATCCGCGCTGACTGGCAAAATGAGGCTTTTCTGGGAACCAGAGTCCACCAAAAACCGTCTGCCGGAACGCGTGTCCTCAATGAAAAGCAGCCCGCACCATGTTGGCGCGGGCGATCCTGGCCAACTCCCCACTGCTGGCAGCCAGGGACTACCGCTCGCTGGCTGAAGAAGCAGACCGCATCATCCTGGCAAACAGGAGCTTCGGCGTCCAGGCTGTGAGACCCAGATCGTCAGCGGAGCCCGCAGAGGTTGAGGAGCCGAGGGTGGTGGCCAAATTGGCCACTTGGAGACGCAAGAATGGGATAACATGCCTCTATCACCAGCGTTTTGGCACCAACGAACAACGTTGCCTGCCTCCGTGTCGCTTCAAAATGCCGGGAAACGGGCAAGCCGGCGGTCAGTAGCAAATACAACTGCTGGCAACAGGGAGAAGCTGCTTTTCATTGAGGACACGCGTTCCGGCAGACGGTTTTTGGTGGACTCTGGTTCCCAGAAAAGCCTCATTTTGCCAGTCAGCGCGGATAGGCTGGTGGAAGGCACTAATGGGCGCAAACGGTTCCCCCATCAGGATTTTCGGGAAAAGGTCAGTGATTGTATATTTGCATGGACACAGCTACAAGTGGGACTTTGTGGTAGCTGCATGTTCGGTTCCTATCTTAGGTGCCAATTTTCTGTGTGCTTATGGTCTCCTTGTCGATGTTGCTCACAGATGTTTAGTGGATGTTGTCTTTTGCTTCACTGCCTTGTATGGCTCGGGGAGTTGGGCTACCAACACATGCAAGTTTTTTAGCCTCGGGGGATGATTATCAGCATTTGCTTTCCGAATTTCCCACACTTATTGTGCATACCTTTTCCGCTATTGTGACCAAGCATGGGGTCGAGCATTTCCTCACGACAAGGGGCTTTCCGGTTTTTGTGTGTCTGCACCATTTGGATGCAGATAAGCTAGCGACTGCACACGAGGAGTTTGCTAACTTGGAATGGCTAGGGATCGTTAGGTGCTCCAATAGCCCTTGGGCATTCCCACTGCACATGGTGCCCAAAGGTGACAGTTCATGGTGGCCGTGCAGTGATTTCCGTCACCTGAACAATGTCACTGTTATAAACCGAGTGTCGGTTCTGGTCACACTCGGGCCTCATATCTTATTTCCCTGGCTTTGGCAGCAGAGGATTTCTTTCAGCTCCTCGGGCTTTTATTGTGAAGGCGCCCGGGGAAGCTCCCTGCTGTCAAAGTCAGCTGCTGCGCTGCTGTCACGGTGAGCAGCTGCGCCGCATTGGGGTCATTAGCGGCCTCCGGGTCAGGACTGCACCCTCCCCGGGTTTCTGATCTCGTCTGTGGGACTGTTGGGGTGTGTGGGGGAGGGGGGATTGATTTGTGTTTTTTTGGCTCACCATGTTGTTTCTGAGTTTGGTGGTTTTTTCCTCCACCTTATGTCACTTTGTGTTCATCCCTCTCTGTAATAAAACATCACTGCAACTCACTGGTGACTGTCACGATGGCCCTCACGGACCATCACAAGATGCCACAGTCACCAGTGAGTTGCAGTGATGTTTTATTACAGAGAGGGATGAACACACACGGGATACATACGATGGCTGGGTGACGTCTGAGCCGGGGAGCACCTGATGCGCCAGACGGACAATAGTGAGGGTGAAGTCTTAAGGGAACGTACCTTACGAGACGACAACGTTAACAGGCGGGTTACAGATTCCCAAGTCCGTTAACAATGATGAGCAAGGCAAACAGGAACATAACGAAGCATAACAGGAGCACAACAGAACGTAGCTGAACATAACAGAGACTGCCGCACTGGAGGACATTCGGCACCGGCTTTTAACTCAGGCCGCTAATGACCCCAATGCGGCGCAGCTGCTCGCCATGACAGCAGCGCAGCAGCTGACTTTGACAGCAGGGAGCTTCCCCGGGCGCCTTCACAATAAAAGCCCGAGGAGCTGAAAGAAATCCTCTGCTGCCAAAGCCAGGGAAATAAGATATGAGGCCCGAGTGTGGCCAGAACCGACACTCGGGTTATAACAGTCACTGAACATGACCATTACCCCATTCCACAAATTCAAGAATTATCAGTGCACCTAGCCGGGACCTACCTTTTTTCTAAAGTTGATCTGGTCTGCAGCTACCACCAGGTCCCGGCTCGCACCGAGGATGTCCCAAAAACAGCGGTGATAACTCGTGGCGGGCTTGTTGAGTTTTTGCTTTTTACTATTGTTCCAACAGTTTCCTTCTCCGGGCAGCACAGCTGCTGCAGCCGCAATACAGCGTGCTCAAGAAAAAGAAACCTGCTGATAGCATTGACTGGACCCCCGATCAGGTCCAGGCATTCACAGGTGCCAAAGCAGTGCTCATTAACACAGTTTTGCAGGCCCACCCATCCCCATTGGCGTGGATAGCGCTCACGTCAGACGCAACTGACGCCATGGTAGGAGCCGTGGTAGAACAGCATGTCTCCGGTTTGTTGCAACCTGTTGCCTTTTTCAGCCATATTTTGCGTGACAACAAGTGAAAGTATAGCGCTTTTGACAGGGAGCTGTTTGCTCTCCACTTGGCCATGCGTCATTTTCAGTTCTGGCTCAAAGGTTGCAAATTTACCGTGTTTGTTGACCACAAGCCCCTAACCTAAGCAATGGCCAAAGTCTCGGAACCATGGTTGGCCCGGCAGCAACAGCACCTGGCCACAATTTCGGAATTCACTACTAATGTTGTGGCTGGCTGACCATCGCACACGCTGGTCTCTTTGGTCTATGTGGGTATTTTTCCACCATGGCTGCCGACCAAACCAGGGACATGGACATTTGCATGCTCCAGTCCGTGACGTCGCCCGCCATCAAAGGTGTCCTGCTGTGCCGCCCAGTACCCTCGTTCAGGGCGACTTGAATTCTGGCACAGGGACCCTCCTGTGCTGGCCCTGGGCAATACTGGTCTTGCTCACTCTCCAGGGTGCCAGGCATGTTCTCATCCCACACAGCCCCGTCTTCCATTCTTGGGACCGACCGGTCCCACAAACCACAGCCCAACCACTCCTCCCCAGCACCACTTTTAATGGTGAAGCCCAGACCATAAAACAGATTGCATCCCATTATGTTCTCACCGCGGGCTGTCATGGTGAACCTCAGGTCACATACCTCAGCCGTCAGTCTTAGCATTCCCACCGTGGCCAGTCTCCCTCCACCATAACCACAAAGTGGCGCCGGGTCACCTCCAATCCTGTAATGCGGGGGAAAAAACACCTCACGGTCAAACAATTCCACACGGAGCCCACCGCTCCCTTGTCAGTCAATAATGGCACCACCACCCTGTCCAACTCCACCATACAGTACGTATGTCCATTGGTGCTCGGGGACACAGCATGGACAACCGTGGGGTGGGAGAGTCCTCTTTGCGTCTTGGACTTCTTCGCTTAAACTTGTGGCATGCCCTGGCAGAATGATGTAAGTGTCCGCACTTGCCGCAGCGCTTCGCTCTAGCTGGATACTCTCTGGCCTTAAAACAGTGCTTCATGGACCCATAACCCATACATACAGGCATTCCCAGGGCGGACCTCATTTTCACAGTGTCACCATGGGTTGAGATGCCGTCTCAGCGCTCAGCCCATGTTTTCCTTCATCCCTGCTTCTCATTGAGCAGCGTCTCAGCAGGCTCCCAGCTGGCAGCATTACGGACGGCTGGGGCCAATTAGTCCTCATCAGCTGGGGCGCTGCCAATGAGAATAAATAGGAGCAGCCTCGATGACTCGGGGCTGCGACATAAGCACTGCTAGGCTGAAGCCCCTTCGTCTGGTGTCAGCCTCTACTCCCCTTGCAGCATTCCTGTGATTGTAACCCGCTGTGAGTATGCACGCCTTGTTACCCCTATGTCCGGTACGAGCTTCCTGCTCCTGCGCTATGCAACCTGTGAGTGTACTTCTGTATGAGTATCTGTGCTCTCCTCATCCCTCATCCCTCACCTTTAATAAAACATCACGACTCACTGGCTCGTCCTTGGCTCTTATTGCGCGGCTCCCTAGAGCCGTGTGTGACAGTATGTCGCAGCCAGACGAGTTACCGGCGGCCGTGAGTCGCCGTGGAATTGTACCTTTCTGTCCAGGTGTCAGCGCTGCTAGCATGCTGTTTCCCAGGAGTCACTTCCGGCACCAGGGTGACGAGCTGAGGTCCATCTCGGAGGCTGTCGACGGGACGCTCTTCACCCTGCACGACGCCTCCAACGTGAGACGCTGGCATCCGGGCCGTGCTGAGGAACTCCTGGACTGTTACCCTCATTCTGTGTTCCATCTCGAGGACAGTGCCAGGATAGACGCCACAGGTACACAGCGAGAGAAGCTCCGCGGGTTGGATGGAAATCCCGGCAGGAAGCTGAAGTGGGTGACGTTGCCCCCCGCTTCGGGATCCCGTTCCTGCCGCCATTCCAGTCCGGGAGTTCGCGCCAACCAGAGGGCTTCCCCCGACCTGCGCCACGTCACTCGGGATTCCCTTCAAGGAGCCGCAGCTGACAGCAGTTATGTCTGGGGTCGAGTGGCTGTCGCGAGCTCCACTGTGTGTCCTGTTACCATCTTCAGGCATGTGGCGGCGGCAGTGAGATTGATGGAGAGGACTCCAGGGCTACGAAGCTTTCCCGTGCTCGACCCCTTTCTCGCCTTGATCTCCGATCTGGAGCGGCGATTCCTGGGTTCCCCCCTCGCTTCGTCCCCTGGGAATGGCCGTCATCACATCACCGAGTCACCTCTGCACGAACTTCGTCCGGATCCAGTTCTGGGCCGCCGCCAGGACCGTTCCTCCCACGCAGCTGTCACCTCTTCGCCTCGTCAGAGTGGAGTTTTCACAGCCTCGTTCCCTGAGCCTCATTTCCCCGCTGTCATCCCTGGACATTTGGGCTGGCTCACCCCGGCTGTTTCCCCCTCCTCGACGCGCTTCCTGACTGCTGTGTGTGCCTGGAATTCCGGCCTGGCGAGCTCTCTGCTGGAGACAACGTGAGCGATCCTCAGACGATTTCCCGGGGGGTCCTCCGTTATCGCCGGGCGGGGAGAGGAAGAAGCAGTATCCACCACAGCAGGCGATACTCAACCTCCAGGAGGCAGGCAAGTCATAGTTTTTTCACATCTGCTTAATGATTTGCTCTGTCACATTCCTGGAGGAGGAGTTCAGGGTTCGCAGCTCCCTGAACTCCCCCCACCTGCTGTAACCTGTGTTCCTAATCCCGCATCCTCTGTGTCTCTCTCCGCCGAGCGATCCCCGGCTCCGGGTCAACGTGGTGGGATAAGGAGAGGGCCTGTGGTTCCGCAGCTATGTTGCAGACGGAGGAGGGGGACTGACTGCTGCGTGGAGTCTGCGCCGACGACTGAGCATCCCTGGGTCTCCACAGAGGAGCGGTTCGGTCCAGGGGGATGAGATTCTTCTGGCTTCCCGCCTAGTGGATCGTCGGCGGGGTCACTGGAGCTGGAGGAACCTCAAGCTGCGCTGACCATCGTGCTGGCTGCGGGGCCTGACGCGGCTGGATGGGAGCCTGACAACGACCTCCTGACGACGGATCCTGGATCTTCGCAGTCCTGGACGGCGTCAGAACCCGAGATCAGGCGAGTGCTCTCCTTTCTTTTCTCCCTTTTTATCTTTGAGCACTTCAGCCTGTCTCTAGGGGAGACGAGCCGGGTGCAGCTGCCCGCTGCGTCTGAGCTCGTCTCGGCGGGTTCTGGCGCTGCCGGTAATCCTGATCCCGGTTCTGTTTTCTCTTCTGAGCCTTCTTCCAGGGTCACCGGCGAGGAGTTGCTGTTCCTCGTGGTGCTGGAGGGTCCAGGTTCAACGTTGCAGGTCGGTTCTGGTGCAGTGTCCAACGTGGGTTCGCCCGAGACCCAATCGGGGTCCAACGTGGGTTCGCCCGAGACCCAATCGGGGTCCAACATGAGTTCGCCTAAGGCCCGATCGGGGTCCGACGTGGGTGCTGCCCCAGTGTTGCCCAGGTCCGGTGAGGAGGTGGCCGTTTCCCTGCGGCCTGACGCTCGTCATCCTCGTCATCGGCTCTCCCCTGAGCCTCTTCCACCGGGACCCGCTCTGACCCTTTGTCCGTCTCAATGGTCCTGGTGGTTGAGTGATGCGGGTCGACGACCCGACCCACAAAACTTTCGGTTTGGTGATCTGGTTCCCCCCGCTGGTCTGTGTTTGCCTTTGGGTGGCCTGGTTCGGCTGCCGGTGGACTGGATTCCTGGGATCTGGGTCCGGAGTTCGCCGTCCGAACATTTCCCTTTCCCTGGTTCGCCAACTGGACAATGGGCAGGGAGATCTCCGGAGCCATCTCGGCCATTTTTGGACTCTGCCTGCCATATTCCTCGGGTGTCACTTTTTCTTTTATCATTATTAAGGTCACTCGGGTGTAATATTTTGTCCTGTTGGTGGATATGTATTCATAGTGCTGTGTGTTTTCCATTCCTCGTACTCAGCATTTTACTTTTTGTGCCTTGTTTTTAGCCTTGTCCTTGCATTGTTGAGTTATGCGTTTTGTTTCTTATCAGACCATACTCTGCAGTTGTCCGTTCGTTCCAGTCACTTTCGCTTCTTTAGGTGACTGTGTATTTATATATTCGTTGTGCTGTGGGTTTTCCTTTGCCCGCACTCAGCATTTTCTTTTTGTGCCCTGTTTGTAATTTTGTCTGTTCATTATAGAGTCATGCGCTTTGTTTTCCTTAAAACCATGCTCTGTAATTGTCCGTTTGTTCCAGTCACCTTCACTTCTCTTGGTGACTGTGTGTGTATGTATATATATTAGCGCTGTGTATTGTGTTTTCCCCTTATTAACCATACTCAGCGTTTTTGCCCTGTTACCTTTTTAGTGGTTTTTTTCCTTGCTCTGGGTCACGCATTGTTGGTACTCTCTAAGTAGTGTGTAACCGGCGTTCTGATCCAGTTTTTCTCCCCATCTGTACCCTGGGTTAGTTATTCCCTGTTTTGTTCAGTATTGTATTTGGGTTTTTTTTCCCTCTTTTTTTTTTCCTTTTTTCCTGCTACCCTACATTGTCCCATTGGCGTTGTCCTTCCCTTGGCTTCTTCCCCTCCGGTCCTGCCTCCCTTCTTCCCACCCTAGGTGGGTGGGTGGGTGGGGGGGCTGGGATGTTCCTGGTCGTTCAGGAGCCCGATCTTGAGGGGGAGGCTCTGTCACCATGGGTTGAGATGCTGTCTCAGCGCTCAGCCCATGTTTTCCTTCATCCCTGCTTCTCATTGAGCAGCGTCTCAGCAGGCTCCCAGCTGGCAGCATTACGGACGGCTGGGGCCAATTAGTCCTCATCAGCTGGGGCGCTGCCAATGAGAATAAATAGGAGCAGCCTCGATGACTCGGGGCTGTGACATAAGCACTGCTAGGCTGAAGCCCCTTCGTCTGGTGTCAGCCTCTACTCCCCTTGCAGCATTCCTGTGATTGTAACCCGCTGTGAGTATGCACGCCTTGTTACCCCTATGTCCGGTACGAGCTTCCTGCTCCTCCGCTATGCAACCTGTGAGTGTACTTCTGTATGAGTATCTGTGCTCTCCTCATCCCTCATCCCTCATCTTTAATAAAACATCACGACTCACTGGCTCGTCCTTGGCTCTTATTGCGCGGCTCCCTAGAGCCGTGTGTGACACACAGTATTGAAAATGAACCACCCTCCACACTATCATCACTGTCCGGGTCCACTGCATGCACCGTCGGCTGTGATACTAGTTGTTGGTGTGGCACACTCCCACTCAGTTCCAGTGATAGCTTATCTGCAGCCTCCAGCTGCTGTGCTAACTCGATGACTGTAGATAGCGTCAGTTCGCCCAAGAACATAAGCAGTTTCGACCTAATAGCGGGGCAGCTGGTATGTTCCGCCAACTGGTCGTGAACCATCTCCTCTTCCAACTGTCCGAACTTTCATTCGCTGGCCAACAGTCTCATTTCTGCCATGAACCGCTGTACAGACTCGCCAACCCATTGGTGGCACTGTCAAAACTGGATTCTGCAGACAATGACGTTTTCTGGGGCACAAAAATGGCGTGCCATTAGCTCAACCACTTCTTCAAAGCTATCACAGTCACCCATCGTGCTCAAAATTTGCTGTCCCTCCATTCCAAGATTATGGACCAACAACGCACGTACCCCCAATTTCTCCAGCCTCTCAAGGTTTAGCGCCACCATGTACGTGTGGAACGTGGCCAACCACCTCGACCAAGGAATGGGTGGCTCACCGGGAAGCTCCAAAAAAGGCCGAACAGGTGTAACACACACGTCCATAACTGCTTTTATCCTCGTTGCCAAAATGTTATGTCTGTAATAAGGAGCCAAGGATGAGACCAGGTGTTGAATTAAACACGTTTATTGAGAAGCACTTCACAGCACACAGGCGCAGCTGTCAGGCAGAGAGATTGCAAAGAGGCTGTCCCTCCTGCCCACTGCCTTCTTATAACCACCCGTACCACAACAATAAAAGTCCAAACTCTAACACAACAAACTGTACTATAAGAACAGAGAGAACAAATGTGGAGGAGGTGTGGCCTTGTATGTTGATAAAAATCTTCATTTCAGAGTGGCAGAGATCATGACAACTTCGATTGGAGCTGTAGAACACCTGGGTCAAAAATTGAAACTTTTAAGAACTGTATAGAAGAAACATTCACTGTTTCACATCAAAAGATCATGTTTATTTGTTTTGATTTTAATATTGATCTGTTAAACCAAAATAACCATAAACCCACTGAAGAATTTATTAATACAATGTATTGTTTAGGTCTTTATTCTAAGATCACCAGACCCAGCAGAATTACATCTCATTGTGCTACACTCATTGATAATATCTTTTCAAATAATATGGATAATAACACAAAAAGTGGATTATTAATTAACAATATTAGTGACCATCTGCCAATATTTACAGTTTTTAACAATGATTATAAGAAAGAAAAACAAAAAACAGAACTCATGTACAGATGAATGAGGACTGAAGAATCAATGAATGCTCTAAAAAGATGATCTAGCGAAACAGAATTGGGAATAACTATATAATAGATAGATAGATGAGAGAGGGAGAGGGAAGTCTGAGCTTCTCTGCTTGAACTGCTGCCTCCGCGACCCGGACCTCCGGAAAAGCGGTAGAAGATGGATGGATGGATGGATGGATGGATGGATAGATAGATAGATAGATAGATAGATAGATACTTTATTTCGAACAAAAAAGTATAACAAAAACAAAACAAATGACAAATGCAATAAAGTAACAGTATACAGTGTTCGAAAGGGAGAAGGAAGAAGTGAACACTTATTAATTCCATCTCCTCTTTTCCATAAATACACCCATGTGAATTATATACAAATTACCACATTTAAGACCCCAAGTAAACAATTAACTGTATTTTGTACATATCAACATTAACACCCAACCATCCTACCATACATTGACGTCCATACATCAAAACCAGCCTCAAACAACACAGATATACACAGTGCTGTCCCACCCACCATTCCATAGTGTCCCATAGTGTCCCAGGGTGAGCATAGTGAATCGTACATATAAATTCTACCCTTCTAACATATATCCTTTCAGCAAATAATGTTTGTACCTCTTTTTGAATTGATTTCTGTTTGTACATAGTTTCAGTTCCAGCTCCAGACTGTTCCACAAATCCACCCCACAGACAGATATGCACATACTTTTCTTGGTTGTTCGTATCTTGGGTTTTGTAAAGTTTAAGTCTCCTCTCAAATTATGATCATTGTCTCTTTTTTTTTAAATATTTTTTGTATATTAGTTGGGAGTTGATTATTAATTGCCCTGTACATGACTTGTACTGTCTTAAATTTAACTAAATCGATGAACTTTATGACATGTGACTTTAAAAACAACAAATTGGTATGATCTCTATATCCTACATTATTTATTATCCTTATAGCTCTTTTTTGTAATGTGCATATTGACTGTAGGTTGGTCTTGTAGGTGTTTCCCCAGACTTCTACACAGTAGTTAAGATAAGGTAGAAACAGTGAATTGTACAGTAAGACCAATGATTTATAGTCCAAGATGTGTCTTGTCTTCCCCAGTATGCCTATGCATTTTGCCAACTTGGCCCGGATGTGACTGATGTGAGGTTTCCAGCAGATTTTATTGTCTAGCGTCACCCCCAGAAACTTTTTTTTCCTGTACTGTTTCTATTCTGGTATCATCTATCGTTATCATTATTTCATGATTTATTTTATAATTTCCAAACAACATAATCTTTGCTTTTTTTTAGATTTAGAGATAATTTATTTTTGTTGAACCACTGCGTTAACTTTTTCATTTCAGTTGTGACCACCTCTAAAACCTGCTGCAAATTCTCACCAGTGCAAAGGATATTTGTGTCATCCGCAAACAAAATAAATTTCAGAATTTTTGATACTTGGCATATGTCATTTATATACAAAATCAAGAGTTTGGGTCCCAAAACTGACCCCTGGGGAATACCACAAGTGATGTCCATGAAGGGTGATTTGTGCTCACCAATTTGTACAAATTGTTGTCAGTTACTTAAATAACTTTCTACCCAACTCAGTCTGACCCCTCTTATCCCATACCTTTCCAGTTTCCTTAGTAGTATTCTGTGGTCAGTGGTGTCAAAAGCTTTCTTTAAATCTATAAATACTCCTACAGCAAACATTTTTTTATCTATACAACAAGTAATTTCTTCTATAAGTTCAATCAGTGCCAAAGATGTAGATTTATCTGCTCTAAAACCATACTGGCTGTCTGTAAGGAGGATATGTTTTTCAATGAAATCATCCAGTCTCTTAGTGAAGATTTTTTCAAGTATTTTGGAGAATTGTGAGAGTAAAGAGACTGGTCTGTAATTTGTGAAACAATGACTGTCTCCTGTTTTGTATAGAGGTACTACTTTTACTATTTTCATTTTGTTTGGAAATTTACCAGTTTGAAATGATAGGTTACAGATGTGGGTGAGTGGCTTAACAATTCCTTCAATTACTTTTTTCACTATTGTCATGTCAATTTCATTCCAGTCCGTTGATTTTTTGTTCTTAAATTTACTCACAGTCTTGATAATTTCCTTTTCAGTAACTGCACCCAAAAAGATTGTGTTTGGATTTCTATCTTCTATTTCATTTACAGAACCACTGTTGTTTGTTTCTGTTGTTACTATTGATTTTGCTAATTCAGGACCAACGTTTACAAAAAAATGTATTGAAACCACTGACCGCATCCTCCATATTATTTATCAAATTGCCATTTTCAATAAAATATTCTGGACAATTAGCATTCTTAGGTCGATTACTAATAATCCCATTGAGTACTTGCCATATTCCTCTTATTTTTATTATCCTCTAATATTCTGTTGTAATATTCTTTCTTACAGGTCCTCATTATATTAGTAAGCTTATTTTTATATCTTTTATATTTGATCTCAGCCTCCACAGTTCTGCACTTAATGAATTGTTTATATAATGTATTCTTCTTTTTACATGCATTTATTAACCCCTTGGTGACCCAAGGAATATTTTTCTTTTGTTGTCTGTCACTGTATTGTTTTATAGGACAGTTTTTATTGTACAATGATTGAAATATTTGTAAAAAATTATCATATGCTTTATTTATATCATTTTCATCATAAGCTATCTTCCAATCTTGTATTAATAATTCCTTTGTCAGTAAATACATAGATTCTTCTGTTCTTATTCTTTTATATTTAATATTTTTGGTATACTTTTTCTTCCTATAATCACATTGATAGACAACAAAAATCGGCAGGTGGTCACTGATCTCATTCAATAAAAGCCCACTCCTGATATTATTTTCCACAATGTTTGTGAATATGTTATCTATTAGTGTGGCACTGCGTGACGCGATTCTGCTAGGTCCGGTAATTGTTGGATGTAAGCCCATACTGTACATTGTGTTGATAAATTCTTCTGTCACACTGTGTTGTTTTGAATTTATCAAATCTATATTGAAATCCCCAGAGATGAACATAACTTTATGAGTTAGTTTTGCACACATTTTTTCCATCCAGTCCTTAAATAAGTCAATGTTTGATCCAGGTGTTCTATATACACAGCTCACTACTATATTCTTCACATTGTCCAGACATATTTCTATTGTAATACATTCAAATAAATCATCCACAGTTACTGACAGATTTTCAACAACCTTGTATTTCAAGCTCTTGTCAACATAAATTGCAACTCCTCCTCCTTTTTTCACTTTTCTATTTATATAATTTAATTCATAGCCATCCATGGTAAAATCCACTCCTTTCTCTTCACTGAGCCACGTCTCTGATATTGCCACAATATTGAATGGCTCTTTAAACTGATGAATAATAAAGAAATAATAAAGAAGACATGGACAAAGTATATGAAATATTTTTAAGAATATTTAAATTATTATATGATAAAAATTGTCCATTTAAAAAAAAAAAAACAATAAGCAAAAATATTCAGACAGTCCATTCATCACCAAGCGATTAAAAATGCCTGCAAAAAGAAAAAAATATGTTGTATAGAGAATTCATAAGACATAGAACTAAGGAGACAAAAAATAGATACTTAAAAATATAAAAATAAGTTAACTAATATTATGAGAATAAGTAAAAAGGAATACTATAATAAATTCATAGATAATAATAAAATAATATTAAATGTATATGGACTATATTAAATAAAGTAATTTGAAATGAAGGCAAACAAGATAATTATCCTCAGTATTATATAATGATATAAATATTAATAATATAAATGATGCAGTAAATAGATTCAATGAATTCTTTGTAAACATTGGTCCAAAATTAGCAGAAAAAATCCCTGATCCATTCATATCTGAAAAAGGGAATACTAAATAAACTGAAAGGAATCCAAATTCAATGTTTTAGCAGCACTGGAAGAGAGGGAAATAACTGAGATTGTACATAAATTCAAAAATAAAGTTTCAACTGACTGTGATGACATGGTAGCTGTTAAAAAGGTTATTAAGGACATTGCTAAACCATTGAGACACATTTGCAATTTATCATTCCAAACTGGTACAATTCCAAGTAAAATGAAAATAGCTGAAGTTATTCCTCTAAACAAAACTGGAAACAAACACCACTTCACAAACTACAGGCCTGTTTTTCTTCTGCCCCAATTCTCAAAAACACTGGAAAAACTCTTTAATGACAGATTAGAAAAGTTCATAACTAAATACAAATGACTCACAGTCGAAATGGATTTAGAACCAACCACTCTACATCAGCGGCTTTAATGGATGTTATAGAAGAAATCATTAATTCTATGGACAGAAAGAAATTTGCTGTGGGATTATTTATTGATTAAAAAAAAAAACAACAACATTTGACACATTACATCGTGGAATATTACTTAATAAATTGGAACAATATAGACTCAGGGGAGTAGTATTGAATTGGGTCAGAAACTATCTAAAAAAACAGGCTATGGCTGTGTAGTTGTGCATGCACATGTTGGACATTGATTTAACCTCACGATGAAGGAGAGCCGGACCCCCTGTGGTGGACAGAAGATTTCCTGACCTCTGAAGGAGAGCCGGACCCCCTGTGGGGGACAGAAGACTTCCTGACCTCTGAGGTTCAAATATAGGTGTGAACAGATGGCTTCCTGACCTCTAAGGCTCGAGAGGAGAGAGGGGGGGAGTTATGTAAATAAAAGGTTAATGTAGGGGAATAAATTGATGTAGGGGGATAAAGGGAAATTCTTTGATGTGAGATGCTTTGATGTGAGATTGTTTAAAGGTGAGGACTGAGGTGTGTGTCTCCCTCTTGTTTCTCTGCTCAGGGATGAGAGCAGACTGTGGGAATGTAGCTTGAAATAAACTGGAATTAAATGCAACTCAGTTTCGTTATTCAAGGCTCCCCACATTGGTGACTAACGACGTTGAGAATGACCGGAGAAGGTCTCAGGGTCCCGGACTCACCAAGTCCAGAGCTGGCGAACGCTGTGGCCGTCAAGCTGCCGGATTTCTGGCAGGATAACCCACGGTCGTGGTTCCTACAAGCGGAGTCGCAGTTCGCTCTCGCAGGAGTAACGGTGGATGACACTAAATTCCACCATGTCATCGCTAAACTGGATAACAGCACAGCTCGGTGTGTGCAGAGTTTGGTGGAGCAGCCACCAGCGACCGGCAGGTACGACAAGCTGAAATCCACCCTCATTAAGTTTTTCACCCCCTCGGCTGAAGTGAGGGCGAGGAGGATCCTGTCTTTGCTAGACCAGGGAGGACACAGGCCGAGCGCCCTGATGGAGGAGATGATACAGCTGAGAGGGTTGGACAAGGATGATTTCCTTTTCCAGTTCATCTTCCTCTCCACCCTCCCGACGCATGCGAGAAGCACGCTGGCTGGCAAGAAATGTCACACCCCGGAGGAGTTCCGGGAGCTGGCCCAGGAAGCAGATGGGATTCTGGACGCCTGCGGCGGGCAAGCAGCCACAGCAGCGACCCACGACAGCGGGGAGCCAGAGGCGGCAGACCCAGGCTGGCCGACGACGGTGGCAGCACGGCCGCGACAAGGTGGAGCCATTGGGCCGGCGGCAGAGGCGCGGCCCCGACGCAGCGGAGGAGAGGATCTCTGCTTTTACCATCAGAGGTTTGCTGAGAGGGCACGCAGGTGTGTGCCACCCTGCAACTTCAGGAGTTCGGGAAACGGCAAGACCGAGAGTCGTTAGCAGCTTCGACTCTCGGGGAAGGCAACAAGCTGCTCTACATCGCGGATGCGCACTCCGGACGAGAGTTCCTCATAGACACCGGAGCCCAAGTGAGCTTCATCACCCCAACATACGCGGACCGGGTGGCTGGACCCCACGGTAGCGGAGCTACGGCGGCAAATGGCTCGAGCATCAACACCTACGGGAGAAGGACCTTGCCTTTATGCTTACATGGCCGCACATATGAATGGACTTTTGTAATAGCGGCGGTGAGTTTCAACATGTTGGGCACGGATTTTTTGTGTTCACACAATCTGTTAGTTGATCTTGCTAATAGACGGCTGGTAAATGCACTCTCTTTTTACTCTCTCCCCTGTTCAGCTCGAGTGTCCCCGCCACTAGCACAGACCCACGTCGCTACAGCAGGTGGTAAGTTTCACACACTCCTCACCCAATTTCCAGCGCTCACTGTGCCCACTTTTTCAGCGGCAGTCGCGAAGCACGGAGTGAAACATTTTATACCTACATCTGGTCCTCCCGTGTTTGCAAAAGCTCGGCGCTTGGATGCAGTTAAGCTTGCCATTGCGCGCGCGGAGTTCGCCAGCCTAGAGAGGCTGGGCATCGTTCGTAGGTCAAAAAGCCTGTGGGCTTCGCCGCTGCACATGGTACCGAAAGCCGATGGCTCCTGGAGACCGTGCGGTGATTACCGCAGGCTAAACAATGCTACGGCGCACGATCGTTATCCCATCCCGCACATTCAGGATTTTTCGGTGCACCTGGCGGGCGCGCGCGTGTTTTCAAAGATTGATCTGGTTCGCGGCTATCATCAAGTCCCAGTCCAGCCGGAGGACATTCCTAAAACAGCAGTGATAACCCCGTTTGGACTTTTCGAGTTTTTACGCATGCCGTTTGGTCTCAAAGGGGCGGCGCAAACGTTTCAGGGGATGATGGATGCCATGTTACGCGATCTCCCTTTCGTGTTTGTGTACCTCGACGACATTTTGGTCGTGAGTACTTCAGAGGACGAACACGAAAAGCACCTCACAGCAGTTTTTAGGAGGCTGGGAGAGCATGGCTTAATAGTTAACCCAACAAAGTGCCAGTTCGGCGTCGAGCAGATCGATTTTTTGGGTCACCGCGTATCCCCAGAGGGAGCGGTTCCATTACCAGATAAAGTACGCGCGGTAGCGGATTTTCCCCGGCCACAAACGGTCAAATCACTACAGGAATTCTTGGGGATGGTGAATTTTTACAACCAATTCCTGCCCCACGCAGCTCAAATCATGCAACCGTTATATGCCGCGCTCAAAAAACAAAAACCAACCCAGGCAGTTGAATGGTCCCCGGAGCGGGAGCGTGCGTTCACAGAGGCTAAAAAAGCTTTGGCTGACGCTGTGCTCCTGGCCCACCCAGACCCGGCAGCACGTATCGCGCTGACGACAGACGCTTCAGATGTAGCCATAGGGGCCGTTATTGAGCAACAGGTCGCCGGAGTTTGGCAGCCTTTGGCTTTCTTTAGCAAATCCTTAAGCGCGGCTGAGCGAAAATACAGCACGTTCGACAGAGAACTGTTGGCGCTGCATTTGGCTGTTCGTCATTTCCAGTTCTGGCTGGAAGGACGGTGCTTCACCGCTTATGTAGACCACAAGCCGCTCACATACGCCATGGCTAAAATTTCAGAACCGTGGTCCGGCAGGCAGCAGAGGCAGCTGGCCGCGATCTCGGAATTTACCACTGACATTAGGCACGTTGCGGGCAAATTCAATGTTGTAGCAGACTGTCTCTCGCGCGCGTTCACGACGCCACCACGCGCAGAGGCAGAACGGGCCACCGTGACCGCGCCGCGGGAGAGCGGCACGGTGGCGCGCGCAGCCCCGGTGCACGTGGGTATAGATTATGCAGCCATGGCAGCGGACCAGGGGGCAGATGCAGACGTGTGCGCGCTCCAGTCTGGACCAACAGGGTTAAGGCTGGAGAGCAAGTGTTTACAAACCGGTATGCCCCCCCTGATCTGCGACGTGTCGACGGGGCGCCCGCGTCCGGTGGTTCCGGCCACGTGGCGCCGCCGTGTTTTTGACTCGGTCCACTCGCTGGCGCACCTGGGGGTGCGCGCGTCGGTGAAAATGGTGGCAGAAAAGTTTGTTTGGCCGGGCCAGCGCAAGCACGTGAAGGAATGGGCGAAAGCCTGCATTTCCTGTCAACGGGCCAAAATTCACAAGCACACAAGGGCCCCGTTAGAACCGTTTCGCATTCCAGCCAGAAGGTTCGACCATGTACACGTCGACCTTGTGGGCTCCCTACCGGCATCGCAGGGGTTCACGCATCTTTTGACAATGGTGGACCGGACCACACGTTGGCCGGAAGTGGTCCCGCTTGCGACGACCACGGCCGCGGAGGTGGCTCGCGTTTTTTTAACGGCTTGGGTGGCGCGCTTCGGGGTTCCATCGGACATTACGTCCGATAGAGGACCTCAATTCATCTCTGAGCTGTGGTCAGCGATGGCCAACGGCTTAGGAGCCAAAATTCACCGCACTACGGCTTACCACCCTCAGACTAATGGTTTATGCGAGCGTTTTCATAGGTCTTTGAAGGCAGCACTCAGAGCGTCGCTCACGGATGCAGATTGGGTAAATAAACTGCCATGGGTTTTATTAGGGTTGCGTTCTGCGCCCAAAGAGGACTTAGACGCCTCCCCAGCGGAGCTGGTATTCGCACAAACTCTTAGGCTGCCAGGCGAGTTTTTACCAGAGCACCCAGAGCCGCCACCTCTCCCTGCTCTAGGACCGTTAGTTCGCACGGGAGCAGACACGCTTCCGGGTCCGGTTCATCACGCTTTTCCACGAGTTTTCGTCCCCATGGCTTTGAAAAATGCCGATTTCGTTTTTGTCAGGCGCGAAGCCCTAAAAGCAACGCTCAGACCTCCTTACGAAGGGCCATTTCGAGTGCTAGAGGCAGGTGATAAGCAATTTGTGCTAGATTTGGGAGACAGAAAAGAGACAGTCAGTATTGACAGACTAAAACCTGCTTTTGTCATGAAGGATGGATCTGTGCCGGTCGCAGTGGCGCCCCAATGAGGCAGGCCCCCGCAAGGGGCACATAACCACTCTCTCCCTCAGTCAACAGAGCCGAAGCAGGACGGCGCCGCAGGCAAGGCGGGGCCAACTCACAGCAGATTCGGCAGACGGTTGAAGCCCAAGCGGCGCACAGACTGAATGTTTGTATTGATTATACAGTAGCCAGTAATATGTTATTGAATTTTAGGGAATAGTCCTTTCTTCATCGTTTGGGGGGGGTTATATGGCTGTGTAGTTGTGCATGCACATGTTGGACATTGATTTAACCTCACGATGAAGGAGAGCCGGACCCCCTGTGGTGGACAGAAGATTTCCTGACCTCTGAAGGAGAGCCGGACCCCCTGTGGGGGACAGAAGACTTCCTGACCTCTGAGGTTCAAATATAGGTGTGAACAGATGGCTTCCTGACCTCTAAGGCTCGAGAGGAGAGAGGGGGGAAGTTATGTAAATAAAAGGTTAATGTAGGGGAATAAATTGATGTAGGGGGATAAAGGGAAATTCTTTGATGTGAGATGCTTTGATGTGAGATTGTTTAAAGGTGAGGACTGAGGTGTGTGTCTCCCTCTTGTTTCTCTGCTCAGGGATGAGAGCAGACTGTGGGAATGTAGCTTGAAATAAACTGGAATTAAATGCAACTCAGTTTCGTTATTCAAGGCTCCCCACACAGGCAACAATTTGTGATGATGGGACAATATAAATCTGAGTTTGGACATTGTTTGTAGTGTCCTCCAGGGGTCAGTGTTGGGACCTAAACGCCCATCACCCATCTTCTACCGCTTCATCCTTTTCGGGTCGTGGGGGGGCTGGAGCCTATCCCAGCATCTTTGGGCGAGAGGCAGGGCACACCCTGGACAGATCGCCAGTCCATCGCCAGGCCAACACAGAGAGACAGACAACCATTCACTCTCACAGTCATACCTAAGGACAATTTAGAATCCCCAGTTTGATGCCAATTAACCTAACCTGCATGCCTTTGGCCTATGGGAGGAAACCGGAGTACCCGAAGTAAACCCACGCAGACACGGGGAGAGCATGCAAACTCCATACGGAAGGGTCACCAAAGGCCAGGGGTGTAATCGAACCCGTGACTTTCTTGCTGTGCTGCCACAGTGCTAACCACTGTTTCACCATGCTGCCCCGGACCTAAACTTTTCATTTTATATGTACACTACCGTTCAAAAGTTTGGGGTCACTTAGAAATTTCCTTATTTTTGAAACAAAAGCACTTTTTTTCAATGAAGATAACTTTAAACTAATCAGAAATACACTCTATACATTGCTAATGTGGTAAATGACTATTCTAACTGCAAATGTCTGGTTTTTGGTGCAATATCTAGATAGGTGTAGAGAGGCCCATTTCCAGCAACTATCACTCCAGTGTTCTAATGGTACAATGTGTTTGCTCATTGCGTCAGAAGGCTAATGGATGATTAGAAAACCCTTGTGCAATCATGTTAGGTCTGCAATGCTGTAATTGCTGCAAATGGAGGATTCTTTGACGAAAGCAAAGTTTGAAGGAAAAAATTATTATTTCAAATACAAATCATTATTTCTAACCTTGTCAATGTCTTGACTATATTTTCTATTCATTTTACAACTCATGGTGGTAAATAAGTGTGACTTTTCATGGAAAACACAAAATAATTGTCTGGGTGACCCCAAACTTTTGAACGGTAGTGTATATAGAGAAAACATCAATATTAACAGAGTTCAAGACAATGAATTTCTAGGTGTGATCACAGATGAAAAAATTGACTGGAAACCTTACATTAAATACGTACAAGCTAAACTGTCTAGTAGAAGTATTTTAATCATGAGCAGAACAAAACACATACTGGATCAGAAATCGCTTCATCCTTTGTATTGTTCACTTTACCATATTTAAATTATTGCTCAGAAGTTTGGGGAAATACATATAAAAGTTCATCACAGCCACTTGTTATTTTACAAAAAAGAGCAATAAGATCATCCCTGGTGCTGGTTTCTGTGATCACATAAATTGTTTATTTTTACAGTCTAAAAGTTTGAAATTATTTGATCTGGTGGAAATTAAAACTGCAATAATAATGCTGGCCGTGGCACATCGGACCAGCTCTTTACCCTCTCGAGAATTCTTGAGGGTTCGTGGGAGTTTGCCCAACCAGTTTACATGTGTTTTGTGGACTTGGAGAAGGCATTTGACCGCGTCCCTCGTGGATTTTTGTGGGGGGTGCTTCGGGAGTATGGGGTATCGGGCTTGTTGTTACGAGCTATTCGGTCTCTGTACGACCGTTGTGAGAGTTTAGTTCGCATTGCCAACACTCGGTCGGAGTCATTCCCAGTGAGAGTTGGACTCCGCCAGGGCTGCCCTTTGTCACCGGTCCTGTTCATAATTTTTATGGACAGGATTTCTAGGCGCAGCCAGGGAATGGAGGGTGTCATGCTTGGTGACCACAGGATCTCATCTCTGTTGTTTGCAGATGATGTTGTCCTGTTGGCTTCATCCAGCAATGACCTACAGCTCTTGCTGGGACGGTTTGCCGCTGAGTGTGAAGCGGCTGGGATGAGAATCAGCACCTCCAAGTCCGAGTCCATGGTCCTCAGCCGGAAAAAGGTGGATTGTCCTCTCCGGGTTGGGGACAGGCTCCTGCCCCAAGTGGAGGAGTTTAAGTATCTTGGGGTCTTGTTCACGAGTGAGGGGAAAATGGAGCGAGAGATCGACAGACGGATTGGAGCAGCATCTGCAGTGATGCGGACGTTGTACCGGTCTGTTGTGGTGAAGAGGGAGCTTAGTTCTAAGGCAAAGCTGTCGATTTACCAGTCAATCTACGTTCCTACTCTCACCTATGGTCACGAGCTTTGGGTAATGACCGAAAGAACGAGATCGCGGATACAAGCGGCTGAAATGAGCTTTCTCCGTAGGATTGCTGGACTCACCCTCAGAGATAGGGTGAGGAGCTCAGTCATCCGGGAGAGGCTCAGAGTAGAACCGCTGCTCCTCCACATTGAAAGGAGTCAGTTGAGGTGGTATGGGCATCTGATTAGGATGCCTCCTGGACGCCTCCCACTTGAGGTGTTTCAGGCACGTCCCACTGGGAGGAGACCCCGGGGCAGACCCAGGACTCGGTGGAGAGACTATGTCTCCCAGCTAGTCTGGGAACGCCTTGGTATCCCCTCTGAAGAGCTGGAGCAGGTGGCTGGGGAGAGGGAAGTCTGGGCTTCTCTGCTTGAACTGCTGCCTCCGCGACCCGGACCTCCGGAAAAGCGGTAGAAGATGGATGGATGGATGGATGGATAATAATGTACAAAGTAAAGAACAATTTACAGCCAGTCAACATCCAAAATATGTTCTTTGAAAGACAAAAGAGTTATCATTTAAGGGGGAAAGGGAAGCTTTTGTGTTTCTATCTGTGGGGTTAAATTATGGAATGGATTAAATATGGAGTTAAAACAATGTCCATACATTTTGAGTTTAAAAAAAAGTACAAAAAAGAGAAATTGGATAAATACAGGGAGGATGATGATTCTGTTAATCACTAGGGTTGGTTGGGTGAAAATCTATGAAAGTCACTCATAGATTATACAATAAGAGGGAATTTGTTTACTCACTGTATTTTCATTTTTGAATTTCTATTATTTTTAAAAAGTAATAAGATTTTGAAATGAGTGACATTTGTTCATTCACATCCTTGCTCATTATGTTTCTATTGTTGTTATGGCAATGTATGTACTGCATGTATGTGTATATGTGCATGCAGATATATAGGTATGTTAATTAGCTAATGATGGGACAGGACAAGATAAGCTTTTGCTTCAATCCTGTTCTTTTTCGGACTGGATTTGAAATTTTTATTTTTATTCTTTTTTTTTTTTGTCTTGTTTGAAATAAACAGTGTCAAATCAAATATATGTACATACTCTCTGTGTGTGTGTGTGTGTGTGTGTGTGTGTGTGTGTATGTATGTATGTATATGTATATGTACTGTATATGTGTGTATGTATGTATGTATGTATGTATGTACACTAACTAAAAGTTAGGGATATTTGGCTTTTGGGTGAAATTTATGGAAAATGTAAAACGTTCACGCTACAGTGATATTGTATCATGACAGGGCATTCAAGTAGAGGCATGCAATGGTGATGTCCTCATCTCAAACAATTTATTGAAACAAAAGCCAACAACAGTGGTGGGTATACCACAACAAAAAATATCATTGTCTGAATAACTTGTCATGTGCCCTTGAGCATCAATTACAGTCTGACAACGACATCCCAGGCTGTTCACAAGTCTACTTATTGTCTGCTGAGGCATGATATTTCACTCTTCTTGAAGGGTGGCCCTCAGGTCATTGAGGTTGTGGGGTGCAGGGTAAGTGTGTATTTATCTCTGGACCATTGCCCCCACTAGGCATCGGTCATTTTAGCCGGATCCTGAGCCTTCATACATGGCTCCAGTCTGCTACTGCAGCATGTGGTTTTATTTTCATTGACAATTTTAACCTGTTTTGGAACTGTACATCATTTTATTGGAGAGACAGTATACATTCAAGCAGGCTGGGCACTTGCATTTTAACAGACAATCTATTTTATTCTGTTTCAACTGCTTCATCAGCCTGGCTGTCTCCCACTGTAAGCTCATTTCACTCACAAGTTGCGCCCTCCTCCCCACCACACTCCACCACCCCCTGCACCAGTCACCCTTCACCATCCACCTACCCTATCCCTCCTCCCCCCCCAACCCCTTCCCATTATCTCCCACAACAGATCACGCAGGATTCGGACTGGTTGAATAAACCATAAGAACCATGTCAAAATTAATTTAAATACCCAGCAAACCCCCTCACACACTAACCCTTCAACAGTCTTTATAGCTCTTTTAAATGTCCGCTCCCTTTTAAATAAATCTTTTATTATTAATAATTTGAGAATAGAACAGAATAGGCTTTATTGCCATTGTAAAGTTGTACAGCACAACGGAATTGTGGGTGCACCAGCAGGCTAATAAGTGAGAAGAATTTGAAATAAAAGCAGTTACAGAACACATGATTAACCATACGATTGAAGTAAAGGTAAAAGTAAAAATAATAAAAAGCCAATAGGTATATACACAGGTATGGTACTGGCTTCATGGGTGGAACTATGTACATAGGAGTGCGGAGTGTAGAGCACATAATAGAGTAAAATGGCCCAAGGATTATGGAAAATATGTACAGTAGTGATTTCACGGATGGGTCAATATACATGAGAGTGAGGAGTGCAACGGCAGGTGAGTTATAGTGATAATTAAAAGCTCCTCAATTCTGTGCATGTGAGTGTTCAGAGGGAGGGGGGTAAGGCCTCTGACTGTTTGCAGTTCGGATGGCCCAGGGGAAGAAACTGTTGGTCAGTCTGGAGGTGTGGGACCTGATCGATCTGAACCATCACCCAAAGGGAAGCAGGTCAAAAAGGTGGTGAGCGGGATGTGAGGGGTCTCCTGTGATGGCCTTGATCCTCCTGAGACAGGAGTCTCTGGAGATGTCTTCCAGGGAGGGCAGAGGGCTGCCGATAATTTTTTGGGTGGTGTTGATGACCCTCTGCACAGCCTTCCTGTTCTCAGCCGTGGAGCCGGCGTACCACACACCCAGATAGTAGGTGAGCACGCTCTCCACTGAGGTGTGGTAGAAGGCCAGCAGCAGCTTCTGGTCTGGGTTGTGCTTCCTCAGGACATGGAGGAACTGCAGCTGCTGCTGGGCTTTCTTCACCAGGGCCTTGGAGTTGACAGTCTAGGAAAGGTCAGAGGAGATGTGGGTTCCCAGGAACCTTAAGGCAGGGACGTTTTCTCTGCAGTCGCCATTTATTAGGGGGGGCAGAACGGGGTCCTGTCTGTTCTTCCTGAAGTCCAGAATGAGGTCTTTGGGTTTCTGGATATTCAGTTCTAGGTTTTGCTTGGCACCACAGCAGCAGATTCTCTACCTCCCTCCCTGCATGCCTTCCCATTGTCATTGGTGATGAGCCCAACCAAGGTGGTGTCGTGCGCATATTTCACGATGATTGTTATGACCCCAACTGGGCCAATGCCACAATTGCCTATATATATTATCCTGGGATCACAAATCACAAAGTCCGTTTCCACCCTGGCATCCAGGTGGACTGACCTCATCACTTTCACCCTCAGGCAAGATAGACCACACCTCATGTCCCAGGCTGGGAATTGAACTCATGACACCAGGATCCCAACCACCTTCTGCTCTACCACTGAGCCAAAGAGGAATTCCTCCCTAGCACCTTGGCTAGGAGTGGAGGTATACCCTAATGGTTCATGACCTGCACCACTGACTAATTTCCCATGGAGGGGGTCGTCACAATGATGGTGATTGGGTGGGTTGGAATACAGTCAAAGGTGTACAGAGACAACAATAGAGGGCTTAGCATGCAGCCTTGGGGGGAGCCAATGCTGATGTACAATGTTTAGGAGTGGTGGGGGCCAAGTCTTACTGTTTGTGGGCGATTGGTGAGAAAGTTCTTTACCCAGGAGCAGGTGTGGGGGGGGATCTGAATGGGGTGCATCTTGTTGATCAGGATGTCCGGGATGATGGTGTTAAAAGCTGAGCTGTAGTCCACGAAGAGCATCCTCACGTACCTCCTTGGATTCTCCAGGTGGCTCAGCACTATGTGGAGAGTGGAGGCGATGGCATCTTCTGTAAATCACGTCTCTCTGTAGGTGAGCTGATGGGGGTTGAAGGAGGGGGGAAGACAGTCCCTGATGTGCTGGGACACCAGTCGCTCAAAACATTTCACGACTACAGACGTGAGCGCTATGGGTCTGTAGTCATTCAGGCTGTCAATATCGGCCTTTTGGGGGATGGGGATGATGGTGGAGGCCTTGAGGCAGGAGGGGATGTGGCGTGCATCAAGGAGAGATTGAACAACTTGGTGAGAATCCCTGCCAGCTGGTCTGCACATGCTTTGACCACCGCTCCTGGGATGCTCTGAGTTCTGCTCTGCTCTGCGGGGGTTCACTGCTCTCAGTTGAGAGCACCTGTAGAAAGAGGATTTTAGATCATAAACTGGACTGTCCGTTTTTAACTGAGATGTGGCTGGGTACTGATGCATCAGTCGCTCTCACCGAGGCCTCTCCACCCAATTTTAACTTTTTATTTTCTACAAGGAGGGATCAGAAAAGTGGTGGAACTGCATCAATAATCTCTAGTGATTTTAATTATAAAGAAATAACATTTAGCAAGTACACTGTCACAGAGTGTAGTATGTGGATGGATGTGCTGGATGCCAGAGGTGATAATACTTGTTTTTAGGGGGGGAGTGGTTCTCCCCCTCCCCGACCTGGTCCCCTCATTAGGTGAGATGATTGGACACAGGTGTGCAGTATGGCATGGGCAGTGGAGGCAGGAGAGAAAAGCCACCCGGTGTTGCTGGATGGGAGTGCAAGCATACAGCAAGAGCAGACAGAAGACACAATGGCCAGGCATTAAAACCAAGGTGTGGGGCTTGAACAACGGCTGCTTGGCAGGTCTGTGGAGCCAGGAGAAGAGATGGGAAGGTGAGTGGAGCCGAGAGTGGCGAGAGAAGGAATGGCAGCACAGAGATGGTCCATGGGAAACTGGGGCGTGACAGTGGGCTTCACCCCTCCTTGAGCTATGTCCAATTTCCATTGCTTATTAATTAACCATACAATAGTGGACTCTGTAACAGCTGTGAACAAGTCCAAAATAACAACAGATTTTTGAGCTGCTGTCTGAACTGAGCATCCATTTAGGAGAGACAAATCCTGGTGTGATTATTTTGATTTGTGTTTATTTGCAGTGTGTGTTGTTAGTTTTGGTTTTGTTTTATAGTTTGCTCCTGCATGAATGTTTAAGCTCAGATTTTCTGGACTCTATAGACACAGCTTATAGATCAAAATTCTACAGATTCGTTGTTTTTATTTCTGTCAGTTGGAGGAAGCCAAGTGTTATGTCCACAAACTTGGTATTGAGGAGACGGACGAGAGGTTGTACTAAACACTGCTTTATTAAATAGAGAGAACACAGTACATGGAATGCACCCAGCGGAGTCATCCAGGGCAAAGAGGAGGTGCCCATGATGGCTGCCCCATAATATAGGATGGTGTGATGAAGCATCCAGAAGGCGGCGTCACCACACCGCACTTCACAATAAAACCCAATCACAACACTCCCCCCCCCATTACAAAGTACAAAAACACACACACTGAATTAAACCCACCCCAATTTGGAAACATAAACTCAAAATGCACACAAAACAAAACAGTCAAAAGTAAAATCAGAGCATAAAATGCAAAAAAACCCTAAAATAGGACCAATGGGTTGACCACCACACGGCCCACACGGCGAAGTGGGTAATTCTGCCACGTTTCTTCTTTTTCTTTTCAATACAAACCAAAAACAGCCATGCTCCTAACTAACACAGAACTAAGAACCGTCAAGCAACTTTAAGTCTCTTATGCACCATTCTCCATGCCAATGGTGGGTCAAGTAGGGAAAAACAGTTCAGCCTGAGGGTTTTTGAGGCAGCCCTTCAGGGGCCTCCCCCCTGGAGCTTTGGAGCAGGCTCGTGGCGCCCCCAATCCCCCCCCCCCCGGGGGGGCTTTGAAACACGTTCATGGCAGCCTCACCCCTGGAGCTGTCGAACCCCTGTGGTCAATCTTCATAATGCCGTGTTCCGGATCCCACACTGCGGCAACTGACTTCCGCGGAGCCTCGCCGTCTGGATCCGCCACCTGGGCATGCCATAGTCTGCTCATGTGCCGAACCGAACCGTCCATCAGCTGAAAACACATTGTCCTCAGTGGCGCCTTGTTTCCATGTGCTGTCATTGTGCTCCTGGTGGCTCTGCGTGCTCGTTCGGCTCTGGACCTCTGCCATGCTGCAGTGGTTATGCTGTCACCATGTTCACTGTGGACCCTTCACCCGCTGTCTCCATCATCGACTGCGGCTCGTCTCAGGTACAAAAGCAGTCCGGTACCTCTCCGATGTCGCTTGTTGAAATGGACCCTCCACCCGCCAACACGGTTGCTTCCAATACAGCCAGCCGAGCACAGGAACAGGAGCAGTCTGGCTCTTCCCTCCCGCTGTCTGAAGTGTACTGCTGTGCCTCAGAGCTCTCCACATGCTCGGGCCCCCCTTTTCCTGCCGTGTTAACCATGCAAGCTAATGCTGTTTGTCTGGGTAACTTCTGTGCTTGGCACCCATTTAGTCCCATGGCTAATTCCTCCTTTGCTACTAGGTGGGACGCTAGCTCCCCCGTGCTAGCTAGCTTTGTAACTTTTGGTGCCAATAGCATTTCAACCCACAGCTTCGTGCTACATGTTGAGTTTACCCAGGCCCAATGCTGCAATGTGCCTCTCAAACGCGTTGAGCCACCACGACCACAGTTTTACTGGTTCTCCTGGGTGCTCAAGAAATGACCATAGAGGTGCCAAGCATGCCCCCATGGTTTAATCCTCAGTCACCAAATGTTATGTCCACAAACTTGGTATTGAGGAGGCGGATGAGAGGTTGCACTAAACACTGCTTTATTAAATAGAGAGAACACAGTACATGGAATGTGTTATGTATGGTAAAATACCTTGGGTGAAGGATAAGGCAAGATGACTGGACGAACACAGCTTTATTGATATTGTAAAACACCGGTAACATGGTAGGCACCAGGCAGAGGGCAGCGGTCGAAGAGGCCACAATATGGATGCCCTCTGGTATTTATAGGGCAGTGCAGTGATGTGACAGGAAGTGCACATCACTGCACCACACTTCACAGTAAGGTGCTGGAACTCAACATCACATTTCCTCCCCCCCTTTGAAAAGTCCAAAACCATACACACAATTAAGACCCTCCCCAATTTGGGACCCGAATCACACACTAACATAACGAAAACCAATGTACTAAAATGGCCTAACACATTCACACAACAAGACCTAAAATAGGGCTGACAGATGGACTACTGAACAGCCTCATGGCGGGGTGGATTATTCTGCCACCCAATAAACTAAAGAAAAAGAGTCCATACATAAACTAAAATCACTGCGGGCTCCTAAATTAAAACACTAATATACAAAATAATCCCATTTTCCAACATACATACCGTACATAAGAACATCAGAATTATCAACACAAATTTACAGCACTGTTCCTTCGGCAGGAGGAGTAGAACCGGCATGGGGGGGCCCAGGGCAGCCCCTCAGCAAGCGCACCCCTGGAAGCAGCAGGCCCTCGGCACGATGGCTGATCTTCCGGACAAAAGCGCCTCTCTTCTTCATCACCGACACTCGCTCTCGTCCAGCCCCGTCACCTGAAGCCTTTTCCCGGACACGCCAAAACTGATTGGCGTGCCTCACCGAGCCATTGGACAGCTTGAAGTATGCTGCTCCCAGCTTAGCCCCTATGCGTACACACCTATGATGTTTAGTTGGCTGTCATCTGGCCTATCTTTGCCGTGGACGTTTTTCACCCTGAATCCGAAACAAGTCCATAGCCTTCAGCGGGGCTCTGCTCGGCCTGAAATTGTGCTGCTGAGCACACGGTTCTACCGTGCTTGTCGGTCTGGCCCCGACCTCTTCTAAAACCGTCGTAGCGTTCACCGTCATAACTGCAGACCCTCCATCCCCATGCGCCCAAGCTCCTGAGGCATCTGGGGCTATCACATTGGTGTCGCTTGCCAGCACAGGCACCTCGCCACCACGCTCGGTACCCCCCTCTGCCATTTCCCGAGCGCCGGCACTGAGATCCTCCTGCACTGAACCTGAGTGAGGCTGGTACTGCTTGACCGCCATGGTGTCCGTTAGCTCTTTGTCCCACACCGACCACTGGAACTGAAGGGTCCCACTGGCCACAGCCTGACCATTCCTCCCCAGCATCATCTTTAATGGCAAAACCCAGTCCGTAGAACAAGTCACAGCCCATGATGTTATCACCTCGGGCCATCACGTGGAATGTGAAGTCAATCATCGTTGCAGACTTGTATCGAACTGTTAACTCCAAATTCCCAACCGTGTTGAGCCCGCCACCTCCATAACCATAAATCGGAGCTGGGTTACGCCTAATCCTGTAGTGGGGGAAAACCTTCCTCACCTTGGCCCAATGAAAGCAAGGAACACTCCGCGCCCATGTCGAGCAACAGCGGCACCTTCACACCCTCCAACTCCACTGTGCAAGACGTGTACCCGTTGGTGCTCGGGGACACCGTGTGGATGGTTGTCGGGAGCGGGTGGAGTGATTTATTCCGTGGGCTCTCCAGCTCAGATACACGGCACACTCTAGCATAATGGTTCAAGCATTAATATCTGCTACACTGCTTCCCTCTAGCCAGGCAGTCCTTAGCCTTATTGCAGTGAGTTGCGGACCCACAACCCTTGCAAAGGGGTTTTCCCAGGGCAGACCTTTGGCTGGCAGCATTGGCTTCTGTAGTGTCGTCATCCAAGCTATCCTCACTATCCAGGTCCGCAACATTTGCCGTGGCAGGAGGCTCTGTCGGCCGCTGTGACTGGTGCCACTTTAGCTCTGAAGCTAGAGTGTATGCGGCCTCAAACTGGAGAGCTAGCTCAACAGCTCTGGCTAGTGTTAAATCACTGGCCACCGTGAGTAGCCTAGCCTGCAATGCAGCACTACAAAGGCATTTTTCCACTAGCCCAGCAGACCTCGGCACGCCTCGATTCACTTCAATACGGTTCGGCACGCTTTTGTCTCCATTACAACCGTGTTAAGCTGGGGTGGGTGGGATTTCTATAACAGCGAGGCAGCGCCACACTCCCATGACGTAGAACACGCGACCCAAGCAAAACATAACACATACAGCTGTACAAGGCCACTCCTCGGTCTGTGGCTTTTTTCACCGTAAACGCCAAAAAGGACCGCCAGACAAGGGTACAGGCAGTGAGATGAAACACTCTGGAATTAGTTCTGCAGCTTCTGGGAGAGCCAAAGGCGTGAGGATACAAACTAGGTCAAATATGACGGTAAGCTAATGTTGCTAATGCTAGTTTGCTATAAGTACGTCGTACTACACTTTAATGTCTGCAAGTTATCGCTGTTAGGTACTAAAATATGTATGCTGTGTGTGTTTCAGATGGCTCTGTTGTGGGGAAATTACTGCTTCATTCACTCTGGGCATTCAGCACAGCCTGTCACGGATGTCATCAGCCTGTCACTGATGTCAGCACAGCTTCACAAACGATCAGTGGTTGTAGAGCTTAAGAATGTCTGTAGAAAAGTTTATTTCCTGTACAACAAATTGCTCTGATCTGCTTGAAAATCATGGAGAGACTGTTGAGACATCATGGACGTACCTGCTTCAGCTGCAGAGTCTGAGGTGGTGTCATAGAAAAAAATGATCAGCTGACACAACTTGATCGCCAGGTTAATAACTATATTAGCCACAAAATATATATTCAAAAAGTAAACTTTACTGAGTTAGGTATAATAAGATATATTTGACAGTTATCATGCATTTTAGGCCAAAACAAACTTGATCTAGGATTAAAAGCAATTAAAATAATGCAGTCACAAGGTTACATGGAAAATACTTGATTTACTAGATACATGTACTGGAGAAATATATATATTCTCTGCATCAACAATGTACTAGACATGCATTCATGTCGTATTGCACTGGGAATTGCACTGACAATAAACCTCTGAAGTTTTTGCAGATGTCTCTTTTGTTATATGTGAAGGTTACCACCATGTGGCATAAATTAAATACTGAAAGATTGAAAAAGCTAAGAATAATCCAGCAGTTTGAGAAATCACTTTTGGTTTGGTGTAAATCTGTCAACAGAATTATTAACCATAAAGCAGTTTGTGTTAAAATGTTAAATCCCATTAAAACTAATCCGGGGGCTTCCAATCATGTGTCATGGGGGGCCAAGACCCTGCAGGTTCTCTTCTACCCAATCTCTTCGGCAGGTGTTCTCACTGATTAGTCAATTCAATTCAATTCAATTCAACTTTATTTATATAGCGCCATTTCACAACAACAGTCATCTCATAGCACTATCAACTGTAGGGGGGACCCCCACAGTTGCAGAAAGACCCCAGCAATCAGGCGATCCCCTGTGAGCAAGCACTTGGCGACGGTGGAGAGGAAAAACTCCCTTTTAACAGGAAGAAACCTCCAGCAGAACCAGGCTCAGGGAGGGGCAGTCATCTGCTGCGACTGGCTGGGGGGTGAGGGGATAGAGAAGAAGAAAAGAACAGACATGTAGAGAGCAAACAGCACGATGGGGACTCAATCTATGGGAGAGAACAAACAAATGTTAATGACCAGCAAAAAAAAAATATTTCATAGAGAGTGAGGAAAGGAGTGAGGCCCAGTGCATTACTGGAGGTCCCCCGGCTGACTAAACCTATTAGCAGCATAACTAAGGGAGGGTTCAGAAACACATGATCCCTCCCTAATTGTAGGCTAGATCAAAAAGGTAGGTTTTAGCCCTATTCTTAAAAACAGAGATCGAGTCTGACTCCCGAATCCAGATTGGCAGCTGATTCCACAGGAGAGGAGCTTGATAACTGAAGGCTCTGCCTCCCATTGTACTTTTGGAGATTCTAGGTATTACAAGTAATCCTGCATTTTGGGAGCGTAGTGCTCTGTTAGGATGATACGGTAGTATCAGATCTTTTAAATAAAAAGGAGCCTGATTGTTTAAAGCTTTGTAAGTAAGAAGAAGGATTTCAAACTTAATTCTAAACTCTATGGGAAGCCAATGAAGGGAGGCCAGAACCGGAGAGATATGATCTCTCTTTCTAGTACTTGTTAAAACTCTTGCTGCAGCATTTTGGATCAGCTGAAGACTTTTTAAAGATGTTTTAGGACAACCTGATAATAAAGAATTACAATAATCTAATCTCGAGCTAACAAAAGCGTGGATCAGCTTCTCAGCATCACTCTGAGACAAGATGCTCCTAATCTTGGCAATATTACGCAAATGATAGAAGGCAGTCTTAGAAACAAATTTAATATGTGAATTGAAGGACAGATCCTGATCAAAAATAACTCCAAGGTTCCTCACAGAGCTATTAAGAGAAAGAGTAACTGCATCCAAACTGAAAGTTTGATTTGGAAAGGAATTTCTAAGGTTTTTTGGACCAACAAGAATGACTTCAGTCTTATCTGAATTTAATAGCAGGAAATTACAAGTCATCCAAGCTTTGATTTCCTTAAGACAGGCTTCTAACTTGGCTAATTGATTAGTATCATCTGGCTTCATTGACAGGTATAATTGTGTGTCATCTGCATAACAATGAAAATGTATACAGTGCTTTCTAATAATGTTGCCTAACGGAAGCATATATAAACTAAAAAGAGTAGGGCCTAGCACAGATCCCTGTGGAACTCCATGACTAAGCTTTGAGCTGAAAGAAAACTCATCATTTACATGAACAAACTGGAACCTATCAGATAAATAAGATCTAAACCACTGCAACGAAGTTCCATTAAGTCCAACATAGTGTTCTAATCTATCAAGTAGAATATTATGATCAATAGCATCAAAAGCTGCACTAAGATCTAAAAGGACAAGTACAGAAACTAGTCCATTATCAGATGCAATGAGGAGGTCGTTAGTGACCTTCGCTAAGGCTGTTTCAGTACTATGATGGATTCTAAACCCAGATTGAAACTCTTCAAGTAAACCATTTCCCTGCAGGTGGTCAAATAATTGCGTAGCAACAACTCTTTCTAAGATTTTTGAAATGAAAGGGAGATTAGAGATTGGTCTATAGTTAGCTAAAGCTCCTGGATCTAGCGTTGGCTTTTTGAGTAAGGGTTTAATTACAGCTGTTTTAAAAGCCTGCGGTACATGGCCTAAAGTTAATGAAGAATTGATTATATGAAGAATAAGGCTACCAATAAGTGGGAAGACTTCTTTAAATAACCTGGTAGGAATAGGGTCTAAAAGACAAGTTGAAGGTTTGGATGAAGAAACTATTTTGTCTAACTCACAAAGGTCGATTGGAGTAAACTCATCAAGACAGACATCGATAGAAGGAGTTGTAATAGTTACAGTATTTAAGTTAACTGTGGGAAGAATCTGATTGATTTTATCTCTGATGGATGAAATTTTATTATTGAAAAAGTTCATAAAGTCCTGACTAGTAAGCTCTAAGGGGATGCTAGGATTGACAGAGTCCTGACTCTTTGTCAACCTGGCTACAGTACTGAAAAGAAACCTGGGGTTATTCTTGTTCTCTTCTATTAGTGCAGAGTAATAACTCGTTCTAGCTTTTCTAAGAGATTTTTTATAAATTAAAAGATGATTTCTCCAAGCTAAATAGATTTCATCTAAATTAGTAGAGCGCCATTTTCTTTCTAATTGACGAGTCTTCTGTTTTAAGCTACGAGTTTCTGTGTTGATCCAAGGAGTTAAAAATCTCTGATTAGACTTTTTCTTTTTTAAGGGGGCCACCAAGTCTAGAGTCTGATGCAGAGAAGCTGAAACACTATCCACCATGTTATCAATTACAGAAGGAGCAAGCTGTCTATAGCTTATTTTCGTTGTGTTGACACATGGCATAGAGGAAACAATCTGCATAAGTTTGGAAACAGCATCATCTGAGAGGCATCTACTGTGATAATATTTTTCTTTAGGAGCCAAATAGTCAGAAATAGTAAAATCAAAGGTTAACAGACAATGGTCTGACAGTACAGGATTATGAGGAGACACTACAAGATTTTCTATTTCTATGCCATATGTCAGAACAAGGTCCAATGTATGGTGGAGGTAATGAGTAGAATTTCCTACTTTCTGAGAAAACCCAATCGAGTCTAATATTGAATTAAAAGCCACATTAAGGCAGTCACCATCTACATCCACATGTATATTAAAGTCCCCTACTATAATTATTCTATCAGATTTCAGCACTAAATCAGCTAAGAAATCAGCAAATTCGGATAAAAATTCTGAATAGGTTGATGGGGGACGATAAACTATGGCAAATAAAATTGTGTTTAACCTGAAATTGCTAAAGTACCCAACACTGAGGACCAGGCCCTCAAAGGAATTATAACATGTTTTTTGCTTTACATTAACTAGTAATTTGGAATGGTAAATTGTTGCTACTCCTCCTCCACGACCAGAACTTCTGGGATTTTGACAGTTTAAATAACCAGAGGGAGTTGATTCATTTAAACCAACATAATCCTCTTGTCCTAACCAAGTGGAAGAAGTTCAGTGGAAGAAGTTCAGTGGAATCTGCTGTTGAAGACACTGGTTGGAGGTAAAGCCTGCAGGGTCTTGGCCCTCCATGGCACATGATTAGACACCCCTGCCCAAACCCATTATGATGAAGAGCAGATGCTAATATGACCCAGAATTCCTCCATATACTGGTACTGTCACTAAAGTATGCAGGGTCTTCTGTACAGTCTTCTAACAATATGGTCTTCAGTTATTAAAATAATTGTTTTGGTTACTTTTTTCTTAAAAATGAGCCATTATTTTCAAGGTCACGATAAATCCTTTGTACAGTTGACTCTTTTCCCACCGGTGTCTTAACAGACAAAACAGAAAATCATGATGCAAACACATAAGTCACTAAATTGTTTATTACAATCAGCAGCAAATTCCAGATTATTCAGAATATGCAAAATTCAAACTGTAAAAAAAAACCTGGAATGGTCACACACGGCAGCCACGCTGCCTCACTGAGAAGCAACTGGATTGGCCCATTGTCCTGGTTCAACAGATCTTCAGCCTGTATCTCTGTAAATAGTGAGGCAAGGTCCAGTTGGGGTGGACATTTTCCCTCTTGCCAGGACAAAAGACAAATGGGTGGTGGTTAATTAAAGCAAGTTTAAAACTTATTTGGGAAATACACTTGTTGCTAAAAGCCAGTGGTGGAATGTGAATTAATGAATGAATCTTTATTTCGGATTGATTAAAAGTAAAGATTAAAAGAAAATAGAATAATATAACAAAGGGGAAAAAATCTAACAAGGTCAAATTAAACAATAACTCTGTATATATATAATATATACAGTTCAACATAAGTTATCTGAAATGGGAGATGGCTGAAGCTGCAGCTTATATTGCCCACCATATTTCATCCAAGAATTCAAAAGAAAAACAAAACAGGAGGGATTACAATTTGAATGTGACAATAAAGTACTTTGTTGTTGTATTTAACCACAATTTTCATGTAGCTGCGCTTCGGTAGATTTTACAAGGGCTGGGTTACATTTAAAATCATCTCTTTTTACTGTGGCCTCAGCAATCAGAATGAATTAATACATTCACTTGAATGGAATCTAGTACTTTAACTGAAGTTGTGCATCACCAAGTGTGGAGTCGCTCAGTCAAAATATGAAGTTTTTATCAATAAAAGTTTGTCTTGTCTGTAAAAGTGTCTCTTCTTGCCCTGGCTTCATGTGTGGGTGGTGTTTTGGACTAGCATTGCTAAAATATAAAAGGAAGCACTACAATGGGTCTCGAATATTTGTAATGTGTTCTGTTACTGCATGAGTTTATTGATGATAGACTATAAACTACACATATAAAGTAAATTATATTGATGACTGAACATCTCACATTCGCCAAAACATACAGTTATGAACATAACTCACAATGGATCACACAAGTGATTTGACAAAAAAATAAATACATCAACAAGCGGCTTATTTTACAGTTGATGTGCCATATTCACACAATCAAACAAATCGCATTTCAGTCCCTTTTATATTAAGTGGAAATTGTGCTACTTTGTTTTTGACAATTTACCTATAAAAGCAAAGGATTTTAGTACGTTCCACAGTGGCGAGGTCCGTTGTTGAGCGGCTGATTTCCTCCTGCCTAGATGAACGACAGAAATGGATGATGGTTAGTTTCAAGCAAGTTCAACACTTATATAGGCACATCTCAAAAATTAGAATACCATGAAAAAATTCAATATTTTTTTCACTCATTTCAGAAAGTGAAACCCATATATAGATTCATTACAGGGACAGTGATATATTGCAAGTGTTTATTTTAATATTGATGATTACGGCTACAGCCCATATTAACCAACACCTCAGCGGCCAACATTTATATTTAAAAACTATTTTTTAAAGTTAATTTTATGTAATATTCTAATTTTTTTGCCAAATTGAAATTGGAGTTTTCAGCGGCTGTAAGCCGTAATCATCAAAATTAAAATAAATAAACGCTTGAAATATATCACTGTCTGTGTAATGTTTAAAGTGGTGGGATGTGACAAAAATGCCCTGGCTTCATGTGTGGGCGGTGTTTTGTACTAGCATTGCTAAAATATAAAAGGAAGCACTACAATGGGTCTCAAATATTTGTAATGTGTCCTGTTACTGCATGAGTTTATTGATGATAGACTATAAACTACACATATAAAGTAAATTATATTGATGACTGAACATCTCACATTTGCCAAAACATACAGTTATGAACATAACTCACAAAGGATCACACAAGTGATCTGACAAAAAAATAACTACATTAACAAGCGGTTTATTTTACAGTTGATGTTTGTTGATGTTTAAACACTTGAAATATATCACTCTGTGTAATGAATCTATATAATATACGGATTTCACTTTCTGAAATGAGTGACAAAAAATATTGAAGTTTTTCATGACATCCTAATTTTTTGGAGATGTAACTGTATTCGGGAAATACACCTGTGAAATTCAGTGGTGGGACGTGACATGCTTCATTTCCCTGACAAGCACTGCAGGATCCACAGAATAGGTGTGTGTGTCTATTCTGATGCTTTAGAAAATTATATGAATGACTTTATAAATCACTGGTTTGAAAAAGCAATTTTAATATGACGAGATTTCGGCTCGTGTGGTCCATTTCACCAGTATCCACAACAGGGAGGCTAAACCCTGGCATGTGGAAACACATTCTAGCATTAAATTGCACACAATTTAATGCGCAGCACAAAAGTGCAATACAAAACAAAAAACAGGACTTTAACCGGGATTAATATATTTCATTGTTTTGCTCTCACAAGCGAATATTTAGGAGAAAACAAGCGCGAATCAGCAGTTGGTACTAGCTAGCTACTAGCAAAAAAAACGTTAGCTAAAATGAGTTAGCCAGCACAAAACGGCGCTGTATGGCTCAAAAAAAGTGAGCTTACCACCAACAGGATAAATAAGCAAACAGATGCACATTATTACAAATCACTCACCATCGATGGTTCTCTCACGATCGTCTTCAGCTTGCCCATAGTCCGGTTTCTATGCTGGCCAGCCATATGGGTCCGGGTCACTCCTCACTGTGGATCTGCCACCAAGCAGAGAAAACTCCGCACCTCTTCGTTGGACCACGGTGTAGAGTTCCGCAAAACCTACAACGCTGTCTGTATTAATATCGTATTTACTCCGTGGCCGAGTTAGTCCGTGAAATATTGCATATGGCGGTCGTGTATCAGAAGATGGCGAAGAGGGTCACTTTCGTGATGTTAAGACCTGACCAATCAGCGGCGACCAGTCTTTTAATGTCACAACACGGCACGACTCGGCACGACTGGACCCTGCCCTTGAGTGAGGCCGAGAATCGCTGCTGTTAAACCGTGTTGGGGCTAGTGGAAAGACTTACAAAGCATGCTGAGCTGTCCTGTGGCATGCTAATCCGTGCTAGTGGAAAAGGCCCTCAAGTGTGCTCCGCAAGCTGGCTTGAGAGAGCTGATGAGCTGAATCTGTTCTGTAATAGGTTCAGCTCACCATCTGTCACCCCCACAACACAACCAGACCATCACACACCCCTCCCCCCTCACTCTCCTGTGCAGCACCTCCCTAACCCCCTCCTTTAAGGTATCAGTACCAGCCTCCCTCACATTACTGTGACTACAGATCAGGTTAAGAAACAGCTGGAGAGACTCCATCAGTGGAAGGCTGTGGGCCCTGATGGCATCTCTGCCAGGATCCTGAGGACCTGTGCCAACCAGCTATCTCCTGTACTGAAACACCTGTACAACCTGAGCATGAGTCTGGAGAGAGTACCGGTGCTGTAGAAGACGTCCTGCCTGGTTCCTGTCCCCAAGAAGTCGTCTCCATTTGACCTGAATGACTATCGACCAGTTGCTCTTACATATCATGTGATGAAGGTCCTGGAGAGACTGGTCTTAGCCCACCTGAGGATGCAGGTGAAGACCTGGCTAGACCCTCTGCAGTTTGCATATCAGCCCTATTTAGGAGTTGAAGACGCTGTCATCTACCTGCTGCAGCGAGACCATTTCCACCTGGATGGCGGAGGAAACACAGTGAGAATCACATTCTTTGATTTCTCCAGTGCGTTTAACACCGTCCAGCCACTGCTGTTGGGTGAGAAGCTGCAGGTGATGGGGGTCAACAGCTCTGTGATTTCATGGATTACTGACTACCTGACACGCAGGCTACAGTTTGTCCGGCTGGACAGTGTCTTGTCTGATGTAGTGGTTTGTGATACAGGAGCTCCACAGGGGACTGTGCTTTCTCCTTTTCTATTCACATTATACACAACTAGCATTCAGTACAACACCGAGTCATGCCACTAACAGAAATTCTCTGATGACTCGACTGTTGTTGGGTGTATAAGAGGGGGAGAGGAGGGGGAGTACAGGGCACTGGTAGACAGATTTGTGTAGTGGACCAAGCAGAATCACCTGAGGCTGAATGTCAGCAAGACCAGAGAGATGGTGATTCAATTCAGGAAGAAGAAGACACCTTCACAGCCATTGCAGATTAGGGGGGGGGATGTGGAAGTAGTTGAGGTCTACAAATTCCTGGGTGTCATGATTAGCATTGGACTGGTCTGGAAATCTAACACCGATGCTACGTACAAGAAGGGGATGAGCAAACGTTCTACCTGAGGAAGGTAAGATCCTTCAGCATGTGCAACAGGATGCTGGAGCTTTACTATCAGGCTGTTGTCTCCAGCACTATCTGCTTTACTGCTGTCTGTTGGGGTAGCGGCATCAGAGCCAGCGACACCAACAGACTTGAAAAGATTATCAAAGGGGCTGGCTCTGTAATTGGTCTCAGGCTGGAAACCTTTGAGACTGTGTTGGAGAGGAGGACACCAAACAAACTGTGATCCATCATGGACAATCCTGATCACCCCCTCCGCCACACACTGGACAGACAGTGGAGCACTTTCTCCAGCAGGCTGCTACAGCTTCACAGCCAAATGGTCAGGTACAGGAAATCTTCCCTGCCACATGTCATTTCACTGTACAATAACTCACTCTGATGTTGAATTCTGGTCATATCTATGCTGCCATACTGCACCTTACAGTCTAATTGGTGCCTCACATTGCACCCTGTGCCTCATAGATGGAAATTAGTGTGAACACTATAATCTGGTACAGAGTATATTTACCCTGTGTTTAATGTGTTTTTTTTTTCTTTCTGTACATTGTCCCTGATAAACCAATAAACTAAGCTAAACTAAACCAATAAATAGTCCTGCATTGTACAGCGAGTACGATTCATGTATCTATATAGGTCATCATCTATTCATCTGCAATGTATATAAGTTATTTATGCAGTTTTTCTTTCCATGGGTAAACTGTCATGTGTGAGGGAAGGACTGGACCCACTCGCTGGAAGTTTCACAGATTTATTAAGTGCTGGCCACACTGGCACAACATGAGTGCATAAACAGAAATAAACGGTGCTGCTTGGAAGCGCAACTAAAAGGCAAACTGACGGGCAAGATACAGACAGGACTCACAGGGCAGAAACGTGTAGTTCACGCAGCATGACTAAACAGACTTGGACAGAACAGAAGCATGTAAACACACCAAACGACTAAAACAGACTAAGGCAGAACAGAAGCCTGTTATCATGCCAAAATGACTCAAAAGAACCCAACAGAACCAGAGTTAAACACCCCTTAAATACCTACAACACAATCAAGGAAACACAAGACAGGTGGAGACACTGATCACTGACAGCTGAGGCATCTGTCAGTGACAGAGGGGCTGCACACACACACAGGGAGACACAGGCCGAATCTCAATCTCCTCCCTTGCAGACTCGATGACTTTAGGCGCATTCATATGAAGTGAAGGGCTGTCCCAATCTGAAATCAATGGTGGCTGACTGATCACTTGCTGACTTCATCAGCCCTTAAATGAGCCCTTATCCAAAGTTAAGGTAAGGGAATTACCTATAGTTCAGGGCACCAAGCCGAGATTTCTCAAGAATAAGCTCCTGATTGGTCACCTGTTCATGACTGACCACCCCTTCACCCCTGCTCCACCCCACAAAAAACAAACAAAAAAATACATGCAAACATAGAAGCATGGAAGGAACAACTTCAAACATCACTAAAAGGAAGATGTTTACATGTAAGTATAATGTAGCTCACTGGTCTGCAGTGTGTCTATAGATGCATAATGTATATTTTTTTAATTTACAAACAGGAAGCAATGAACAAATATTACAGTTTATTGAGCTTTTTATTCAACATGACTCCAAATTCCCGTGCCACAGAAACAGATCTGCTCAATGTTTCAAGTAAGTATTCAGCTGGTATGTTGATTGATTATTGATTATGATTATTTAGTAAGCCAGTAGATGACTATAACTAAGGATTTAAGATTTAACACATAATGTATAAAAAAAGGATAAATAAATAATTAAATAATAAATATACTATAGTGCAGACATTATTTAGCAACTATTTTGTGTAATTTTCATAAAAAATACAATTATTTTTTTCATAATTACCTCTCTTTCACTCTGTATGGCTAGTGCCTGCAAGATATTTAAATCAGGCAGTTGATTCCTTCTATTCCTTGGCCTTGAAGGTAAAATCATTCTTAAAATAAAAAGTCCGAATCCCACAATACAAAGCAGCATGTTTGTCATACACCGTTGTCAAGGTAGGGTGACATGCCATAAAGTGTCCCATTCCTTTTATACCATTTCAAGTCCTTGCAGACTCACACACTCACACACTACTAATGGATGCTGCCTAAGTCTACAAGGACTCAAGGCTTGAGGGCTTAGGGATGAGACTGCGATTCGGCCACAGACACAAGCAGGGAACCAGGGGGAAACATGACCGACATACAATGACAGACAAGAATTGAATCTAAAACATAGATAATCACAAAACTAAACAGAATAGAATCCAACAAATAATGATAAACACAGAAAATACAGAAAATACAAAAGTAACTTGAAACGAGGACAAAGGACCAACCCTCATCCTGACAAAATCCCTTTTTCTTTTATGCTGTGTGTGTTTCTGTCGTTTTGCTCGTCTACGGTCATGCTACTGTTACATTGCAATTTCCCAGTTTGGGATCGATCTATCTATCTATCTATCTATCTATCTATCTATCTATCTATCTATCTATCTATCTATCTATCTATCTATCTATCTATCTATCTATCTATCTATCTATCTATCTAATGTCACAATTACTTATCTTACTGTGAATTATTAATACTTATGAATATATGTCTGCTTGACTGTATTTTGGTGTTGTTTTATTCTTCTAGTCATCTTAACTGCCTCGTCTTTTTTATCAGCAAACTATCTTATTATTTATCAGTGACTTTTTATCACCCTGTCCGGGCTCTGGCATTTCCTTGTGGAGGGTTGTACCTGTTTTCTGGCTGTGGGGCGCTGGCCTGTGGTTGCCCTGGTCTGCCTGGCAGTGGGGGTCGTGTGCTGCGGTGCCACGTCTGTCGTGTCGACCCCTTGGGTTGGACTTAGGGGGTCTCAGAGGGGGTGTTCCAATAGCCATGGACTTGGCACTTCCCTTGCTGGTGATGGCTCCCTAGTGATGGTGATTCCATACTTGGATCCTTGGTGCCCAGCCTTAAGCTTTACACTGATGAAAGTTTCTTTGTGTGTGTGTGTGTGTGTGTGTGTGTGGGTGTGTGTGGGTGTGTGTGTGTGTGTGGGGGGCAAATTGTGTTTTATTTCAATGTGTGAAGCACTTTGTGTTGCATCCTTTTGCATAAAAAGTGCTATATAAATAAAGCTTTGATTGATTGACTGATTGATTTATGACTGGATTAATGATGTTATTTAGGTAGTATCGGCTTGTCACTGTACCATTCACAAGATGTAGAGCAGTTCTGTATTGACTAGACACAACTGCCCAGACTGTAACATGGTGACAACAGTGGCTGATGCATAGCGCTCTCCTTGACGTCTCCAACATCGTTGGCGGCCATCATTTCTGTTCAACGTGAATCGACTTTCATCAGAGAACAGCACTGAGGCCCACTGGTCCCTTGTCCAGCGTAAATGCTCCCTGGCCCATGCAAGACAATGACGCCTGTGCCTGGTGGTGTGGTCATGTACCCTCGCAGGTCATCTAGCATGCAGACCACATTGATGTAATCGGTTTTGAATGGTCTGACATGACACTTGGGTGCCTCTCACCTCCCTTAAATGTGCCTGTCATTTATCATCCGGTTCCGCAGGGCACTATTCATAATGAAGTGGTCATCAGTGTGGAATGTGGCCAAAGGACGTCCACTTCTATGCCTTTCTGTGACTCTTCCAGTCTCTGTATCTCTGTTGCAACCTGCTAATGAAACTCTGTCACACTCGAAGCTCAGTGGCCACTTTGCTGGTGTGGCCCTGCTTGTAAAAAGAATATTAAAAAAATATATGTTTTCTGGTATTTGTTAATTGTTCAGTGGTGTTTCATGGCACTCTTCCAGAATGATCCTGTTGGTAAGACAGGGAAAAGAAATTTCAGCATTTAGCAAAGAACACACAGACACATGCAGAATTATATTGAGATATTTGTAAATGTATCACAAATAAACATTTAAGATTGGTGTAATTAAGAAATAATTGATGATGAAATCAAAGGAAAAGAAGTGGCTATTGTAGGTGCATCTAGTATCTGGAAATATAAAAAATATTCTTCAAATAAGAAATAATCCTGTTCAAGTCGGATGATGTCTGCAAATCATAAAATAACTAATCCAGAAGCGGTTGACACTTTGAATAAAAATATTGTTACATGTCTATTTCTTTATTTCTTTATTTTACAAAATTAAACGACTGAATGAGCATCCTCCAAGAGTGGTGATTCCAGAATTTTTGCCAGGGGTTTTATCTGGAAATATAAAATATGACTGCTGTCTGCCAATCACAAGATAATAATCAATCTAAAAAAATAGATCACCATCTGCTGACCATAGTGGCACAGGAATTAAGGTAACAGGAATTGCTTAAGCACATAAAAAAGGTTATAAAAGGCTTAATAACAGAATTATATAGCCATATACACAAGTAATTACATTGTCTGTCCTTCTGTCTGTATTTAGCATGCTGTGGATCTGATGGATAAAGTTTATACTTTGCACATTTGTTAAAAAGGCAGAGTCTTTTATACTCACATTCTTCTCTGGATTTATAACTTCCTGTCACAAGGTCTGGTAATCTGGTTTTGGATTTCAAAAGGACTAAGGAGGAAAGGTGTGGGCTTGGTTCATTCATGTCTGAACGACAAAAGAAGTGAGTGCAACTAGTCAGCCGTATTTCATTAGCTTGGTCAAAAATGAAAGTGGAGAAAAGAAATTGGTAAGAAAAGAAAAATTGAGCAGATTTGATTGTTTTTTTTAATGTTTTATTTGAAAGAAAACAATGAATTTTGGTGGTTTTATCATTCAAAGCTTTGAAACAAGATAACAAATACTTTGTTTTTTTTTTCCTTTTACCTTTTTTTTTTTGGTGGTGAAAAAAACAGATTATCCAACAGTACCCAGACCTAAAGTCATGTTTAGCGACAAAGAGAAAAGGGAAGGTAGAAGTGTGGAGGTGAGAGTAGGGACTTTAAATGTAGAAACTAAAACTGCTACAGGGAGAGAGTTGGCTGATGTGAGGGAGAAAAGAAATGTAGATGTGTACAAGAAACCAGATAAAAGGGAAGCAAGGCCAGGAGCATTGGAGGCGGATTCAAACTGTTCCTTGTGCTCCAAAAGGTTAGGAAGTTCCCTCAATGTGGCCAACATTAGAAATAAGAGAAGAATATAAATAGTGAAAATAGAGTTTTTTTGATAACAGAGTTTGCAAGCACTGAATACACTGATACAGGGCTATCCAACCATGGCAAATTGGAATGGTGGTTCTCTTCAAGAAGGGGGACCAGAGGGTGCGTTCCAGCTTTAGAGGGATCACACTCTTCAGCCACCCTGGGAAGGTCTCTGCCAAGGTTCTGGAGAGGAGAATCCGTCTGTTGGTCAAACCTCAGATTCATAAGAAGCAATATGATTTTTGTCCTGGTTGTGGCACACTGGACCAACTCTATACACTCTCAAGGATCATTGATGGTCCATGGGAGTTTGCTCAACCAGTCTACATGTGTTTGTTGACTTGGATAAAGCATCTGACCATGGCCGTCATGGTTTCTTGTGGGGGTGCTTTGGAAGTGTAGGGTATCAGGCTTGTTGCTATGAGCTATCCGGTCCCTATATGACCATTGCGAGAGTTTGGTTCTTATTGTCAACAGGTAAACTTGTTCTCAGTGAAAGTTAAACTCCACCAGGGCTGCCCTGTCAGGGCTGTCACTGATTCTGTTCACCATTTTTATACAGGATTTCTAGGCACAGCCAAAGAGCAGAGGGTGTCATGTTTGGTGGCCAAAGGATTTCATCTCTGCTGTTTGCAGATGATGTGGTCTTGTTGGCTTCATCGAGTGATGTCCTACAGGTCTTACTGGGGCGGTTTGCTACTGAGTGTGAAGCAGCAGAGATGAGAATCAGCACTTGTAAGTCCAAGTCCATTGTCCTCAGCCAGAAAGTGGTGGGTTGTCCTCCCTGGATCAAGGAAGAGCTTCTGCCCCAAGTGGAGGAGTTCAAGTATCTTGGGGACTTTTTCATGAGTGATAGAAGAATGGAGTGGGAAATAGATGGATTAGAGCAGCATCTGTAGTGATGCGGACATTGTACTGGTCTGTCTTAGTGAAGAGGGAGCTGAGCTTTAAAGCAAAGCTGTCAATTTACTGGTCAGTCTACATTCCTACTCTCACCTATGGTCATGAATTATGGGTTATGACTGAAAGAATGAGATCATGGATACAAGTGGCTTAAATGAGCTTTCTCTGCAGGGTTGCTGCACTCACCCTTAGAAATAGAGTGAGGAGCTCAGTTAGTCGAAAGCGGCACAGAGTAGAGCTGCTGCTTCTCTACATCAAAAAGAGTAGGTTGAAGTGGTCTGGGGCATTTGATCAGGATGGCTCCTGAACACCTCCCATGTGAGGTGTTTAGGGCATGTCCCACTAGGAGGAGACCCTGGGGTGGACCAAGGACATGTTGGAGAGACTGTGTCTCCCAGCTAGTCTGGGAATGCCTTGATATCCTCTCTCAAGAGTTGGAGGAGATGGCTGGGGAGAGAGAAGTCTGGACTTTTCTGCTTAACCTGCTGCCTCCACGACCCAGATCCCCAGAAGTGCGGTAGAAGATGGATGGATGTCATAAAAGTTGCACCAAAGAGTGTTTTCATTTAAATGCATTTACTGTAATTGTAGAACACCATGACCCTGCAGCTGGGAGGATTATTTAGCATAAGCAACTGGCAGGAAGTCCAGTACCTGAAGAATTTCATCCAACGTACCCAGAAAGTACAGAAAAGTTAGATTGTGTAGTTTTTGTTTTATATGTAAGATCAACTATAATCCTTAGAGATATATGATTTAAGAGAATATGGACAAGTGTGTCATCATCATGCCATCATGACTTCTGACATATTTCAGGCTTCCTTATGCTGAGGACAAAACCCCAGCCTTCATTATGATTCTGTCCACATATTTGTACACATGGATATACTTTTACAGATGAAAACTGCTGTTTTACTTCTTACCTCACATAGAAACACACACATACACTCTGAGAATAGAGGCAATGATGAAACTTGAGTGTAATGTTCAGTGCTCCAATGCCCAAAACGATTGCCAAACATCAATCAATCCCATTATCATGCATGTGTTAATTTAAATTTGAATGTGTATGTGTATGGCAGAGAAAGATGACAGAGATACAAACAGGCTCCAGTGATATCTTAAATAGCATCAGACAATCTAAAGAACGGAAAGCCACATTATTGGAGACAGATAGGATACAAGATCAAGTGGACAGTTGTCACTACATCAATTAACACTGGCAGCAAAGCAATTTGTATGCAGGTAGGTGTGAAAACAAACTGGGATACCATATTTGCCTCCACAAAGGAAGCTATAGTTTCAAGGTCATTTCTGTTTTGTTTATCTGCTTGTTTGTTTGTTATCAGAATCCCACAAAAGCTACGGACCCAATTTCAGTGAAGTTTATTTGAAGTGCATCTGAGTGGATCTGAATCAAGGGGTGAATCTGTTTTTTTACTGTATTTAGCATTACAAACTAGGGCCTTTTGTTTTATGTATGTATGTATGTATGTATGTATGCATGCATGCATGCATGCATGTATTTATGTATGTATGTATGTATGTATGGCTCACCAGCCTTATCTATGGATGTGAGACGTGGACCGTGTACAAAAAACACCTGAAACAGATGGAGAAGTTCCACATGAGAAGTCTACGGATGATCATGAATGTTCACTTGCAAGACCAGGTCACAAACCTTGAGGTCCTGGACACAACAGAGATGACAAGCATCGAGGCCATGATTCTGAAAGCCCAGCTCCTATGGGTTGGTCATGTGATCCGGATGGATTGCCACAGGCTGCCCAAGCAGCTCATGTACGGCGAACTCTGCTCTGGGAAGTGGAACCAAGGCAGACCATGCAGAAGATTCAATGACTGCATGAAGCTCAACATCAGACACACTGGCATCCTTCCCATACAATTAGAGCTGTGGGCTATGGACAGGTCACGCTGGCGTGCCCTCACTACCCAGGCGCGAGACTACTTTGAAGAGAAGAGGCGAGCTGATGTAGCTGAAGCACGGGCACGAAGAAAGGCGTTATTACCTGGGCAGTTTCCTTGCCCCTACTGCAGCCGTGTCTGCCGATCAAGGATTGGCCTAAACAGCCATCTCCATGCTCACGCAAGAAGAAGACTTAACACATGAGGGATGGTCATCATCAGATCAATGGACAACCAAGAAGAAGAAGATATATACTATATATAAACACTGGTGTACAGCAGGAAGGCCGCTGATTACCATCAAAATAGAACCCTAGAGCTTAACAAATCAAACCCATAAAATTGATGGACAGGGCAGTGAACAGCCTCTGAACACCAACAAAATGAGATGTATTCACTCTTTTACCATTGCATACAAAACCTTCTTTTGGAGTTAAAAAAAACTGTCGATATTTACTAAAGGGTGCAGCTCAAAATTAGCACTGGAAAGGTGTGGACAAAGTTCATTTTCCACCTGGTCTCATTGCATATGTACTGTATATAGGAGCAAATTTGGGGGAGGAGAGTATTTAAATGACTGGCACAAGGTGATTTACTAAGGTTTGTCAATTTCCTGCTAATTCTGCCAGGATTTAATGCCCCCAAAAAAGCATGTCTTAACTCATTGGCACCTGACTTGCGCTGCGATAGTTGGTGCCAGGAGGAGACATTGCTGAGAATAGAGGGCACAGAGGGTGTGTTACCTTATTTGGCATGACAGAAGAACAGATTACACAAATATATAGGCCTAAACAGTCTGACAGAGATCGATGTGGTGCTGGACAGCAGCTGACAGAGTTTTTTTTTTTTTAATTTAATTTGTTTACGTATAGCCTATTAAATGAATATGTATCCATAAAATAGGCCTAATGTCTGTGTAGCACTTCCTACCTGGAGTGGACATACAGATATGCTAGTGTACAGTGACTTTTTTCTTTCTGTGGTGATTCAGACTCAGAGTTGGGAGCTTTCCACAACAAGTCCTCATCAATGAAGTCTGAAACCTTTCCATGAATCAGGCTTCCCCTCGCTCAGGTCTTGGAAAAGTACCAAAGCCTCTTCAATGTTGTAGATTTTCTTAATTTTTTTTCTCTGTATTTCCATATTTGTTTCTTTTTGCTATGTGGAGCATAAAATGGTGATTCATTTCCCTCTCCTTCTCTTACGTTTCTCTCTCCCAGATCAAGATAACAATGTAATATGAAACTTATTGTAAACCACTGATTTCTTTAAATATGGTATTGATACATTTCATTCTCATTGCTTAGATCTGAGTTTATTCAAGTTCAGTGTATTTTCTTTTTCCTGTTTCAAGTGAATGGCTTTAACCTTGAAGATAAGATGATCCAGCACAGAGCAGTACAGCAGAAGTTTCTTCTTCTTCTTCTCTCTCTCCCGCTTCCTCCTTCTTCTCTCACCTTCTCTCCTACTCACTCATCCAAAATATGATGTCGCTGTTGGTATTTAAGGAACTGCATTGTGCTGTGATGCTTTTAGAGCTCTCCTGATTAAAGAATGGATTAATCACCTCAAACTTTTCTGAGATTCTTTATTTAGAGCTGACATAATTTTAGGAAGAAAACAACAAGATAAAAAAGCACAGAGCCAAAACACCCAAGAAAACATTTGGTGAAAGTGAAACATCACAGTAACTCCATTTATAGGCATAATTCCTTGTATGGCTATAGCAATGAACAGTTGTGGTCACGTGACCACAGTTGCTTTAGTAACTCCATATATGGGAATAAAGGCTTATCTTATCTTATCTTATCTTATATGGTTATAACCGTGACCTGCTGTGGTCTAAATGACAGCAGTTTTTGCTGTGGTGGTTCAAGGAATAAGTGCTCCAAAATCGTGTGTTTAATTTTATTATATTCCAGACATCAAAAAATGTAAACCACACATATTTAGGAAAAGTCATGGACTGGGAGACCTGTAGATTTTGTTAAAACAAAGTTATTCACATAATAAAACACCCAAAGTCTGTCAGACCATCTTGGTGGTTTTAGTGTTAATAAAATAAACATGTTGGTCAAATAATCAATTTATTTATGAGTAGTCCTTTTTAAATAAGATACAAATACCAATGAAAATCAAAATCTTGAAATATGAAAAACAAAAAAATCCCTATTTTTAATTGGTTCTGCAGTCAAATAAAAGCTTTAAAAATCTCAGATATTCCTCAGATTACAAGCAATTGACTGAGCGCCTGCATTAGTTGATGACCTGCTTCCCCATCAGGTTGTCAGGATTATAGGCTGTGTCCATGTTCTCACCCTGATTTGTTTTGAGTTTTTATACGGAACATGAGCACAGCCCAAATCCTTGCTTTGTTTTGGAGGAATTTCCCCAAATTTCCTCGCTTAGTTTTCGTGGAGGAATTTCCCCTGCGGTGACAGTGGATAGCTCGACACCGTGATATGCCTATCAGCTACCAGTTGGCTAGTGGACTTCTGCAGCATTCCACTCCAGTGAAGAGTAACTGAAAGTGGGCAACTTCTAAACTCAACACTGCTAAGCAGCGGATGGGTAAGCGGGGGCCCCGGACAGATCGGAGCTTGGCTATAGCGGTGGTGGGTGGCAGGGCTCAGCGGAGGAGCTAACCGAGGTCCCAGCTGGATAGGAACTGGATTGGAGCTCAACTGCAGCTGCGGTATGCAGCGGAGCTCAGCGGAGGAGTTAACTGAGGCCCCAGCTGGATCAGAGCTCAACTGCAGCGGCGGTAAGCGGTGGAGTTCAGCGGAGGAGCTAACCAAGGCCCCAGCTGGATCAGAGCTCAACTACAGCAGTGGTAAGCAGCGGGGCTAGCAGCGGAGGGGCTAGCTGAGGCCCCAGCTGGATCCGAGGTCAGCTGGACCAGATACCGGCAACACCAGCAGAAATTATTCTGCTATCATCAGGTCAGTAAAAAATGCCACCAAAGAAAGAGGAAATGGAAGACATTAAAAAATCTCTGAACTTCATGTCAGAAGAACTTACCAAAGTGGCCAATCAACGGTCCAAATTATTAGGGCTAATGGAGGACGTCCGAGAACTGAAATTAACAATTAAGGAAAGAGACAAAAAAAATTGCAGACTTGGAGCGACACATCGAGGATCTTGAACAATATACTCATATGGATGATTTAATCATTAGTGGACTAGACTTTCAATATCAATCATATGCTCATGCTACAGCAGGAATGAGAAGTGAGGAGGCTTCCCCAAATGAATCAGTCTCCTTGGAAAACCAGGTGCTTCAGTTCCTTGAAAGCAGAAACACAAAGGTTGAAGTAAATGTAATTTCAGCCTGCCATACACTACCCAGAAAGGATAATAAAACAAAGAAATCAACTGTGATGCACTTTGTGAACAAAAGAGTAAAAAAAATGACATACTAAGTGTAACACCCACTCACCCTAGGTGTAGTACCCTTTTTGGTTCTACCTGGGCAAAAAGGATAATTGGGCCAGATCAGACTGACTACAGGTCCGTAGGAGCCTGGGAGGTGCAACAACAGATGACACACACACACCCTTATAGAACTTGCAACTATATATATTATTTTAACAAATGTGTATTATTTACAAATATGTACAATAAAAAAACACACACTTGTCACAATAATAAAAAAATTAAAAATAAAATACCCAAAATGTATTTACAGTATTTACAGTCTTCTAGAGTCCTTTCCAGATGATCAATTAGACCACCTCCAGTGGTAAATCTGATTCGGGCTTCGGCTTGCCATCCAGATCTGGAGAATCCCAGTTTTCTAGTCCAACCAGTCCAAACAAAAAAACCTGACCTATAAATTAGGTCAGAACACACACACACAAAAAAAGCTATTTTCTAAACTTATTACAAAGGTTTCACACAGTTCTAAATTATTCAATTATAATAATTTTTAAACATCTTTGAACAACAGAATCAACATTCACTATCAAATAACATTCTATAATCAGGGAACTGGGACCTTTGCTAACTGCTACAGCTTTGGAAAATGTCTTTTTCCGATGAAAAACTAGCCGAGATTAGCATCAGCGGCTAGCGTTTTTAAGTTAGCGATTAGCATTCACATATACAATGAATGACACTTACCAAGCTAGGTAACACGTGCGTCAATGGGATTCCCGCGCTCAACGGCGTCGACAGCCTTTGGATCACAATCTTAAAATTTAGTAAACGGGGCATTAGAATTTGCTAGTACAGCAATGTCTCATTGCAGGTATTAATTTAGGCTTACCAATCTCAAATTTTACCCGAGCAAAGGCTGCTATTAGCACGTCAGCTTCTCCATCTCAGCGAGTGATCGTCTCTCTCGGTCGTGTCTCGGCAGTGTCTAAGAGCATTCTGCGGATTACGCACAGACCGAGGGAGAGAGTGCATGACCCCGTTGGCTGGCGGGACCCCATTGGCTGTTGCTGCCAAGCTAACAACGCAGCCATTGGTCACTTAAAATGCCAAATAAAAACGTTTGGGAACCTTATCAGAACTTTCTAGAAAATGTTCCCAGCGATTCACGAACACATTTTATGAACTTACATTGTAGTTACATACCCATCTTCAAAGTATCTATTTCCACTGTGAAATGAGTGTCCCCCATTCCTCTTAAAGTGGTATTGACACTCATAATTCCACCACGCTTTTAACACTGGGTTGTATAAGGCAGGCCAGAAAGCTACGGGGAACAGAAGTTTACCTAAATGAACATTTAACAAAGACTAATGCTGAAATAGCACGGCAAGCATGGATGTTGAAAAGACAAAACAAGATACAGGCAACATGGACAAGAAACTGTAGAGTCTGGATTAAACTTAATAGAACACCTGAGGAAGCAAAGGCCATAATAATAAGATATCTCACTGACTTAAATAAATATAGATGAACACTGATTAAGAAAATTAAGAGACTACAATAATCCATATCCACACAGACGGCAAGAACAATCCTTTTGTGACATAACATGATAATGTACTTTAAAAAAAAAGCAAAAAAAACCCCAAAAAACTCATGACTGGCTTTAGTAGACATCAATCATCCCCAATTGGAGGAAGTCATCTGACACAGAGAGAGGAAATTCTGACTCTGAAAATATCTCATTATGCTGAACATAAACTACAATAGATGGAGAATGATATTGATTCTGATAACCACTTCTTCAATAATATTCATAATCACTGTGAATATTACACTGAAAAGCAATTCAAAAGTCAAGTGCAAGTAGTGGGCTTCGCAGTGAAGAACACATTGTTGAAGATGGTGGAACCGGGCAGCAATGGCTCTGCACGACTCCTCACCCTCCGCCTCAACACCACCCAAGGCCCAGTCACCCTCGTCAGTGTGTATGCCCCAACACTGACAGCCACACCAGAGGCAAAAGACGAGTTCTACGAGAATCTCGCAACAACTGTCAGGATCATCCCCAACTCTGAACAGCTCATTCTCCTTGGAGACTTCAATGCCAGAGTGGGTGCTGACCATGACTCCTGGCCCTCCTGTCTTGGACCATTTGGTGTGGGCAGAATGAATGACAACGGACAGCGGCTGCTCGAGTTCTGTACATATCACGATCTGTGCATCACAAACTCATTTTTCAAGACCAAGCCCCAACACAAGGTTTCCTGGCGTCATCCGCGCTCAAAGCACTGGCACCAGCTGGACTTGATCCTGACCAGGCGCACCTCACTGAAGGACGTGCTAATCACCCGTTCATTCCAGAGTGCAGATTGCGACACAGACAATTCATTGGTGTGTTGCAAGGTCAAGCTGCAGCTGAAGAAATTCCATCATGCTAGACAGCCTGGAAAGGCACGGATTGACACCAGCAAGATGGCCCAACCAGAACTTGTTGAGCAGTTTGCCTCCACCTTTGAGAAGGAGCTTGGTGTACCACAAGAAGGAGAATCTGCAAAGCAGAAGTGGGAAGAGCTGCGAAACACCATTCACCGCACAGCCTTGGCTACCTTTGGGAGGAAGACCTCAAAGTCACAGGACTGGTTTGATGCCAAGTTGACCGAAATGACCCCCGTCATTGAAGCCAAGCGCTCAGCACTTGCTGAGTACAAGAAGTACCCAAATGAGAAGAATCTCCAGATTCTCAGGGCTGCGAGAAGCAAAGTTCAGCAGACTGCTCGGCGCTGTGCCAACGAGTACTGGACTCAGCTCAGCCAAGACATTCAAACCGCTACCATAACAGGGAACATCTGTGGTATGTACGATGGTATCAAGAAAGCACTTGGTCCGGCTCAGAGCAAGACGGCCCCCTCAAATCCTCCACTGGGGAGATGATCACAGAAAAGAACAAGCAGATGGAGAGATGGGTGGAACACTACTCCGACCTCTACTCCAGAGAGAACACCGTGACACCGTCAGCCCTTGATGCCATCGACTGCCTGCCATCCAAGGACGAACTTGACGCCGAGCCAACCATCAACGAACTCAGCAAAGCCATTGATAGCTTGGCCGCTGGCAAGGCACCTGGCAACGACGGCATACCCCCCGACCTGATCAAGCACTGCAAGACCGCCCTACTGCTGCCATTGCATGACGTCCTCTGCCAGTGCTGGACGGAAGGTGCCGTACCACAGGACATGAGGGACGCCAAGATCATCACCCTCTACAAAAACAAAGGGGAGAGAAGCGACTGCAACAACTACAGGGGCATCTCCCTCCTCAGTGTTGTTGGCAAAGTCTACACACGAGTTGTTCTCGTTCGTCTACAAAAGCTTGCCGAACGTGTCTACCCCGAGTCTCAGTGTGGCTTCCGCGCTGAGCGATCAACGGTAGACATGATATTCTCCATCCGCCAACTCCAGGAGAAATGCAGAGAACAGAACATGCCCCTGTACGTCGCCTTCATCGACCTCACCAAAGCGTTCGATCTGGTCAGCAGAGAGGGCCTTTTCAAGATCCTGCCAAAGATAGGATGCCCACCAAAGTTGCAAAGCCTCATCGAATCGTTTCACACCAACATGCAGGGGATAGTGCAGCACGACGGCAACATCTCAGAGCCATTCAACATACACAGCGGAGTGAAACAGGGCTGTGTACTTGCGCCAACCCTCTTTGGGATTTTCTTTGCTATGCTCCTGAGGCATGCCTTCAGCACAGCAACAGAGGGAATCTACCTGCACGCAAGATCTGACGGCAGGCTTTTCAACCTTGCCCGCCTGAAAGCCAGAACCAAAGTACACGAGGCTCTAATCAGAGACATGCTGTTTGCAGACGACGCTGCAGTCGCAACCCACACACAGCAGGAGCTTCAGACCCTGATGGACCGCTTCTCCCAGGCATGCAAGGACTTCGGGCTTACCATCAGCCTGAAGAAGACTAACGTCTTGGCGCAAGGCACGGAAGCACCACCAACCATCACCATCGACAACTACGAGCTGGAGGTCGTGAATCAGTTCACGTACCTGGGGTCCACGATCAGCAACAACCTCTCCCTTGATACAGAGATCGACAAGAGGATTGGAAAATCAACCTCCACACTCACTCGCCTCACCACACGAGTGTGGGAGAATCCCAAACTCTCTGTCAAGACAAAGATGGCAGTGTACAACACCTGCGTCATCAGCACACTGCTCTATGGGAGTGAGACGTGGACAACATACGCCCGGCAGGAAAAGAGACTGAACTCCTTCCACTTGCGCTGCATTCGCCACATCCTGGACATATCCTGGCAGGACAAAGTGCCCAACACAGAAGTTCTGTCCTGCGCCAGCCTTCCCTCCATGTTCACTCTACTCAGGCAGCACAGGCTCTGCTGGCTAGGCCACATTCACCGTATGGAGGATGGCAGAATCCCCAAAGACGTCCTCTACGGAGAACTGGCAACTGGCAGGAGAGACATTGGCCGCCCCCAGCTGCGCTTTAGAGACGTCTGCAAGAGAGACATGAAGGCCCTTGAGATCAACACAGAGCTCTGGGAGGACCTTGCAACGGACCGCTCCAAATGGAGAGGCACCCTGACCAGACAGCTCAAGGCGGGTGAAGAGAGACTGACTGCTGCAGCAGATGAAAAAAGGACCCGCAGAAAGAATCGCCACAGACCCAGCAGCGTGGAGACCACCCACAAGTGCGACCTGTGTGACAGGGACTGCCATTCGCGCATCGGCCTGTTCAGCCACAGGCGGTGCTGTTCCAGCAGAGTAGACGTTTAGGATTCTCTTCCATGGTCATCATAGACTGACGGAGGCCGACGACGAGATTCATTAATACTCCCATACATGACATATTGTACTGAAATATGGGTAAATACATATAAAACAAACATATATCCAGTCTTTATGCTTCAGAAGAGAGCTATTTGAATAATAAACAAAGCTGCTTACAGGGAACCAGCAAACCCACTTTTTCTTAAATTAAAGGCTCTAAAGTTGAAAGATCTGGTTGATTTTAAAACTGCAGTAATAATGTTTAAAGTGAAGAATCTATCACTGCCCGCAAATATCCAAAAGTTGTTCCAAATAAGGGAGAAACAATGTCATTACAGAGTAACATGTATATTTCAAAACCCTTCAGTGAGAACTATCACCAAGCAGCACTGTGTCTCAGTGCAAGGAGTCAGATTGTGGAATGCTTTTTGACCTGAATTAAAATCATGTACAATGCTTGGACAATTTAAACAAAAACCAAAGGAAGAAATACTCTAAACATGTATACAAAACGACATGTAAAATCACATAAGGATTATCATATCCAGTCTGTGTTGTGCTGTTGCTTAGTTTTGCTTTGTCTTAGCTTTGTTTTGATTTGCAATCACTTTTATTTATTTATTTTTTTTTAATTCTTAGATTGAACATGGGTGGGCAATATAAGCTGAGACTTCAGCCATCACCCATTTCGGATACCTCATGTTGAAATGTATAATCCGAGGAGTTATTGTTTAATTTGACCTTGTTGGTGTTACGACCCGAGCGCTGGGTTCTGTCCGCGCTCGGGCTGAGCACAACTTGCTGCCGGCCTTGACAGTTGTGGGTGGTATTCTGGCCTCACCGGGCTCTTATTGTGAAGGCGCTCGGTGGGGCTTCCGCCTGTCAAGGTTGGTCAGCTGCTTGTCATTACTGCTTGTTAGTGTTCGCCTTTATAAGGCGGGCACTAGCGGCAGTTAAATTGCAGGAGTATTGTCAACTATCCTCGTCAGACATCATCAGGTGGTTTAAACCTTGTTAGACCTTCATGTCAGGTTCGTGCTTTTCATGCCATGTCATAGTTTAGCTCGTAGTGGCTGGGGTTAGCCCTACGAGCCCTTGTACTGCTTAATGTGTGTTTTTGCCCTGAGCGGCTCACAGTATTGTCTTGTCTTGTTGTTTTAATAAACCACCACCATTGCAAAACTCACTGGTGGACTCTTGGCGTCTTATGGTGATCCGCAAGGGTCACCGCATGACAGTATACTCCTGCCAGGAAGTCTAAACGGAGACGCCACACCGAGACGCCTTTTTTCACTGTGAATTTTTGCCTTAATTGGACTATTGTTCTTCCCTGTCTGGGTGTCAATTGCTGGGAGAATGCCGTCATCCAGGGGCCACAGTCGGCGCCTGGGCAAAGAGCTAGCGGAGGCTCTGGAGTATGTGGATGGTACTCTATTCACCGCTATGCTGTACGACACTCCCAGCGACATATGTCGGCACCTAGACTACGCTGAGGTTCTCCTGGACAACCTTCCTCTCCATTACGACGATCACCCGGAGGTGATGATGAGGAGAGATGAACTCGCTACGCAGATACTTCGTGGGCTGGAGGAGGAAGAAAGCAGGAAGCAGAGGAGGAGGCATCCTCTCTTCCCGCATTGGAGTCCCGTTCCTGTCCTGGAACTGGTCCAGGAGTTCGCGCCATCTAGGGGCCGACGACGACGTCGGCGCAACGGCCCAGGTAATCCTCAGCAGAATCCCCGGCTGGACCGGCTGCTGGCAAAGCCCGTCAGCGAACCGCTGAGAGCGGCCCCACCTCGTCCTTCCAGGGGGCCGTCTGTCGCCATCCAGCGGGGAGAAGGAGGAACAACGTCCCCTACAGCAGGAACCATCTCTTCCCTGGGAGGAAGGCAAGTGCAGGTTAATTTATTACATCATGATTATAATCTGCCTTGTCTGACTCCTGGGAGTGGAGTTCGGGGTTCGCAGCCCCCCGAGCTCCCTCCACCTGCTGTAAAGAAAAAAACTAAACCTGCCGCCACCCTGTTGAGCGGTCCGCGATGCCAGGCCAACGTCGTCGGATGAAGAGGGGGCCTGCAGTGCTGGAAAGCCTTGATCCGGCCCTGCAGCCACGTCGTGGACGGAGGAGAAGAGCGGACTGCGGCCCGGAGCCTGAGCCGACGATGAAGCGTCCCCGGGTCTCCTCGCTGGAGTGGTCCAAGCCAGTGGGTCGAGGGTCCCCTACCCCCATGCCAATGGGTCATCGGCGTGGACAGCAGCGCGGAAGGAACCTCTGGCTGCAGATGACATCCTGCCAGCTGCAGAGCCCGACGCAGCTGAGTTGGAGCCTGCTGACGAGAGTCGCCGCCCTGAACCTGGATCGTCGAAGTCCTGGGTGGCAACAGAACCCGAGTGCAGGCAAGTGCTCCCCCTTGTGTCTCTGTCCCCTGTTTTGGAGCATTTTTGCCTGCCACTCAGGGAGGCGAGTGAGGAGCAGCCGTCTGCTGCGCCCGAGCTCGTCTCGCTGGGTTCTGTTGCTACCGGTGATTCTAATCCCAGTTTTCTTCCTGTTTGTGAGCCTCGTTGCAGTGTCGCCGGCGTGGAACCAGTCGGAGTCACTGGCTTGGAGGTCCCAGGTTTGGGGGTGGAGATCGTCAGCGGAGCTGCACCGACCCAGTCGGGGTCTGTCGTGGAGGCTGCTGTGGCCCAATCGGGGTCCGACGTGGGTGCATCAGAGGCCCAATTGGGGTCCATCGCAGGAGCTGCTTTGGCCCAATCGGGGTCCGACGTGGGTGCGTCAGAGGTCCAATCGGGGTCCACCGCAGGTGCGGCTTTGGCCCAATCGGGGTCCGACGTGGGTGCATTAGAGGCCCAATCGGGGTCCACCACAGGTGCGGTTCTGGCCCAATTGGGGTCCGACGTGGGTGCGCCAGAGGCTCAATCGGGGTCCACCGCAGGTGCGGTTCTGGCCCAATCGGGGCCCGATGTGGGTGCAGCTGGGACCCAATCGGAGTCCAGCGGAGGTGCAGCGCCAGCGTGGTCCGCGGATGGGGAAGGAGCTGCAGACCTTTCGTCGTCGGACGGATTACAGGCTCATCCTTGCCATCTTTCCCCTCTACTGAGTCACCGCCCCTGTGCATCATCGCCGGGGGCCGTGGGAGCTCCTGTTCGCTCGCCCTGGCTCTCCCGAGTTTTGTCCTCGTCAGGGAGGCCGCCGCGGGCTGTTTTTCCCCAGGACTGGTGGCTGAGGGACATGGGTCGGCCGCCTGAGGAACTGCGTCGCCGGTTCGGCGCCTCGGGTTGGCCACCCGACGTGTTATGTGTTTCATTGGGCGACCTGGTTCGAACACCAGAGGAGCAGACGTGCTGGGTGTTGGACTGTGGTGAGCCGCCTGGTCATGTTCCGCCTCCTATGACCACCCGCCGGCTGTTGGACGCAGGGAGACCACCTGAATTGTTCCTATGGCGCCTGGTCTCCGCCGGTCGGCATAAACTGTCGGGGGGGTAGTGGTCGTTTTTCTGGTGTTGATCCATCGCAGTGATTGTTCTGTTTTTTTTCCTTGCTGTCCTGTGTACTTTGTGTTATGGTTATGTCTTGCAGTTGCCCTAGTTTGCATTGTGTGTAGTCGGGTATGAGCCAGTAAGTGCTCTGCCTTTTGTGTTTGGTTATTTGAGTATTCACACCGGTGGGAAGTCATTTCCTTGTGTAACATGTGGGCCAAGATCTAATTTTCTCGTGCTGTCCTGTGTTTTCTGTAACTTATTTGGGGATCCTTGGCAAATTGTGTTATGTTCTACTGTTGCCTTATTTCCCTCTGTGTATTTTACCTGATTTGAATATTTGGTATCTTGTCGTGGTTTTGTATGTAGTTTTTCTGACCCAGTAGTTCTGTTTTTTTTTTTTTGTTGTTTTCTCCATATGCATCTTTTTGATTTAATCTGAGTGATTGGTATTCTTGTCATTGTCCTGTATGTAGTTGTCCTTGTCACTGTTTGTTTCTGGGTTTGGTCTATTTCCCTCCGCACCTACCCCCAGCCACCCACCCTGGGGGGTGGGGGGGGGGCAGGGTGGTCCTTGGGCGTTCTGAGCCCGCCCTCGGAGGGAGGGTACTATTACGACCCGAGCGCTGGGTTCTGTCCGCGCTCGGGCTAAGCACAACTCGCTGCCGGCCTTGACAGTTGTGGGTGGTATTCTGGCCTCACCGGGCTCTTATTGTGAAGGTGCTCGGTGGGGCTTCAGCCTGTCTACTGCTTGTTAGTGTTCGCCTTTATAAGGCGGGCACTAGCGGCAGTTAAATCGCAGGAGTATTGTCAACTATCCTCGTCAGACATCGTCAGGTGGTTTAAACCTTGTTAGACCTTCATGTCAGGATCGTGCTTTTCATTCCATGTCATAGTTTAGCTCGTAGTGGCTGGGGTTAGCCCTACGAGCCCTTGTACTGCTTAATGTGTGTTTTTGCCCTGAGCGGCTCACAGTATTGTCTTGTCTTGTTGTTTTAATAAACCACCACCACTGCAAAACTCACTGGTGGACTCTTGGCGTCTTATGGTGATCCGCGAGGGTCACCGCATGACAGTTGGATTTTTTTCCCCCCTTGTTATTATCTCCACCAAGGAGGTTATGTGATCATCGGCGTTGGTTTGTCTGTCTGTCTGTTTGCCTGTTTGTTTGTCTGTTTGTTTGTTTGTTTTTTAGCAAGATAACTCAAAAAGTTATGGACGGATTTTCATGAAATTTTCACAGATTGTCAGAAATGGGGTATCCTACAGATTATTACATTTTGGTGGTGATCCGTTTCACCGTCGAGAAGAAAACCGCCCTTATGGAAAATGCCATTTTCGTCAATAACTACTGAACCACTAATCCTATCATTGTGAATCCAATTGCTAGTCATATGTTTTCATGGTCAAGGAATCTGAAAACGTACACACAAACACTGTATGGGGGGAACTGTGGCGCTAAACCGCCATTACGGACAATGCGATTTTCGTGAATAACTACTCAACCACTAATCCTATCATTGTGAATCCAATTGCTAGTCATATGTTTTCATGGTCAAGGAATCTGAAAACATACACACAAACACTGTATGGGGGGAACTGTGGTGCTTGGCGGAGGTCTGTGCTCTCCGAGTGCTTTTCTAGTATTATTCTGTTCCTTTCTTTAATCTTTTATTTTAATCGATCCAAAATAAAGATTCATTCATTCATTCATTCATTGTTTTTGTGTTACAGTATTATCTTGGATGCTATGTTTAATATCATGATTATTGTTGCTCCTGTCTCCTGTCTCATTTTCAGTTTGGACTGTTATTTTGACAGTGTCCTATGTTTATTTCTGCTCTAGAATACGCTTTATGTTCCCAGCTGTTTCTTCATTGTTGATTATTTTTTTTACTGTTGATGGTGCATAGCTGTTCGTAATTTTGGGTTTCCCTATATACTCTACTGTTTCATTTCCAGCAATGCTGTTGTGCTCCTGGTTCCATCTGGTGAAGTTTAATATGCTGTTTTTTCCGTAGTCTTGTTTTTGTGTCTGTAGTCCCATCCTGTAAGGTTTCTGTAAGTTTTTCACCATATGGCGTTCTGCTCTTTGTCAACCCTTGAGCTGTTTATTTGATCTTTTTTCAATAAAAATCACAGACTATATTCCGGCATTTGGGTCCCGTCTACCTGCCCTTGAAGGGCATTCCATGACAGAAGAATGCCACCTGACAGAAGGACCCTGTCCAATGGACCCAGCGTACTTAAAGTTCACACAGATGAGCCTCGATGAGGAAGAAGCATGGGTGGCTTCCAACATCGAAGATCTCATCGAGTATGCCTGCACCTTCCGCACACTGGAGCAGGCCCTCCTCTTCCTCAGAGCCACCGAGAAACTGATTGAGGCCATTCCCACCTTACGATGGTACTCCCAGCTTGAAGGGCTCCTGCGCTCAGTGTCCAACCTGCAATGTATACTCTAGGGGCTGGTGAGGCCATTACCAGTGGCAGGAGAGGAGCCGAAGGAGGAGGGACCACGTCCATCTGAGGGAAGACGCGGCTCACACCGGCACTGAGAGACACAGCAGCCCGGTTTCTCATCCCCCACAGAGGCACTCAAGGCCTCTGTTTCCTCCTTCCTCAACCCTGTGCCAGCATTACACCATCGGGCAGTGGCTCCTCAACAGACGAGTTCTGTCAGCTCCTGGGAGGACTCGCCTGATTCGGCAGCAGCAGCAGAACGGGAACAAGGGCAAGTACCTTTCCACTGTTTAACACCATTTAATGAAAGGTCTTGCCCTGTTCTTGGGGAGAGGGCTCAGCCACCTACCACCACGGAGCTCTCCCTCCCTGTCTCTGCTGCTGCTCTCATCTCACCTGCACCTTCGGTCTCCCTTCTCCCGAGCTCTCCATCTGAGGTGGTTGGGTTGAGGATGGATCCTTTGACGCTTGCCGTCGATCAGTCTGTGTCGTGTGGGTTCACCACTGATCAGGCAGCTTCATCGGAGATCACCGCTGATCAGCCTTCACCGTCTGGATTCGCCAGCGATCAGCCTGTATCATCAGCTTGCATCATCAGCTCCTGTGGTCAGTACGCTACCACCATCTGTTCCTGAGGTCGGTGCGCCTCGATCACCTGTTCTTGAGTTTGTCGCTCCTTAGTCATCGGCTCCAGTGGTCAGCACACTTCAATTGTCAGCTCCTGAGGCCGGTGCACCTCAGTCATCCACTCCGGAGGTTGGTGCATCTCTGCCATGGGTTCCAGAGGCCAGTGCGCCTCCACCATCTGAACCTGAGACTGGTGTGCCTCCACCGTTTGATCCACAGGCCAATGCATCTCCACCATTTGTCCCAGAGGTCGATGTGCCTCCACCATTTGTTCCAGAGGCTGATATGCCCCTGCCATTTGTTCCAGAGGCTGGTGCACCTCCGCCGTTTGTTCCAGAGGGTGATGTGCCTCCGCCATTTGTTCCAGAGGTTGGTGCGCCTCTGCCGTTTGTTCCAGAGGCCAGTGCTCCTCTGCTGTTTGATCCACAGGCCGGTGCACATCTGCTGTTTGTTCCTGAGGCTGGTGCGCCTCTGTTACCTGCAGCTCAGGGCGGTGCACCTTCATTGTTTGCTCTAGAGGTTGGTGCACCTTTGTCTCCTACTTTGGAGGTTGATGCACTCTGGTCGTCTTTCACTGGGACCAACACTCACCTGCTGAAAATGGTCACTGAGCTGGAGGTCAGCTGAACTGTCAGCTTCTGTGGTCAGCACGCTTCAAACATCAAGTCATCAGGTCAGCGTGCTCCAGCCGTTGGCTCCTGAAGTCGGTGCGCCTCGGTCATCTGCTGTTGAGGCTGGTGCACCTCTGTCATCCGCTCCTGAGGCCACGGTGCCTCAGTCATAAGTTTCAGAGGCTGGAGCGCTTTCATCGTTTGTTCCTGAGTTCAGCACATCCCTGTCATCTGTTTCTGAGGTCAGTACACTGCAGTTACCTGCTTCTGGACTAAAAGCTCCCTTGCTTTTGTTTCCTCAACTAAAGGCTCCTTTATTACTGTCTTCAGAGCTAAACGCTCCTGTGTTCCTGTTTGAAGAGTAAAAAGTTTCCCCGTTACTGTCTCAAAAGCTAAAAACTCCCTTGTTACTGCTCCCAGAGCTCAATGCTCCTATGCTGTCTTGCGCTCTGGTCTGGGGGCCCATGGACTTGGGTGGGCCCCCTGAACCACCTTTTTCTCTGATCTGGGGCCTTATAGATGTAGGTGGAGCCCCTGACCCTCCTTGTTTTGTAATCTGGTGGACTAGGCACTTTGGTAGTGCTGCCAGACCCACCATGTACTCCAGTCTGGGGACCCATGACCTTGGGTAGGAATCCTGACCAACCTTGTTTTGTGATCTTCTGGCCTTGGGACTTTGGCAGGCCACCTGATCCACCCTGTACTCTGGCCTGGTGGCCCATGGATGCTGGGAGGCCACCTGACCCGCCGTGTCTGGTGGTTTGTGGTTTTGGACTCTGGTCGGCCCCCACAAACTGTGTTTTGTTTTGGACTCTGTGGGGAGGCAAGAATTTGTTTCAGCCTGCCTGGCCTTGTGCCCCTACCACCCACCCTGGGAGGGTCATTATTTGTTGTTATATGAGGGTGTTAAGCGCACCTCAGTGAGCCATGCACGTCCACCTATAGTGTTTGATTGTTTCATATTAATCAGAATCAGAATCAGAAAAGATTTATTGCCAAGTACATTAACAGATCACTGATAACATACGAGAGAATTTGACTTGACACAGAAAATGAACCTGCATTTCCAGTGACGCGGCTGCATCAGAGACGAGAGGCCTTAATTTGTCCTTGTTAATTGCTGTCTTAGGTGACAGGCTCCAGACTGCAAGGGATGCCTATAAAAGGAGGCGGAGCAGATGCTAAGACAGGCTTTTTACTTCCTCAATCGCCAGCATTCACTACCACCCTGCTCACTCTCCGTTCTCTTAGTTTTCTTATAATTTTGCATATAAATCTAAGTTGAGGTGGGAGTTGCCGGCAGACTTGTTTTTGGGCTTGCTTTTGGTTAGGTAACTTTATTTTGGTTAGTTTAGGGGTGAAGGCAAAATCCAATGTCCCATTGCTGGATTGGTTCTTAGCATTCTCCATCTTTTGTTTGTTTTGGCCGGGGCTCCCATTTCTGTTTGCTTGGTTTTGTTCTGTTTTTTCAATTAAAAAAACAGTCCTGGCAACATCCGCGCTCAAAGCACTGGCACCAGCTGGACTTGATCCTGACCAGGAGCACCTCACTGAAGAACGTGCTAATCACCCGTTCGTTCCAGAGTGCAGATTGCGACACAGACCATTCATTGGTGTGTTGCAAGGTCAAGCTGCAGCTGAAGAAATTCCATCGTGCTAGACAGCCTGGAAAGGCACGGATTGACACCAGCAAGATGGCTCAACCAGAACTTGTTGAGCAGTTTGCCTCCACCTTTGAGAAGGAACTTGGTGTACCACAAGAAGGAGAATCTGCAAAGCAGAAGTGGGAAGAGCTGCGAAACACCATCCACCGCACAGCCTTGGCTACCTTTGGGAGGAAGACCTCGAAGTCACAGGACTGGTTTGATGCCAAGTTGACCGAGATGACCCCCGTCATTGAAGCCAAGCACTCAGCACTTGCTGAGTACAAGAAGTACCCAAATGAGAAGAATCTCCAGATTCTCAGGGCTGCGAGAAGCAAAGTTCAGCAGACTGCTCGGCGTTGTGCCAACGAGTACTGGACTCAGCTCAGCCAAGACATTCAAACCACTGCCATAACAGGGAACATCTGTGGTATGTACGATGGCATCAAGAAAGCACTTGGTCCGGCTCAGAGCAAGACGGCCCCCCTCAAATCCTCCACTGGGGAGATGATCACAGAAAAGAACAAGCAGATGGAGAGATGGGTGGAACACTACTCCGACCTCTACTCCAGAGAGAACACCGTGACACCGTCAGCCCTTGATGCCATCGACTGCCTGCCATCCATGGACAAACTTGACGCCGAGCCAACCATCGACGAACTCAGCAAGGCCATTGATAGTTTGGCCGCTGGCAAGGCACCCGGCAACGACGGCATACCCCCCGACCTGATCAAGCACTGCAAGACCGCCCTACTGCTGCCATTGCATGACGTCCTCTGCCAGTGTTGGAAGGAAGGTGTCGTACCACAGAACATGAGGGATGCCAAGATCATCACCCTCTACAAAAACCAAGGGGAGAGAAGCGACTGCAACAACTACAGGGCATCTCCCTCCTCAGCGTTGTTGGCAAAGTCTATGCACGAGTTGTTCTCGTTCGTCTACAGAAGCTTGCCGAACGTGTCTACCCCGAGTCTCAGTGTGGCTTCCGCACTGAGCGATCGATGGTAGACATGATATTCTCCATCCGCCAACTCCAGGAGAAATGCAGAGAACAGAACATGCCCCTGTACGTCGCCTTCATCGATCTCACCAAAGCGTTCGATCTGGTCAGCAGAGAGGGCCTTTTCAAGATCCTGCCAAAGATAGGATGCCCACCAAAGTTGCAAAGCCTCATCGAATCGTTTCACACCAACATGCAGGGGATAGTGCAGCACAATGGCAACGTCTCAGAGCCATTCAACATACGCAGCGGAGTGAAACAGGGCTGTGTACTTGCGCCAACCCTCTTTGGGATTTTCTTTGCTATGCTCCTGAGGCATGCCTTCAGCACAGCAACAGAGGGAATCTACCTGCACACAAGATCTGACAGCAGGTTTTTCAACCTCGCCCGCCTGAAAGCCAGAACCAAAGTACGCGAGGCTCTAATCAGAGACATGCTGTTCGCAGATGACGCTGCAGTCGCAACCCACACACAGCAGGAGCTTCAGACCCTGATGGACCGCTTCTCCCAGGCATGCAAGGACTTCGGGCTTACCATCAGCCTGAAGAAGATTAACGTCTTGGCGCAAGACACGGAAGCACCACCAACCATCACCATCGACGACTACGAGCTGGAGGTCGTGAATCAGTTCACGTACCTGGGGTCCACGATCAGCAACAACCTCTCCCTTGATACAGAGATCAACAAGAGGATTGGAAAATCAGCCTTCACACTCGCTCGCCTCACCACACGAGTGTGGGAGAATCCCAAACTCTCTGTCAAGATGAAGATGGCAGTGTACAACGCCTGCGTCATCAGCACACTGCTCTATGGGAGTGAGACGTGGACAACATATGCCCGGCAGGAAAAGAGACTGAACTCCTTCCACTTGCGCTGCATTCGCCACATCCTGGACATATCCTGGCAGGACAAAGTGCCCAACACAGAAGTTCTGTCCCGCGCCGGCCTTCCCTCCATGTTCACTCTACTCAGGCAGCGCAGGCTCCGCTGGCTAGGCCACGTTCACCGTATGGAGGATGGCAGAATCCCCAAAGACGTCCTCTACGGAGAACTGGCAACTGGCAGGAGAGACGTTGGCCGCCCACAGCTGCGTTTTAGAGACGTCTGCAAGAGAGACATGAAGGCCCTGGAGATCAACACATAGCGCTGGGAGGACCTTGCAACGGACCGCTCCAAATGGAGAGGCACCCTGACCAGACAGCTCAAGGCGGGTGAAGAGAGACTGACTGCTGCAGCAGATGAAAAAAGGACCCGCAGGAAGAACCGCCACAGACCCAACAGCACAGAGACCACCCACAAGTGCGACCTGGGTGACAGGGACTGCCATTCGCGCATCGGCCTGTTCAGCCACAGGCGGTGCTGTTCCAGCAAAGTAGACATTTAGGATTCTCTTCCATGGTCATCATAGACCGACGGAGGCCGATGAAGGCGAAATCCAATGTCCCATTGCTGGATTGGTTCTTAGCATTCTCCCTCTTTTGTTTGTTTTGGCCGGGGCTCCCATTTATGTTTGCTTGGTTTTGTTCTGTTTTTTCAATTAACGTTGTTGACTGCAAAACTGAGTGAATCTTATATGTTTGGTCCATCCGAGCCATTAAAGAGGGTCATAACATATTACCTGACATAACCGGGCATTGACACAATGTGGCTGACATTGCCCCCTTTAAGAAGGGGGTAATGTGAGAATGTGGGTTGGGCTCATGTCCTCGCCTTGTTTTGTAGTTTATGATTCCATGTTACCAGGACATGGGCCCAGCACACGTCCTCGCTTTGAGTTCATTATTGCATGATTTTTTGTGTTTTGTACTTGCTCTTCATTATTATTATCTTGGTCTCTGCTTTGTTTTTATTATCTTTGCCTTAGTTGTAGTGGGGCTTTTTGATGATGCCACAGGCAAGATGGCACCTGTGTTTAATCGCTCTGCTGCTGTCACTCTGATTTTAAGTCATTTTTGTTTTCTTGTGTATGTTTTCTGCATTTTCTTATCAACCCTTAATATCAACAGTGTCTTTGCTACTCGGGATTATGACCAATTTGCACTGTTTGACATCAGAGTATGGAGAAACAGTTTGACAGCTGGGAGAGATACAGACAAACCTTTCCGCACCCGTTTGTCTGTCCTCCCTGCTCTCCTGAGTTCCTGCTCCTGTATACAACCCGAGATTCTGGCAATTCTAAGAAGAGGGCCAGGAAGAGAGGATGTAAAGCAGAATTCCAATTTAAAATGCAGTGTGTCCTCCTTGGGCTGAGGTGTGCTGGTCACTACGTGGGATTTGGAACCTGTGTCTGCGGCAGGTTCCCCTCCATGATGACACTGCACTCTGGCCAAAACCGCCGCTCTCCTTACTCCCCGGACGAGAGCTCTCTCGATGTGGCCGATGGACAGGTGGAATTGGTGACCTGTTGCCAAGGATTGTGTCTGCTTCGTCTGGCCGGTGTTTGTCTGGTATGCGCAGTTGGAGGCTCCAGGGCCGCGGCAAGTGTTTGCTATCAGTGCCACTGCAACCAGCTGATGACACTGCCTGTGCTCCACCACCGCCGATTCGGACTTCCCTTCTTAATGCTCATTCTATCTCAAATAAGTCGCTGTTTTTAAACAAGCTTTTTACCAGTCAGAAATGGATTTTATGTTCTTGACAGAAACATGGCAGAGGGAAGACAAGTTTGTTCATCTGAACGAACTTTGTCCTGCTGGTTGCTCCATCATTGAGATGCGGGAAGACTCACTGCTGTGTATTGGAACACATTCACAAGTAAAAGGATCCCTGCAAGTTTTACCTCATTTGAGTCTCAGATGATTAAAGTGGGCTCTAATAATTTATTTTACTGTGTGTTAATTTATTGTCCTCCTGGTCCTAAAGGTGATTTTATCACTGATTTTTTTTATCCTCTATTATTAAACTGGAGAAGGTTGTAATTATTGGGGATTTTAACGTTCATGTGGATGATACCTTGTGTGATATGGCTGTGGATTTTTCATCTGTTACAGAAGCTTCTGGCCTTATACAGCATATTTTTGGGCCTACACACAGTAAGGGCCATTCTTTGGACTTGGTATTTTCTCTAGGCTTAGATGTTTCTAATGTGCACATTGAGGATATACTTGTGAGTGATCACCACTGTATATTGTTCAGCCTAAATTTCTCCTCAAAACCTCCAACCTTGAAAATTAGGACACAAAGACGAATAGTCAGTCAAGATGCTATTGATAGGTTTTCTGCCTTACCTGACCCATGTGCAGTAGTGAGGAGTGATGATGCTGATGCTTTTGCTCAGTCATTTAATAACCACTGTTTAAATATCCTTTATAAAGTTGAACCTATCAAAATATCACCTCTCAAAAAAAGTCTCTCCCTTGGATGAACAATCATATCATGACTTTAAGAAGAGACTGTTGTAAGGTGGCACGTCTTTGGAAATCAACAAAACTGGAGGTACATAGGCTTCATTTAAAGGAACTGAGATCTTCCCTAAATGATGTCTTGAGGAAAGCTAGAACTGAATACTTTTCACCGCTCATATCTTCAGAAAGGAAAAATCCTAAAGTCCTGTATAACACCATCAGTTTTATTGTTTGTCCAGCTGCTGCCCAAATTCCAGTGTTTTCTAAGGCTGATAGTAATGCCTTTCTTAAGTTCTTTGTTGATAAGATCAGAGATGTCAGGGCAAACATTTCTCCATCAAATCTGTGTGACTCTGTCTGTGATGTTTCTCATCCTCATATGTGGACAACATTCACACCTGTGACATGGTATGAAGTGATGCACTGCTTGACAATATTAAAGTTTTGTCCTGTTCTAATGATGTTCTTCCCACAGCACTGCTTAAAAAAAGTTTTTGATATTATTGGACCGTGTGTTACAGATATCTTTAACACATCACTTCTGACAGGTGTGGTTCCCAGCTCATTTAAAACAGCTGTTGTTGAACAAATTCTTAAAAAGCCTAGCCTTGATCCAACAGTCTCAAAGAACTCTAGGCCAATATCAAAGATTCCATTTCTGTCAAAAATTTTGGAGAAAATTGTATCAGAGGAGCTCACTTCTTTTTTTTAGAGAAACGTTACATTCAACTGAAACTACCTTACTTAGGGTCTCAAACGACATTATGATGGCAGCCAACTCTGGGCAATACACAGTTGTACTTTTATTGGCTCTCTCAGCTGCTTTTTACACTGTCGATCATAAGATTCTGATTAATAGACTTCAAGATGTGGGTGGGCTTTCAGGAGTGGTTTTAAAATGGCTCTCCTCAAATCTCTCTGACCAAAGTTTTAGTGTTTTTATTAATCAGTTTTTGAATCCAAAAGCCAGTTTAGAAAGCTTGTTTCGGGCTTGTTGTTACGAGCTATTCGGTCTCTGTACGACCGTTGTGAGAGTTTGGTTCGTATTGCCAACACTCGGTCGGAATCATTCCCAGTGAGAGTTGGACTCCGCCAGGGCTGCCCTTTGTCACCGATCCTGTTCATAATTTTTATGGACAGGATTTCTAGGCGCAGCCAGGGAATGGAGGGTGTCATGCTTGGTGACCACAGGATCTCATCTCTGTTGTTTGCAGATGATGTTGTCCTGTTGGCTTCATCCAGCAATGACTTACAGCTCTTGCTGGGACGGTTTTCCGCTGAGTGTGAAGCGGCTGGGATGAGAATCAGCACCTCCAAGTCCGAGTCCATGGTCCTCAGCCGGAAAAAGGTGGCTTGTCCTCTCCGGGTTGGGGACAGGCTCCTGTCCCAAGTGGAGGAGTTTAAGTATCTTGGGGTCTTGTTCACGAGTGAGGGGAAAATGGAACGAGAGATCGACAGACGGATTGGAGCAGCATCTGCAGTGATGCGGACGTTGTACCGGTCTGTTGTGGTGAAGAGGGAGCTTAGTTCTAAGGCAAAGCTGTCGATTTACCAGTCAATCTACGTTCCTACTCTCACCTATGGTCACGAGCTTTGGGTAATGACCGAAAGAACGAGATTGCGTATACAAGTGGCTGAAATGAGCTTTCTCCGTAGGATTGCTGGACTCACCCTCAGAGATAGGGTGAGGAGCTCAGTCATCCGGGAGAGGCTCAGAGTAGAACCGCTGCTCCTCCACATTGAAAGGAGTCAGTTGTGGTGGTATGGGCATCTGATTAGGATGCCTCCTGGATGCTTCCCACTTGAGGTGTTTCAGGTACGTCCCACTGGGAGGAGACCCTGGGGCAGACCCAGGACTCGGTGGAGAGACTATGTCTCCCAGCTGGTCTGGGAACGCCTTGGTATCCCCTCTGAAGAGCTGGAGCAGGTGGCTGGGGAGAGGGAAGTCTGGGCTTCTCTGCTTGAACTGCTGCCTCCGCGACCCGGACCTCCGGAAAAGCGGTAGAAGATGGATGGATGGATGGAGTTTTTGAATCAACACGCCTTACCTGTGGAGTAGATAGATAGATAGATACAGTGGGGTAAAAAAGTATTTAGTCAGCCACCAATTGTGCAGGTTCTCCCACTTAAAAGATGAGAGAGGTCTCCAATTTTCATCATAGGTATACCTCAACTGTGAGAGACAAAATAAGGAAAAAAAATCCAGAAAATCACATTGAAGGATTTTTAATGAATTAATTGGTAAATTCCTCGGTAAAATAAGTATTTGGTCAATAGCAAAAGTTCATCTCAATACTTTGTTATATACCCTTTGTTGGCAATGACAGAGGTCAAACGTTTTCTGTAAGTTTTCACAAGGTTTTCACACACTGTTGCTGGTATTTTGGCCCATTCCTCCATGCAGATCTCCTCTAGAGCAGTGATGTTTTGGGGCTGTCGCTGGGCAACACAGACTTTCAACTCCCTCCAAAGATTTTCTATGGGGTTGAGATCTGGAGACTGACTAGGCCACTCCAGAACCTTGAAATGCTTCTTACAAAGCCACTCCTTCGTTGCCCGGGTGGTGTGTTTGGGATCATTGTCATGCTGAAAGACCCAGCCACGTTTCATCTTCAATGCCCTTGCTGGTGGAAGGAGGTTTTCACTCAAAATCTCACGATACATGGCCCCATTCATTCTTTCCTTTATACGGATCAGTCGTCCTGGTCCCTTTGCAGAAAAACAGCCCCAAAGTATGATGTTTCCACCCCCATGCTTCACAGTAGGTATGGTGTTCTTTCTCCTCCAAACACGACAAGTTGAGTTTTTACCAAAAAATTCTATTTTGGTTTCATCTGACCATATGATATTCTCCCAATCCTCTTCTGGATCATCCAAATGCTCTCTAGCAAACTTCAGATGGGCCTGGACATGTACTGGCTTAAGCAGGGGGACACGTCTGGCACTGCAGGATTTGAGTCTCTGGCGGCGTAGTGTGTTTCTGATGTAGCCTTTGTTACTTTGGTCCCAGCTCTATGCAGGTCATTCACTAGGTCCCCCCATGTGGTTCTGGGATTTTTGCTCACCGTTCTCATGATAATTTTGACCCCACGGGGTGAGATCTTGCGTGGAGCCCCAGACCGAGGGAGATTATCAGTGGTCTTGTATGCCTTCTATTTTCTAATAATTGCTCCCACAGTTGATTTCTTGACACCAAGCTGCTTACCTATTGCAGATTCAGTCTTCCCAGCCTAGTGCAGGTCTACAATTTTGTTTCTGGTGTCCTTTGACAGCTCTTTGGTCTTGGCCATAGTGGAGTTTGGAGTCTGATTGTTTGAGGTTGTGGACAGGTGTCTTTTATACTGATAACTGTTATGACCCGAGCGCTGGTTCTGATCGCGCTCGGGCTAAAGTTATGTCTCGCTGCCGGCCTTGACAGCTGCGGGCTGTATTCTGGCCTCACCGGGCTCTTATTGTGAAAGTGCTCGGTGGGGTTTCCGCCTGTCAACGGTCGGCCAGCTGAGTGTCATTACCGTTGTTAGTGCTTCGCCATTTAAGCCCAGCACTGGCGACGGTAAGACGCAGCAGTGTCAGTCGTTATACGTCTGAGCTACGGATGACTTGGACTATCATCTACCTTGTCTGCTTGTTGTTGACCGTCACTTCTCTGGCACCAGTAAGTGAGCTATTAGCCTTCCCCCTTCCGGTGAAAGTAGACCTTTTTGTGTCTTTGCTTCAGCAGCCTGGGTAGCTAATTACTTAAACAACCTTTGCCTGTGTATGACCGTCTCCTCTTAAGGACCCATAAGAGAGCTGTCTAGCCTTACGCCTCCGGAAGTGTATGGACTTATGTGTCATTGGCCCTGCATCTGGTGTTGTTAACTTTTCACCGTAATAAAACTCACTGTAAACTCACTGGTGACTGTGTGCGTCTTATGCTGGCTCGTGAGGGCCAGCGCATGACAATAACAAGTTCAAACAGGTGCCATTAATACAGGTAACAAGTGGAGGACAGAGGAGCCTCTTAAAGAAGAAGTTACAGGTCTGTGAGAGCCAGAAATCTTGCTTGTTTGTAGGTGACCAAATACTTATTTTATTGAGGAATTTATCAATTAATTCATTAAAAATCCTTCAATGTGATTTTCTGGATTTTTTTTTTCTCATTTTGTCTCTCATAGTTGAGGTATACCTATGATGAAAATTGGAGACCTCTCTCATCTTTTAAGTGGGAGAACTTGCACAATTGGTGGCTGACTAAATACTTTTTTGCCCCACTGTAGGTAGATAGATAGATAGATAGATAGATAGATAGATAGATAGATAGATAGATAGATAGATAGATAGATAGATAGATAGATAGATGTACTTTATTGATCCCAAACTGGGAAGTTGCAGTGTAACAGCAGCATGACAGTAGACAACCAAATGACAGAAACACACGCATGACAGACAATGGGATTACCAACTGAAAGTAAAACTAACACTACTATAAAAGCCTATATACATCATAGCTGAATAGATGGTGACCCGTATAAACACATGAATCATACCCGCTGCACAATGCAGGACTATCAGGAGCAGAGTGAACTGTGAGGTACCAGTTCGACTGTAAGGTGCAGTATGGCAGCATAGTTATGATCAGAATACAACATCATAGTGAGTTATTGTACAGTGAAATGGCATGCGGCAGGAAAGATTTCCTGTTCCTGGCTGTTTGACAGCGAAACAGTAGTAGTCTGCTGGAGAAAGTGCTCCGCTGTCTGTCCAGTGTGTGGTGGAGGGGATGATCAGGATTGTCTATGATAGATCACAGTTTATTTAGTGTTCTCCTCTCCACCACTGTCTCAAAGGTCTCAGGCCTGAGACCAGTTACAGAGCCAGCCCTCTTGATAATCTTGTCAAGTCTGTTGGTGTTGCTGGCCCTGATACTGCTACCCCAACAGACAGCAGCAAAGAAGATGGCGCTGGCAACAGTGGTCTGGTAGAAAAGCTCCAGTCTCCTGCTGTACACGTTGAAGGATCTCAGCTTCCTCAGGAAGTAGAGTCTGCTCATCCCCTTCTTGTGCGCAGCATCGGCGTTGGAACTCCAGTCCAGCCTATTCCTGATCATGACACCCAGATATTTGTAGTCCTCAACCACCCCCACATCCTCCCCTCTAATCTGCAATGGCTGAGAAGGTGTCCTCTTCTTCCTGAAGTCAATCACCATCCCTCTGGTCTTGCTGACATTCAGCCTCAGGTGATTCTGCTCTGTTCACTCCACAAATCTGTCTATCCAGTGCCCTGTACTCCCCCTCCTCTCCTCCCTCCTACACATTCCAAAACAGCTGAGTTGTCAGAGAATTTCTGCAGGTGGCACGACTCAGTGTTATACTGAAAGTCAGTGGTATATAAGGTGAAGAGAAAAGGAGAGAGCACAGTCCCATGTGGAGCTCCCGTGTCACTAACCACCACGCCAGACAAGACACTGCCCAGTCGAACAAACTGTGGCCTGCCTGTCAGGTAGTCAGTAATCCAGGAGATCACAGAGCTGTCGACCCCCATCACTCACAGCTTCTCACCCAGCAGCAGTGGCTGGATGGTGTTAAAGGCACTGGAGAAATCAAAAAATATGATACTCACAGTGTCTCCTCTGCCATTCAGGTGCAAATAGACTTGTTGCAGCAGATAGATGACAGCGTCTTCAATTCCTAAATGGGGCTGATATGCAAACTGCAGACGGTCCAGCCACATCTTCACCTGTGGCCTCAGGTGGGCTAAGACTAGTCTCTCCAGGACCTTCATCACATGAGATGCGAGGGCAACTGGCCAATAGTCATTCAGGTCCGATGGAGATGACTTCTTGGGGACAAGAACCAGGCAGGATGTCTTCCATAGCACCGGTACTGTCTCCAGACTCAGACTCAGGTTGTACAGGTGTTTCAGTACCAGAGCTAGCTGGTTGGCACAGGTCCTCAGGATCCAGGCGGAGATGCCATAAGGGCCCACTGCCTTCCGCTGATAGAGTCTCTCCAGCTGTTTCTTAACCTGGTCTGTAGTCACAGTGATGTGAAGGAGGGGCCTGGTGTCCTGGTGGGAGATGGAGAGAGGTGCTGCATAATAGGGTGGGGTGGGAGGGGTGTGTGAGGGTCTGACTGTGTTGTGGGGGTGACAGACGGTGAGTTGAACCTATTAAAAAACAGATTCACTTCATCAGCTCTCTCCTAGCTCCCATATATCTGCCTGACTCTTCCCTGCACCCAGTTATTTGTTTCATTCCCACCACACATCTTTAGCGTTGTTTTGCCTGAGTTTATTCTCCAACTTCCTGCTATAATTCTCCTTGCACCTCCTCAGCATCTCTCTAAGCTCATGCTGCACTCCCATCAGCTTCTCCCTGTCGCCGGACCTAAAAACTCTTCTTTTTGTTCAGAAGTGCTTTCAAGTCACTCAAGATCCATGGTCTGTTGTTGGAGAAGCAGTGTACAGTCTGTGCTGGCATGGTTGTGTCTTCACAGAATCTGATGTATTCTGTGATGCAGTCGGTCATATTGTTTATGTCCACCTCATGTGGTTCACAGAGTATGCCCCAGTCTGTCATCAGTAAGCAGTCCTGCAGTGCATCAGCAGCCTCCTGTGTCCATCTCCTCACAGTCCCTGTATAAGCAGGCTCCCTTTGCACAAGGGGAGCATACTTCGATGATAACATGACCACGCAGTGATCTGATTTGCCAATGGGGGGGGGGGGGAGCTATGGCACTATATGCATCTCTGACAATGGCATACAGTAAATCCAGAGTTTTGTTTTCTCTGGTGGGACAGTCAATAAACTGGTGAAAGTTTGGTAATGTTTTTCCCAGTGAGACATGATTAAAATCAACCATGATGGCCATAAATGCGTCTGGGTGCTTCTCCAGTAATGTGGCCATAGTGGAGCTGGTGACATCACAGGCCACCGCTGCGTCAGCTGACAGAGGGACTTGGACGATAATTACTAAGGCACAAGTCATTTCTCGTGGCATATAATAAGGTTGCATACTCCCAGCCAGCAGTTAAATGTCCAGGCTGCAACACTTTTCCTTCACATAAATGTGTCCAGGATTACACCACTCTTCATTCACAAGAAGTGCCACTCCTTCTCTCCTCTATTTCCCGCTACTTATCACATCTCTGTCCCCCCGAAATAGTCTTGAAGCCAGGTATCGCTACGTTAACATCCGGGATCTGTGAGTGTAACTGCGTCTCTGTGAAACACATGATACTATACTCACGATATTCCTTTTGCGTCCTGACAAGCGCTGTAAGCTCATCTGTTTTGTTTCCTAGCTATCGCACGTTCCCGATGACCATTGATACAGCTGGTTTATGCTTCCTCCTCCACCTCCTCCCCTTAGTTCCAGCCCTTCACCCACGGCGTCTCCTTTTTAGCTCTCTGGGATGAGGGGCTTTGCTCCGGGCAGCAGCGCTGACCTCCTCAGCGCAATCAGCTGGTCGCATGTGTAAACAATGCGTCTGCCCCCCCCCCATGTTGATCTCCATTGCCCAAGGAAGAGAAAAAACTACGACAAAGACCAGGCTAAAATAGAAAAAAAACTTGGTCCAGTCGTTAATGCGAATCTTCCTACCAAGCCCTGGTTAATAAGAGACACACTATATACAGGAATTGTCATGATTCTGAGTGCGGGTCAGTGTCATGCTCGGGTCTCTAGTTTTCGCTGGTGATTTTCTGTTAATGTATTTGTTCTTGATTTTCATCCATTATGGTTTGTGCTTTTATTTTGACAGCGCGTTATGTTACTTCCTCCTGTCAAATGTTTTTGTGGGTTGTCAGAGCTGTTTAGTTGTATTTAATTACTTTCTCACTCATGCATCCACACCTGGTTCACATTTGGGTTCCCCCTTATTTAAGCCTGCTTTTAGGGTTCATTCCTCGCTGCGACCTCACCTTGTGCGGAAAGGAATCCCCCGTTTGATTCCTGTTGATTTTCAGCTCAGTTCTCAGCCTTGTCTGACTAACTGTAAGTTACCCTTCATGGCTCCCTTTTTTTGCCTTTTCTGTAAGTTACCCCTCGTGGTTTATTACCGTTGTTTATCATTAAATGTGCAAACTCATAGCTGGCGAGTGGTGTCTTGATTTCTGTACTGAGAGGGCCGATTATGACAGTAGATTGCAGCCAGTAGATGCCAGCGGTTGTGGGTTTTGCTCTTTTTCTTTTTCCACTCACCTTTTTTGTTGCTGGAGGGACAGCTGACAGTATGTCCCCAGCGCGCCAGGATTCAGCTTCCAAAAGGAGGTTGGCAGCTGGGGGCCCCAGCATGGATTAACAGTGGGCAGCTCAATTCATCCAGAGCTATGTGGCTGAGGCTCTTGCCTCCCGCAGCCTGAAGAAGGTCCTGGACAACGTGGTGGCAGGGGTCGGGATTGTGGAGTTGCATCCCAGTTTAAGGAAGTAGCCTGAGTTCTCAGAACTACTGTCAGCCGTCTCCACTCTCCAGCTGTCATTCCCTGTGTTAGCGATAGGCTCATCACCAGCCCATAGACGCTGCCTCCCAGCGCTAGTCCTCCACTCCTCCCTGAAACACGGCCGTACTGAAGCGGATGGAGGAGAGCCACCGGGTCCAGACGCGGCAATCCTCCCCTCTGTTATGCAGTTACAGGCCGCCGGAAGAACTCCTCCTTCTCTCAGTCTGCAGCTTCTTCAAAAAGGTACTAAAGCAGCTTTTGCCTCTAGGTTTGCCTCGCCAGCTGCCTCGTCAGCTTTCTCTTCCTGGGCTGTCGCTGCCGTTCCCCTCTCCTCTACAGCGTCTTCTCCCGCTGCTGAGAGCCTGGCTGTCTCCTCCCCAGTTTCGCCCGTCATCAAGACTGCAGGCACGACTCCTCCATGTTCTCTGGGTGGGGGACCACAACCACCGCAGCCACCGAGAGGGATGAAACTGGGCCTGCTGCAGTAGAAACCACTGTGCCCCTGGAACACAGGCAAGTGCTTTTTCATTCTTTATCACCAACATATGAATTACCTTGCCGGATTCCTGGTGGTGAGGCTCAGTCATTGCAGTCCACTGAGTCCTCACCGCCTGCTGCAGATAATTTTCCTTCACCTGCTCCCTCCATGTGTCCTCCAGTTTCCCCTGAGTGTCCGCTGGTCCCAGGATCAAGCAGCCGGATGATGGAGGAGCCTGCAGTCCTGGAGGACCTGGCCCCAGCCCTGCAGCCACGGCCCGGATGGGGGGAGAGCGCTGCCTGCGACCTGAAGCCTGCGCCTACGACTGAGCGCTCCCTGGCTTCAGCTATGAGGGATGCCGCACCAGCAGTGAAACGACCTCTAGCTACCATGCCGGAGGAGCCACCTGCGTTGGTCGCTTTGTCTGGAGGTTCGAGGACTGCACAAACCACCATGTCTGCTGTTGAGGCTGTAGCAGCAGAGGCAAAGTTGGACCTCAAGAGGACCTGGCACGAGACATCCCCGCCTGGATTGACGGAGTCCTGGATGGAGGTGAAGCTTGAGCTCAGACAAGTGCTCTTCTTTGTTCTCACGTTTTCTGTTTTGGAGAGATCTTGCCTGGCTCTTGGTGGGGAGGGCCAAGTGCAGCCGTTGGCTGCACCTGAGCTCACCTCACTGGACTCCACTGCCACTGGTGACCCTGATTCTGATTCCTTGTCCTTCTTGTCAGATCCTTTCCTCAGGGTCATCGAAGGTCATCTACCATCGCCAGAGGTCTCCGTGGGTCCAACCTCATCGGCCAAGTTCTCCCCGGGTGCTGCCCCTTTTGCTGAGGTCTTTGCGGGTGCAACTGTGTTCCAGTTCGGGTCCACCTTGGGGGCTGCTCCGCCTCACTCCGGGGCCACCAAAGGTGCAGCTACGCCTCAGTCTGGGGCCACCGAGGGTGCTGCTACACCTCAGTCTGGGGTCACTGAGGGTGCCACTATGCCTCAGTCCAGGGTCACTGAGTGTGCCGCTACGCCTCAGTCCGGGCCACCGAGGGCGCCCCTATGCCTCAGTCTGGGGCCACCGAGGGTGCCACTACGCCTCAGTCCGGGGCCACCAATGGTGCTGCTATGCCTCAGTCCAGGGCCACCGGGGATGCAGCTATGCACCAGTCCGGGGCCACCTTGGGTGCAGCTACGCCTCAGTCTGGGGCCACTGGTGGTGCAGCTATGCCTCAGTCTGGGGCAACCGAGGGTACTGCTACACCTCAGTCCGGGGACACCGAGGGTGTTGCCCCTATGCCCAAGGTCGCTGTGGGTCCCCACTCTACATCTGGTTCCATTGTGGTTCCTTCTCTACCATTCCCTTCATCGGGTGCCCATCTCCTAGCTTCTTGGGTCCGCGGTAAGCACAGATTCCAACTGCCCCCTCCGGGGGGGGGGGTGCTCTGCGACCCGTTGGCTCAGAGATGTGGGGAGACCGCCCGACAAACTCTCTGGGTTGCTTGGCTTGGCTTCAGAATTCTGGAAGACCACCTGATGAACTCTCTCCTCCATTTTGGTGGCTCGGGAGACCTGGTAGGCCACCCAACCTTTTCCACCTCATGGTTGGGTGGAGCCCGGACTATGGAAGGCCACCTGAACTGTTCCCTTGTTCACCCGGTATTGCTTGGTTTTCTTAGCACCTTATTTGGTCAGTGTTGTGGGTCATGTGTCTTTTGTTTTGTATTGTGTGTTTTTGTGTCTCTCTCTCTCTCCAGGCCTGGATCCCCCCCCCCCACCCTCCCAGGGTCTGTTTTTGAGGTTATTCCTGTTGAGGGGGGGGGGGGGGGTACTTTTGTCCCTTTTTGATGTTATGTGAGGGTGCCTTGGATCCACCCCTTAAGGGAGGTGCACTGTCATGATTCTGAGTGCTGGTCAGTGCTGTGCTCGGGTCTCTAGTTTTCGCTGGTGATTTTCTGTTTATGTATTTGTTCTTGATTTTCATCCATTATTGTTTGTGCTTTAATTTTGACAGCGCATTATGTTACTTTCTCTGTCAAATCTTTTTGCGGGTTGTCTCAGCTGTTTAGTTGTCTTTAATTACTTTCTCACTCATGCATCCACACCTGATTCACATTTGGATTTCCCCCTTATTATTATTTTAGCTCGCTTGCGGAGTTCATTCTTCGCTGTGACCTCACCTTGTGCTGACAGGAATCCCCCCGTTTGATTCCTGTTGATTCTCAGCTCAGTTCTCAGCCTCGCCTGACTAACTGTAAGTTAACCTTCGTGGCTCTCTTTTTTTCGCCTTTTCTGTAAGTTACCCCTCGTGGCTTATTTCTGTTCTTTATCATTAAATATGCAAACTCACAGCTGGTGAGTAGTGTCTTGATTCCTGCCCTGAAAGGGCCGATTATGACAGACATAAGCAGATAGAAACACAAAGATATGAGAGAGTTGCTGCTGGTACGGCCGCCCTGCTTCCGGTGCCATTATCTTCTGGGTACCTCAGAGTTCTGTCTTGGGTCCAGTACTTTTTCTTTTATATGTGCTTCCTTTGAAACAGACAATTAGCAAGTAGAGAGATGTGTCATACCACTTTTATGCTGATGATATCCAGCTGTACTGTACTTTTAAGCCCATCAAGTTCCACAAATTAACATCCTTAGCTAAATGCTTGCCCAATATTAACCAGTGGTTAAGCAATAGCTACTTACAACTGAACTCTGAGAAAACAGAAACTCTATCTATTGCCCCTGACAGTGTCATCCCTTTAATAAAAGAGCATATAGGTCCTTTAGCATCTTCTGCCCAGCCCTATATACATAACCCTTTGCACTGGTTACCAGTGAACTTTAAAATACATTTCAAAATCTTGACCTTAACTTTCAGAGCCATGTATGGCCATGCTCCTCCTTATATCTCTGACCTGCTACAGCCCTATACCCCTACCCATAATCTGAGGTCAGCAGGCCAAATGTTACTTGTGGTCCCAAAAAAACCCTTTCATGACATGAGGCAATCACTTCTTTGAAGTAGTTGCACCTAGGATGTGGAATGCACTTCCCTTTTGTCTTTGTTGCCTAGATACTGTGGATGGATTTAAAAAGCAGCTAAAGACATTTCTTTTTTAAAAGACTTTTAGCTAGATAAGGGTTGTATTTATCTATTTATTGCATTTTACTGTTTTTTTTAATTTACACTGTATTTTATGTATTTTATTTTTACTGTTTTGTGAAGCACATTATGATTTTTATGTCTGTGAAAGCTGCTATATAAATAAAATTTACTTGCTTACTTACTACTGTCGTTTGGTCCTTGTGTTTATCGTTATCATCTCCACTTGTGTTCCAAGGTTTTGTCCCTGCCCAGCTCTTAGTTAACACTTAACACTAGATTTATCAAATCTAGTGTTCATTTCTCACCAGTCATAGAGTAAACAAAATGAAAATCTGGCAGATGATGCTCTTAACACACTGAAACTAGCTTTATTAAACACTGGGTCTTTGGCAAGAAAAGAATAATTAATGATCTCATTATAAAATACAAACTAGATTTTATGTTTTTAACAGAGACCTGGTTAGATGATAACAGTGGATCTCTTCTTATCGAAGCAGCCTCTCCCAACTACAGCTTTATAAGTGAACCCAGGCTGCATAAGAAAGGAGGAGGAGTAGCTGTTTTGTTTAATGATTCCTTCCAGTGCAAGCAGATTTCTTATACGTTTACTTAATTTGAATATGTGGCTCTTGAGCTGAATTCCTCCTCCCGTATGTTGTTTTTTAATGTTTACAGACCACCTAAATATCATGCAACCTTTGTTGATGATTTTACAAAGCTGGTGTCTATCATTTGTGTTGACTTTGACTGTTTAGTTATTGTTGGTGATTTTAACATCCATGTTGACAACCCTCAGGACAGAGGGACCAAAGAATTGTGTTGTGTCCTTGATAACTTTTGACTGACTCAGCATGTAATGGAGAAAGTACACAATAGAGGACACAGTCTGGGTTTGGTCATCTCCAAAGGTCTGAACATAAGGATATGGTGATGGACGTTGCTATGTCTGACCATGCTTGTGTTTTCTTTGAAAGTGCTATTAATATCAACAGAACTGTCCAGACAGAGATAATCAAAAAATGGTACATCACTGATAATACCAGTGAAACATTCATCCAAACTTTCTCTTCCTCACCCCCCTCTCTTCACTGTCAGTAAATGAGCTTGCAAAAAATTTCAATGGTAAAATCACAAATATTATCAATGCCATTGCTCCCATCAAGGTAAAGGTGGTCCATATTAAAAAGAATACTCCATGGAGAAATGCCAAACTAGTAAGAGCTGAAAAAACAGAGTGTCGAAAAGCTGAATGCAGGTGGAAAAAAACCCCAAAACAACTAAATTTCAGGTTCATTATGAAATCTGTAATGAGGGATTGCACATTTATAATTTGGAGCTGAAAAATGCAAGGCAAGCATGTTTTTCTGACATCATTGCTAAAAACAACAATAATGCACGCACCTTATTCACTACTGTTGACAGGCTAACAAATCCCGCTGTGTCAGCAGCTCCTGAACTTCTATCCAACCATACCTGCAATGACTTTGCCTTTTTCCTTATTGACAAAATTCAGAAAATTAGACAGTCAGTGCTCCTACGTCAGATGCAGGACATGTTCTTCCTCTGTGTCCACATATGGAAGAAATAAACACCATGGCAAATTTTTTTCTAATCAATCATAAAAACTTGGATGACATCATATGCCACCTGAAATCCACTACTTGCTGTGTCATAATTCAGAACAAGAGAGAGGCTTAAACGCTGGGCTCCAACACCAATTGAACACTCAGACTCAGATGTAAAACGTTTCACCAGTTTATTACAAAACAAACCCTAACACACAAATCTAAATAAAGGTACATGATTAAAGAAAAGAGCAAAACAAAAACACACACTTAAATTTAAACACAAAAACCAGTGCCCTCTGGAGCGCACGGAACCTACGGGAAAAGAGCAGAAAGAGATGATTAGAGGCAGATTCTCCACAAGAGGAGAATAAGAAGAGGAGTTCACTCTTACTGCTGTGAGCAGAGGAGCTCAGCAGGGAACTCCTGCGTGGGAAGACAGGGGGAAGACGGTTGACCTGGGTGGATGTCCAGCATCTTCGGGTCAGGCGAGCGTGATCAGCCCCGGAGTACACGCCACTAAGGTGGCAGCAAACCTGAAGAGAGAGGGAAGACATGGGAGTGAGGAGCACAGATCAACCAAAGAGAAAATACTTAATGTGGCTTTTACACAGGTAGCAAACCTAACGATCCAGCGGTGAGCTCCTCACACGCTGGCTCTTAAATACGCTGGAAGTAGGAAGCAGCAGGTGTGTCAGTCACACATGTGTATGCAATTACTCCAGAGCCGGGAAGACAGGAACAGGAGGTGAGGGCGAGATTGCTTGCCTGATCATCACATGCTGCCTTGATACTCTCCTAAAACTTTTCATATTGTTTGGCCTCAGATCTATGACAGATCATAAATATGTCTATGCATTCAGGTGTCTTCCCTCGGTGCTTAAAAAGAGCTGTTGTCAAGCCACTTCTAAAAAAGAGCAACCTAGACCTAGACCTAAATCCCCCCCATTGGCAGATCAGATCAAAATATGATCCTGTTATCACCGGAGTACGTTCCCCTTGTGCAAAGGCAGCCTGCTTATATACAGACTGTGAAGAGATGGACACAGGAGGCTGTTGATGAACTAGAGGACTGCTTCGAGATGACGGACTGGGGCGTACTCTGTGAACCACATGGGGTGGACATAGACATTATGACCAACTGCATCACAGAATACATCAGATTCTGTGAAAACACAGCCATGCCAGCTCAGACCGTGCACCGTTTCCCCAACAACAAACCATGGATCATCAGTGATCTGAATGCACTTCTGAACAAGAAGAAGAAGACTTTTGGGTCTGGAGTCAGGGAAAAACTGAGGAGAGTGCAGTATGAACTGAGAGAGATGCTGAGGAGGTGCAAAGACAATTAGAGGAGGAAGTTGGAGGATAAACTCTAGCAAAGCAATACGAAGGATGTCTGGATGGGAATGAAACAAATCACTGGGTGTAAGGAGACAGACAGACAGACATTGGAGAGCTTTGAGAGAGCCGATGAGCTGAATTTGTTTTTTTAATAGGTTCAACTCACTGTCTGTCACTCCCACAATATAGCCAGACCCCCATACACTCCTCCCCCCTCATCGTCCGGTATAGCACCTCTCTCTCTCTCTTTCCCCCGTCACCCCTCTCCCCATCCTCTGGTGACACCAGCACCAGCCTCCACCCTCTCATCACTGTGACTACAGACCAGGTTAAGAAACAACTGGAGAGACTCCGTCAGCTGAAAGCTGCAGGCTTTCATGGCATCTCCGCCTGGATCCTGAGGACCTGTGCCAACCAGCTTGTTCTGGCACTGAAATACCTGTATAACCTGAGCCTGAGTCTGGAGAGAGTACTGTGCTGTGGAAGATGTCCTGCCTGGTTCCTGTCCCCAAGAAGTTGTCTCCATCTGACCTGACTATCGACAAGTTGCCCTCACATCTCATGTGATGAAGGTCCTGGAGAGACTGGTCTTAGCCCACCTGAGGCCGCAGGTGAAGATGTGACTGGACCCTCTGCAGTTTGCATATCAGCCCCATTTAGGAGTTGAAGATGCCATCTCTACCTGCTGCAACAAGCTCATTTGCACCTGGATGGCGGAGGAGACACTGTGAGAATCACATTCTTTGATTTCTCCAGTGCCTTCAACACCATCCAGCCGCTGCTCCTGGGTAAGAAGCTGCAGGTGATGGGGGTCGACAGCTCTGTGATCTCCTGGATTATTGACAACCTGACAGACAAGCCATAGTTTGTCCGGCTGGGCAGTGTCTTGTCTGATGGAGTGGTTAGTGATATGGGACCTCCACATGGGACTGTGCTTTCTCCTTTTCTCTTCACATTATACACGACTAACTTTCAGTACAACATCGAATTATGCCACCTGCAGAAATTCTCTGATGATTCAGTTGTCATTAGGTGTATAAAAGGGGGAGAGGAGGGGAGGAGTACAGGGCACTGGTAGACAGATTTGTGGAGTGGAACGAGCAGAATCACCAGAGGCTGAACGTCATCAGCAAGACCAGAGAAATGGTGATTGAATTCAGGAAGAAGAGGACACCTTCACAGCCATTGCAGATTAGGTGGCGGATGTGGAGGTAGTGGAGGACTACAAATACCTGGGTGTCATGATCAGCAACGGACTGGAATGTAAATCCAACACCAATGATGCATACAAGAAATGGATGAGGAGACTCCACTTCCTGAGGAAGCTGAGATCCTTCAACTTGTGCAACAGGACGCTGGAGCTTTTCTATCAGGCAGCTGAAGTCAGCTCCATCTTCTTTGCTGCTGTCTGTTGGGGTAGCAATATCAGAGCCAGCGACACCAACAGGCTTGACAAGATTATCAAGAGGGCTGGCTCTGTAATTGGTCTCAGACTGGAGACCTTTGAGACTGTGTTGGAGAGGAGGACACTAAACAAACTGTGATCCATCATGGACAATCCTGATCACCCCCTCTGCCACACACTGGACAGATAGTGGAGCACTTTCTCCAGCGACTGCTACAGCTTCACTGCCGAATGGTTAAGCACAGGAAATCTTTCCTGCCATATGCCATTTCACTGTACAATAGCTCACTCTAATGTTGAATTCTGGTCATAACTATGCTGCCATACTGCACCTTGCTGTCTAATTGGTGCCTCACATTTCACCCTGCACCTGATAGTCCAGCATTGTACAGTGGGTACGATTCATGTATCTATACAGGTCAGCATCTATTTATCTATGATGTATATAAGCTATTTAGGCAGTTTTACTTTCCATGGGTAATCCCTTTGTCTATTATGCTCTGTGTGTTTCTGTTGTTTTGGTCATCTACTGTCATGCTCCTGTTACACTGTAATTTCCCAGTTTAGGATCAATAAAGTACATCTATCTATCTATCTATCTATCTATCTATCTGGACACCTCATTCATGAACAGCTAAAGGACCATATCAAACCTCCCCTTTCTTAGTAAAATAATAGAAAATGTCTTCCAGTAAGGTTTTCGATCACACCACAGCAGTGAGATAGCTCTAGTTAAGGTCCTTAATGGCATCTTCTCCAATACAGATAATGCCAACATTTCAGTCTTGGTTTTATCGGATCTCAGTGCTGCATTCGACACGATCAACCATAACATCTTACTAGACCGGCTGAAAAACTGGGTGAGACTTTCTGGTACAGCACTTACAGTAGCTGGTTTGAGTCCTATTTAAAAGACAGTGTCGATAGGTACAGTGACTACAAATCCGAGCAAACAAAAATAACCTGTGGAGTTCCCCAAGGTTCCTTTTTAAGACCTTTGCTTTTCAACATCTACATGCTCCCACAAGCTCAAATCATAAAAAACAACAAAACATATTGCCATAATTATGCAGATGATACACAAATCAACATAACCATCTCACCAGGAGACTATGGTCCAATTAAAACACTGAACAAATGCATGGTCAAATTAAAGAGTGGATGTGCCAGAATTTTCCTCCGCTAAACAAAGACAAAACCGAAATAATAGTTTTCGGAGCCAAAGAAGAAAGACTCAAAATTAGTACTCAGCTTCAATCAATGATGCTAAGCCACATTAAGAGAGTAGTGAAGTCAGCCTATTATCACTTAAAGAACATACCGAGGATTGAAGGTCTGACATCTCAGTAGGATCTAGAAAAACTTGTCCATGCATTTATCTTCAGTAAACTGGACTACTGTAACGCTATCCTCACAGGTCTCCCTAAAAAGTCCATCAGACAGCTGCAGTTAGTTCAGAACACTGCAGCTCGAGTCCTCACTATAAGACCAAGAAAGTAGATCATATGACCCCAGTCCTCAGATCTTTACACTGACTTCCTGTCTGTCAAAGAATAGATTTCTAAATACTGTTGTTGGTTTAATAAAGCTCTGAATGCTTTCCGGCCAAAATACATCTCAAAGCTGCTGGTCCGTTACGAACTACCCAGAGCCCTCAGGTCGTCAGGGTCAGGCCTACTATTTGTGCCCAGAGTTAGAACCAAACATGGCGAGGCAGAGTTCAACTTTTATGCTCCTCACATATGGAACAAACTCCCTGAAAGCATCAGGGCTGCTGAAACTCTCAGCTGGTTTAAATCCAGGTTAAAAACTTTCCTCTTTGCCGCGGGCCTTCAGTAGAACACTTTTTCTGTTTTATTCTATTTAAACTTGTTTTTGTTTCTCTTTAATTTACTTTTTAGTTTGTTTTTAAATTCTTATGTATTCCTTTTGCAACTTGCTGTAATGCTTTAATGTTTTTATGTATGTTTTAATGTTTAATTTACATTTTAGCGTGCATTTACATTCTTACGTATTTGTCACGGGGTGAGGTATTTTACTGTTTTTTGGGTTTTATGCGGTTTTTAAGTTTGTGTTGCATGTTTTTTTTATAGTTTGCTTCTTTTGTTTTATTATATTTACTCAGTGTGTTTTAATTGGAAATGTTGCACATGTTCCACCATGTGCTTTCCCTAATTAGTAATCAGCAGCACCTGTGTTGATTGGGGATGTGCAGCACCTGTGACTGCACATAGTATAAAAAGTGCTTTGGCAATCCAGAGAAAAAAAGCCCTGCCTGAGGAGAGGGTCTGGGTGGGGGGCCCTCCAGATGAAAGCCCCTTAACGAGAGGAGGCTGCTGGTGACAGAGAAAATGGCAGAAGGAGGGCATGACTGAGGACGAAGAGCAGTAACGGCCAGGACCACCACGATACTGGCATTTGGGGGAGGACACTTTTGCGTTGAGCAATTGGGGGTGCTGCAGGCGAAGGATATCAAGAAGCAGAGTGAGGAGCTCTGCCTGGGCTGTAAGTATCTGGTTCCCAGATAGCAGTACCCCATGATCAAATCAAAATCAAATCAAACCAAATCAAATCAACGTTTATTGTCATATTGCTGTACATACAACTGTAGTGCAGGCAAGATGAAATTGTGTTTCTCTCGGCATCCATATAAGTAAAAGAACATACTTTAAGACACACACCCTCACCCTCACCCCCACCCCACCACATCCATTCACACATCCCTGAGATATACTTGAAAAACTAACCAGAACTATAATATACAAATAATATACATAATCCTCCACATTGAAAGGAGTCAGTTGAGGTGGTATGGGCATCTGATTAGGATGCCTCCTGGATGCCTCCCACTTGAGGTGTTTCAGGCACGTCCCACTGGGAGGAGACCCCGGGGCAGACCCAGGACTCGGTGGAGAGACTATGTCTCCCAGCTGGTCTGGGAGCGCCTTGGTATCCTCTCTGAAGAGCTGGAGCAGGTGGCTGGGGAGAGAGAAGTCTGGGCTTCTCTGCTTGAACTGCTGCCTCCGCGACCTGGACCTCCGGAAAAGCGGTAGAAGATGGATGGATGTCTGTAGGTGCAGTAGTATGTATGAGAGATTCCGTATCAACTGTTCAGCATCCTAACAGCTTGTGGAAGGAAGCTGTTAATGAATCTGGTGGTTCTGCCTCTGATGCTCCCAAATCGTTTGCCAGATGGCAGGAGTTCAAAGTGTTTATGCAGAGGGTGAGAACGGTCCTTGACAATGTTCAGTGCCCTGCTCCTGCAACGGTTCTGAAAAAATTCTTGGACAGAGGGGAGGGAGACTCCAATTACTCTCTCAGCTCCCTTAACTATCCTCTGCAGGGCTTTTTTGTCTGACATACTGCAGCTGGAGTACCATGTAGCAATGCAGTACGTCAGAGCACTCTCCACCACACCTCTGTAGAAGGTCCTGAGGATGCAGATGGGGAGAGAGGCCTGTTTGAGTTTCCTCAAGAAGTGCAGTCTCTGCTGGGCCCGCGTCCTAATCTCCAAGGACTTGCTCCAGGTCAGGTCCTGCGAGATCTGCACTCCGAGGAACTTGATGTTCTCCGCTCTCTCCACTGAACAGTCACCAATGCTGAGGGGGATGTGCTCAGGCTGTGACCGCCGGAAGTCGATAATCATCTCCTTCGTTTTGTCCACGTTGAGCACCAGATTGTTTTCCTTGCACCAGCCCTCCAGGTCTCTCACTTCTTCCCTGTACATTGATTCCTCATCCCTCTGAATAAGCCCCACCACCATGGTGTCATCTGCAAACTTAATAATCTGGTTCTCCTCGTGTCTGGATACACAGTCATGTGTTAAAAGTGTAAACAACAATGGACTGAGTACGCAGCCTTGAGGGGATCTGGTGCTCAGCGTGACAGAGTTGAAGATGTTGTTTCCAACCTGGACAAACTGAGATCTCTCAGTCAGGAAGTCCAGGATCCAGAGACATGTGGCGGTGTTCAGACCAAGAAGGAGTAATTTCTCCATCAGTCTCTGGGGAATAATGGTGTTGAATGCTGAACTGAAATCATTGTACAGGAGTCTGGCGTAGGTGTCTTTCTGATCCAGGTGGGTGATGACAGAGTGCAGGGTGGTGACTATAGCATCCTCCTTGGAGCAGTTTGAACGATATGCAAACTGGAGCGGGTCATGTGACGCAGGGAGGCAGGCTGTAATGTGTGGTTTGACCAGTCGTTCGAAACACTTCATCACAATTGGTGTCAGTGCAACAGGACGATAGTCATTCACACAGGACACAACTGGTTTCTTTGCCACCGGTACTATGATAGAGGTCTTGAAGCATCTGTGTCATGACCCGAGCACTATGCCTTGGTGCTCGGGTTATTCTTGTCATGGTTTGACAGCGGCGTTATGATTCTAGCTCTCCGAGCTCTTATTGTGATAGTGCTCGGGGAGGCTTCCGCCCAGCTGTCAAATCCTCAACAGCTGTGCTGCATTTGTGGTCGTTAGCGCTCAGGCTACTTTTACCCGTGCTGGCGGCCGCATCGGCGCAGCAGTGTCTGTTAACTCTCCGTCACGCTACGGATGCCTTGGATTTATTCCTACCATGTCTGCTTGGTTTGACCGTCGTGTCCCTGGACTAGTAAATGTGCTCTTTTGCCTTACCCCTCCCGGTGTGTATCGATCTCTGTGTGTCTCTGCCTTAGCAGCTGGTGTAATTATTATTTTCACTAACCTTGCCTGCCTAGTGTATGACTGTCTCCTGCTATGGACCTGTAGCGCTATTTAGCCTATGCCTCCTGTTGTGAGTAGACTCAAGAGTCATTGTTTCTGCAGCTTGTGTTGTCACTATCCTCACCGTTAATAAAACTCTCACTAAACTCTCTGGTGACTGTGTGGCGTCTTATGGTGGCTCGCGAGAGCCACCCGTGACAATCTGGGAACGATGGCCTGACTAAGGGAGATGTTATAAATGCCAGTCAGGACATCCGCCAACTCGCTCGCGCAGTCTCGGAGCACACGTCCCGGGATGTTGTCCGGACCTGCAGCTTTACGTGGGTTGACCTTGGTTAGGGTCCTCCATGTGTCCGCTGTGTTGATGGTGAAAGCTGGTCCGACCGATTGTGGGGATGGGCCATCCCTCCCTCTGATTGTCGGGTTTGATGCTTCAAAACGTGCAAAGAAGTCGTTGAGCCTGTCTGGAAGCAAAGAGTCGTCATCATCGACCCCCTGCCTAGACTTATAGCCCGTTAGGGTCCGAACTCCCTGCCACATCTGCTTGGTGTTCCTAGTGTCACAGAGGTGTCCCTGGATTTTCTCCGCATAGGCACACTTCGCCGTCTTAATTCCCTTTGACAGCGCAGACCTGGCTGAGCGGAGGGCGATCCTGTCCTTCGCTCTGAAGGCTGCATCTCTGGCTGTAAGCAGCGAGCACACCTCTGCGGTCATCCAGGGCTTACGTTTTCCCCATACAGTGATGGTCTTCACAGTAGTGACATCCTCTGTTCACTTCGCGATGTAGCTGGTGACTTTTTCAGCATACTCCTCCACATCTGTCTTGTCTTCCTGGGAGGCTGCTATTTTGAAGACCTCCCAGTCTGTGTGCAGAAAACAGTCTTTCAGTGCAGAGGTTGCACTCTCTGGCCAAATCCTAATTTGTTTCACTACTGGCCTGCTGCGCTTCAGTAGAGGTTTGTAGGCAGGCACCAGCATCACAGATATGTGGTCAGAAAGGCCGAGGTGGGGGCGAGGTATAGCCTTAAATGCATCTGTGTTTGTGTACACTAAGTCCAACATACTGTCTCCTCCATGATGATGATGATGGTGGTGATGATGATGTTGTTGATGACCACAGAAATCTGGAAATACTGATGATGTTGTTGATGACCACAGAAATCTGGAAATACTGATGGCAAGTGTCTTCCCCTGTATAGGTTTCCTGGTGGTGGCAGATGGTGCCTGGAAGAGTGGACCCTCCTCTTCAGCTTTTTATGGACTTTGTTGTTTTTTTTAGCTTAATGTTTTTTAGTTAGTATTTTATTATTGATTAAGAAAATTAACAGACTATAAAAATCCATACCCACACACACGGCAAGAATAGTTCTTTTGACATACCATGTCAATGTACTTTAAAAAAAAAACAAAAAAAAACCAAACAAAAAAAAAAACTTATGACTGACTTGAGTAGACATCAATTATCCCCAGTTGGAGGAAGTCATTTGACACAGAGTGAGGAAATTAAAACTCTGAAAATATGCCATTATGCTGAACATAAACTACAAGAGATGGAAAATGATATTGACCCTGATAACGACTTTTTCAATAATAATAATAATTCCGTACAGAGGGAGCTGAGGAGAAAGATCAGAGAAGGCAAGGACAGCTTCAGGAAGAAGATGGAGGACAAGCTGCACCAGAGCGACATCAGCGGGGTCTGGAGAAACCTCAAAACCATCTCGGGGCTCCAGAATACCTCCCCCCAGGCCACAGGGGGCAGGGAGTGGGCGAACAACCTGAATCTGTTTTTCAATAGATTTGACCAACCGCCCTCCCCCCTGACTGCACAACAACCACTGCTGCCTCTAAAGAAATCAAGTCCTGCTGCCCACTCCCCACTCTACCAACACCCCCCCACTCCCAACACACAGCCCCCCATCCTGACCCTGACCAGGACCCAGGTGAGGACGGAGCTGAGGAAGATCAAGGCGAGGAAGGCGCCGGGACCGGACGGCATCAGCGCAAAGCTCCTCAAGTCCTGTGCAGACCAGCTGTGTGGGATTGTGACGTATATCTTCAACATGAGCCTGAAACTGGGGAGGGTACCACAGCTGTGGAAAACATCTTGTGTGGTACCTGTACCAAAAACTTCCCACCCCAAAGACCTGAACAGCTACAGACCGGTGGCCTTGACGTCCCACTTGATGAAGACCCTGGAGAGACTGCTCCTTGCTCACCTCCGCCCCCTGGTGGAACCAGCGATGGATCCACTCCAGTTCGCCTACCAGCATGGCATTGGGGTGGAGGATGCGGTGATCTTCCTCCTTCACCGTTCTCTGTCCCACCTGGTGAAGCCCGGGAATATGGTGAGGATCATGTTCTTTGACTTCTCCAGTGCTTTCAACACCATCCAACCGATGATCCTGAAGGACAAGCTGCTGCGCGCAGGGGTGGACCAGCACCTGTCATCATGGATCCTGGACTACCTCACGAACCGGCCTCAGTTTGTGAGAACCCGGGACTGTGTGTCCGACACGATCATCAGTAGCACGGGGGCCCCCCAGGGAACGGTGCTGGCTCCCTTCCTGTTCACTCTTTATACTGCGGACTTCTCACACAACACAACACACTGCCATCTACAGAAGTTCTCTGATGACTCTGCGATCGTTGGCCTCATCTCCAATGGAGATGAAGCTGAGTACAGAGGGCTTATCCAGGACTTCGTGGACTGGTGCCATCGGAACTGCCTCCAGATCAACGCGAGGAAAACTAAGGAGCTGGTGGTGGACTGCCGCAGGCATGGGCAGCCCCTCACAGTACCAGTAAATATACAGGGAACAGACATCGAGATGGTGACATCCTATAAGTACCTGGGTATTCATCTGAACAATAAACTAGACTGGTCACACAATACTGATGCACTCTACAAGAAGGGACAGCGCAGGCTGTTCCTGCTGAGGAGACTCAGGTCTTTTGGTGTACAAGGGGCGCTGCTGAAGTCATTCTATGACACGGTGGTGGCATCAGCCATCACTTTTGGAGTGGTCTGCTGGGGCAGTGGCATTACTGCAGCCGATAGGAAGAGACTGAACAAACTGATTAAGAAAGCTAGCTCTGTCCTGGGGCAGCGCCTTGATCCGATGGAGGAGATAGGAGAGAGAAGGACGGTGGCTAAACTGTCATCTCTGCTGGAGTCCGAGTTCCACCCTATGCAGGACATACTGAATGCACTGAGGAGCTCATTTAGCAGCAGACTACATCATCCCAGGTGCACAACCGAGAGGTTTCGTAGGTCCTTCCTACCAACGGCTGTCAGACTGTACAACCTAAGCAGGGCTGCTCGCAGAGATAGCAAAAAAGACGTAACAAACTAATAGTTTTTTGAATGCAGAAGATGCAATAGACTTACACAGTGGTCCTCTCCGGCATACAACTAGGAGCATGCCGGTCGCTATGGAGGGTGAGAGTGTGTATGGGCACATAATCATACCATGCAGGATAGCTGGGTAGACGGTTATGCTGTTTCATTCCATCTAGCGGCAATGCTCTGCACTGTGTGTGTTTATATATTTGCATATTTGTTCCGTCTAGCTGCAATGCTCCGTACTGTGGGTGTTTATATATTTATATATCTACATGTTATTCCATCTAGCTACATTGCTCCGCACTGTGTGTGTTTATATACTTGCATATTTATTCCACCTAGCTGCAATGCTCCGTACTGTGGGTGTTTATATATTTACATATTTATTCCATCTAGCTACAATGCTCTGCACTGTGTGTTCATATATTCATATATTTATTCCATCCAGCTACAATGCTCTGCACTGTGTGTCTGTGTGTGTGTGTATATATATATATATTTTATAGTAATACGTACATATGTTTATTAGCTGCTCTTGCTTGCTTGTTTTTTTTTCTTGCCTTCTGATTGTTGCTCTGAGTGTTGCTATCCCTGTGCTGTTGCAATCCTGGAATTTCCCCGTTGTGGGACTAATAAAGGCTTATCTTATCTTATCTTATCTTAATATTCATAATCATTGTGAATATTACACTGAAAAGCAATTCAAAAGTCAAGTGCAATTAGATGGTAAACTATCAATAATACACTTCAACAGCAGAAGTCTTAACAAAAACTTTCCACAGATTCAGGACTATTTAAAACAGCTACACAGAAAATTTACAGCTATCTCAGTCTCTGAAACTTGGCTTAATGAAGAGCATGCTCCCCTGATGGCAATATAGGGATATCAGATGTTTCATATTAACAGATCTCAAAAAAAGGGTGGTGGTGTTGCATTGTATACTGATGACCTGTATAGGTGTAAGCTTGTAAATGGAATGTCCTTTGCACTACCAGGGATTTTGGAATGTGTTACTGTTGAGATTGACCAAGATAAAATAAAAAATCTAATTATAAGTTGTATATATAGAACGCCGGGAACTTGCATTGAGACATTCAGAGATAAATTAGTTGAGCTGTACAATAATATTACTAGTAAGAAAATGGTAGTAATTTGTGGAGATTTCAATATTGATTTACTAAATCCATATCAACAAAATGTAATTACAGAGTTCATGAATTCTATGTACAGCATGAGTCTATATCCCACAATAACACATCCCAGTAGAATCACAGTCCACACTGCTACACTTATTGACAACCTGTTTGTTAATATTATTGATAAGAAAATAGAAAGTGGATTATTGATAAATGATATAAGTGACCATTTGCCAACCTTTGCACTTATCCATGGCCACACGGGGGCCAATACAGAATTTTTTTTTTAAAAATCATTCAGATACAAATCACAAAATGCAATCAGTTCTTTTAAAGAAGACTTGCTGACTCAAGACTGGACAAAAGTCTATGTATCAGATGTAAATGAAGCCTATGACACATTTATAAACATTGTAACCACCCTTTATGAAAAAAATTGTCAACTAGTAAAGAAAAAGCTTAAACATAAATTTGCTGATAAGCCATGGTTAACCAAAGGATTACAAAAGGCGTGTAAAAAGAAAAATTTATTATATAAAGCTTGCCTAAAGAAAAGGACAGAAGAAGCAGAGCAGCGGTATAAAACATACAAAAATAAGTTAACATATATAATAAGATGTAGTAAAGAGATTATTACAGTAAAGAACTGGAGAAAAACAGAGACAATATTAAAAATACTTGGACAATACTTAACAATATTCTTGGAAATAAAAACAGGAAATATATGCTACCCAACCAATTTTTCAAAAAATAATAAAACAACTCAGAGTGTGAATGCAGCTTCACCTGCAGATGAATTTAATAACTTTTTTGTTAACATTGGTCCTAATTTGGCTCGAGAAATACCCATTATGGCACCCACAGGTGATACAATAAGCAAAAACACTGCTATAAAAGACTCCATTTTCATAAAGAACACAGACGAGAGAAAGGTCATTGAAATTGTTAAATCGTTTAAAAATAAAACATCTACGGACTGTGATGGTATTGACATGCTCTTAGTCAAAACTATTATTGAATGCTTAGTGAAACCACTGACGTATATCTGCAACCTGTCTCTCCAAACAGGTATATTTCCCAATGCAATGAAAATAGCTAAAGTAATTCCGATATACAAGACGGGTGACAGAGGGGAACTTTCAAACTATAAACCAATTTCACTATTGCCGCAATTTTCCAAGATACTTGAAAAAATATTCTATGAGAGAATTGATAACTTCATACTGAAGAATAATTTATTGTGTGAGCAGCAATATGGGTTCAGACACAAGAGGACAACTGCATTTGCTCTAATGGAATTTATAGAAACAATATCAACTGCCGTTGAAAATAAAGAGTATTCAGTTGGGGTATTCCTGGATCTTTAAAAAGCGTTTGATACAGTGGATCATAATTTATTATTAAAGAAACTACAAAATTATGGTATTAGGGGGGTAGCACTGTCCTGGTTATGTAGTTACTTAAAGAATAGATATCAGTATGTACAGTGGGGAAAAAAAGTATTTAGTCAGCCATCAATTGTGCAAGTTCTCCCACTTAAAAGATGAGAGAGGTCTCCAATTTTCATCATAGGTATACCTCAACTATGAGAGACAAAATGAGAAAAAAAAATCCAGAAAATCACATTGAAGGATTTTTAATGAATTAATTGGTAAATTCCTCAGTAAAATAAATATTTGGTCACCTACAAACAAGCAAGATTTCTGGCTCTCACAGACCTGTAAATTCTTCTTTAAGAGGCTCCTCTGTCCTCCACTCGTTACCTGTATTAATGGCACCTGTTTGAACTCATTATCAGTATAAAAGACACCTGTCCACAACCTCAAACAGTCACACTCCAAACTCCACTATGGCCAAGACCAAAGAGCTGTCAAAGGACACCAGAAACAAAATTGTAGACCTGCACTAGGCTGGGAAGACTGAATCTGCAATAGGTAAGCAGCTTGGTGTCAAGAAATCAACTGTGGGAGCAATTATTAGAAAATGGAAGACATACAAGACCACTGATAATCTCCCTCGATCTGGGGCTCCACGCAAGATCTCACCCCGTGGGGTCAAAATTATCACAAGAACGGTGAGCAAAAATCCGAGAACCACATGTGGGAACCTAATGAATGACCTGCAGAGAACTGGGACCAAAGTAACAAAGGCTACATCAGAAACACACTACGCCGCCAGGGACTCAAATCCTGCAGTGCCAGACGTGTCCCCCTTGCTTAAGCCAGTACATGTCCAGGCCTGTCCGAAGTTTGCTAGAGAGCATTTGGATGACCCAGAAGAGGATTGGGAGAATGTCATATGGTCAGAAAAAAACAAAATAGAACTTTTTGGTAAAAACTCAACTTGTCGTGTTTGGAGGAGGAAGAACACCATACCTACTGTGAAGCATGGGGGTGGAAACATCATACTTTGGGGCTGTTTTTCTGCAAAGGGACCAGGACGACTGATCCATGTAAAGGAAAGAATGAATGGGGCCATGTATCGTGAGATTTTGAGTGAAAACCTCCTTCCACCAGCAAGGGCATTGAAGATGAAACGTGGCTGGGTCTTTCAGCATGACAGTGATCCCAAACACACCACCCGGGCAATGAAGGAGTGGCTTCGTAAGAAGTATTTCAAGGTCCTGGAGTGGCCTAGCCAGTCTCAAGATCTCAACTCCATCGAAAATCTTTGGAGGGAGTTGAAAGTCTGTGTTGCCCAGCGACAGCCCCAAAACATCACTGCTCTAGAGGAGATCTGCATGGAGGAATGGGCCAAAATACCAGCAACAGTGTGTGAAAACCTTGTGAAAACTTACAGAAAACGTTTGACCTCTGTCATTGCCAATAAAGGGTATATAACAAAGTACTGAGATGAATTTTTGTTAAGATAAGATAAGATAAGATAAGATAAGCCTTTATTAGTCCCACAATGGGGAAATTCCAGGATTGCAACAGCATAGGGACAGCAACACTCAGAGCAACAATCAGAAGGCAAGAAAAAAACAACATCTAGTAAACATATGTCCATATTACTATAAATGTATATATACAGTATATATATAGACACACAGTGCAGAGCATTATGGCTGGTGAATGTGCAGCAGAAAGTCTAAGCTCTCTCTCCGCGGATGCAGCGGGCCAGCTGGAAGTGTTTGGGCATGATGGTGACCCCCTTAGCGAAGAAGAGACCAACCAGGTGGGCCTCGCAGGTCTCCTGCAGAGCCATGACGGCGAAGCTCAGGAAACGCAGGACGGTCTTGAAGTCCTGAGCGATCTCCCTCACCAGGCGCTGGACGGGCAGCTTACGGATGAGCAGCTCCGTGGATTTCTGGCAGCGACGGATCTCTCTCAGAGCCACGGGCCTGTGACGGCGAGGCCTCTTCACTCTGCTGGTGGCCAGAGCGCCTCTCCGAGCAGCCCTGGTGGCTAGCTGTCTCCTGGGGGGCTTCTTCCTCCAGTAGATTTTACGGGCGGTCTGCTTGTTATTGACCAAATGCTTATTTTACCTTGGAATTTACCAGTTAATTCATTAAAAATCATTCAATGTGATTTTCTGGATTTTTTTTTTTCTTATTTTGTCTGTCATAGTTGAGGTATACCTATGATGAAAATTGGAGACCTCTCTCATCTTTTAAGTGGGAGAACTTGCACAATTGGTGGCTGACTAAATACTTTTTTACCCCACTGTACGTGTTGGTAACAAAAACTCACAGTTACTGAAGGTTACTTGTGGAGTCCCACAGGGTTCAGTTTTGGGGCCATTGCTATTCAATATGTATATAAATGATATATGTAAAGTTTCGGAAAAAATGGATTTAATATTGTTTGCCGATGACACTAATTTATTATGCAGTGGAAGCAATTTAGAACAACTTTTGGTTACACTCGGAAAGGAATTAGGAAAGCTTAAACTGTGGTTTGATTCAAACAAATTAACAAATTAACGCTCAGTTTAAGTAAGACAAAATTTATAGTTTTTAACAACCATCACAACAACCTAGTATCTAAACTCAGTGTAAATGGTGTAGAGATTGAAAGGGTATCCGAAACTAAATTTCTTGGTGTAATAATTGATAATAAACTGTGTTGGAAGTCACATATTAATTATATTAAAGGTAAAATATCCAAATCAATTGCAATACTACACAGAGTGAAATATTTGCTGAATCAACCCACACTATATACCTTGTATCATTCATTAATACTCCCATACATGACATATTGTACTGAAGTATGGAGAAATACATATAAAACAAACATATATCCAGTCTTTATGCTTCAGAAGAGAGCTATTAGAATAATAAACAAAGCTGCTTACAGGGAACCAACAAACCCACTTTTTCTTAAATTAAAAGCTCTCAAGTTGAAAGATCTGGTTGACTTTAAAACTGCAGTAATAATGTTTAAAATGAAGAATCTATCACTGCCCGCAAATATCCAAAAGCTGTTCCAAATAAGGGAGAAATAATATCATTTCAGAGGAACATGTATATTTCAAAAACCTTCAGTGAGAACTACTGCCAAGCAACACTGTGTTTCAGTGCAAGGAGTCAGATTATGGAACGATTTTGGACCTGAATTAAAATCATGTACAACGCTTGGACAATTTAAACAAAAACTAAAGGAAGAAATACTCCAAACATATATACAAGATGGCATATAAAATCACATAAGGATTGTCATATCCAGTCTGCGTTATGTTGTTGCTTAGTTGTTTTTTTTTGTCACATTTTGTCTTAGCTTTGTTCTGAATTGTAATCGCTCTTGTTTTGTTTTTCTTTTGAATTCTTGGATGGAATATGGGTGGGCAATATAAGCTGCGGCTTCAGCCATCACCCATTTCGGATAACTTATGTTGAACTGTATAATCAGAGGAGTTATTGTCTAATTTGACCTTGTTAGATTTTCTTTCCCCCTTTGTTATATTATTCTGTTTCTTTTAATCTGTACTTTTAATCTATCTGAAATAAAGATTGATTTATTGATTGATTGATTGATTGATATTCTATTTTAGCTTGTGGAGAGTGCAAGTAACGGAGCCACACTCTTGCAGCAGACAACTTTATTCACTCTCACATCAGTCATACACAGAAAAAGCATTATCTCAATACACCAGGGTCTCTCCTTTTATATCATCCGCAAATCTCACATCTGCATGACATCTCGCATCACAATACATTCAACCCTTCTCCCCCCCTGACCCCCAGCTACTCCATCCTGCTACCTCACCATAATCTCTCCCATCTCAATACTTATTGTCCTCCTCTGTTTACCCTCTGCATCCAGTCTGAGATGATTATCCCAGCGTCTACACCTCTACAAGCTTAATTTAACTTCATTTAATTCTTAGGTTTTAGTTTAGGCTTTTTATTTGGGCATTTGTATATATTTTATGTAAATAAATTCCTTTAAACATCCTTGTTTTAAAGTTTCCCCTTTGATGCTACCTGTGACTCTTTACCTGGTTTTAAAGAACTTGCAAAGTTATGTTAATTACCCACTTGGCCTATATGTTACATATTCCTTTTGCAACTTGCTGTAATGCTTTAATGTTTTGATGTAAAGCACTGAATTGTCTTGTTCACAAAATGTGCTATACAAATAAACTTGCCTTGCCTTAGCTGTTTATTATTAGTAGTAATATTGTTATTTATATTGTGTGTTCTGTTCCTGCCTTGTTTCTTGTCTTGTATTTGTGGTTATTGTCATGGTAATCTTCCCTTCTTGGTCCTTTGTTCATGTTTAGTGTATTCCCTGTCCATGCTTGGGTGTAGTGATGGGACGGCAGGCTCCGGAGCTCCAAGCTTATCCAGGAAATATTTGGAGAAGCGCATTTTGAGATGTATATTGTTGACGTCGTACCACGTGACTGGGCCAGGAAGCCATTCATGATTTTTTTTTTTTGTATATTTTATTGATCCCCAGAGGGGAAATTGAGGGCATCGACCTGGATGGATGAAGCAGCCACGGTACGGCGCTATCCCTTAACCATTCACACACACATTCACACCTAGGTCCACTTTTAGAGTCTCCAATTAACCTAACCTGCATGTTTTTGGCCTGTGGGAGGAAACCGGAGAACTCCCGGAATAAACCCACGTAGACAAGGGGAGAACATACAAACTCCACACAGATCACTGTTGGTCAGGGGCTGGGATCGAACCAGGGATCCCATGGCCAAGGGTGAGCTGCCGTGCTGCTGCAGTGCTAACCACTGTGCCACCGCACTGCGATTTTGCGCACAACATAAAATAAAGTGAGCAGCGATACCCAACGGAAATCCCCATCCCTCACATTTGTGTTGTCATGTTTGACTGTGTAAGGGAACACATCCAGCACCAAAAACACGGACTTCTCCCGTTTGGGAACATTTTGAGCGCATTTCTCCCATTGATGTATTTTTCACAAATAGTGGATATTTATTGTACCTGAGGTAATGGCTTAGCAGTAAAGCATCTGCTCTATAAGTGGGAGACTGTGGTTTGAATCCAAGCTGAGTCTTTCTTGTATTTTTATTTGCAAGGTGAAGTGTCTGCTGTGTTTTAAAGAGCTTGGATCATTATTACGCATCATAAAAGATAGCACATTTATTGAAATTGAAAAAAATATACATTAAACCAATAATACCCTTGTAAAAATCTGCATGCTGTATAGTTTTTGTTGACTACATGGCCTAGTAGAGCAAATGAAGTTTCACATGAGGCTTTGTCAATATGAACCATTTTGATGGAAAGGCTCAAGTCTTCAAGAAAGCTTTATCTGGTCACCACTAAGAGGCGCACGCAGCGACCAGCAGCTTGGTGATATAGTGCGTGTGTGCGTGTGTGTGTTTTTTGTACTTTTTTACGTTTTTAGAAAATCCTCTGTGTCGTTTCTGCCCTGGAGCGTTGGTGGAATATATGGCGAACAGCTCCCTGGTATCTGCAACATGGATTTCCTCTCATATCTCGCACTACTGCTTTCTGTGTTCTGGCTCTTTGTCTCTGAGGTAAACGCGTTCGGCTCCATGACGAGCAGAATAGCGGGCAGAATACAATATTCCAGGGACGTGTTGCTGCGCTTTAACACAGCTGGTGCAGAGTCTCTGATTGCGCCCAGATTTCAGCTGCCGGACTTTATTTTGAGAGACGGACACAGCGGTGAAAAGAGAAGCGGCAGGAGGAAGCGTGGAAGACGTGGAGGTGTGAAATTGCGCCTTAGGAGACGTCAGTTTGGTAACATTCCTCTTCCTTCGATCATTTTTGGGAATGCACAGTCTGTGAGAAACAAGGTGGAGGAAATTCAAGGCAACGTACGTTACCAGAAGGATTTTAAGAACTGCTGCGTCATGGCTTTCACTGAATCTTGGCTTACTGCGCATGATCGAGACGCAGAGCTGTGGATTGACGGCTTTGGAGCTCCGCTGCGCTCGGATCGGCAGGAAGAGGTAACGGGGAAACGTCAGGGGGGCGGAGTATGTTTATACATTAATAAGCAGTACTGCACATCTGTCACGGTCAGAGAGCGCATCTGTACACCCCATGTGGAGCTGCTGTCTGTGTCGCTTCGCCCCTTTTATTTGCCTCGAGAGTTTCCCCAACTTTTCATCACAACTGTGTACATTCATCCGAGGGCAGACGCTGACTCCGCCTCCAGCACCATCTCTGATGTGATCCAGCGGCTGCAGTCAATTTCTCCAGAGGCGCCAAACTTCATTCTTGGGGATTTTAACCATGTTTCTTTAAAGAAGACACTTAAAAACTTTCATCAGTATGTCTCCTGCCCAACCAGGCGAAAAAAGACATTGGACCTGTGCTATGGATCCATAGAGAGGGCCTATAAATCACTCCCCCTTCCTCCTTTAGGATCATCAGATCACAACTGTGTTCATTTGCTGCCCACATATAAAACTGCTCTCAGAAGAGGCAAGGTGGAGATGAGAGACATTGATGTGTGGACAGAAGATTCAGAGCACAGCCTCCAGGAATGCTTTGACTGTACAGACTGGAAGATGTTCATAATGGCCTGCGGGGATGATTTGGACTCTCTGGCTGAGCTCACATGCTCATACATGGCTCACTGTCAAAATAAGATTGTTCCACGTAAACGTGTCAAAATATATCCCAACAACAAACCATGGGTAACTAAATCAGTTAAATCCTGCTTACAGAGGAAAGCACTTGCCTTTAAACAGGGGTCTGTTTCTGCGCTACAGGTTGCCACTAAGGAGCTAAAGGCTGAAATTTTAAGAGCAAAACAGAATTATAAATCAGAATTGGAAAGCAAGATGGCAGCAAATAAACTTGGTTCGGCCTGGGCCAGTATGAAAACTATTGCAGGCCTTCAGAGCACAGAGCGCAGTAATCGTGTGTTTTTAGATGGTTTTAGTTCAGACACAGAGCTGGCTAATGCTCTTAATTGTTTTTATGGTCGTTTTGACTCCTTTGATTTTAGCACAGAAATCCAAGATTTGAAACAGAAACTCAAAGACAATCAGCACTTTAATATCGAGATGCAGGATGTTGAAAGGGAGTTCCGCGCTGTAAAAGTGAACAAAAGTCAGGGCCCTGATAATATATGTGGACGCCTGGTAAAGTCCTGTGCACATGAACTGAGTCCTATATTTCACTACATTTTCAATAAGTCCTTACAGACACAACATGTGCCTAAGATCTGGAAAGATGCCGTGGTTGTTCCCGTTCCAAAATCCAGCTGTCCTAAAACGGTAAATGACTTTAGACCAGTTGCTTTGACTTCAATTTTAATGAAAATTTTTGAAAAACTGGTCAGATGTGAGGTCCTAAAGCAGACTGAACATGCATTGGATCCTCTGCAGTTTGCCTATAGGCCTCACAGAGGAGTGGAGGATGCCACTGTCACTCTGTTTAACATGCTTTTTAAACATCTGGATTTTAATGGGACACACGCCAGGCTTTTATTTGTGGACTTTTCTTCTGCCTTTAATACAATCCAACCTCATATTTTAGTTGAAAGGCTCCTGCAACAATTTGATTTAAGCAATAATCTGGTGGGTTGGATTCTGGATTTCTTAACCAACAGGATGCAGAGAGTAAGGGTCAATGGCACATTGTCTGACCTAAAGTGCTCTTCTACTGGCTTTCCTCAGGGGTGTGTGTTGTCACCACTACTCTTCATCCTGTACACAAACATGTGTCGGAGCAGACATGACAACAGACACATTATAAAGTATGCTGATGACTCAGTCATTGTCAGTCTCCTCCAGGATGGTGAGAGTGGCCACGGCCCAGTAGTTGATGACTTTGTTCACTGGTGTGAGGATTCCTACCTGCAGCTGAATACAACAAAAACGAAAGATATGATTATTGACTTTAGGAGGAAAACTCCCAGGCACAAAGTCACCATACTAAAAGGCCAGACCACCGAATGTGTACAATCGTACAAATATCTTGGGACGATTATTGATAGTGGATTGAACTTTGAGGTGAACTGTGAAAGGGTGTGCAAAAAGGGTCAGCAAAATTTGCATTGTTTGAGGAAACTTGCACGCTTCCAAATTGACCGAACCATAATGACTATGTTCTATCGGGCTTTTATTGAATCTGTTTTATCCTTTTCTTTAATGTCATGGTTTGGTCAGATAAAACTGAAACAGAGGAAATCCTTGGATCAGGTAGTCAGATGGTCCAGTCGTTTGCTTGGTGAGTCACAGCTGAGCCTGACATCCCTGTACACCAGACAAGTACAGAGGATGGCCGACTCGATTTTAAATGATGACTCCCACCCTTTGCACTGCAACTTTCAGCTTCTTCCCTCCAGACGGAGGTTTGCTGTCCCAAAAAGTAGAACCCAGCGCTACAAAAACAGCTTTGTCCCTGCTGCTGTCAAAGAGTTGAACAAGCTATAAAAATTATATTGTACATATTTTATATTTACCTATTTTGTAAGATGTGTGCCTGTGTTTGTGTCTATGTTGAATGTAATTGTGGCTTGTAAATATGGATGTCACCAACTGCAAAACAAATCTACCTACGGGTACAAATAAAGTAACCTGAACCTGAACCTGAAATACCTGTCTTGAATCTTGAGAACTAGGGATCAAGTTCCAGTGGGGTTATTCTTACAATTTATTTTTATTTGCAAGGTGAAGTGTCTGTTGTTTCAAAAAGCTTGGATACAACAACAACACATCGTTATGGTGAGGCACTATTGTGCCCTGCATGACAATAAGAACAGAGATGAATGTACTGGGAAAGACAGGATAAGACTGTTGAAAAGTTATTATTTCTTAAAAAAAAAAATGGACAAGTAGCACAAGCACATTCACTGTAGTCACCTCATTTTTATTTTCTTTTTTTCCCCTTAAGATCATGAATATTTCTTAAAAGACAGTGCATTTATTGAAATGAAAAAATACACAAACCAATCACACCCTTGTAAAAATCTGCATGTTGTATACATTTTGTCCACTAGATGGCCTAGTAGAGAAAATGAAGTTTCACATGAGACCTTGTCTCTAATAGCCATTTTGATGAAAGGCCTCAAGTCCTCCAGAAAGCCTCATCTGGCCATCACTATGTGTCTGTACATCGCAGCCCGTTCTGTCTCCTGTACCTATTGACTCTGTTTTCCTCATATGTCAGTGGTTTGTCTTGATTAGTGTCCCCACCTCTCCTGTGTTGTCTTGATTGCCCCTTGTTCTAATTAAGTCTGTCTGTGTTCTACATGGGGTCCTTAGTCATAGTCACCTCCCATTTGAGTCTAGTCTTGCCTGTAACCAGCCTGTTTTGGACCTTGTTTTGCTAAGCCTTGTTTGAACACTCAAGCTGCATCCGATAACCAGCTCTAAATAAACTTTGTCAACTTAAGTCTTGCTTTTGGGTCCTACTTCCAACACCCCACCTTGACACAGGTTCAATTCAATTTTATTTATATAGCGCCAAATCACAACACAGGTAGTGATGTTAAAACCTAGGCTTCATGAAAGAATGAGCAACTTTAAGACAATAGCTTCATGAGCAACACAGTGTTTTGAAACATCTAATAAAGATTGCCAACTGGTGGCTGACTGTCAGAACTGCATCAGAGTTGAAAAACCTGAAAAAAATCTCAATACTTTTTTTTTTGAGCATTTGGCCATCTGAGGTCTATTCAAAACAGCACACTTTATTCATAATAAAGTTTATAGTCATTCATACATTACAACAATGTTCTTGTTTTACATGGAAATGACCAACCAAATCTCTTACATGATGCAAAAAATTAACAACCAACTATAGAAGGCACTCGGAACAATTCCTCCACTTTGTGTCTGTGCAGCTAGCAGGCTGTTTGAGCAAGATTGTGCAAAAACAACTGTATGGATTTTTATGAAATTTTCACCAGAGTTGACCCATGGCGTATAGATGAATCCAATAGATTTTGGAGATGATCCGGGTCAGGATGTGGATTCTGGATCACTTTTTCACTTTCTTTAACATTTTGAGAATAATGCATGGTGGACATATACACTTTTTGATCACCTCCGAAATCTAGTGGGTTCATTTTTAGCCCAAGGGTCATCTCAGGTGAAAATTTCATCAAAATCCATTGATTAATTTTTGCATTATCCTGATGCACACAAATAATGATTTTATTAAATATGAATTGAAATAGAGGTGCAAAATTAAAATGTAATAAATTAAAACAAGAAGAAACTTGGATTAAAAATTCATCTGCATAACATTATATAGGTAATACGTTATTTTAAAAAATGGTTATGCACTATAATACTTTTATGTGTGACCATAGTTTGCCCTACAGACAGACCCATTACATTTTGGAGGTGATCTGAGAATGCATCTCTCTATCAAGGACCTCATTTATTTGTGTGCAGCAGGATTATACTAAAAGTGTTATGACTTGCCCTTTGCAGGGCAAAAATGAGATGCCACAAGCCAGCAGTGAGTTTTGTTATTTTATTATGAAGTACAAAATAATGTGCCTCGAGGAGCAAAACACATACAGTACACTATACACAGCCTCACTGGGAGATAACGCGAGACACAAAGAATAAACACAAACACATATGAATATAGCGAAGGGAAAACTTGACGCTGTAGAGAGACTGGAGCCGGGCGTAGGGACTCCAGCCTAAATTGGCGAGATCCCAGTGAGGACTGAGACTCACTGCCGATCTTAAATAGGGAGCAAAACACAAACTACAAACAGGTGTGGAGATAAAAGTAATTACTGAATACCAACAGCTGTGACAGGTCATGAGCAAGCTTGACAGCAGGAAGTCCTGCCGCGGTGCTGTCAAAATAAAAGCACAATCATAACGACATAAACATGACTAAATACATACACAGGAAAAAAGGATAATAATCAGGAGACTCGAGCACGGTACAGAGCCGCACTCGGGATAATGACAGTGCCCCTTCCTTAAAGGGTGAATCCCCAGACACCTCACAGTAACATCAAAAAAAAAAAAAAAAAAGAGACTCCCCCCCACCAAAAAAAAAAACCCAAACCAAAAAAAAAAAAAACAACAACTACAAAAACCAACCCCAGGAGGGCGGTGGGGGGATCTAGACCCAGAGGGAGAGACACAAAACCACTCAAAAAACCTATAACCATCGTCAACAACAAGAATATAAAGGGAACTGGGTCATACATAATAAACAAAGAAACAGTTCAGGTGGCCTCCTGGTGTCCTGGCTCCACCCGTCCATCAAGTGGAAAAGGCCGTGAGGCCAACCAACTCCCCCGAGACCCCAACTAGGAGAAAAGAGTTCGGGGGGCCAACTGAAATCCCTGGACCACCGAACAACCAGAAGAAATGAGTCGGGTGGTCTGCCTGAGAACACAGACCACCTGACCCAGAGGCTCAGTCTTTCAGGTGGCCGGCCAGTGTTCTTCAGCCACCAGGATTGAAGGGGTGAACCGGGAGGCTGCTTTCCCACCGGAAGGCTCAGTGGCAGGAAGCCGGGACAGGGGAGGGGAACCCCAACGGCGTCTTGTGGTGGGGAGAGGAGAGGGACCACGACAGTGTCAGGCTGGAGCTTAGCAGCACCTGCAGTGGACTCCGACCGGGCCAACGCTGCACCCATGGTGGACCCCGACCAAGCCAACGCTGCACCCACGGTGGACCCAACCCGAGGAGGGACCCAAACGACTACCTCGGGCAGGGGGGAAGCAGTGCCCTGGACGACCTACAGAGGTGAACCCGGACCCTTGAAGACATCAGCTGGAGCTGGATCATCTCCAGTGACCCTGGAAGAAGGCTCAGATACAGAGGAAAAACAGGAGTCAAGGTCACCGGCAGCGGCGGAGTCCGACAAGACGAGCTCGGATGCAGCAGCCGGCTGCACCTGGCTCTCTTCCCCAAGAGACAGGCAAGATTGCTCTAAAACAGAAAATAGAAAGACAAAATAGAGCACTTGCCTGATCTCAAGCTTCACCACCGTCCAGGACTCCGGCAATCCAGGTAACGAAGGTGATACGGGCTTGGTCATCAGGAGGGCAATCTCAGGTCCCCACTCGGCTGCAGTGGGCATGATGGTCTCAGCAGTCCTGGAACCCCGTGGCACAGAAACCCATACTGATGGCTCATTAGGAGTGGTGGCAGGAGATCTGTTACTTGCTGGGGTGAATTCTGCTCACTGGAGACCCGAAGACACGTCGTTGTTGGCTCAGGCTCCAAATGGCTGGCAGCCCTCCTCCTCTGTCCATATCATGGCTGCGGGACTGGGACCAGCTTCACCAGGGCTGCAGGCTCCTCCTTCGTCGGGCGGTCTAATCCTGGCACCGGCGGACACTTGGGGGGTATAGGAGGAGACACAGAGGTAACAAGTTCAGTTTTAGTGGCTGCAGCAGGTGGTGGGGGCTCAGTGGACTGCATAATCTGAGCCCCACCCTCAGGAATCAGACAAGGTAATTCATCAAATTGTGCTAAAGAATGAAAAAAACACTTGTTTCCCTGGGGTATGGTGGTGACTGCTGCAGAAGGCTCATTTCTTCCCTCTCCCATAGAAATGGTGATGGTGGGCCCCTCAGGAAGACAAGGAGGAGCCGGCGGCGTCTTCAGGCTGGAGGCCAGGCTAAAATCAAATTGGAGAAACGCCGCTGCTGTGCTGAAACTGAGGCCAGCAGCACTGCGAACTCAGGAAAATTATTTAACCCGGGATTAGCTTCCACCAGTCTAACAGCTGCCACCATGCTCTTAAGAACCTTACCGGGGTAGAAGGAAGAGTGAGCTTCAGCCACACAGCCCCTGATAAGTTCAGCTGCCCACTGTTCATCTTCTCTGGGACCCCTGGCTGCCCTCCTCCTCAGCTGCGCAGGAAGACGGTCTTTCGGCGGAGCAGATACGAGAGCTGGAACCATGGCAGGAACATCATAAAGAGCGGAGGAATGGGAGTGCTTCACCATCGGCACCCTCTTGGGCTTCCTAGAGAGTGTCTGGTCCAACTCACGGTTCTTCTGTAAAAGCGCAGAGAGCTCAGCCATCCTCTCCCTGCCCTCAGTGTGATCAGCAAAGGTGAGGATGACGTTTGACAGCCGCCTCCACAAGGCCCAGGTACCATAATGCGTCTTTGGGGGAACCATCACAAGCTATGGCTAGGAGGTCATCTATTTCCATTTCCAGAGCCTGGAAGAGCTCAAACCCCAGGCTCATAGGATACCATCTCGTGAAAGACGCCATAACCTCCCCCCGAAAAAGAAATGCTGGCAAAGGAAGGAAGTAAGGAAAAAATACAGAGCCAAAAACAAAACTCAGTGTGGCTGGCACCTTGTTTGGCTGCGATCTACTGTTATGATTTGCCCTTTGCAGGGCAAAGATGAGACGCCACAAGCCAGCAGTGAGTTTTGTTATTTTATTATAAAGTACAAAATAATGTGCCTCGAGGGGTAAAACACATACACTATACACAACCTCACTGGGAGATAAAGTGAGACACAAAGAATAAACACAAACACTTACATATGAATATAGCGAGGGCAAAACTTGACGCTGTAGACAGACTGGAGCCAGGCGTAGGGACTCCAGCCTAAATTGGGCGAGATCGCAGCAAGGACTGAGTCTCACTGGCAATCTTAAATAGGGAGCAAAACACAAACTACAAACAGGTGTGGAGACAAAAGTAATTACTGAATACAAACAGCTGTGACAAGTCATGAGCAGGCTTGACAGCAGGAAGTCCTGCCATGGCGCTGTCAAAATAAAAGCACAATCATAACGACATAAACATGACTAAATACATACACAGGAAAAAAGGTTAATAATCAGGTGACCCGAGCATGGTACAGGACCGCACTCGGAATCATGACAAAAAGTTCTGGATGGATTTTGATGAAACTTTCACAAGATATGACCCTTGGGCTATAGGGATGACCCCTTTAGATTTTGGAGGTAATATGAGAGTGCGTGGGGTGAAAAGATTTTGAAACAAAAATATAAAACATTGAAAGGCTTTTTGTAGAAAAAAGGCATAAGTTACCATTTTAGACAATGTACATTTGTTTTTATAGGGGATTTATAGCCACTGGACTGTGTCTTTAAGTTCCAATGTCTTTATAGTCAACTGTAAGGGACATGGCATGATTTCCCTTGTGGCTTGTTACCTCCGCCAGGCCGAAAAGGCCAGGAGGAGGTTATGTTTTTGCCGTGGTTTGTCTGTGTGTTTGTCTGTCTGTCTGTCTGTCTGTCTGTCTGTCTGTCTGTTGGTTAGCAAGATAACTCAAAAAGTCTTGGACGGATTTCCATGAAACTTTCAGGCGTTGTTGGAAATGGTACAAGGAAGAACTGATTAAATTTTGGGGGTGATCCGGTTCACCGTCTGGATACAGGAATTTTTTAAAGCATTTTTCAACACTGTGACATACAGCCATTTTCAACATGTGCGCAGGCGCAATGGAGGGCGCTGGTCGTCATGTCTGCAACACAAACTCCGCGTTCTTCAACGTTTTAGGCACAAAAGCACGCGGAAAACACTGCTGGCCTGGGCCCGCCAGCGTGCCTGTGTTTGCGCGCAACTGCAAAACCTCACACGGGCAGCTGTCCGCTGACGGATTCTTTGGCAGAAATTCCCCGGCCAGCCATAGGAGCTGCGCATTTGGCAGAAATTCACCGGCCAGCCATAGGCGCTGCGTAAAAACGAGCTCTCTGCCGGCGAAGCTTCTAAATTCTCGTTTGCCGCGGAGCGCAACCCCAAAATAATATAATATAAAACCCACGGCAACCTGTCTACCCAATTTGCATCCGTCAGTGGAGGAGATGGACACAACAGCAACACTTCAGTTTATTACCTCCGCCAAGGAGGCAATGCTTTTACTACTGAACCACTAATCCTATCACTATCAGATTGATTGTCATTGATTAATTGTGTCTTTATTGCACTGTCCCTGTCAAATAAACAAATAATCATTGTGAATCCAATTGCTAGTCATATGTTTACATGCTCAAGGAATCTGACAACGTACACACAAACACTGTATGGGGGGAATTGTGGCGCTTGGCGGAGGTCTGCGCTCTCCGAGTGCTTTTCTAGTTTTCTATACAATCTACTCAAAAGTTTGTTATTGTCACATGGTGTCAAGTAAAGGTAGCAGGCATATTTTCACGTTTTACATCTCAGTTTTGTTACATCTCATTACATTTACATGACCTCTTGGCCTTAGAATTATTTAACATCATGTGTCTTTTCCAATCACAATTTTTTTTTTTAAAAATGGAGGCCAGGCAGACCAGTCAGTCTAAGAGGTCATGTCTGAAACCTCTGATCACAGCTGAGTCCTTTAATATAAACTAATTACAACTTTATGACTCACAGGCATGTCAGGTTTTGTACTGTAAACAGACCATTTGATCTGATCAGTTTTAAAGGTACTGTGCGCTAAAACATTGTGCGTTTGTGGTTTTAACCTTCTTAAATGATTGCTTTGGTCATATCACTAAAGCAAAAAAATACAGAAATCTCTCTTCAATTAGACAATTATATTTTAACATTTTGACAGTATTTGCAGAGGCCAATTTTGCTCTTCCAGATCTTTTTCCATATGTCACTAACAAAAAACAATCTGTTCATTGTTACAACACCCAGGGCAGCTAAGCAGTCAGCTTGATGTGGAAGGGGGTGTGCATCTTTCACTGTCCATTTGTTGAGCCATCTGAAATCCGTGTATACCCGTAGGTCACCGTTTTTCTTCCACACCAGGATAAGAGGTGAGGCAAACTCGCTGGCAGACTTCCTGATTATTTCTTTCTCTTCCATCTCACTGAGGACCTGGCGGAGCTTTTGGTATTCAGCAGGTGGAACACGCCGGTAAGGAAGTCGGAACGGTCTTTCATCAGTAAGGCGAATACGGTGCACAAACCCCTTGGCCTCACCACAGTCCAGGTGATGGCGGGAGAAGACATCCTCATATCTTGCCACAAGATCAGCCAGCTTTGTACGCCATTCCGCAGACATGTTACATGACTCAAGGTCCAGGTCACTCAAGCCGACACGCTCCAGTCTTTCCTGCACAGTCTCGGCATTCATTGTGTCCACTGATGCTTCAGCAGGCCCAACCGATGTGGCCTGGCGTGAACACTTGAGCTCTGGAACCTCCATGTCTTCCAGTGCTAGGCAGGTGTAGACATCAGCGAGCTTTGCATTCCTACGCAGCGTGACAGGGCTGTCTGAGATGTTCAGGATCTTGAGAGGGACCCATCTGTCGCCCCACAAAGGCGTTATGACTCTGGCAACCATAATGCCCCTAGGTGTGGAATGGGAGGACGTCGGCTCAGTCATGACAGTACTGCCCGGGGATATCTTGACATTCTCAGGAAGAGTGCCCCATACAAGGAATTCACTGCCAGCTGGCAGAGTGACAGCTCTGTTGCACTTGACTGTATGAAGAGTTAAGCGAGGGATTGCTCCTCAAGCCAATTCTGACTACGTCCCTGGCTTTCCCCATCAACCTCCCCATTACAACTTCTGTCTGCGATGAAACATCACACTTCTGTTTCCTTAAGTATGATTTCATTAACTCAACCCATTCAATGACTGTGTATTTATCGGTACTATCACCCCTGAAAATAACAGGTTCTTTGTCAGCTTTTACTATGACATTAATGGGTGTGTTCTCACCAAGCGCATTCACAATGCCGCTAGTCTGAGTGTGTGAGTTATGTGCACTGTGCTGTGTGTCACCTACATGATGTGCTGGAACATCAGTCTGGCTAGCTCCACCAACAGCACCACTGGACATGAGTGTGGCTGCAATAGACTCCCCTATCTGTGAGCCAAGGCGCGTGATCATATCAGTAAGCTGATGCAATGTGTCATTCTCACCACTAGGCGTTGAATGGTGCGGCCCACCCTGTGACCTCTGCCCCATAGGCGATCCCAACAGGTCCTGACCTAACCCTGAATCCCTACCTCTCGCAGGCAACACAGGTGAAGCACCCAGATCCATCCCAACCAACCCCCCTGGCCGAGAATGACCTCCCATTACACCCATACCTCTCCCAAAAGAGAAGAATTTACCATCAGTATCATCACTAAGCTTAAACTTGCTCGCCATTGTACCATGAAAACAGAGAAAATAACAAATAAAAAAAAAACAACCAATTAAAACAAAATGTCAAATCTGAAAATAAATCCAGAATATTTAGTTAGCGGACCTACAGTCCTGAGTACCTCACTACAACCAAAGCAGTAGCACAAACAGCATTCATGGACGTCCACGCAATCCACACAGCTCCCTTGGCACGGCGATCTGCATCAAGCTGATCTGGATCACAGAATAACGGCACCAGTGTAACGTGGGTGGTTTTCTGCGTGCTCGTGTTGGTGCAGGAAGTACACAGGCAGGGACTTGTTGCTCACGCTGTCTTTATTCTGGTCAAGTATCCGAAAAAGCACAACAATAAACAGTCTGCAGCTGCATATGTCGCGATCTCCAGCAATGAAAATCTTTTTCTCTCAGTTTAATTGTATTAACAGTATCAAAACCATATAAAACAAAGCCTACCTGGTCAAGTATCAGAAAAAGCACAACAATAAACAGTCTGCAGCTGCATATGTCGCGATCTGCACACGGAGAGTAAAAGAAAATGAATATCTTAACAAAATGAAATGACAGCAAACCATACAGAAGAATACTGCGCTAGCAATAACTGACTAGCTGTTCATTCAACGTGGTCACACATTCACTCGAAGATAAAGTCACTATTTTTACTTAGAATAATCTGAAACTTCGTAAATACATGGTAGTAATGCTCATGACCACTCTACAAGATATAACCCTTTGTATGCATGGCTTAACAACATTTAAAGTATAAATATAGCAACAGCTCTATTACATTGCACCTACCTCCAGCAATGAAAATCTTTTTCTCTGCTGGGGAAAGTGCCATGTGCAAAGAAAACTAGTTATGCAGCTGCGAAATAAAACCACCAGGAGGCTCCAAAAAGTATGTAAAAATGAAAAACACATCTATTTTAAAGAAATTCAAAAAGGCTAAATTCTGACTCTGTTACATTAGCTTAAAAAAAAAAGCCTGTTTGACATAGAACTGCACAGACCAACCTATTTCGTCATATTGTATTATGTGTTGAAAAATTAGAGGAAGTCAAAAACGTGTCATCAGCACTTAAAATGTCAGTCATGTCATTATGGCTTATTTTGTTATGTTTTTACCATGATGCTACACTGAACTGTTTTAGTATTAGCTTGGATAGGCAGTTGGAGATAGCCTGTGTCACAACCCGGCTGAAGGCTGGATAAAAGGGAGACCACATGAAGGAGCCAATTAACAAAAGTTTATTTAAAAAAAAAAGTGTGTGTGTGTGTGTGTGTGTGTGTCTGTGTAGATGCATGAGATGAATGAGCAGACACTAGTCAACCCAGTGACTGCACGCTTCAGGCTAGAGCTTGAGCATACGTGACAGCAACAGCAGTAAGCCCAAACAAGAACCGCAAGCCCCAGGCAGCACAAACAGAAGCAGCCAACCCAGCCCAGAACACGCTCCCAGATACAGGAGCAGCACCAGAGACAGGAGTAGGAAAAGGAGCAGCAAAGAGGCAGCCAGCCTCAACAGGAACAGAAGCTGCACAGCAGGGGCCAGAGAACGGGCGCATCGGGAAGGCAGCCAGCCTCAACAGGAGCAGAACCTGCAGCAGGGGTGCCAGCGGGAGCAAAAGCTGCAAACAAGTGTGCAGGTGTGGCTTATATAGGGGAACACCTTGGCCAGGGGTGGTCCTCCCCAGCTCCACCTACAACACAAGAAAAGAGGAAATATACCTTTTGGAAATATGGCCAAAAATTTCAACCTTGGTTTCACTGGACCATAACACATTTTCCCACATGCATTAAGGAGATTTCAAATGTGTTTTTTCCAAATGTAGCCGGGCTTGAATGTTTTTCTTTGTAAGATAAGGCTTCCATCTTGCCACCCTAGACAGGAGATTGTTGTCACATGTACTAAACAGTCAGTACTTGCAAGAAATTCCTGCAGCTCCTTCAATGCTGCTGTCGGCCTCTTGGTAGCCTCCCTGACCAATTTCTTTCTTGTCTTTTCATCAATTTTGAAGGGACGTCCAGTTCTTGGTGGAAGCTGTGGCGCAGGTGTAGTGTGGCCAACTACTAATCGGAGTGTGAGGGGTTTGATTCCCACTCGGTCTACGGTCTTCATGTCAAAGTGTTCTTGAGCAAGACACTGAACCCCCAGTTGCTCCTGGTGGGTCAGGGCAGCTCCGTCACCATCAGTGTGTCAATAGCAGGATCTGTAAAATGCTTTGGTCATCTAGAGATGAGAAAAAGTGCTATTTATATCTGAAGTTCATTCACTAGTTTTGCTGTGTTGAATTTTGTGATCCTTTTGCATCTCTGTGTGGCCATGTGTATATGTGGGCGAAAATTAAACAATGGCATGTAATGGTTCAATTCAATTCAATTCAACTTTATTTATATAGCGCCATTTCACAACAACAGTCATCTCATAGCACTATCAACTGTAGGGAGGACCCCCACAGTTGCAGAAAGACCCCAGCAATCAGGCGATCCCCTGTGAGCAAGCACTTGGCGACGGTGGAGAGGAAAAACTCCCTTTTAACAGGAAGAAACCTCCAGCAGAACCAGGCTCAGGGAGGGGCAGTCATCTGCTGCGACTGGCTGGGGGGTGAGGGGATAGAGAAGAAGAAAAGAACAGACATGTAGAGAGCAAACAGCACGATGGGGACTCAATCTATGGGAGAGAACAAACAAATGTTAATGACCAGCAAAAAAAAAATATTTCATAGAGAGTGAGGAAAGGAGTGAGGCCCAGTGCATTACTGGAGGTCCCCCGGCTGACTAAACCTATTAGCAGCATAACTAAGGGAGGGTTCAGAAAACACATGATCCCTCCCTAATTGTAGGCTATATCAAAAAGGTAGGTTTTAGCCCTATTCTTAAAAACAGAGATCGAGTCTGACTCCCGAATCCAGATTGGCAGCTGATTCCACAGGAGAGGAGCTTGATAACTGAAGGCTCTGCCTCCCACTGTACTTTTGGAGATTCTAGGTATTACAAGTAAACCTGCATTTTGGGAGCGTAGTGCTCTGTTAGGATGATACGGTAGTATCAGATCTTTTAAATAAAAAGGAGCCTGATTGTTTAGAGCTTTGTAAGTAAGAAGAAGGATTTTAAACTTAATTCTAAACTCTATGGGAAGCCAATGAAGGGAGGCCAGAACCGGAGAGATATGATCTCTCTTTCTAGTACCTGTTAAAACTCTTGCTGCAGCATTTTGGATCAGCTGAAGACTTTTTAAAGATGTTTTAGGACAACCTGATAATAAAGAATTACAATAATCTAATCTCGAGCTAACAAAAGCGTGGATCAGCTTCTCAGCATCACTCTGAGACAAGATGCTCCTAATCTTGGCAATATTACGCAAATGATAGAAGGCAGTCTCAGAAACAAATTTAATATGTGAATTGAAGGACAAATCCTGATCAAAAATAACTCCAAGGTTCCTCACAGAGCTATTAAGAGAAAGAGTAACTGCATCCAAACTGAAAGTTTGATTTGGAAAGGAATTTCTAAGGTTTTTTGGACCAACAAGAATGACTTCAGTCTTATCTGAATTTAATAGCAGGTGGTGGTAATGATGATGATAGTAATAATAATAATTATTAGTGTTGTTGTTTTTGATGCCATTATTGATGTTGTTTCTGTTGTAGTTGTTGTTGTTGTTATTATTATTATTATTGGTGTTATTCTTTTAACTGGATAACTGCGCTCTGCAATATGTGTCAGTATGGCATAGAGGGAATAAGAATTAAAATTGCTTTATATTTATAGGAACGTTAAAAATGAATGCTTATTTGGGGAGAAGATTTTGTAAGATTTAGACTTCTTCCTACTCCCTTTCGGATATGTAAATTAAGTCAAATGATATTTTTGTTCTCAGTTCCCATGGTATTTTGCACTCTGTATTCTTTGCATAATTAATGTATGTTGTATATTGTTAGTTGTCGTATTTTACTTTTGAGCCTTCGGTATAACTAAGAACAGTGACATCTGGTGGCCAACTGAAGCCATATCCTCTCAAGTGAATGACTGAAGCACTGACATTTGTTTCAATCCCATGTCAGCAATAAAAGTTCAGAAAAGACTGTGGTCATTTTAATCTGCTGATGTTTTCGGTCTTTTAAAACAGTGGGTCTAAAACTTTTTTTATTCCCTCACTTTGGGGAGGCAGGTGATTACCAAGCCCTAAAACAGCAGTCCTCCTCCCAACTCCTTTAAATTTTAAACTCAGAAAAAAAGACTATCGGAAGTTGGGTGAATGTGATCAAATAACTCCTGTTTCTGGTACAGTTTGGTTTTAAATCATACCGTTAAAACAATGACAGTGAATAAAGAATGAAATAGTCATAAAATTGGATAAGTATGTATGCACTTTGGTGTTGCATTCTCCGGTGTCCCGGGTGCAGCACAATTTCACTGTGGCCCAGTGCTGAGGGTAGCCATTAAATATATACTTATACAGGTAAACAGAACTGAGTGAGGTATGATATGATATATTTAACAGTTATGATGCATTTGTAACCCAAAACAAACTTGATATGGGGTTAAAAACAATTAAAATAATGCAGACACAACATCACATGGAAAAAAAACATGGATCTATCTATCTATCTATCTATCTATCTATCTATCTATCTATCTATCTATCTATCTATCTATCTATCTATCTATCTATCTATCTATCTATATAGCTACTGTATAAATCATTCTATGCGTCAACAACGGGCAATTACAGTGTAACTTCTAAATAACAATGATATTTTGCACATAAATATCGGGAGCATTTACAATCTCATAAATGCTCTATGTGGTTATTCAAACTGCAAACACTTTGGTCAACATTGGACATGATAAAACTGCTCCCGGGTGATCACTTTTTGGCAGCCGATCAGTTTTTGGCACCTGATGTTACACACAAATAAATGAGGGCCTTGTCAGAGGTATGCAGTCTCATATCACCTCCAAAATTTAATGAGTTCATCCGAAGCCCAAGTGTTGTACATCTTGTGAAAGTTTCATCAAAATCTGTCTACTAGTTTTTGCATAATCCTGCTACACACAAATAAATGAGGGCCTTGGTAGAAGTATGCACTCTCAGATCACCTCAAAAATGTAATGGATTCATCTGTATGCCAAAATCTGGTCAAACATTAAAGTATTATTTTCCATAATAATCTTTAACATCATGTATTACCTATATAATGTGATGTAGTTTAGCTTTTTCAATCTAAATTTCTTCTTATTTATTTGTTTTAATTTATTGCATTTTAATTTTACATATCTCAACATTTATTTTGATTCACAATTCATAAAATCATTGTTTTTTATTAATTTATTATAACTGCTTTTTATTGAAATAAAGAAGGTGCGTCTGTGGCTCCTCTCCTCTCTGGCTCCTCTCCTGGCTCCAATGTGGGAATTAATAGGCTTGAACACCCCTTGCCTCATGGACATGGTTTAACCTAAACGCTCAGCAGCCAATAGAAACTGACATGCTGCTGCTCTGTGCATGAAACTACATTTCAGACAGTGATAAAGGTATGCAAAATCACCTGAAATCTGATGCGTATATCACGTGTGAAAGACACGTGATTCACACGTTATTTGTACGTCTGTGGTTGGCCCCCGCAGTCAAAAAGACGTGCAAAAGACTCGCAAATTTGCGTGTAGTTTTGAATACAACAGCATTCCATACTTGACACTCAGCTCACGACACTTCTGCGTTATATTGCTTGAGTCAGTGTCGAGTGGGCGATGTCGAGCATAACATCACTAAGCACAGTTCATCTCAAGGCACTTTACAAAAAGGTGGGTTTAGGCCACAATCTCAAATTTATAGAACCCAGCAGAGACCCGTAAGAGCAAGCATTGCGGCAACACAGGTGAGGAAAAACTTCCCATTAATGGGCAGAAACCTCAAGTGGAACCATAGCTCATAGAGGATGGCCATCCACCTCGACCGGCTGGGTTGAAAAAAGAGGTAGAAAAATAGGAGGCCTGGCAGTAACTACATTCAAAACAAACATAACAAATACAACATTAATATTCACAGCCAGACCTGCCAGTATCAAGCCGGGTTAGGCTCCACATGTGGGTGAAGGCCTGGCAGCTGCAACATTTTCAACTATAAGCTTTATCAAAGAGAAAGGATTTCAACTTACTCTTGAATAACAAGAGAATGTCTGCCTCCTGAACTGAACTAGCAAGATGGTTCCACAGGAGGGGAGCTTGATAACTGAAAGCTCTACCTCCCAATCTACCGCCGGAGACCTTGGGGACCACTGGTAGTTTTGGGAGCGCAGAGTTCTGGTTGGATGATAGAGATCTATGAGTTCTTGCAGGTAAGAAGGAGCCAGACCATTAAGGGCTTTATAAGTTAGGAGTAAAATCTTGAATTCAATTCTATATTTTAATTGGAGCCAATGTAAAGAAGCTAAAACTGGGGTAATGTGATCTCTTCTCCCTGTTCTCGTCAGGATACGTGCAGCTGCATTCTGAATGAGCTGGAAAAACTTTATGGACTTATTAGGACAACCTGAAAAAGTGAATTACAATAGTCCAGCTGAGAGGTGATAAAGGCATGGACAAGTTCCTCTGCATCTTTATGGGACAGGATGGGCCTAATTTTCAAGATCCAAGATTCAAAGGCATTTTAATCACGTGAACAGTTAAGAAATGCATCATTTCCTGAACAATGAAATTCTCCCTCTGCTCTTCAAACGAATGCCACGATAATAGATACACATCAGTACTAATAAGGTATTAACAAACCTAATACTAATGCATACTAATAACACACACTAATAACACATATGGGGGACCTGTTGGGCCAGTAAGCGTACTGCAGGGGGTCCAGGGTATCCGGTATGCTATCCTGAATGAGGGGCAGCACCACTCTCTTGAAGCACTTCATGATGATTGGAGTGAGTGCTACTGGCCTGTAATCATTCAGACAGATCGGCGGGCTCTTTTTGGGGATGGGGACGATGGTTGTGGTTTTGAAGCAGGAGGGGACTATGTTCTGGTTGAGGGAGAGGTTGAAGATGGATGTGAAAATGTCAGTCAGCTCAGCAGCACATTCTGATAGCCCATCCAGGGATGTTGTCTGGTCCTGCTGCCTTGTGGGGGTTGATATTCCTCAGTGCTCTGTTTACCTGGCCTGATGAGATGTTTAGTGGAGGGGGAGGGTGCGTGTGTGTGTGGCTCCTCACTGCACTGTAGCTGTAGGTCTCAAAGCAGGTGTAAAATATGTTGGGATCATCCAGCAGGCTGTCTGTGGAGGTAGTGGTGTTGCTGTTGGTCCTCTTGTAGTCAGTGATGTGTTGCAGGCCTTGCCACATGTGCCCCGGGTCAGGAGTGGAGTAGAAATTTAGAATATTTTGGAAGTATTACACAGATGGAAGAAGGCAGTCTTAATAGTTTGCTGTATATGAGAGTTAAAAGACATATCTTGATCAAAGACAACTCCAAGATTCCTAAAAGAGGACTTAGAAGCCAGAGCAATGCCATCTAGTGTTGTTATCTTGCTAGAAAGAGTAATTCTAGCTTGTTTGCGGCCAAGAACAATGACTTCGGTTTTATCTGTATTCAACAATAGAAAATTGTAGTTTTTTTAGGTTTTGATATCCTTAAGACATTCCTGGAGTGAACCCAAATAGCTGGGATAATCTGGATTGATGGATAAATATAAATGAGTGTCATCAGTGTAACAATAAAAATGAATAGAATGCTTCCTCATAATGTCTCCCAAAGGCAGCATGTATAATGTAAACAGTACTGTCCAAGTACCGATCCCTGCGGAACTCCATAGCTAACCATGGTCTGGATAGAGGACTTGTTATGGACTTAAATAAACTGGGAATGGTCTGATAAATAAGACTGGAACCATCTTAGTGTTGTTCCTTTCAAACCAATTTGTTGTTCAAGTCTCTCTAACAAAATTCAATTCAATTCAATTCAACTTTATTTATATAGGGCCATTTCACAACAACAGTCATCTCATAGCACTTTCAACTGTAGGGGAACCCCCACAGTTGCAGAAAGACCCCAGCAATCAGGCGATCCCCTGTGAGCAAGCGCTTGGCGATGGTGGAGAGGAAAAACTTCCTTTTAACAGGAAGAAACCTCCAGCAGAACCAGGCTCAGGGAGGGGCAGTCATCTGCTGCGACTGGCTGGGGGGTGAGGGGATAAAGAAGATGAAAAGAACAGACATGTAGAGAGCAAACAGCACGATGGGGGCTCAATCTATGCGACAGAACAAACAGATGTTAATGACCAGCAAAAAAAAAAAAAAAAAGTATTTCATTGAGAATGAAGAAAGGAGTGAGACCCAGTGCATTATTGGAGGTCCCCCGGCTGAATAAACCTATTAGCAGCATAACTAAGGAAGGGTTCAGAAACACATGATCCCTCCCTAATTGTAGGCTATATCAAAAAGGAAGGTTTTAACCCTATTCTTAAAAACAGAGATTGAGTCTGACTCCTGAATCAAGATTGGCAGCTGGTTCCACAGGAGAAGAGCTTGATAACTGAAGGCTCTGCCTCCAATTGTGCTTTTGGAGATTCTAGGTATTACAAGTAATCCTGCATTTTGGGAGCGTAGTGCTCTGTTAGGATAATACGGTAGTATCAGATCTTTTAAATAAAAAGGGGCCTGATTGTTTAGAGCTTTGTAAGTAAGAAGAAGGATTTTAAACTTAATTCTAAACTCTATGGGAAGCCAATGAAGGGAGGCCAGAACCGGAGAGATATGATCTCTCTTTCTAGTACCTGTTAAAACTCTTGCTGCAGCATTTTCGATCAGCTGAAGAGTTTTTAAAGATGTTTTAGGACAACCTGATAATAAAGAATTACAATAATCTAATCTCGAGCTAACAAAAGCGTGGATCAGTTTCTCAGCATCACTCTGAGACAAGATGCTCCTAATCTTGGCAATATTACACAAATGATAGAAGGCGGTCTTAGAAACAAATTTAATATCCATCCATCCATCCATCCATCTTCTACCGCTTTTCCGGAGGTCCGGGTCGCCGAGGCAGCAGTTCAAGCAGAGAAGCCCAGACTTCCCTCTCCCCAGCCACCTGCTCCAGCTCTTCAGAGGGGATACCAAGGCGTTCCCAGACTAGCTGGGAGACATAGTCTCTCCACCGAGTCCTGGGTCTGCCCCGGGGTCTCCTCCCAGTGGGACGTGCCTGAAACACCTCAAGTGGGAGGCGTCCAGGAGGCATCCTAATCAGATGCCCATACCACCTCAACTGACTCCTTTCAATGTGGAGGAGCAGCGGTTCTACTCTGAGCCTCTCCCGGATGACTGAGCTCCTCACCCTATCTCTGAGGGTGAGTCCAGCAATCCTACGGAGAAAGCTCATTTCAGCCGCTTGTATCCGCGATCTCGTTCTTTCGGTCATTACCCAAAGCTCGTGACCATAGGTGAGAGTAGGAGCGTAGATTGACTGGTAAATCGACAGCTTTGCCTTAGAACTAAGCTCCCTCTTCACCACAACAGACCGGTACAACGTCCGCATCACTGCAGATGCTGCTCCAATCCGTCTGTCGATCTCTCGCTCCATTTTCCCCTCACTCGTGAACAAGACCCCAAGATACTTAAACTCCTCCACTTGGGGCAGGAGCCTGTCCCCAACCCGGAGAGGACAATCCACCTTTTTCCGGCTGAGGACCATGGACTCGGACTTGGAGGTGCTGATTCTCATCCCAGCCGCTTCACACTCAGCGGCAAACCGTCCCAGCAAGAGCTGTAGGTCATTGCTGGATGAAGCCAACAGGACAACATCATCTGCAAACAACAGAGATGAGATCCTGTGGTCACCAAGCATGACACCCTCCATTCCCTGGCTGCGCCTAGAAATCCTGTCCATAAAAATTATGAACAGGACCGGTGACAAAGGGCAGCCCTGGCGGAGTCCAACTCTCACTGGGAATGACTCCGACCGAGTGTTGGCAATGCGAACTAAACTCTCACAACGGTCATACAGAGACCGAATAGCTCGTAACAACAAGCCCGATACCCCATACTCCCGAAGCACCCCCCACAAAAATCCACGAGGAACGCGGTCAAATGCCTTCTCCAAGTCCACAAAACACATGTAAACTGGTTGGGCAAACTCCCACGAACCCTCAAGAATTCTCGAGAGGGTAAAGAGCTGGTCCGATGTGCCACGGCCAGGACGAAAACCACATTGCTCCTCCTGAATCCGAGGTTCGACCAACGGCCGGACTCTCCTCTCCAGTACCTTGGCATAGACCTTCCCAGGGAGGCTGAGGAGTGTGATCCCTCTAAAGTTGGAGCACACCCTCCGGTCCCCTTTTTTGAAGAGAGGAACCACCACCCCGGTTTGCCATGCCAAAGGCACTGCCCCCGACCTCCACGCAATGTTGCAGAGGCGTGTCAACCATGACAACCCAACAACATCCAGGGCCTTGAGGTACTCGGGGCGAATCTCGTCCACCCCCGGGGCCCGGCCACCAAGGAGATTTTTAACCACCTTGGCGACCTCAGCCCCTGTGATAGGCGAGTCATCCCCCTCGTCCCCAAACCCTGCTTCCTCTGTGGAAGGCGTATCAGTGGGATTGAGGAGATCCTCGAAGTATTCCTTCCACCGCCCGACGATATCCCCAGTTGAAGTCAACAGTGTCCCATCCGCACCGTACACAGTGTGGACGGGGAGCTGCTTTCCCCTCCTGAGCCGCCGAACAGTTTGCCAGAATCTCTTTGAAGCCGACCGAAAGTCTTGTTCCATGGCCTCACCGAACTCCTCCCATACCCGGGTTTTTGCTTCAGCAACCACCCGAGCTGCACTCCGCTTGGCCTGCCGGTACACCTCAGCTGCTTCGGGAGTCCCACAAGCCAACCAAGCTTGATAGGACTCCTTCTTCAGCTTAATGGCCCCCCTCACCACTGGTGTCCACCACTTGGTTCGGGGGTTGCCACCACGAGATGCACCGACCACCTTGCGGCCGCAGCTCTGGGCTGCCGCTTCAACAACAGAGGTGGAGAACATGGCCCATTCAGACTCCATGTCTCCAGACTCCCTCGGAATGTGGTTGAAGTTCTTCCGGAGGTGGGAGTTGAAGACCTCCCGGACAGGGGCCTCAGCCAGACGCTCCCAGCACACCCTCACTATACGTTTGGGTCTACCAGGTCTGAATGGCTTCCTCCCCTGCCATCGGATCCAACTCACCACCAGGTGGTGATCAGTTGACAGCTCTGCACCTCTCTTTACTCGGGTGTCCAAGACATACGGTCGCAGGTCTGATGATACGATAACAAAATCGATCATCGACCTGCGGCCTAGGGTGTCCTGGTGCCAGGTGCACATATGGACACCCTTATGCTTGAACATGGTGTTCGTTATAGACAGACTGTGGTTAGCACAGAAGTCCAATAACTGAACACCACTCGGGTTCAGATCGGGCAGGCCGTTCCTCCCAATCACCCCCCTCCAGGTTTCACTGTCGTTGCCCACGTGCGCATTGAAGTCCCCCAGTAGGACAATGGAGTCTCCAGGAGGAGCACCCTCCAGCACCCCAGTCACAGACTCCAAAAAGGGTGGGTACTCTGAAACATCATTTGGTGCATAGGCACAAATGATGGTCAGGACCCGTTTCCCAGCCCGAAGGCGCAGGGAAGCAACCCTTTCGTCCACCGGGGAAAACTCCAATATAGAGGCAGCAAGGTGGGGCGATACAAGAATACCTACCCCTGCTCGTCGCCTCTCGCCCGGGGCAACTCCAGAAAAGGCCAAGCTCCAGCCCCTCTCCAGGAGACTGGTTCCGGAACCGGAGCTGTGTGTCGAGGTGAGGCCGACTATATCTAGCCGGTATCGCTCAATCTCGTACACCAGCTCAGGCTCCTTCCCCACCAGAGAGGTGACATTCCACGTACCAAAAGCCAGTTTAGAAAGCTTGGGATCAGTCCGCCAAGGTCTCCGCCTTTGACTGCCACCTAATCCACATAGCACCGGACTTCCATGATCCCTCCTGCAGGTGGTGAACCTACTGGAGCAAATTTAATATGTGAATTGAAAGACAGATCTTGATCAAAAATAATTCCAAGGTTCCTCACAGAGCTATTAAGAGAAAGAGTAACCACATCCAAACTGAAAGTTTGATTTGGAAAGGTATTTCTAAGGTTTTTTGGACCAACAAGAATGACTTCAGTCTTATCTGAATTTAATAGCAGGAAATTACAAGTCATTCAAGCTTTGATTTCCTTAAGACAGGCTTCCAACTTGGCTAATTGATTGCTATCATCTGGCTTCATTGACAGGTATTATTGTGTGTCATCTGCATAACAATGAAAATGTATACAGTGCTTCCTAATAATGTTGCCTAACGGAAGCATATATAAACTAAAAAGAGTAGGGCCTAGCACAAATCCCAGTGGAACTCCATGACTGAGCTTTGAGTTGAAAGAAAACTCATTATTGACATGAACAAAGTGGAACCTATCAGATAAATAAGATCTAAACCACTGCAACGAAGTTCCATTAAGTCCAACATAGTGTTCTAATCTATCAAGTAGAATATTATGATCGATAGTATCAAAAGCTGCACTAAGGTCTAAAAGGACAAGTACAGAAACAAGTCCATTATCACATGTGATGAGGAGGTCGTTAGTGACCTTCGCTAAGGCTGCTTCAGTACTATGATGGATTCTAAACCCAGATTGAATCTCTTCAAGTAAACCATTTCCCTGCAGGTGGTCAAATAATTGTGTATCAACAACTCTTTCTAAGATTTTTGAAATGAAAGGGAGATTAGAGATTGGTCTATAGTTAGCTAAAGCTCCTGGATCCAGTGTTGGCTTTTTGAGTAAGGGTTTAATTACAGCCGTTTTAAAAGCTTGCGGTACATGGCCTAAAGTTAATGAAGAATTGATTATATGAAGAACAAAGCTACCAATAAGTGGGAAGACTTCTTTAAATAACCTGGTAGGAATAGGGTCTAAAAGACAAGTTGAAGGCTTGGATGAGGAAATTATTTTGTCTAACTCTAAAAGGTCAGTTGGAGTAAACTCATCAAGACAGATATCAATTGAAGGAGTTGTAGTAGTTAATGTATTTAAGTTAACGGTGGGAAGAATCTGATGATTTTACCTCTGATGGATGAAGTTTTATTATTGAAAAAGTTCATGAAGTCCTGACTAATAAGCTCTAAAGGAATGCTTGGATTGACAGAGTCCTGACTCTTTGTCAACCTTGCTACAGTGCTGAAAAGAAACCTAGGATTATTCTTGTTCTCTTCTACTAATGCAGAATAATAACTCGTTCTAGCTTTTCTAAGAGATTTTTTATAAATTAAAAGATGATTTCTCCAAGCTAAATAGATTTCATCTAAATTAGTGGAGCGCCATTTTCTTTCTAATTGATGAGTCTTCTCTTTTAAGCTCCGAGTTTCTTTTTTGAACCAAGGAGTTAGAAATCTCTGATTAGACTTTTTCTTTTTTAAGGGGGCCACCAAGTCTAGAGTCTGATGCAGAGAAGCTGTAACACTATCTACCATGCTATCAATTACAGAAGGAGCAGGCTGTCTATAGCTTATTTCCGTTGTGTTGACACATGGCATAGAGGAAACAATCTGCATAAATTTGGTAACAACATCATCTGAGAGGCATCTACTGTAGTAATATATTTTTCTTTAGGAGCCAAATAGTCTGAAATAGTAATATCAAAGGTTAACAGACAATGGTCTGACAGTACAGGGTTATGAGGAGACACTACCAGATTCTCTATTTTTATGCCATATGTCAGAACAAGGTCCAACGTATGGTAGATATAATGAGTAGAATTTCCTACTTTCTGAGAAAACCCCATTGAGTCTAATATTGAATTAAATGCCACATTAAGGCAGTCACTATCTACATCTACATGTATATTAAAGTCCCCTACTATAATTATTCTATCTGATTTCAGCACTAAATCAGCTAAGAATTCGGCAAATCCAGATAAAAATTCTGAGTAGGTTGATGGAGGACGATAAACTATGGCAAATAAAATTGGGTTTAGCCTAAAATTGCTAAAGTGCCCAATAGTGAGGACCAGGTCCTCAAAGGAATTATAACATGTTTTTTGCTTTACATTAACTAATATTTTGGAGTGGTAAATTGTTGCTACTCCTCCTCCACGACCAGAACTTCTGGGATTTTGACAGTTTAAATAACCAGAGGAAGTTGATTCATTTAAACCAACATAATCATCTTTCCCTAACCAAGTCTCTGTAAGGGATATTAAATCAATCTGATGATCAATTAACAGATCATGGACTAACAGAGACTTGGAAGTTAGAGACCTAATATTTAATAAACTGCATTTAATTTTTAAATTATGAGGAGGAAGAGAGGCCAAATCATTCAATTTAGAGGCTTCATGTTTAATTTGAGTTTTACCAACTTTTTGTTTAATCACTTTGGGATGCTTATACATTATATTTTTATTTACTTTGGAGGGAGCAGACAATGATTCTCTGATGGGGAAGACAGGGGCTAAGTTGAGGGTGGCGGATGAAGAGGAGCTGCAGAGAGGCGTGTAAGACTGCGACTCTGTTTCCTGGTCCCAACTCTGAGTTGTCAAGATTTTGGAAATTTGTATAAAAAAGATGCCAGATTGTTAGATAAATGAGACGCACCATCCAAAGTGGGACGGATGCTGTCTCGTCTAATAAGACCAGGTTTTCCTCAAAATGAGCTCCAATTGTCAATGTAGCTCACGTTGTTTGCAGGACACCACACAGACAGCCAGCGGTTGAAGGATGGCAAGCGGCTAAACATGTCATTACTGCTCAGATTGGGGAGGGGCACAGAGAATACTACAGAGGCAGACATTGTTTTGGCAAAGTCACACACCGATTCTACATTAAGTTTCATGACTTCCGACTGCCGGAGACGGATGTCATTAATGCCAGCGTGAATAACAATTGTGGAGTATTTACAGTTACTTTTAGCCAGCATTTTCAAATTTGACTCGATGTCGCCTGCTCTGGCCCCAGGAATGCATTTGACTATGGCTGCTGGAGTCTCTAGGTTCACGTTTCTGACTACAGAGTCGCCAATGATCAGAGCTTTTTCCTCAGCGGGTGTGTTGCTGAGTGGGGGAAAAATGATTAGAAATGTGAACAGGTTGGTGGTTAACCGGGGCGTTGCCACTAGGCTTCCTTCTCACCGTCACCCACCCAGTCTCCTCGCTGCTGAGGAGGACTGGAGGACCACTAACAGGTCGCCCTAAGCTAGGGAGCGCCGCTGCAGCTAGGGGACGTCCGTCAAGAGTAACTGGCACAGATGATGTTTCAATGCAGCGGAGCCGGGATTCCAAATCGGACAACCTCACCTCGAGCGCCTCAAAAAGACAACATTTATTACATTTACTGTTATCACTAAAAGAGGCAGAGGTGTAGCTAAACATCTGACATAGAGTGCACATCAGAGGAGGAGAGGAAGGAGAGCTAGTAGCCATAGCTAGTGGCTAACCCGAAGCTAACAAAAACACCGATAAAAGGTGAACAGAAGGCTGAAGAGGGTGATTAGGTGACACTGAGTGCGCACACAAGTGCAAGAGGCTTGATACACAGAAATGAGAACTAACATTAGATGGAAAAAAGTGGTTAAAATACAATTAAAAGCAAAATCCTCAGGAGAATGAGGAGAGCAAACCACACGGACAGACAGTAATACAGGAAGTGACGATACGTTACCACAAGTGACGCTACCACCACAAAATATGGTGGTCGATGGTGTCAAAGGCAGCACTAAGGTCCAATAAGACAAGGACAGAGACAAGTCCTTTGTCAAATGCCATAAGGAGGTCATCAGTTACTTTCACTAGGGCTGTCTCTGTGCTGTGGCGTTTCCTAAAACCTGACTGAAATTTCTCAAATATAGAATTATTTTCTAAAAAAGTGCACAGCTGTTTGGTGACTACATTTTTGAGGATCTTGGAAAGGTAGGGGAGGTTAGATATTGGTCTATAATTGGCTAAAATCCCTGAAACAAGTGAAGTTTTTTTTTTGTTTGTTTGTTTTTTAGAAGAGGTTTAATTACCGCCACTTTAAAAGACTGCGGTACATGTCCTGTCAATAGGGACATATTGATTATGTTCAAAAACGGTTGACTAATCAGAGGTAGTGACTCCTTCAGGAGCCTAGCAGGCACTGGGTCTAAGAGACAGGTAGTTGGTTTAGAGGCTGAGACTATAAGGGCTAGATCAGAATGACTAATAAGAGAAAATTTAGAAAAGCAGAGCTCTGAGCCAGTGGACACAGCAGTGTTAAGCAGAGGCTTGATGTTTTTAAAGGGGTTATTTTTGGGAATATTTATTCTGATATTGATAATTTTATCATTAAGAAATTCAAAACGTCTTCAGCACTAAGAGTTAGAGGAATGTAGGGCTCTATGGCATTGTAGTAGTAGTAGATTAGTTTATTTGACAGGGACAGTGCAATAAACATAGACAATTAATCAAAGACAATCAATCTGATGTGTTGCACATAGAGTGTATAGCTATTAGCTAATTTGCAACTCTTGTCCCTGGATGGGCTTTAGAAAAAAGAATCAAGATAAAAATATACACAATAACCACATACATCAATGCAGAAAAATTATAAATACACAATTATAAATATTATAAATACACAAATATAACAGCCTGACTCACCTTTAACATAAATATTATAAATACACAAATATAACAGCCTGACTCACATTTAACACATATAACATAACTCACATTTGCCTATTTCAGGCCTTCCTCCCTCCGTCACTCACTATAAACAAACACATTTATTCCTTCCCTTCATTCACTCTCACTTTGCAGACGAATAATTCATACATGAGTACATTCTTGTTTATTTTTCAGCCAGTTTTTAACATTTTTAGTGAATGTTTTAAAGTCCGTTATTATTTTAATTTCATTTGGCATTGTGTTCCAGATGTGACTGCCCTTTATAGAGAAAGCTGTTTGTCCAAATGTGGTTCTGCGGTGGAATATTTTACAGTTATTGTTAACAGAACTCCTGGTGGCTCTGCTGCTGTCCTGTCTTTGGACGAAACCAGCAAGTGGCTCGGGTGCTGATTTATGGAAACATTTGAACGTTAATTTCAGAAGACAGAGGTCAATGAAGCTCTCAAAACTCAATAGGTTGTATTTTTTTAAAACATTACAGTGATGCCACCTAATGGGCTTTTTGTCCAAGATTTTTAGGGTTTGATTATATAATGAACCTATATGTCTTCTTGTGGAAGGGGCTGCTTGAGCCCAGACTGTCAAACAGTATGATATATGAGAAAAAACCATAGAATGCATATACAGTGCAGCTGCTTCGTAAGGTATGTAATATCTAATTAATTTAAAGCAGTTCAGATTTTTTTTTACTGTTTTTGAAATTTTCTTTATATGAAGATTAAATTTGAGTTGAGGATCTAGTACAATGCCAAGGTATTTGAATTCTGTAGCTAAACTGATGTCATGATCATGTATATTAACTTTAAAATATTGTGGCTCTGGTTAACTGGGCCACAGTGTTAAAAAGAAATCTATGTTTTTTTTTTAATTTTCTTCTATCAAGGATGAATAGTACTGTCGCCTAGCATTACGAAGTGATTTCTTATCGGTGATAAGGCTGACATTCCAGGCTGAACATGATTCTTCTGTCTTATTTGCAGGCCGTATCCCTTCACAGGAGTTGACTTTCTGTTTTAACTCATGAGTGTGGGAGTTGTACCATGGAGCTAGTCTCCTATTTTTAATAGTTTTCTTTTTAAGAGGGGCTATGGAGTCAAGTGTTGTCCGCAGTGAGGCTGCGGTACTATCAACTAAAAGGTCTAATTCTGATGGAATAAAACAGTCATTGCTGTCCTCTGCTATATTGAGATATGGTAATAATAAGTGCTGAAGGGATTATTTCTTTAAAGCAAGCCACAGCACTATCAGGTATGAATCTGGCAACTATGCTTCTATTTGATGCTGTAAAATCAGGTAACACAAATTTGAAAGTTATCAAATAATGGTCAGTCAGAGTAGGATTTTGAGGAATGACTAACAGTTCATCAATTTCTACACCATAGACCAAGACCAGGTCAATGGTGTGATTATGATGATGAGTTGGTTTACTAACACACTGAAAGAAACCAGTTGAATTTAAGAGGGAGAGAAATGCTACACTATGACTATCATTATCAACGTCTATATGAATATTAAAATCGCCAGCTATGATAATCTTGCCTGAACTGAGAACTAAGGTTGTTAAGAACTCAGAGAATTCAGACATAAATTCAGCAAAAGAAGAACTGGGAGGGCGATATACTGTGGTAAATAAAATGGGCTGTTCTGACCTCTGGGATGGGTGTGCTAAGCTAAAAATTTAGCATTCAAAAGAGTTATAATTTGAGTTTAGCTTAGGCTGAAGGTTCATTGGTAATGTGGATTCATATATTACCCCGACACCACCACCTCGGCCAGTGTTTCTAGGGATATGAATATTACCATAACTGGGGGGAAGGGGGTGGCCTCATTGATACTAACATAGTCATTGGGATGTAGCCATGCTTCTGTGAGACAGAGTACATTTATATTGTGATCCATGATCATATCATTAATTAAGGTAGCTTTATTGGACAGAGATCTTATATTCAGCAGTCCACTTTTAATTATTTTTATTTTTCTGTGGTAAATTAATAGTTTTAATCTTTATCAAGTTATGTTGTATTTGTCTTGGGTTATAACGTTTTGGGTATCGGGGAACAGACACAATCTCTATGGTGTTGTGAGTGAAAGACTGATCAAAACAGAGAGGACTGTTTGGATTAATAGGAGTAATATGAGAAGTATAAAGCAAAAACAGCTGGTTTGCAGATCCAGGGACATTGGGGTGAGGTGACACACCAGCTTTCAGTCACTGTACTAAAAAATGCTGAATGGAATAAAACAGATTGTCCCTTAACACACGCACACCCAGTCTATTTGGATGAATGCCACAGGTGTGCCTGTGCACAATTTTGCATTGTTCTTGTGGATGGTTGATCACTACTGAAATGAAGTGATTGTGTCTGTGTTCATAATTTTGTGTGTTGTTAGTAGGTCACTTGCAAAAATTGGCCACTCCTGTTGTATAGCAATTTATGCTTTTATTTATGAAGTGCGGTGTAGTGGCACCCACTTCCGTTTCGCCACTACACCGCCCCTAAAAATATCAGCGGGCATTCGGGTTTGTCCTCTTTGCCAATGCCCCTGCCTGGTGGCTGTACATCGTGTGTTCTGACCCCAATAAAGTTGAGTTCCATCGTGCACCTGGCCTCGTCATTTACAAGGTAATTACAGACATAACATTTTGGCGATGAGAATAAAAAAAAAAATGGAGGAGTGTGTTTCACCATTTTGGCCCTTCCTGGAGCTCCTGGGCGAGCTACCTGTGCCTTGGTTAAGATGGTTTCCCGCCTTTCAGGAACTACATTGCAGAGCTCAACCTGGGTGAGCTAGAGAGACGGAGGGCACGTGTGCTTCTGGTGCATAATTTGGGGTTTGAAGGCCAGCGCATCCTGCGTACACTCGGGGCTACTGACTCGTATGAGGATGTGGTCGAGTTGCTGGCACACTATTTCCACAGCCCGGACAACGTCACTGTCCAGAGGATTCAGTTCTGACAACAACACCAATGAGTGGGTGAGCCTGTTCGCTAGTTTGTCACCGACCTATGGCAGCTGGCTAGCGAGTGTTGTTTTGGGACATTGAAGGAGGGAATAGTACTTGACCAGCTGGAGGAACACACAACCAGCAATGCTTTATGAGCTAGGATGCTTTCAGCCCACTTTCAAATGTCGGATGGTTCGTGGGGGCATGCCAATGACATGCGGCGTGCCCGGGAGGAGGTTTCGGATGGTGGGTCTGGACAAGAGGAGTGGCTGACGGTGAAGAAGATGAGGCACATCACCGTCTATGCGATCAGCTACAGCCCCGGAGGCATGTCGCCTCCAGAGGCGGACTTACCGAGAGACTGTCTGGGGCCCCACAAGCCAGTTAAGATAAGATAAGCCTTTATTAGTCCCACAACGGGGAAATTCCAGGATTGCAACAGCACAGGGATAGCGACACTCAGAGCAACAATCAGAAGGCAAGAAAAAAACAAGCAAGCAAGAGCAGCTAATATACATATGTACATATTACTATAAAATATATATATACACACAGACACACAGTGCAGCGCATTGTAGCTAGATGGAATAAATATGTAAATATATAAACACCCACAGTACGGAGCATTGCAGCTAGGTGGAATAAATATGCAAGTATATAAACACACAGTGCGGAGCAATGTAGCTAGATGGAATAATATGTAGATATATAAAAACACAGTGCGGAGCATTGTAGCTAGATGGAATAAATATATAGATATATAAATATAAACACACCCAGTGCTGAGCATTGTAACTATGATGGAATAAATATGTAAATATATAAACACACACAGTGCAGAGCATTGTTGCTAGATGGGATGAAACAGCATAACCGTCTACTTAGTTATCCTACATGGTATGATTATGTGCCCATACATATTCTCACCCTCCATAGCGACCGGTATGTTCCTAGTTGTATGCCGGAGGGGACCATTGTGTAAGTCTATTGCATCTTTTGCATTCAAAAAACTATTAGTTTGTTACGTCTTTTTGCTATCTCTGCGAGCAGCCCTGCTTAGGTTGTACAGTCTGACAGCCGTTGGTAGGAAGGACCTACGAAACCTCTCGGTTGTGCACCTGGGATGATGTAGTCTGCTGCTAAATGAGCTCCTCAGTGCATCCAGTATGTCCTGCATAGGGTGGAACTCGGACTCCAGCAGAGATGACAGTTTAGCCACCGTCCTTCTCTCTCCTATCTCCTCCATCGGATCAAGGTGCTGCCCCAGGACAGAGCTAGCTTTCTTAATCAGTTTGTTCAGTCTCTTCCTATCGGCTGCAGTAATGCCACTGCCCCAGCAGACCACTCCAAAAGTGATGGCTGATGCCACCACCGTGTCATAGAATGACTTCAGCAGCGCCCCTTGTACACCAAAAGACCTGAGTCTCCTCAGCAGGAACAGCCTGCGCTGTCCCTTCTTGTAGAGTGCGTCAGTATTGTGTGACCAGTCTAGTTTATTGTTCAGATGAACACCCAGGTACTTATAGGATGTCACCATCTCGATGTCTGTTCCCTGTATATTTACTGGTGCTGTGAGGGGCTGCCCATGCCTGCGGCAGTCCACCACCAGCTCCTTAGTTTTCCTCGCGTTGATCTGGAGGCAGTTCCGATGGCACCAGTCTACGAAGTCCTGGATAAGCCCTCTGTACTCAGCTTCATCTTCGTTGGAGATGAGACCAACGATCGCAGAGTCATCAGAGAACTTCTGTAGATGGCAATGTGTTGTGTTGTGTGAGAAGTCCGCAGTATAAAGAGTGAACAGGAAGGGAGCCAACACCGTTCCCTGGGGGGCCCCCGTGCTACTGACGATCGTGTCGGAAACACAGTTCCGGGTTCTCACAAACTGAGGCCGGTTCGTGAGGTAGTCCAGGATCCATGATGACAGGTGCTGGTCCACCCCTGCGCGCAGCAGCTTGTCCTTCAGGATCACCGGTTGGATGGTGTTGAAAGCACTGGAGAAGTCAAAGAACATGATCCTCACCATATTCCCGGGCTTCTCCAGGTGGGACAGAGAATGGTGAAGGAGGAAGGTCACCGCATCCTCCACCCCAATGCCATGCTGGTAGGCGAACTGGAGTGGATCCATCGCTGGTTCCACCAGGGGGCGGAGATGAGCAAGGAGCAGTCTCTCCAGGGTCTTCATCAAGTGGGACGTCAAGGCCAGTTCCACCCTGTTCTGCCGAATGGACAGTATTGTGAGTTTCTAAAAAGATAATAATAATAGTAAATAGCTCTGATGTTCACGTGTTTGTACATGATTGGGGGACAAGATGTTATCTGATTGTTTTATATATTTTTCTTTTTCTTTTCTTTAGTCTAGGAACACGGTAGTATTTCTTTTAAGTTTGATGAGCTTTTATTTAGTCCCAGGCAACAGAATAATCCGCCTTGCTGTGTAGGGTAGGATGGTAGTCCACCCGCCCTCCCTAGTTTTAGGTTTTGTTGTATGAATGTGATAGGCCATTTAGTGATTTCAGTTTTAGTTTTCTAAGTGCTTGATTCAGGTCCTAAATTGGGGAGGGTCTCAATTGTGTGTGTGTTTTGGACTTTTCTATGGGGGACGGGAGATGTTGTGTAGCAATTTATGCTTTTATTTGTGAAGTGCGGTGTAGTGGCACCCACTTCCTTTTTGCCACTACACCGCCCCTATAAATCTCAGCGGGCATCTGGGTTTGGCCTCTTTGCCGATGCCCCTGCCCAGTGGCTGTACATCGTGTGTTCTGACCCCAATAAAGTTGAGTTCCATCGTGCACCTGGCCTCGTCATTTACAAGGTAATTACGGACATAGCAATTCCCTTGCTAATTTTCACTGTCTTAGTAAATCTGCCCCTCAATCTCTAGAATTTGTTGAACTAGCTAAATGAGAGATCATCTGTGGTTTTAAGCAGCATGAATGATGTATGACACAGGAAGTCAGAATGCATCCTGAGATAGTAGATACATAAACTGTGGAATTAAAAACAGATGTTCAAACAATCTATGATATCCCAAAACGGCTGTACCAGTGTGTGAATCTAGTAACATCTGACGTAGACCGTATAACTCACTACTTCCCAAAATACTTTAAAACGGTGGTTTCTCAGCAACTACGTTGAGGCAGTGTAAATAAAATGTCTCCACCTTATTCCTGGGTGTGCCGCTGTAGGAACAATTATGGGCGGAACTTCTGGTTTCGGCTGAAGTAGTGTTAAATCAGTCAGCAAGAGTGGAGTAGCAGGGGCATTTAAAATAGCTTTTTTTAAGTTTTTCACATTCATTTTAATGCATAGTCCACATACATGTTTTGCACTCAAGTGGCAGCTAATTTCAGCACTTGTAGTTTTTGTATTTTTTGAATGTTTTGGCGTAGTTCGGTACTTGTTGCTGGTGTCCGTGGTTGTGCCGTAGACTGTATAAATGGAAGTTTCTCACTGGCAATGTGTAGATCATGCACTGAAAATGAAAAAAAAGGACTGTTGGTGTGATCCATGGTACAGACACAGGACAGACACAAGAGCACACCGGGTATGTTTTCACTTGTATGAATGTCACATATCTGACATTTATGTGTTATATATGTCACCAGAATGAAGGTTGCATGAAGTAAAATAATAAATCAAAGATAGAAACTTTTTGCTTCCTAAGGCTTAATGATTTAAGAAAGATATGAAATAGTTTTTTTTTTTTGTGGGGGGGAGGTTTGCATTCATTGCACTGCCTTGGAACGATATGGACTAACAGGTTCAGCATGCATTATTTTTTTTTAAATTATCACAAAATATAGATCAGTAAAATTTTGAACAATTGTCAGAAAAGGTCTGTACGTGTTAAGTTTAATAACAAGCATTCAGGGCATGACCGCAGCATGAGCATTTTATTTTTGGGGCAAAACGAACAGCTGTAGCTGTCTGTTTCACCCGACATTAAAACACCCAAGCACGGTGCTGTGGTTCTTTGTGGCTCTGACTAGATTCTACGTCTGCTCTGAGGTAAATTTGATTACGTCCAACATATTCTAACAAAATGCAACCGACTTTATTGCGGTGGAGACGCTGCTATATCTCAGAGCTTTTATTTGTTTATAGCGTTAGCATCTTAGCAGCGGCGCTAACAAACTGTCTGCCAGGACACTTTTTAAGGTCATCTTCACATCCCTCCATAGTTGTGGCATGTGGTATGATTATATTACTGTTTTTGAGGTGCAAAAGGCCGCGATCCCGCATTTCTGATGCCAAAGTTATTGTATTTTAACAAGGAAAACTGCCCTGTTTCAGTGACAGCCACACGTTCTAAACTAGTACCAGAAGATGTGCACATAATTCACATAAGGCATCATGGGGGCTAAGGAATAAGGTGGATCGATTTATAAATATAATAAACTTCTCAGTAAATGATCCAGGATGAAGATTGTATCAGGTTTTTCCAGCTTCAGTCATTTTTATGAGCACACACTTTGCTATGGGTTTCAGATTTTCTGCCTCCCATTTTTTTCCCTCATTTATAATCATATCTTGGTTTCCACACTCTATCCGTTATGTGTCTCTGAGTTATCTGCATTCCAGCTTCTTCTCTCGGTTTCCGTCTGTCACACTCCCCTTCTTTCTCTGTGTCCCTCTTTCATGTACGTATATTATTGATTTGATCCTGTAGTCGCCCCCTAATACCCAGTCCAGTTGGGAGTCAGCACTAGCTTATGATGCAGTGAAATGTCAGGTACCTTTGGGAAGACAAGATTAGAAAGCTCAGCGTGATCCGTCTGTCTACACCCCCCCAATTTATAATCATTTGCTTCAAAATGAGAATGTTTCTCTCCCCCACTTCTCCCTCTTACTGTCCATCAGTATCTCTGCCTGCCTCACATCCTCTCCCATTTCTTTTCCTCACTTGCTGTTACTCTTTCCCTCTTCTCTCTTTCTAATCCTCTCAAGTACTGGTTCTCCTAAACCATATTAACACAGGGATCATCGCTAAGTAGTTAAATTTAAAAGGAACGGGGAGAAATCTGACTAGCTGCTGTCAAGTAAAAACCTTGTATCTGCTGAGGAATAAAGATCAGCTGCTCTATTATTCTTGCATCCTCATTATGCAGATTTCAGCAGCCATGGGGTCAACTATTTAAACACATAGCAAGGTCAAGGTCAAGGTCGCTCTTTTAAGAAATTTTATGTTCAGATATAAATGTTGCCTGGACATAAGTAGAAATGGCCTCATTATGACTCTAAGCAACCCAAGGAAGAGCTGCTACAGTTACTCACCCAGACTGAGAGCACATTAGCAAAATAAATTGCATTTTTATTTTTTTTTTCTTTCTCTCTTTACTTATGTATTTTAATTCTGTTTGATCGGTATGCTATGGACCCTTTGTGTGCCTGGGATAAAATTTTAAATAAAATAAAAAAATAACCTTCATTTATCTAAATGAACAGGAAAAGAATGTTAAGAATGTCTTTAGACCCACAAAGTAGACAGAAGATAAAGTCAGCCTCAAGGTCATTAGTTTGTTTTTGTAGATAATTATTATAATCATTATTATAATTAGTGGTGGGTGTATTAATTGATTAATTGCAAGATAATGCAACACCCCGTTGATCGGGAGCAATTTTTTTTGGCTGCATTTACTCGCGATTAATTGTGGAGGAACAAAGAAAGGGCAGTCTCGAAACGCGGGCACTGTTAAGGTAGAACTCAAAACAGAAGCATTCATGGTACAAACTCCTCATTTTATTTAATTCTGTGTGTTCAAATCAGTTTCCTGGAGTATTGCTGTGATACTATGTGAACATATAATAATAAATCAGATTTATATAACACTTTTCATAGACACTCAAAAATGCTTTTACAATGGATGCATTATTCATTCACTTCACAGAGAATGGTAGCAGTAAGCTACTACTACACAGCTGCCCTGGAGCAGACTGACGGAAAAGTGGCTGCCAATCTGTGCCAAAGGCCTCTCAGAACACAACTGGATATTTATATACATTCATGCCCAGTGTCATGGACACTGGAGGCAGGGTGGGTAAAGTGTCTTGCCCAGGGACACAATGGCAGGAAGGTTGGGGAGAGCAGGATTCAAACCACCAACCTTCCGGTTATTAGATGAGCTGCTCTACCTCCTGAGCCACTGCTGCCCACATTTCCCCCCTCCATCCCATTTTTGCTGAGCGCCAAGCTGGACAGCAGGAAGTTCTATTTTTATATGGTCTTTGGCATGACTGGGCTGGGACTTGAACCCCGACCTCCCGGTTGTGGGATGGATGCATTACCTCTAAGCCACCACTCGGGTATGTACCAAATCAATGCACAATCCTGATCAAATAGAGAACAGACAAGGCCAATGGAGAAGAGAGGCTGCTGCACATGGCGGTTCTGGATTCTGGGACTGGGTCATGGTTAGCACTGGTTCAGTGATTCATCTCTTTAAAGATGAACCACAGAGAAACTCGTAGTCGTCATACTTACAATACAGTCATGTCACCACTGGTGTTGCGCCATGAAAAGCAGACGTGAAAAGGGCTAACAGCGAAGCTAAAGGCTAACCCAGGCAAGCACCAATTCTATTCGCAAATGTGAACTCCCTAGAAAACAAACTGGACTGTACTACTTGAACTCACATCGAAAAGGGAGTTGAGAGACTGCTGTGGCTAGGTGTTGTGTGTGATTGTTGTATGCAGTCTGGAGACAGTGTTGCCAGACAGGAAATGAAGAAATATCGTACCGTTGCTTTAAAATTATCGTATTTTGACCCAAACTATCATATCTACTAAAAGAACTTGAAAAATCACAGGACAGTGCATTTAAAAACAAAGCTATTTTATGTGCATGGAACTGCAATAACCAAAGGAATAAATACATTTGTTAAAAACAGTGGGCCATGGAGGTTTGATTTGAAGCCAGAGACTGTACATGTTGTGTGTGTTTATTTCCTTTGGCATGATTTTTTCAGAACTACAATGTCTGACACCAATTAAATGCTGCCATAGAGGTAAAATGCTTTAGCCTTGTTCCCAGCAACAGGTTGAAGCCATCCCTTAAATGTACGGTATAACTGTTATGTCCACACCTGGGAATGGCCATGGACGAGCGAGCTGTGCTGGAACTGAACTTTATTACAGAAACTGGTTAAATATACAGTACATTTGAATGAGCCCTCGGCTCCTGACTGTTCCTATTTAGAGAGGGCCAGCAAAGAGACCACAAGATGGCTGACTCCTCCCTTCTATGGGTCGGCGTGATGACAGTACCAGCCGGCAACTTCATCACGCCGCTCACTGTTATAAAATCCCTTTATAACAATAAAGCCAAGGCAGAACGATACAGCTGCGTGCCTGGCAGGGTTGCTTTGTTTTCTTATCAGTGTCTGTGTCTGTGCTGAGTCCAAACTCATGTTCACTTCTTAAGTTTGTTGCGGTGCCAGTACAGCTGAGCAGACAAACATGAGCTGAGCGCTGCTGCTGTGATTGGCAGTGAGGATGATGTTATGTCCACAAACCTGGGAATGATGAGGGACGAGAGGGCTGTGCTGGAACTGAACTTTATTACAATAAACATTAAATATACAGTACATGTGCATGAGCCCTCGGCTCCTAACTGTGCCTATTGAGACCCAGCAGAAGACAACATAACAAGGCCAGCTCCTCCCTTAAGTATGTTGGCGTGGTGATGGCACCAGCTGGCTACATCATCACGCCGCTCCCTGTTATAAAATCCTTTTATAACAGAGGAGCCAGCCAGATATGAGCTGATTGGGTACAAGCAGGCAGGGGCGTAGGGATGGGGGGGGCGGGGAGGGGGGGGGGCTACTCCTCACCCAGGGCCCACTGCAGGGAGGGGCCTCAAAAAGCCTGGAATGAAAATGTTTTTTTTCTGTGTTGCATTCTTTTAATTTCTAATTAATTAATGTCAGAGTAAAATTCACCCTGGCTGAATAAAGCGTTTGAGAGACTGAATTTTGCATTACTAGTAATGATGGATGTTGTCTGAGGCCCCTATCATCCCTTTAAAAAAGTGCAAAATTGTTTCGTCCATACACCTGCACCAGTTGATTCAACTGTAGCACCAGTCACAGCAGCCTGCAGCCTGTTCTTGCAGCACATTTGCTTCCTCAGCCAGGTTACTGTGTCATTACCCTAAACCTCACCTTTTATATTTATTTATTGCTTTGTGAAAACACACACAGTAGGTGATTTGTTATTTTTTAACAAGGGGGTTGTGGGTGATATTCATAAAGTTAGCATTTGGTAGAACTACAAAGGTATAAACATAGTTTCAGTACAAATTTGCAAGAATAAAGGTGATAAAATATGGTGATTAACAACTTAAAAAGCCACATATTTACTATAAGCAAGTCCCAAATTTATGAGAAAAACAATTGATTTTTGTGAGGAAAAGCAGAGCATCAAAATAACGAATCCCCCGACACACACACATTTCTAAAAACAAACAAACAAACAAACAAACTGAAATTTACAACAGTAAAGTCTCAAATTTACTTGGAAAGTTAACATTTTTAAAAATACATTTGCATTTTTTTCCTGATAAATTTATTGTTTTTTTTCCCTATAAATTACCCAAGTGTAGAAGAGCTTGAAAGAACGAGGCGGTATGATATATAAACCAAAGTTTATTATCAGCTCTCCTAACAAGTCTCATCTAAGTGCAGAAGCAGCAGAAGGAAAAGAGACCGAATACCTCCGGCTCTCTGACTTTATACTTGCACATAACAAAAGACATGCATATCAAAGGCTGATATCCCTCATTATCATAATCCTCTCATTGTCTTGGTACTTCCTCTCTTCGCTCCCCCAGGGCTCCTCCGGTCTTCACCGCAGTGTCTGGGAACGTCTTTGTTCTTCACTGGCGGTTGAGAGTCTTTGTCCTTTCAGAGGTGTGAAGTCGCCTTACATATGTAATCACCAAACATTCCCACATGCTTCAACATATGTAGGTTATGGAATATATGATTAATATAGCCCACAGCCCCCCCCCAAACGACTAAGAAAGGACAATAGAAAAATTCACAGTTTAAGATAATTACTATGACATACTAAATGTTACACCTCTTGCCACAGAAGGAACTTTCTAGCAGCCATGCCCCTAAGAGAGTTCAGTGGTAATCATAACAGCATTGTAAAATCATAAGTCAGTCCTAAACTGTTACAGCACAATTAGTGAACAACTGTGGGGTAGTTTGCATCAGTCCCTGTGCTGTCTGGGTTTTAATCTTCTCCCAAAACTGCTGTGGGTTCGTTCAGGCGTCCTGCTGGGACCTTCTTGTAAGGAATCTGCAGCGTGGGAAGGAGTGTGGTTAATTGTTCCCTGCAGGGGGGGTGAGTCTTTTCTCTTGGGGGGTCTACCCCGCCGAGGTGCTCTCGCCAACTGTGCAGGCTCGTCTTTCAACAAGAAGGCAGGTTTAAGTCTGTCAATGCTGACTGTTTCTTTTCTATCCCCAAAATCAAGCACAAAGTGTTTATCACCAGGTTCCAGCACTCTGAATGGCCCATCGTATGCTAGGCGGAAAGTTGGTTTTAAAGCTTCATGCCTAACAAAAACGAATTCAGCGTTCTTTAAAGCTTGAGGGACAAAAACCCGTGGAAAGGAGTGATGAGCTGGACCGGGGAGAGAGTCCGGTCCGTTGCTGCCTAAAAATCTTGGGACTGGAAGATGCCCTGGCTCTGGGTTCTCTGGTAAAAATTCACCTGGGAGCCTGAGAGGTTGTGCAAAAACTAATTCTGCCGGAGAGGCGTCTAGATCCTCTTTAGGTGCAGCACGCAACTCCAATAAAACCCAGGGAAGTTTATTTACCCAATTTGTAGCGTTAGTGAGGCTCTGAGGGCAGCTTTTAAAGACCTGTGAAAACGCTCGCATAACCCATTAGCCTGAGGGTGATAAGCGGTGGTGCGATGAATTGTTGCCCCTAAGCTGCTGGACATGGCTGACCAAAGCTCCGAGACAAATTGAGGTCCTCTATCGGACGTGATGTCCGATGGGACGCCGAAACGTGCCACCCAGTTTGTCAAAAAAACGCGAGCGACTTCCTCTGCTGTAGTTGACGCTAGAGGGACTGCCTCTGGCCAGCGCGTGGTGCGGTCTATCATTGTTAACAGGTGTGTGAAACCTTGGGAGGAAGGTAGTGGCCCCACTAAGTCGACATGAACGTGGTCGAACCTTCTAGCCGGGATCGGAAAAGGCTCCAGAGGGGCTTTAGTGTGTTTGTGTATTTTGGCGCGCTGACAAGAAATGCAAGTTTTTGCCCATTCTTTTACGTTTTTGCGCAGGCCTGGCCACACAAACTTTTCGGCGACCATTTTATCCGAGGCACGCACACCTGGGTGCGCGAGGGAGTGAATTGAGTCGAAAATACGGCGGCGCCATGTAGCTGGGACTAACGGGCGAGGTCGGCCAGTTGAAATATCGCATATTAGGGGGGGGGGCACGCCGTCGCGTAAACCCTTTTCCTCCAGCCTTAACCCTGTTGGTCCAGACAGGAGTGCTCGCACGTCCGCGTCACTGCTTTGTTCCTCTGCCATGGCTGCATAATCTATCCCTGCATGGATAGGTGCTGCGTATTTGTCCGCGTTAGTGAAAAGTTCTGCGGCTGAGGCAGTATAATCTGTCTCCTCGCGCTCTGGTGATGTCACAGCGCGAGAGAGGCAGTCTGCTACCACGTTAAGTTTGCCTGCCACATGTCGAATGTCTGTGGTGAACTCAGAAATCGCAGCCAGCTGTCTTTGTTGTCTGCCTGACCATGGTTCTGAAATTTTAGCCATAGCAAAGGTGAGCGGTTTGTGGTCTACAAAAGCCGTGAAACTCTGCCCTTCTAACCAGAACTGGAAGTGGCGGATGGATAAATGAAGCGCTAGCAGCTCCCTGTCAAAAGTGCTGTACTTACGCTCAGTTTGGTTTAGCGATTTGCTGAAGAATGCTAAAGGTTGCCAGATCCCGCTGACATGTTGTTCTACAACTGCCCCTATAGCTAGGTCCGAAGCGTCTGTGGTTAGCACAATGCGGGCCGAGGGATCGGGGTGAACTAACAATGTGGCATTAGCTAGGGCGCTCTTTACTTCCGTGAAGGCGCGTTCGCGCTCCGGGGTCCATTCGACCGCGTTGGAAGCTTTCTTTTTTCTGAGTGCGTCATATAGGGGCTGCATGAGCTGAGCTGCGTGGGGGAGGAAACGGTTGTAAAAATTAACCATTCCTAAAATTTCTTGCAGCGATTTGACCGTTTGTGGTCGTGGGAAACTTTTTATCGCTTGAACTTTGTCTGGAAGTGGAACTGCCCCGTTCGGAGAGACTCTGTGTCCTAAAAAATCAGTTTGTGACACGCCGAATTTGCATTTGGCTGGATTGATTATTAACCCGTGCTCTTCTAGTCTCTGAAAAACCGTAGTGAGGTGCTGCTCGTGTTCTTCCTCAGACGAGCTGGCTACCAGCATGTCGTCGAGGTAGACGAAAACAAAAGGAAGGTCGCGTAATACCGTGTCCATCATCCGCTGAAAAGTTTGAGCAGCGCCTTTGAGGCCGAAAGGCATTCGCAGGAATTCAAAAAGGCCGAAAGGGGTTATTACAGCTGTTTTAGGAATGTCCTCTGCTCGAACTGGGACTTGATGATAACCGCGGACCAGGTCTATTTTTGAAAAAATGTGCGCACCCGCCAGATGTAGTGAAAAATCCTGAATGTGAGGAATTGGGTAGCGGTCATGCGCTGTCGCATTGTTTAATCTGCGGTAATCCCCGCACGGTCTCCAAGAACCGTCGGGTTTCGGAACCATGTGAAGTGGTGAGGCCCAAGGGCTCTTCGAGCGTCTAACAATGCCTAATTTTTCAAGGGTAGTAAACTCGTCCCGAGCTATGTTGAGCTTGGCCACGTCTAAGCGGCGAGCTTTGGCAAATACGGGTGGGCCCGTTGTGGGAATAAAGTGTTCAACCCCATGTTTAGCCACAGTGGCTGAGAATTTGGGAATTGTGAGTGCTGGAAATTGGGTGAGGAGTTGCTCAAACTTACCTCTTGCCGTGGTGATGCTAGCCTGCACAGGTGGTGGAAAAACTCGGGCTGAGCAGGGAATAGAAGCAAAAGACAGTGCATTAACCAAGCGTCTATTCGCTAGATCCACTAATAACCCATGTGCACACAAAAAATCTGCGCCTAACAAGTTAAACCTCACCGCCGCTACAACAAATGTCCATCTGTAGTTGTGGCCGTGGATGTGGAGGTGCAGGCTCTTTTCGCCGAAGGTGTCAATGTTGGAGCCGTTGGCTGCCACCGCTCCGTTGCCCCGTGTGCCCATGGCTCGGTCTGCTTGGGAGGGCATGACGAAACTCAGCTGAGCTCCTGTGTCAATAAGGAACTGCTTGCCGGTGTGTCCATCCGTCACATATAACAGCTTACTCTTCTCACCGAGAACAGCTGCTGTTAATGGCTCTCGGCTTTGGCGTTTCCCGAAATCGTAAATTTGCAGGGGGGGAACGCATTTGCGGGCCTTCTCGGCGAAGCGGTTGTGATAATAACAGACGTTGCTCCGTCTGTTACGCTTTGGCCGTGTCACTGTCACTGCGGGCTGGATCTGCTCAGTGGGTTGTGGCTCTTCGTGGTTCTGGGCATCAGCGTTGAGGTCTGTGGATGCTGCTGTGGGTGTCTGCTCCTTGCAGGCGTTGACGAGCCGTTGAGCTTCGTTGGCGAGCACGCGGAAGTCTTGCTGGGTGCTGCATCTCATGTTGGCGAGTGTCCCTCTCATGTGTGGCGGCAGCGTGCTGAGGAATATGAATTGGAAGAGGAAATTGTCATTGTCCTCTTCTTTAAGCTGTAGCAAATCCTCCATGAGGGCTTTAGGTTTGCACCCTCTGTGGCCGTAGACCGCCAGGATCTTCTCAGCTCTCTCTTCAGCTGAGGGGACGTAATTTGCCACGATGGTTGCTTTCAGTGTTTCATATTTGTCTTGGGCCGGCGGCCGCCGGATCATGCTCCACACACACCTCGAAGTGGTGGCGTCGAGTTTGGAGACGATATGATAGAATTTCGTATCGTCAGCCGTGATGCCCGCCAGTGTAAACTGGGCTTCAGCTTGTTGAAACCACGAGGCGGGGTCTTCCTGCCAGAAGTCCGGCAGCTTGACAGCGACGGCATTCATGTAGACCGTCACTGATGTGTCTGCAGGGTGAGAGTGCCTTGCTTCGGCTCTCTCAGCGGCGCTGGTGCTCGGTTGAGCCCTCTCAATCCCTTCTGCCGGGGGGGAAAGTCGTCCATCTGTTCCCCTGTCTGCGTGGGTGCTGGCGTCTGCCTGGGTTGCCACAGATGAGTCGATTGCGGGGGAACGCCTCAGGTCCATACTCGCGTCAGGGGTCACCAGTGTAGAAGAGCTTGAAAGAACGAGGCGGTATGATATATAAACCAAAGTTTATTATCAGCTCTCCTAACAAGTCTCATCTAAGTGCAGAAGCAGCAGAAGGAAAAGAGACCGAATACCTCCGGCTCTCTGACTTTATACCTGCACATAACAAAAGACATGCATATCAAAGGCTGATATCCCTCATTATCATAATCCCCTCATTGTCTTGGTACTTCCTCTCTTCGCCCTGGGGGGGTGAGGGTAGCTCCTCCGGTCTCCACCGCAGTGTCTGGGAACGTCTTTGTTCTTCACTGGCGGTTGAGAGTCTTTGTCCTTTCAGAGGTGTGAAGTCGCCTTACATATGTAATCACCAAACATTCCCACATGCTTCAACATATGTAGGTTATGGAATATATGATTAATATAGCCCACACCAAGTTTTATTATACACATGGTATTTTTCCTATAAAATTCTTCTGTAAAAATTTGCAGCTTTTACCATTGAATTTTCATTATTTTTCTTGTCCATTTGCTGCTATCCTCTCACTGATATACTAAGTTTCTCTATATGAACATGGTAGTGGTTATGAATACAGAAACTGCATCCCTATACAAAATTCTTATTGGTACAGAAGAGTTGACAATCTGACAACACCCTTTCAGATCAACTCCAACCCAGATGTTGCTGTGACTTCGGTAGATAGTACATTGGGCTTGTGATCTGAAGGTTCCTTGCGCTCATCCTGCTATCGTCACATTGTCCAAACCATTTTACTTAATATGAGAGAAAATTTTCACTTAAAATTAAGAGATTAGTCTTCGGATTTAGTAGTGGGTAAGGTTAAAAACATAGTAAATAGATATTAATTAAAATTTTGAAAAATAAATGCCTCAGAAAAGGCAACAAGCCTCCAGAAATAAGCCACCATAGGGTACTCCCAAAACATATTGATAAAAGTGCCAACTGCATTTCGAGAGCAGAAATTGATCTGTAATTGTTTTCATAGCATAAAGCATTTTTTGGTGTTAAATAAGTACTGTGAACAATATTGTAATGAATTTGCTGGTGGTCAGAGTTTCTGGAGGCTACATTGGCATTATCCCAGATTTTATCCCATTCCAAGGCAGGCTTCAAGTCTGGAATGTTTGCCTTCCATACATGATTTAATGCCATGGGTCTATAAGCAGGGCTTGACATTAACACCCACAGGATGTCACCGGAGGCAGGTAAGACAGCCAGTCCCACTAGCCACTTTGGAAGGTTGTAGTTTTCTCAAGAGACATTTAAATAATAAGCCTATCGCAGTGTGAGACTACAAAACTACAACTGCCATGAGCACTATCTGCACACACAGTGTATTGTCATTGGTCCACTGTTGCCGTGGGTGTGGTCTGGATCAACTCTCAGCGCAGTACACAGGACTGCTCAAGGCTGGAGTACAGAAGAAATTGTGGATGCGCTGCTCCGCAGGTTGGTTCATTTTGTGGCCAGAAATATCGCCGAACTAACAGCAGGTCAGCCAGCAGAACACATTTGTCCCTGCTCTCAGCAATCAGATCACCAGGGGAATTCCACCTGATCCTCCATTATCACAATGTGAGTACATAAACTGTGCTCTCCCCCTAATCAGCTCTACCTCTGTGGTTATATATGAATTTAAGTTTTTGTATTACAGAGAGAGAAAGAATTGACATAATTCTGGACCCAGGGGACAGAAGACAGACTTGAGGTAATTACAATTATCCTTTTATTAATAACCTGTGTCTTGTGTGTGAGTGCGTGTATGTACAATGTGGTGTGTGAAGTGCAGGACTCGTGCTGGGAAAGAGCTGGACGCCGTTCGGCCTGGCAACCCTATGGAGACAAAGCAAAGACGTTAACACTGCACCAGCGCTGAGGGCGTAATAATGACAGCCGCTTACTTTTGCAGATGGTGGTGGTGGGCTCAGATTTGCCTTGAGGGCGACAGCCAAGGAAACAGTGTCTGGCTCTGTGCAGGGAGGAGTGTGAGTTACCCTGATGCTGGAGTGGAGCTGAACCTCCACCGGGGAGAGAGGATCCACCGCCAGGGAGATCCACCTGTGCACAGGGGAGAGGAACTTGACAAGGTAAGTGGAGATTAAGCTTACGTGCAGCGATGCGTTGCTCATGGTTAGAGGAAGAGCCAGGACGTGGCTGTAGACGAGAGACGTGTCCTCGGGAGTTTGACAGACGGCTCCGTGCTGAGTCACAGGCTAGTCCTGCTCTTAAAGCCCGTTGACGATTGGCAGCAGGTGTGCGTGCAGCTGGGACTGATGATGGCCCTGCGGGCGCCATGACAATACTCCCGTCTCTGGAGGCGCCTCCTGGCACCTGCCCTATCTTACCCGGGTGCGTCCGGTGAAAGTCCCTAATGAGTTGTTTGTCGAGGACAAGTGACGGACGTACCCAGGACCACCAATCGGGGCCGTACCCCTCCCAGTCCACCAGGTATTGTAGGCCGTGACCCCGGCGGCGGACGTCCAGGATGGCATTGACTCCCCACGCCGGATGGCCATCTATCACCACTGGTGGAGGTGGAGTCTTGGGAGGCGGACAGAGGGGACTGGAGCAGACGGGCTTCACCTGTGAGACATGGAAGGTTGGACAGATGCGGAGGGAGGGGGGGAGAGCTAGGTGAACAGCCACAGGGTTAACCACTCGAACAATGGGGTAAGGCCCGATAAAACGCTGGGCCAGCTTTCACCTCTCAGCCTTCAAATTAATATTACGTGTTGACAGCCATACCTGCTGACCCACCTTGTACTCGGGAGCCGGTCTCCTGCAGCGGTTGGCCGTCCTGGTGTTACGCTCGGTGGTCCGAAGGAGAACTCTGCGGGTGGTGGTCCAGAGCCGGCAGCAGCACCTGACCTGAGCGTGGACAGAAGGCACTGCCACCTCCTTTTCCTCCTCCGGAAACAGTGGGGGGGGGGGGGGTCATACCCTAAGGATGCCCTGAAGGGGGACATCCCAATCGCGGAAGAAACCGTGGAGTTATGGGCGTACTCGATCCACGGTAGGTGGCTGCTCCAAGAAGAAGGGCTGGAGGCAATGACGCAGCGTAGGGCAGTCTCCAGTTCCCGATTCACCCGTTCGCACTGCCCATTGCTCTGCGGGTGGTATCCAGACGACAGGCTTACCGTTGACCCCAGTGCGTGACAGAATGCCTTCCAAACCTAGGAAACAAATTGGGGCCCACGATCCAAGATGACATCAGTGGGGATCCCATGGAGGCGTATGACGTGCTGCACCAATAGATCCGCTGTCTCCCGTGTGGTCGGCAACCCCCGGAGGGGGACGAAGTGGGCAGCCTTGGAGAAACGATCAACAATGGTAAGAATTGTAGTAAAATGATTAGATGGTGGGAGGCCCGTTACGAAATTCAGGGTGATGTGTGACCAGGGGCGACTAAGGACCGGCAGGGGATGGAGGAGCCCGGGCGGTGGGGAGGAAGACGACTTTCTGGTGGCACACTGAGCACAGGCCCGGATGTAGGCAGTGACGTCCCTTCGCAGCCCCGGCCACCAGAATGACCTCTGGAGAAGTTCAATTGTGCGGGACACCCCTGGATGACATGCAAATTTCAAGGTGTGGGCCCACTGAATGACCTCACCCCGGACTGATGTGGGGACAACAACCATTCCGAGGGACCACCTACAGGATCGGGCTCAGCCTCCTGCGCCTTTACGACCTTCTCCCTGATGTCCCACGCGAGGGCGCCAATGACACAGGATTGGGGAAGGATGGTCTGTTCCCGGTCTTCATATACCTCTGCCGAGAATTGCCTGGAGAGGGCGACCGGTTTAGCGTTCTTGTTCCCGGGACGGTAGGTGATCGTGAAGGACGTTCACCGCTGGGGTCGCAGCCTGTAGTACTTGGTGGATTGGGAGGGGTATAGCCCCGAGTGGAGATCCTGGGTGCGTCCATCATTCGTGCTCGATAAGCAACTCATCAGGGACTTTCACTGGACGCACCCGGGTAGGCTGGGTCAGATGCCAGGAGGCACCTCTAGAGGGGGGAGTACTGTCATGGCTCACTCAGGGCCATCATTAACTTCTGCTGCACGCACACCTGCTGCCAATCGCCAGCAGGCTTTAAAAGCCAGACCTGCCTGTGACTCAGCACAGAGCCGTCTGTCAAACTCCACAAGACATGTCTCGCGTTGGCAGCCACGTTCTGGCTCATTGTCTGATTCCCAGACCATCGCCTCACTTCACATAAGCAACAATTGACTCACCTTTGTCAGTTATTCTCCCCTGTGCACAGGTGGATCTCCCTGGCAGCGGATTCCCCTCTCCCCGGTGGCAGTTCAGCTTCCACCTTCAGGTTTCCATTTAGTGAGTTTTTCTTTCCATGGCTCTTTGTGTTACACCCCGTGCTGCCATTTACTTGTTCTCTTGTGTTTGGTTAATAAATCATTTTTGCCCCGTATCCCTGCCTGCTACCTTGGGTCCTGCTTAAATATTGCATCTGTCTTCCAACGCAGAGTCTCATGACAAACTCTGAGAAAGAATGCAGTCCATTATCTCCAAATACACTACTCATAAAAAGTTAAGGATATTTGGCTTCAGGGTGAAATTTCAGGATGCACCTAACATGCACTCTAACCTTTACAGGTGAACTTGACTTTCTCTAACCTTTTGAATGCACATTTCCAACTTTTCAGTGTTTCAATACTTTTTGTGTAACTTGCTGTTCTCTAACAAGGTGCTTAATGGCCAGAATTCACAACAGGTGTTTGATCCATCGATCGACCAATAAATTTTCTGGTTCATTTACAGTTGGTATTTAAACAGTCCTCTTCATCATGCTGTTCACATTTTGACATCATGAGACCAAGATGACACCTAACAATTTATCAACAGTTCCTCGCTATTTGCGAAGCTTCAAACAGGATATTCTCAGAGGGAAGTGGCCACTGGGTTTAGAGTGTCACAGAGTGTCATCAGCAGGTTGCAACAGAGATGCAGAGAGACTGGAAGAGTCACAAAAAGGCATAGAAGTGGACATCCTTTGGCCACATCAGACACTGATGACTGCTTCATTGTAAACAGTGCCCTGCGGAACTGGATGATGAATGCCACTCAACTCCAGGCACATTTAAAGGAGGTGAGAGGTACCTAAGTGTCATGTCAGACCATTCAAAACTGTTTACATCAGTGTGGTCTGCGTGCTAGACAACCTGCAAGGGTACCTGACCACACCACCATGCACAGGCATCTAGTGATGGCCAGATGAGGCTTTCTAGAGAACCTTACCTCTAAGCAACTACTTAGTGACAGCTTAATGAGGCTTTCTTTAATACTTGAGGTTTTTCATTAAAATTGTTCCTATAGACGAAGCCTTGTGAAACTTCATTGCTCTACTAGGCCATGTAGTTGACAAAAAGTATACAACATGCAGATTTTCGCAAGGGCATAGTTGGTTTAATGTGTATTTTTTTTCTCCATTTCAATAAATGCACTGTCTTAAGAAATATCAATGATTACAGTGTAGGGTAGACAAGTTTCTGTCTCTCCCAGTACATTCACCTCTTTCCTTATTATCATGCAGGGCACAATAGTGCCTCAGCAATAATGATCCAAGCTCTTTGAAACACAACAGACACTTCACCTTGCAAATAAAAATAAAATTACAAGAATGATCTAGTTGGGATTTAAACCCCAGCCTCCCATTTGTAGGGCCAAATGCTTTACCACTAAGCATCCACTATTTGCGAAAAGTATCAATGGGAGAAATGAGCTCAAATTGTTCCCAAACGGGAGAAGTCCGTGCTTTTGGTGCTGGCTCCATCTGAAAATTGGCTGTGACAGATCCCTTACACAGTCAAACACCAACAACACAAAATGTGCGGGACGGGGATTTCCATTGTGTATCACTGCTCACTTTATTTCATATTGCGAGCAAAATCATGAATTGCTTCCTGACCCAGTCACGTGGTATGACGTCAGCAATACATGCCTCAAAACACGCTTTGCCAAATATTTCCTGGACAAGCTCAGAGCACCCTCAAAGCTCCGGAGCCTGCCATCCCATCACTACAGGCGTCATCGTCTTGCATGGAGCAGGGAGAATTTACGCTGGACAATGGACCAGTGGGCCTCAGTGCTGTTCTGTGATAAACGTCCATTCACAATGAGCAGAAATGATGGCCGCCAATGATGTTGGTGATGTCAAAGAGAGCGCTACGCATCAGCCACTGTTGTCATGAGACGAGCCTTTGGTGGTGTTACAGTCTGTGTCACAATGCTGAGCACAGGTGGAGAGCCGTGCTCAGGCCTTTAGTTCATTTCTGATTATTTTCTGTATTTTCCCTTATCTCAGTTTTATTATTGTATCTCAGTATGGCTTTGGTTGTATGGTGTTATCTGAAGTGCTCTTTGCCTTCTGTTTGTTTTGAGTTGTCCGGTTATTGAATTTTAGTTTTGTCATTCCAGTCTCAGTCTTTATTATTGTGTGTCTATGGTAATCTTATTTTATATCCTCCTGTGACTGAACTTGAACCTCCTCCGCCCTCGTCTTTAGTTTTCCCTTCTGAGGTTTGATACTAATCATTATGGTTATTCAGAATATTTAGCATGTCCCTGGGTTTTGTATTTTCTTTTGTCCTCGCCTTGGTGGTTTATTATTTTTTTCTTGTGCAGTGTTTTATCTGTATTAGCTCCTTTGGCATTTTTCTCCCTGTGTCTTTATTTTTGACAGCGCCCGGTATTTACTTCCTCTTTCTGTTTGCGGGATGTCAAAGCCGTCACCAGTTAAGTTTAATTATTCCTCGGTAGTGTTACCTACACCTGTAATCATTTGTTGTTGATTCTTTTTGTCCTATTTAGAGGCCACTGTTCTGCTTCTTGGTGCAGCGTCATACTCAAAGTTAAGCCGGGATTTTCCCGGCAATTTTTCATCTGTTTATCCTGTGTGCGTTCCACACTGTTATTGTATCCTGATGAGCACTACATCTCAGCCTGAGGGCTGTTCATCTCTTCGTATCCTGCCAAATCCCTACCTCTAAGTTTGTGCCTCAGTTATGTTATTTTGTGTTTTTATTATTTTTAAACTTTGCCACTCACATCTAGCATTTGGGTCTTCATCCTGCCCTGAAGGGCGATTCATGACAGTCTGGGCAGTTGTGTCTAGTCAATACAGAACTGCCCTACACCTTGTGAATGATAGTGACAAATCGATACTACCTGAATAACACCATTCATCCAGTCATTGTGTCTCTGCATGAACACAGGCCTAATTTCATTTTCATGGATGATAATGCTCCAGCTCATCTAGGTTGCATCATTAGGGAATGGCTGCTGGAGGCTCGGGCACCTCAAATGGAGTGGCCTGTACTTTCTCCAGACCTGAATCCCATAGAAAACCTATGGGATCAGCTGAGTCATCATGTAGAGGCTCGAAACCCTACACCCCACAACCTCAATGACCTGAGGGCCACCCTTCAAGAAGAGTGGAATGCCATGCCTCAGCAGACAATAAGTCGACTAGTGAACAGCATGAGATGTTGTCAAGCTATAATTGATGCTCAAGGACACATGACAAGTTATTGAGACATTGACATTTTTAGTTGTGGTATACCCACCATAGTTATTGGTTTTTGTTTCAATAAATTGCTTGAGATGAGAAAATCACCATTTCATGCTTCTACTTAAATGCCCTACTTTCATGATATAATAGCACTGTAGTGTGAAATTTTAACATTTACCATAAATTTCACCCGAAAGCCAAATATCCTTAACTTTTTGTGAGTAATGTATATTGCCAAAAACAGAAATTCTTTTTTTCTCCCAAATAGGAAAACTGACAGAATACCACCAATTAGTAACCTGTTATTATTAAACAACGATGGGTTCCTGGGTCCCATGGAAAGAAACAGTCAGGCAGTGTTCCACCTTCTCCCATACTTCAATCAAGTAAGGAATAATAGTGCTATCCACAGTACATTTAGAAGCAGGAGAAAATGTATCCACAAAAAAGTAAAAGAGTGAGGGGTTACTAATTTTCTTCAAGGTCAAGCCAGGAAGTATGAGAGTGTAGCAGAAACCATACATGTATTGGTCTAAGGACATAAGCCCAATTATACAACATTTAGTTCTGACTGAGCAAACTGATTGGACAATAGGGATTCCAGGAGTTACTATGAGCCACGATAATTGCACTCCGATTTCACTGGATATGTCCTTAGGTATGACTGCGAGAGTGAATGGTTGTCTGTTTCTCTGTGTTGGCCCTGCGATGGACTGGCGATCTGTTCAGGGTGTACCCTGCCTCTCGCCCAAAGATGCTGGGATAGGCTCCAGCACCCCCGCAACCCGAAAAGGATTAAGCGGAAGAAGATGAATGAATGAATGAATGTGTCACTCCACTTCAAAGGTGTTCTAGTAATGTTAATTACTAACAGTATTTTTCTATCAACTCTGAAAATTGGACTACAGGTTTGGATACCTTAATTTCCACAGTGAAGCGCTGTTTTGACAAGAAGAAATTATACATCTGTGACCCAGAAGTCCCACCCTTTTGCAAAGGTCTACTTCCGTCCCGGTCATTTTAAGATCATTAAAATATTTCACATCTGTTTAAAAAAAAAACAGGCAGTGCTAGAGTTTGTTTATTGTCTCGATTAACAAACCACAATATCTTTGTGGTGATGGACTCTTTGTTTCATCTGAAAATGTGAAGAAAAGCTCACAAAATGTGCTAAATCACTAGCAGTATACCGGTATTAGATACATTTTGATCTGGGATTTTCTGAAGTATCGACTTAACAGGTATGTTTTATAAATACATCACTTTTGCACTTAACAATGTTTAATTTGTTTACGTGTGTGTGAAATGTCAAAAGACGTCGTCATGCTGATTGAGATGTTTAGCAGCAGTTAGTAGCTAGTGGCTACATTCAAAAGAGACTTTTTTCTCAGCTGCGCAAAATAACTGGTTAAACAAACAAATCATAAATATTTTGTCCAGTATTGCTGTCATTTAATAAATTTTGCTTGCCGGAACTCTTGTATAAAAGCAATATTACACTCAAGTTCATTACGGTATCATGACTATACAAACTCCAGCAGAGTGTGACTGTCACAAAAGTGAAAGTGAAAGTATTTTATTGTGTTTTTTGCATTTTATATAGTTTCTACATTTATGTTGCATGTTTATTTATAGTTTGCATGCTTTATAGTTTTTATATTTTATCCTGTGTGCTTTTAATTGAAAGTATTTTCTACTTCCATCCTGTGCTTCCCCTAATTACTGATCAGCAGCACCTGTGTTGATTGGGGATGTGCAGCACCTATGGCTGCATATGATATAAAAGGTGCTCTGGCAGTCCAGATGAGAGCCCTGCCTGAGGGGAGCCCAGCTGGATGAGGGCCTCCTTGGAGAAGGGCCCTGCCTGAGGAGAGGCCCCAGCCGGAGGAGAGCCCTGTCAGGACAGCTGGCCAGATGAGAGCTCTGCTGGACAAGAGGAGGCTGCTGGTCCAGGGAAAATGACTGAAGGAGGGCATGACTGAGGAGGAGAAGGAGCAGTAATGGCCCAGGACCTCCATGACGCCAGCATTTTGGGGAGGTTACTTATGTATGGAGCAGTTGGGGTGCTGCAGGCGAAAGACGGCAAGGGGCGGAGTGAGTAGCTTTGCCTGGACTGCAAGTATCCTGTTTTCCAGATAGTAGCACCCCATGAATTTGATGGCGATGTTGACGTCAAGAAATATGGATATACTGCTGGCAAGTGTCTCTCCCTGTACAGGTTTCCTGAGGGCGTCAGTGTAGTGGTGGCAGGAGGAGTATGGTGCCTGAAGAGTGGATCCTCCTCCTCCTCAGCGTTTTAGGGACTTATATATATACACTACCGTTCAAAAGTTTGGGGTCACCCAGACAATTATTTTGTGTTTTCCATGAAAAGTCACACTTATTTACCACCAAGAGTTGTAAAATGAATAGAAAATATAGTCAAGACATTGACAAGGTTAGAAATAATGATTTGTATTTGAAATAATAATTTTTTCCTTCAAACTTTGTTTTCGTCAAAGAATCCTCCATTTACAGCAATTACAGCATTGCAGACCTAACACGATTGCACAAGGGTTTTCTAATCATCCATTAGCCTCCTGACGCAATGAGCAAACACATTGTACCATTAGAACACTGGAGTGATAGTTGCTGGAAATGGGCCTCTATACACCTATGTAGATATTGCACCAAAAACCAGACATTTGCAGCTAGAATAGTCATTTACCACATTAGCAATGTATAGAGTGTATTTCTGATTAGTTTAAAGTTATCATCATTGAAAAAAGTGCCCTTTTTTAAAAAAAGAAAAAAAAAGAAAAAAAGTGCTTTTCTTTCAAAAATAACGAAATTTCTAAGTGACCCCAAACTTTTGAACGGTAGTGTGTATATATATATATATATATATATATATATATATATATATATATATATATACTATATACAGTATATACACAGTATATACGTATATATATATATATATATGTGTGTGTGTGTGTATAGATAGATAGATAGATAGATAGATAGATAGATAGATAGATAGATAGATAGCTATGTATTTTAGCCCACTTTTAGTTTTTCAGTTTAGTTTTTAGGTAGTATTTTATACTATTTTAGTTTCTTAGATAGTTTTAATTCTAAGGTTAAAACTTAGAATTATGTGTTGTCCACCCATATAGGACTATATATGACAGTGATCTCAACCTATGTTCCAAATTTCATGACTCCAGGACCTTCCTACCCCTCCCCATAAGCTCATGGATTGAATGGCAAGGAGGGCGTGTCCATGGTAACACAATTGATGTCATGCTAAAGATCAGCTTTTTATGTAAGTGGTCAGCTATTTGTACATATTTTATAGTAAATAAATCCCTTTGAACATCCTCATTATAAAAGTTTCCCCTTTGATTGCTTCCTGTAACGCTTCACCTGGTTTTTAAAGAAATTTGCAAAGTTAAGTATTGAATTACCTATTATATATGTATTTGGTACATTATACATTTGGTACATTTGGTACATTACAGACGGTTGTGCTGTTTCATCCCATCTAGCAACAATGCTCTGCACTGTGTGTGTTTATATACTTACACTACCGTTCAAAAGTTTGGGGTCACTTAGAAATGTCCTTATTTTTGAACGAAAAGCACTTTTTTTTCAATGAAGATGACTTTAAACTAATCAGAAATACACTCTATACATTGCTAATGTGGTAAATGACTATTCTAGCTGCAAATGTCTGGTTTTTGGTGCAATATCTACATAGGTGTATAGAGGCCCATTTCCAGCAACGATCACTCCAGTGTTCTAATGGTACAATGTGTTTGCTCATTGCGTCAGAAGGCTAATGGATGATTAGAAAACCCTTGTGCAATCACGTTAGGTCTACAATGCTGTAATTGCTGCAAATGGAGGATTCTTTAACGAAAGCAAAGTTTGAAGGAAAAAATTATTATTTCAAATACAAATCATTATTTCTAACCATGTCAATGTCTTGACTATATTTTCTATTCATTTTACAACTCATGGTGGTAAATAAGTGTGACTTTTCATGGAAAACACAGAATAATTGTCTGGGTGACCCCAAACTTTTGAACGGTAGTGTACGTATTTATTCCATCTAGCTACAATGCTCCGCACTGTGTGTTTATAGTATATCTACATATTATTCCATCTAGCTACAATGCTCTGCACTGTGTGTGTTTATATATTTACATATTTATTCCATCTAGCTACAATGCTCCGCACTGTGTGTTTATATTGTGGCCACACATATGTGACCTACTTTGTGACTGATGTAAGGCCTCACATTTTAGATCAGAACAAAGACAGAGCTTCCTTGGAGATAACAGGAAGCTGTGAGGATGTTAGCTTTAGTATGCAGGGCTTGAGACTGTGGGGGTAATATTAGAGGATTAGAGAGGAGATGCATTGTTACTGGCGATTATAAGCAATGTGACCTGTGATGCAATTTGACTTGTGAACTGTGAGAGTCCTGGTATTTAAGGACGAGAGTTCCCTGTAATGTCCTCTTTCTTCTTTGAGATGTTTGCGAATGTGAATAAAGCTGCCATGAGAGAAATCTGTCTCATCATTTCCACATTCCCACACTGGTGACCCAAGACGTAGCATGCAGCAAGAGGAGAATTCCCCGGGGCCAGCCTCGTCAGGAGCCCCCAGCCAAGCGAATGCCACTACGGTCCAGCTATCGGACTTTTGGCAGAACAATCTGCACTCCTGGTTCCACGCGGTTGAGGCACAGTTCAACCTCCGGGGGATATCGGTAGATGACACAAAATTCTACCATGTGGTCGCAAAACTGGACAACCACACGGCTCAGCATGTGGAGAGCCTTATCGAGCAGCCGCCAGACAGCGACAAATACGGCGCGTTGAAGGCTGCACTCTTCCAGCACTTCACCCCCTCCGTTGAGGAGCGAGCAGAGAGACTCCTGGCGCTGACTGAGTTGGGAGATGACACGCCCGTTAATCTGATGGAGCAGATGCTGAGGTTGAAAGGCTCAGACGATGACCACTTCATCTTCACCCACCTCTTCCTTAGGACCCTACCGTCAGCGACGAGAGCGACCCTGACCAGTTCGCCGTTGTTGGCCCAGCGGGACTACCGCGTGCTGGCCCGGGAGGCGCAGCAAATTGTCAACGCCAGCAGACAGCACGCGGCCACAGCCGCAGCAGCAGAACTCGGCGCGACGACCGGAGATGGCAGGGGGCCAGGGGCAGCAGTAGCAGACTCACCGACGACGGCGGCAGCGGGGGCCAGGGAACGTGGAGGAGACGTCCTTTGTTTCTACCATCGCCGCTTCGCAGAGAGGGCACGCAAATGTGTACCACCGTGCCAGTTCAAGCTTTCGGGAAACGACCGGGGGTCGGTAGCAGCCGCGGCCCTCAGGGAGGAGAACAAGCTGCTCTACTTGTTGGACGCATGCTCGGGGAGACATTTCCTCGTGGACACAGGCTCCCAGTTGAGTTTCATCACACCTTCCTACGCGGACAGGCTAGCAGGTTCCAGAGGTCCCGGGGTGGTAGCAGCGAACGGCTCGGAGATTAAGACCTTTGGTGAGAAGACTCTACTCCTGTCTCTACACGGCCGTACATTTGAGTGGACTTTTGTTATAGCAGCAGTGAATTTCAATATGTTGGGGGCTGATTTTTTGTGCTCACATGGTTTGTTGGTTGATCTCGCTAACAGGCGCCTGGTTAATGCATTTTCTTTTGATTCTATTCCCTGTACAGCGCGAGTGGCCCTGCCAACAGCACAAGCCAACGTCACAGCTGCAAGCGGTAAGTTCCACACACTGCTCATTCAGTTCCCAGCACTCACGGTCCCCACATTTTCAGCAACCATCGCTAAACACGGGGTGGAACATTTTATTACCACTACCGGACCGCCCGTTTTTGCAAAAGCTTGGCACTTGGACGCAGCTAAACTGGCCATAGCGCGCGAGGAGTTCGCTAACCTGGAGAGGTTGGGCATAATCAGGCGTTCAAATAGCCCTTGGGCTTCCCCGCTACACATGGTCCCGAAGGCTGACGGCTCATGGCGACCTTGCGGGGATTTCTGCAGGTTAAACAACGCTACAGCGCACGACCGCTACCCAATCCCGCATATCCAAGATTTTTCCGTTCATTTGGCAGGGGCTCGTGTTTTTTCTAAGATAGATTTGGTCCGCGGTTACCACCAAGTCCCAGTGCGCGCTGAGGACATACCCAAAACAGCGGTAATAAATCCATTTGGCCTATTCGAATTTTTGCGCATGCCATTCGGGCTTAAAGGGGCTGCACAGACGTTCCAACGCATGATGGACGCGGTGCTGTGCAATCTCCCTTTCGTGTTCATCTACTTGGACGATATTTTGGTAGCCAGCGCGTCCGAAGACGAACACGAAAACCACCTAGCCACAGTTTTCCGGAGGTTGGGAGATCACGGGTTAATAATCAACCCAGCGAAGTGTCAGTTCGGGGTGGGGCAGATTGATTTTTTAGGACACCGTGTCTCCCCCGAAGGAGCGGTTCCGCTTCCTGACAAAGTGAGCGCCGTAGCAGATTTTCCCCGGCCGCAGACGGTCAGGGCGTTACAGGAGTTTTTGAGAATGGTGAATTTTTATAACCGTTTTCTCCCCCGCGCGGCGCAACTCATGCAACCGCTGTATGCCGCGCTCAAAAAACAGAAACCCGCGAATAAGGTCAAGTGGTCCCTGGAGCAGGAGCAAGCGTTCTCGGAGGTAAAAGCAGCCTTGGCAAAGGCTGCGTTGTTGGCGCACCCAGACCCAACGGCCCGCATAGCGCTCACTACTGACGCATCAGATGTGGCCATAGGGGCGGTCGTGGAGCAGCATGTAGCCGGGGTTTGGCAGCCCCTCGCCTTTTTCAGCAGGACCTTGCGCGATAGCGAACGTAAATACAGCGCGTTCGACAGGGAGCTGCTGGCTCTCCATTTGGCCATCCGCCACTTTCAGTTCTGGCTGGAAGGACGCCGTTTCACCGCATTCGTTGACCACAAGCCGCTAACATTCGCGATGGCCAAGGTTTCTGAACCGTGGTCAGGCCGGCAGCAGAGACAGCTGGCCGCAATCTCAGAGTTTACCATTGATATTCAGCATGTGGCGGGCAAACTGAATGTAGTGGCAGATTGCCTCTCGCGCGCCGTGGGGTCCCAGTCAGCGTATGAATAGATTACGCAGCCATGGCCGCGGAGCAGGTTAGTGACGCGGATGTGCGCGCGCTCCAGTCTGGACCAACAGGGTTAAGGTCCTGCAAGACGGTATGCCCCCCCAATCTGCGATGTCTCCACTGGACGGCCACATCCAGCAGTACCGGCCGCGTGGCGCCGCCGCGTTTTTGACTCGATTCATTCTTTGGAGCACCCGGGAGTGCGCGCGTCGGTCAAAATGGTAGGAGAGAAATTTGTGTGTCCGAGTCTTCGCAAACAAGTTAAAGAGTGGGCAGCAGCCTGCACGGCGTGTCAACGAGCCAAAGTACACAAGCACACGAGGGCTCCTTTGGAGCCGTTTCACATTCCGGCCAAGAGGTTCGATCACGTTCATGTGGACCTCGTGGGACCCCTCCCGTCGTCACAGGAGTGCACACACCTTCTGACAATGGTGGACCGCACCACGCGCTGGCCTGAAGTGGTTCCGCTGACATCAACCACGGCCGAGGAGGTAGCGCGCGCGTTTTTAACAGCTTGGGTGGCGCGTTTCGCGGCCCTCAATTTGTGTCCGAACTTTGGTCGACAATGGCCCGCAGCCTGGGTGTCACAATTCACCGCACAACCGCGTACAATCCGCAGGCTAATGGGTTATGTGAACATTTTCATAGGCCATTGAAAGCGGCTCTCAGAGCGTCACTGACGGATGCAAATTGGGTAGACAAGTTACCGTGGATTTTATTGGGGTTGCATTCTGCACCTAAAGAGGACTTAGAAGCCTCCCCAGCGGAGCTCGTGTTTGCGCAACCACTTCGGCTGCCTGGGGAGTTTCTCTCAGATAACCCGGCGCCAGACATCTCCCCGTCTCAGCTGTTGCGGAGTAACATAGAATCAAGCACGCTGCCCGGCCCCATGCATCACGGTTTTCTGCGCATTTTTGTGCCTAAAGCTTTGAAGAATGCAGAGTTTGTTTTTGTCAGACACGATGCGCATCGACCCCCACTGCGACCACCTTATGACGGACCGTTCAGAGTGCTGGAGACAGACGACAAGCAGTTTTTGCTAGATTTGGGGGGTAGGAAAGAAAAAGTTGGCATAAACAGACTCAAACCCGCTTTTGTGGTGGCGGATGAGCAAGTGCTGTTGGCAAGGGCCCCGCGGCGAGGTAGACCCCCACGGGGGGCTTCACAGAGTAATGTTTCCCCAGAACACCCGCAGGGACTGACAAAAGGTTTCCACCCCCAGACGGCAAACCCCCAGCGTGACAGCGCCGCGGAGACGTTGAATCCCGGCTACAGCAGATACGGCAGGAGACTGAAGCCTAGACAGCATGCGGACTGATGTGTATTGATTCTATCACGGCATGCATGATGTTATTCTCTTGTTTGTTCTAAAATGCTTGGGGGGGGGGTGTGGCCACACATATGTGACCTACTTTGTGACTGATGTAAGGCCTCACATTTTAGATCAGAACAAAGACAGAGCTTCTTTGGAGATAACAGGAAGCTGCGAGGATGTTAGCTTTGGTATGCAGGGCTTGAGACTGTGGGGGTGATATTAGAGGATTAGAGAGGAGATGCATTATTACTGGCGATTATAATGCAATGTGACCTGTGATGCAATTTGACTTGTGAACTGTGAGAGTCCTGGTATTTAAGGACGAGAGTTCCCTGTAATGTCCTCTTTCTTCTTTAAGATGTTGGCAAATGTGAATAAAGCTGCCATGAGAGAAATCTGTCTCATCATTTCCACATTCCCACAATATACTCATATATTTATTCCATCCAGCTACAATGCTCCACACTGTGTGTCTATATATATATATATATATATATATATACTGTATATATATATTAATATGTACATATGTATACTAGCTGCTTTTGTTTTTTCTTGCCTTCTGATTGTTGCTCTGAGTGTTGCTATCCCTGTGCTGTTGCAATCCTGGAATTTCCCCATTGAGGGACTAATAAAGGCTTATCTTATCTTATCTTATCTTATTATTGTGAGGTGTGGTGTAGTGACGTGCACTTCCCGTCACGTCACTGCACCGCCCTTTATAAGGCAGAGGGTGTCCATCTTACAGTCTTTTTGCCAGATGACCACACTGGTCCATGCCGTGTACTGCTTGTACATAGTTCCTATAATAAAGCTGTGTTCGCCAACCATCATCCTGCCTCATCCTTCACCCAGGTATTTCCATACATAACATTTGGCGATTGAGGATTAACTCATGGAGGCGTGCATCATAACACTTTGTCCCTTTCTCAAGCTCCTGGGCGAACCACCAGTTTCATGGTCGCATTGGCTGGAGGCCTATCAAACGTATGTTACAGCACTGGGCCTCAGGAAGCTCGATAAGGAGAGAGCGCCGGCGCTTCTTCTTCCCGTGAAGGCGACATGATATAATAAAACCTGCTTAAAACCACAGCATCACTGCTTATTTTTCATGCCGCCTCACTAGGCCCTTAGAATAGAGGGTTAGTATTAATGAAAGCGCTTTGAGTGGTCTTTGTGACTAGAAAAGCGCTATATAAGTGCAGGTTAGTTAGTAGTTAGTTAGTTAGTTCTTGTTCACAACCTGGCATTGAGGGCCGGAGGGTCCTGTGGCCACTTGGCATGGCAAACTCATATGAGTAAGTTGTGGAGCTGCTAGCTAAACGTCTCACCACCCCCGACAACGTGACTGTTTGGAGAATTCGTTTTCGCCGGAGATGCCAGTAGGTAGGTAAGCCTATCCGCTACTATGTCATTGACCTGAAGCAGCTAGCCAGCGAGTGTTGTTTTGGATTGCTTGAAGATGAAATGGTATGTGACCAACTAGCAAAGCACACGTGTAATGCTAAGCTGTGTGTTAGGCTATTAATGTTGCCTAATGACTTGATGTTAGCTAAAGCAATGGAGCTAGCTCTCCGGTGGGAAACCGTTGATAAGCTAGCTGGGGAGCTAAATTGGCGCCAGCCACAGAAGATGCAAGAGCAACTTGCCTCAACTAATGTTGCGGACCCTGATAATGAGGATGGCTCGGATGAAGATTTTTGGGAAGTCACTGCTGCCAGCCAAAGGTCTGCCCCAGGAAACTCCCATTGCAGGGGTTGTAGGTCCGTAACGCACCGCCATAAAACTAAGAATTGCCCGGCTAGAGGAAGACAATGTAGCAGATGTGGACGCTTGAATCACTACGCCAGGGTGTGCCATTTGTCTTACCCGGAGAACCCAAGGGAGAAATCACCCCGCTCGCCCCTGACAGACAGTGGGAGCCAATGGTACGAAGAGCTAATGGATGCCCTAGCTTTCAAGTCAACCAGTTCTCACTCAGGGTCGGTACCCATGTCGATGAGCGACACCATGCTAGCCCCAGATGCCTCTGGTTCTTGGCTACACTTGGGTGAGGGGTCTGCAGCTACAACGGTGAACACTACAATGTTTATAGAAGAGGACGGGGCCAGACTGATGAGCATGGAGTTACCGCATGCTCAGCAGCAGCACATCGGGCTGAGTGAAATTCCACACCGGGTTATGACTTGGTTTGGGTTTGGGGTGAAGCATGTTCACGGCGAAGATGGGCCAAACAACTGCCAGCAAAACATCGAGGGTGTCTGCGCACTGTGGCTAAGCTGGGTGCAGCGCGCTTCAGGTTGTCCGACGGCTCATCGAGGCATGCCAGTCAGCTTCGGCATGTCTGGGAAGATGCTCCAGGTGGCGAGGCTGGACTGGAGTCAGTGATGGCAGTGTTGGATTCAGGCTCCATCATCCAGAGGGTCGGCCATTGCTCCAGGGGTCTGCGGTCTCCAGGGGCGCGCCTGCTGAGTGGCTGCCCTGGACCCGCCCCCCCCCCCATGCAAGTTCCAGTTTTTTCACCCAAATGACTGTGTGGTAGAACATTATTTATGGTTCTTGAGTTTGCATGCATGCATGCATGGTATGGGGGTTATCTTATGTGTTTGTGTTTTAGTTTAGGAGCACGGCTGATATTTCTAGTTTGAAATATAGACTGTTTTTTTAGTTTATGAGTGGCAGAATAATCCACCCCACAATGTAGGCTGTACGGTAGTCCACCCGTCAGCCCTATTCTAAGTTGTTTTGAGTAAGTGTGTTACGGCAGTTTAGTACATTATTTCTTGTTATTTTAGTGTGTGATTCGGGTCCCAAATTTGGGGGGTTTCAGTTGTGTGTGTGATTTTGGACTTTTCTAAATGGGGGAAGAGTATTACATATATGTATATTTGGTACATTATTGTGAAGAGCAGTGTAGTGACGTGCACTTCCCGTCACGTCACTGCACCGCCCTTTATAAGGCAGAGGGCGTCCATCTTAGGGTCTCTTTGCTGGATGACCACGCTGGTGCATACTGTGTACTGCTTGTACATAGTTCCTTAATAAAGCTGTGTTCACCAGCCATCATCCTGCCTCACCCTTCACCCAGGAATTTCCATACATAACATTACCCCTTGGCTGGTCACGTTACATGATCTGCTTGTGCCATCTATGTAAAGTTCATATATTCATGACACCGAACTCCCTCTCGTGTAATATTGCTTAATTATAAAGCTAAAAATATGTTGGAAAGTTGTCATTTTCAGCATGTTGAAAGTTTTAAATAAACCTGCAGTTGCAGAAAGCACATTTGTCCACTCCCATGTTAATCAGAGTATGAAAAACTTGAAAAATGACAGGTTTAAGGTATATTGGATAAAATCTTTTCCCAAAAAATTTAATTGTGATTAATTGTGAATAAATGAGTTTTGGAAATTAACCGAGATTGAAATTTTTAATTGTTGCCCACCTTAATAATAATTATTATATATTTTATATTTCTTAAAAAAACAAATGTACATACTGTAGGTCATTCCATATAACAAATATTCTAAGTTCCCAATTACTCACCATTTATTCAATAAATTTCTCTGTAGAATAACTGAGTTGGCCCTCAAAATACACACGGTGAGTCAAAATTATACTTTTTGATGCATCTTATTCTTGCTATAATTTTTAAGCTCTCTGTGTATGTGTGAGCTTAATGACTGCCCATCTGTGACAGAAATGAAGAAAGCATGAATGTTTCTCCCTTAAAATTTGGCTTTCTACTGAATAATAGCTGACAAAACAAACTGTAATGGTACAAAAATAGCAAATATTTTATTCATGCCACCTTATTACAAAGCCACATTTAAAAAAAGAATTAAGTCAAATAAATAAATAATAATGTCACAATATTATAACAGTGAGCTGAACAAAAGAAAACTTGTTTTTAAACTGAACAATAAAGGAAAATGAGATCATCAGGGTCACAGGTTTGTTTACAAATGAACGAATTGTTAGAACAAAGACACGTTTATTCATATCAGTGTGTGTATAAAAAGAAGCCTCATACAAAAAAAGCTGGTCAATAGATTCAGGTTTTTGGTAAATTACATTCTGCTCTCTTCAGCCCTTGGACAATTATGAGATCACAATAAAAACAGTGAAAACACCAAACAAATCTAATGTGCCCACATGTTTTGCCATAAATTAACAACTGAGAGGGCTTGCATGGGCAGCACAACTTTTTTACTTCTATATAGCTATTTATAGATCCAAAATTTTAATAGTATTGGCATATAGCACTGTCAAAATTTATGTTCACAATTAATTACTCCCACTGTTCCCATAAATCCCTGTTTTCCCTCCCTCCCTCTCTCCCTCTCCCTCTCTCTCTCCAAAGAATAAATACACATGCTGGAGGTAAATTATTTTACTTCAGCCTCTAACTTGTTCCACCATCTGTCATTGTGAGAAATTGTGAAAGCTTTGCCTCCATTTGCACTCGAAGAATAGCACCCTTTTACTGTTTTGTGTTATACATTAATCTCCTTTAGTAGTGCTGTGGTCACAAAATGTCCAAAAATCAATAAGACTGAAGTCTGAAAAAGCCTAGTGGTAATCAGCTGTGGTGATGAATAGAAAACTACACATTTGGCCTCAAAGGTTAGTTCACACAGTGACGTTACCACCTTGAGAAAAAATGAATGCACATCAGAGATGGTATTTATATTGAATGAATGATTATTGGAGAGGGAGCACTATGCTACTAGAATTGAATAAAGTTGGACTGTAACCGTCAAGAGTTGTAGGATGTTGATCAAACAAAAAAAAAAAAGAACTCAAGAAATAGGAATTCCTTCCAGTTTGATGGGGCTGAAATATCAACTCTCTTTTATTCTCTTGTAAATAGGCATACTGAGATGAATGGGGTCTTCTATCAAAATTTTGATTTCATTTTGCCCATATTTCTGCACATTTTCTGAAATGTCACGGACATGGAACAAAGGTAGCAGGACAATCAGAAATCATTAGGGGCAGTGTTGTGCAGTGTAAGCAAACGGTGACGCAAAAACCAGTGAACATGGCTGCCAAGTCTGCTTATTATAAATAGTGACTTTGGGCTTGTTTTTCTCTAAAGTCGCTTGCAAATCTCATCAGTTGTGGGTTGTGGGTTTTTGGGCTTGTTTTTTTTTTTTTAACGTGTAGTTGCTTGTTTGGGCTTGCTTTGCTGTCTGTGTGACAGCTCTCCCAGCTCCTCACAAAACACAAGCGCGATAGTTTGTTTACAGGACCCATCTGTGACAGAGATCATCCTGCGCAGTTCGCCCCACACGGGACACGAACCCGCGACCTCTCAGTCAACTAACACAGTTCGAGCATGGGAGACACAGCACGATCGCGCTGAGCTAAAGGTCCGACCGATAGCTCAGCGCTACCGATACTGTATGAGGCTTTGGGAGGGAGGTTTACTAACGTTCTACGCCGAACAGCACTAGTTGGCATCCGTTACACTCTCCCCCTTAAACCTCACTCCCATGCCGGGTTCACGGCACCAGTGTGACAGAGATCATCCTGCGCAGTTCGCCCCACACGGGACACGAACCCGCGACCTCTCAGTCAACTAACACAGTTCGAGCATGGGAGACACAGCACGATCGCGCTGAGCTAAAGGTCCGACCGATAGCTCAGCGCTACCGATACTGTATGAGGCTTTGGGAGGGAGGTTTACTAACGTTCTACGCCGAACAGCACTAGTTGGCATCCGTTACACATCCACACCCCTGTTTCCTGGTTACCGTGCCCACCCTACTGATCTCTATCCGCCTTATTCCTGGGGGTGCCGCTGTAGGAACGATTATGGACAAAACTTCCGGTTTCGGCTGACCAAGTGTTAAATCAGTCAGTTTCAGTGGGGTAGCAGGGGCATTTAAAATACCGTTTTTAAAAGTTTTTCAAATTCATTTTAATGTATAGTCCACATAGGTGTGTTGCACTCAAGTGGCAGCTAATTTCAGCTCTTCTAGTTTTTGTATTTTTTGAATGTTTTTGCGTAGTTCTGGTACTTGCTGCTGTTCATGGTTGTGCCAATAGACTGGATAAATGGAGGCTTCTTTGTGGCTCTGACTAGATTCTACATCTGCTCTGAGGTAAATCTGATTATGTCCAACATATTTTCACAAAATGCAGCCAACTTTATTGCGGTGAAGACATTGATATTGTGACCCGTGCTGGCAAAACGAGTCAGAATGTGCACGGCGTCATTATGAGTACAGGCAATGAGAAGTCATAAATCATGGCTCATTCTTTGCTTGGTAGAGGCAAAGTCCCAAGAAAACCCCCATGAGTGTTTGGTGTGGCGGCATGAAATAATAAGCAGCGAACTGAGAGTTTTTAAGGGTGTTTATTTATCATTCATCCCGCCATCACAGAACTCACTCCAGCACTTGTAAGCATGCTGGAGCGAGCTCTCAGGCTCTCGTCGGGAGACACGGAATGCGTGTGTCAGAAGCAGTGGTCAGAGAGAGAGTGAGCATGTGATATTCAGTCACTTATATACCCAGTTACAGACAATACATGAAAGGCACATTTGCATCACAGTAACTGCGGGAAGGCATGGGACATTTGCATCACAGTCAGAGCAGGAAGCATGAACATTTGCATTTGAGTCATACATATCAACAGCAGGACTGGCAGGAAGGAGCTAGAAAAAGAGCAGCTGCCTATTGATATCAATACACACATCTCATTGTTCTGCTAATTGCTCCAGCTGAGCGCTCTGCTTGTCCCAGTCTGTTGTGGGGGTCACCCACATTTGGTATCATTTTAAAGCTTAGAACTTGTACTTTCTAAAAATACCTATGTTTTTGCAGAAGACGTAACTCCCGACTGTTTGAACTTGAGTTTTCAACCTAGCTAAAGTATAAAAAAATTGTCTTTTTTCTGGGTCAGGTTTTGCACACTACCTACAAATTAAATATCATTTTGAAGGTCTTTCAATACAGAATATGGAAATAACATTACATCAGTTTTGAAAATGTCCTCAAAGTTACTCATTTTACCAGCACGGGTCATTTGTTTACAGCGTTAGCATCTTAGCAGTGACGCTAACTAACGGAGCTACTGTGTACGAAGCCACTTTTTAAGCTCATCTTTCCATTCCTCGATAGTTGTGGTAAGTGGTATGATTATGTTACTGTTTTGAGGTCCAAGAGACTGTGTTCCCGCATTTCTGATGCAGAAGTCATTGCTTTTTTAACAAGGAAAGGTGTTCCATTTCAATGACAACCATACGTTCTAAACTAGTACCGGAAGTTGCTACCATAATTCACACAAGGCGTCATGGGGCCTCGGAATAAGGTGGCTAGAAAAACTAGACTGATCATTGGCTGCCAAAAGTGAAGCCACCTGGCCGCCATATTAGTACACCCAAAGCACAATACATCCAAATGGACGGCCGCTAAACATAACGTCAACTCAATTTCTATAGTTCACCAGATGCACAAGATTACAAGCTGTGTGTCCATATCAAGAAGATCAAAATCTCTTAATTTTCGGGGAACTTATTGAGGTAAAAGTTGCCGGCCAGGGGCTTCACTTCTGGCGGTCAATGATCTATCCAGTTTTTCTATAGAGATCAGTGGCCTGCCTGACTCCACTCAGCTCTCTGTACTCGCTAATGGGGTGTGAGCTACTCAGGTTTTTGTTTAGTATAGAGATCAGTGCATATGGAACCTTAAATCGAAAAAAAAAATCTCCATTGAAATGAATGGCAAGAGCAAAATTATCTTTTGATCCTAATCGGCTTTTGCCACGAGCTACACATATGATGTTTATCAATTTAAAAGATAATTTTCCACGTATTTAAAGTTGTCCGCTGTCATATAATAACAGAGTAATATTTTTTTTTTGTATAAAGGACTAGTGGACAGCAACTCCCATCATCCCACTTCACTAAACTGTAATTGTGTTTAATGCTGTTACTTATGCAGAATGTACATGCCTTTTCTTTTGATCAGTTTTAAAATTTAATTTATTCAGAGTTTTTACAGTATGTTTACTATAAATTTGCTGTTGCTTATGCAGAATGCAGATGTATTTTCCTTTAATTAGAGTTTATAAAATTCTGTTATTCAGTGCTGACTGTGTTTATAGTCAATTCACTGCAAACAAAAATAAATCTATACGTATATCCATATATGTTATCAAGCAGCCTCTCTTTTACACAATGTGGTAGGTTGCCTGTTGGGCTTTTTGGGGGCTTGTTTCCAAAGAGCTGTTTGCTTGTTTCTCTCGTGAAACCTGGCAACACTGCCAGTGAAACACAATAAAGATTGTGTTATTGTAGTTTGAGTCTGTATTTATGGGTGCAGTTGATTCACTGAGAATTGTTTTAAAAATTGCTTACAATGCTAGTTGTATTAGGACACAACATGGCAGCCATTTACAAAGACTTTTTAAAGCAGCGCTATGCAACTTTCTTGTTTCTGGTAGGAACACTGAAAGCATACAACTACGGAGGCTATGACCTCCATCCCAGCAGCCAGCCTCAGTGTGCTTAGTTGTTGAGGGCTAAAGTTGTGCCCTGTGATTGGCTGTTGGGATTTAGGTCATAGTCCCCATAGATGTGATGGGATGGAATATGGAAGATGGAATGTGGGTGGGCAATATAAGCTGCGGCTTCAGCCATCGCCCATTTCGGAAAACTTATGTTGAACTGTATAATCAGAGGAGTTATTGTCTAATTTGATCTTGTTGGATTTTCTTTCCCCCTTTGTTATATTATTCTGCTTCTTTTTTAATCTCTACTTTTAATCTATCCGAAATAAAGATTCATTCATGTAGTCTTTTTGGTGTTCCTACCAAGAATAGAGGTGTTGAAGGCAATGCGTGTAGTGGACAGGTGAGAGTGCACAATCTAGCGGTCATTCTAGCTCTATGTGGTTGCATAACCTGTCTTGCTAGAACCAAGGAGGGCTGATTATATGCAGCTGGCTGGTTGTCCTCTCCTGTGACTAATCATGGTCTCTAGTATGAGGTCTCTGTTGGGATCCGTGGGATCATCACTTGGGAAACCTTGTCTGCCAGCCTGCTGACACACTCTCCTTGGTTTGTGCACACTCACCAAACAACTAGCCACTTACCTCCAGGTTCTGGAGAACCTACCTGGTCCATTCTTCATCTTGTGCAAACTGGAAAGCAAGTAAGCTTGGCCCAAAAATCCAAACATTCCATAACCAACTCTCAGTCACAGTATCAACTCTCTTCGGTGCATTATCTGGATAAACTCTGTGCAAGAAACTGAAAACACTCTGTGTTCTCAAGACCTATAGTGCCTCACTGACTCCCTCCCTGGTCCTCCATCTACCGGTCATAAACCCTCACCAGTGATCTCACTTGCCTATTATAAGTAAGCTCCCTAAACTCACAGACAATCATACTTACCATTCTTGTGCTACATTAACTCATGCTCTCCTTTTCCTTTACCCTGCAAGCTAAAATCTTGTGGTGGGGGTTCCAATCATTACATACTTAGCTGTTAATAAAAACTACAGTACTCCTTTGCCTCAATCTCTGCCTCTTTGTGTTTGTGCTCTGCATCTGGGTTCCTGTCTAATAATAGCATGAAGATGCAAGCCCCCTCAGGCTCTGGGGGAAGTGACATTCATCCAGTTCAAGGCTGCACCATGAAACTAATTTGGGAAACATTATTTTAAGGTGAAAATCTTACATAGTGCTGCTTTAAGCTTGCCCTTTCCAATCTGCATTTCTTCACATTTTCTGAATGATCACTGTAAAATGTAGATGTTTTTATTTTCAGTTGTCAGATAGAATTGACTATCCCACCGAATGATGAAAGTCTCATTCTGTAATGGAAACATCTTGCATCATTAAACAAAACACTGTTATAAAAGTTATATAATTTATTTTGTTTGCAGCTTTAAAAAGTTTATTTTGCAGTCATCATCAAACTTTAAACAGCTTCTGTACAAAGGATGTACAGTATTATATAATGCATTAAAAGTTATAAAATATTTTCTATGGAGGAAACCTTTGAGCAGCCGCTTTGCGTCAGTATGCTTTAAGAAATCAGAAGCTGTTTAGAATAGAGTGAAACAACATTGGACATACCTTTGTACTCAAGCATATCAAACAATGCTTTATAATCACAAGATCACATGTAAATAATAGTCTGTAGATTAATGTTTAACAGTCAAGTTTTTTTAATATACATGCTAAATGTATTCAACTTAATTTAGGAACTACACTGCTCTTGAAATTGGGATGCTGAAACTGAGCAGCTTCTCTGATATCTCACACCCCCACTTCCTGAAGGCAACAATGACAAAACACTGCACTGTATATTCAGTGCACACAAATGTAAAAATAAAATGGTGTCAGAAACACAACAATTGACTAATTGTAAGTCGGTAGGCAGTTCAAATGAGTGACAATTATTGTATTTCTGAGTTCTTGCATAGAGAATTGCTCCATAGTGAGTATTAATGCTTTCTATTGCAATCTCTTTGCAAACTCTAAACAAAATACTGATGCTACTCCTACTGTGTTTTTGACCAACCAAAGAAATTATATTTACATTTTCATGCTTTCAATATTTTTTAACAAATAATAGCACTTTCATGAATCCCAGTGGAGCTTTAGCATATTTGTGTGTGTGAAAGTGTGTGCATGGTATCCCTGCGGTCTTGTTCCATTGCTATTTATACATGTTGAGAGGGATGTTTTGTCTGACAGTTTGTGTATTCACAGCATGAGGTCGTACATTAGGCAAACACATTGAGCCTGAGGAGGCACATGAGGATTAACACTCTCACTCACTCAGTCTCACTCACACACATGCCAGAGGTTGTGCTAACTGAAAATTGTCCTTCATTGACAGACTTTTTTCAGCAATGATTGAAAATTCTGAGAGCTGTCTGTCATTTGACAGATTACACTGAGGGAGATCTAATTGAAGTCAGTTAAAGTGACAAATAATAATAGATTATGCCAGAATTTTTACAAGCCTGTCTGTAAAAATGACATAACAAAAAAGTCTGTTGCAACCTCTGACACATGTGCACACATACACATGAGCGCTCACACCTTCTCTGTCTCACTCACTTGTTCAGTCATTCATCTTAACCTCTGCAGGAGGCCTGGAGCCTTTACCAGCTTCTATGGGTGAGAGATGGGGTACTACCTGGACAGGTCACCAGTCCATCTCAGGGCCAACACAAAGAGACAGAAAATCATTCACTCCTACATTCATAACCATGGACAATTTTAGAATCCCCAGTTAATGTGTCATGAATCCGGGTTTAGAGTCCAAACCTGGTTCTGACTTCTTGTTATGATTTGTTCTAGTTTCCTCCTGACAGCTCTGGCATGCCCCCTCCTCCTGTCAAGCACTGTCAGCTGCTCTGTCACCGGTGCGCGCACACACACACACACGCACACACACACACACACACACACACACATATGCACATGCTCCATTCACTCTCATTCACATGCCATCTCATTCACCTGTTCCCAATCAGTTCAGCCCACACATTTTCACACCAGCAATCTCTTTCCTCGTTAGCTTCTGGAGTATTTGATCGCCGCTGCTGAGGAAGGAGATTGTTGGGGCATTCCCCTTCATACGTGGCAGCGTGTTCCTCTGCGTATGGTATTCACTCCCTGCATTCAACTCAGCCTGACATTTTAAGACGATCCATTCCTTGGTGTTTCGGCTGGTCCCGCTTCTCTGCCTCTTCCTCCAGAATGCACGGCTGGCCCCGGATTAGCTCCAGACCTGTAAGTGTCTTTAGCCTTTTCTCCTGTGTTAGCAGCCCTGCGGCATTAGGCTTTTTGCCTTTCTTTTTTGTGCTTTATGCAGCCCTGTATCATGAGGCTCCATTTTAGACCAGGCTGTAGCGCATTCGACTGGCGCCCTGTAAGTTTGGTTGCCAAACTCTGTCATTACACCACTCCATATATTGTGTGGTAAACTGAACTGCATTTGGTGATTATTGGACCTGTTATTTTGGTGAACTTCAATAAACAGGGCACTCTCTACTCCTGCGATTGGGTTTTTCATTCTCTCCCTCGTGTGCCGTGTAATGGCGCACAGGAGCTCATGACATAATGCCCATTAATATGCATGTTTTTGGGCTGTGGGAGGAAACCAGAGTCCATCAAACCATCATCTACCACTTATCCAGGGGTCGCAGTTACGGAGGCAGCAGTTTAAACAGAGAAGTCCAGACTTCCCTCTCACCAGCCACCACCTCCAGCTCTTCAGAGAGGATACCAGGGCATTGCTAGGGCAGCTGGGAGAAATAGTCTCTCTAGCATGTTCTGGTTCTGCCATGAGGTCTCCTCCCAATGGGACTTGCCCACTTTGAGCCTCTCCCAGAGAGCTGAGCTCTTCAACCTATCTCTAAGGGTGAGTCCAGCCACCCTACTGGAGAAAACTCATTTCAGCCACTTGTATCTATGATCTCATTCTTTCAATCATTGCCCAAACATGACCATTGGTGATGGTAGGATGTAGATTGACTGGTAAATCGACAGCTTTGCTTTGGAGCTCAGCTCCCTATTCACCATGACTGTCCATGTCACCGCAGATGCTGCTCCAATCTGTCTGTTAATATCCCACTCCATGCTCCCCTCACTCATGAATCAGACCCCAAGATATTTAAACTTCTCCACTTGGGTGAGGACCTCATCCCCAACCCAGAGAAGACAATCTACCCTTTTCCAGCTGAGAACCATGGACTCGGCCTTCGAGGTTCTGATTCTTATCTTCGATCCATCTTCGATCCAAGATGGTGCCCACAGTGGCCGCCATGGTGCTTCGCTGCCCTTTAATTGTGCAGGCCGGATCATGGCCGATCCTTCACACCCTGGTCACGTACTGTTTGCCACCCTCCCCTCAGGTAGAAGACTTCGGTCCATTCAGACTAAAACCTCCCGGCACATGAACAGCTTTTTCCCCTCTGCCATCAGACTGCTGAACACTAAGTGACTTATTGACTCTCGTGCACTATATACAGCAGCTCAACCAGACTCATGTCATTCATCACTGTTTTTCTGTTGCATTATCGACTGCACATCATCTGCTACTTGCTAATTTATTTAAAACTGCTGTGACTAGTATTACTCATTATTATTATTATTATTATTATTATTATTATTATTTATTATTCTACACTTAGTGCATGGTTTTAGTCTTTAATTTTATTTATTTTTTTTAGTTTATCTCTTTATCTTATCATGTTTTAATGTTGTAGCATTGCACCGAGACAAATTCCTAGTTTGTGTACTACATGAACAATGGCAATAAATCTGATTCTGATTCTGATTCTTATCATTTGCTCTCAGTATCAAACCATCCCAGCAACACCTGTAGGCCATTGCTCAATGAAGCCAACAGGACCACATCATCTGCAAACAGCAGAGGTTTGATCCTGTGACCACCAAACATGACACCCTCCGTTCTTTGACTGCACCTAGATAGCCTGTCCGTAAATATTATAAACAGGATCGGTGATAAAGGGGAGCCCTGTTGGAGTCCAACTCTTAATGAGAACAAGTTTGACTGATTGTAAGCAATACGAACTACATTGTTAAAGTCCTCATACTTTCTAGGCTGTGATATTGGTTTTGATTTTAGCACTTAGAATTAGTCACATCTAAATCTTGACTTCCTTTTGGCATTGATTACATTCCTTCATGTCCACAACCTTCTCCTTCATGCTGGTCATTTTGTTGATTTTAGCTTGTCTTTTCTTTAATGGTGTCTTTTTTGTTTTACAGTTTTTTGCAGTTGCTTACACACTAAAAACTGTCCCACAATTAGCAAAACCTGACACTCAAGTTGGAAAATACCAGCCCAGATTTGCACAATTATGAATACACTGTCAGCTTTGCACTTTTTGCAAAACACTTCACACGGTGATTTACAAAACACTACACACAATTGTATACATTTGACACAGAAATACATAATGATGTCACTTCCTTGTGATTTCAAGCAAAGGCTTTGAAATAAACACACCCATGGAAAAAAATTGTTAAACACAGCGACTTGGTGTGCACACACACAGGTGCATAATTATAGACACACTGATCAGGTTTGTTGCAAGTACTATAAAAAGGACACAGGTCACATGTCTTCAACAAAAATGGATGGTGTCAGAAGAAGAGTGAAAGTGCAGACATGGGTCCTTACAACACTGACCTCATCCTTACTTATTTTTACACAGTATTATCACAGCAGCAAACCAAAGGGACCAGATGTCTTCTGGGTCAATGTCTCTTTCTATCATTCTGCTCCGGTCCAAAACTGCTTTCATCAACATACAGAATTTACAGTCCAATACCTTCCACCATAGTCCCCCTTTCATAACTCCATAGAGGAGTTCTTCTCAGCATGGCTGTGGAAGGTTTATGATCTCTAACAGTATGTCCAGATGCCCCTCATTCAAGCTATGGAGCAAGCCTGTGACCAAATTGATGCAGCATCGATACAAGAGTTGAGTCATCACTCCAGAAGATTCTTCCCACGTTGCCTTGCACATGAAAACATAGCCTGTGATGGTGATGAGGCCCTGTGGCCAGATCCATAGGTGGAGAGATGATGGGTTGTTTTTTTTGTTTTAGTTTTTCCCAGTACTGAAGTGGATACTTTATTTTACTACTGCAAGCTTACAGTATAATGGTACGCTTATGGCACTCTTCATTAAACCAAGGTTTATTGGAGTATCGGTGCTTTATTGACTTTGAAGCGATAAGATTTGGACACATCTTAGCTTTCTCATCTCCAGTCTATACAAAATGCTGCAACTCGACTATTTGCACGTTGTAGAAAATGAGATCATATCACCCCCATATTGCAGCAGGGAAAATAAGTATTGAACACATTATTTTTCTCATTAAACATATTTCTGACGGCGCCATTGACCTGAGATTTTCACCAGAAATCAGTAACAACCCATATAATCCATACATACAAAGAAATCAAGGCAACTGTGTTCACAAAACAAGTTATATTTAATAAAGTGGAATGACACAGGGGATAAGCATTGAACATGCTTGGTGAAATTAATTTAATATTTAGTAGAAAAGCCTTTGTTGGTAATAACAGCTTCCAGATACCTCCTGTATGGACAAACTAGACTCAGGCGCTGCTCAGGAGTGATTTTGTCACGGTGGCCCTCACGAGCCACCATAAGACGCCAGCAGTCACCAGTGAGTTGCAGTGATGTTTTATTAGGAAGTGCAGGAACAGAGAATAATACACACAACAGTGCGGGTAGGACAGTCACAGGATAACTTACAATATATGAAGAACGAACAGCGTCTGGGCCGGGGGACGCCCGATGCGTCAGACGATGTGACGGTAGAATCACAGACGAAGAATAAAAGACGGTATCATAACAGAGACTGCTGCATCGGGGTGCATTCAGCGCCCGCTTTTAACACCTGGCACTAATGACCCCGAATGCAGCACAGCTGTTGACTTTGACAGCAGGGAGCTCCACCGGGCGCTGTCACAATAAGAGCCCGGGGAACTAGAAGGAACCCACTGCTGTCAAAGCCTGGAAATGAAGATATAAGATCCGAGTGCGGACGGAACCGGCACTCGGGTTGTAACAGTACCTCCCCCTCAAGGCCGAGCTCCTGAACGGCCAAATAACACCCAAGCCCCACCCTCCACCCCCCTAGGGTGGGCGGATGGGGCGCCGGCAGGATGGAGAGAGTCAAAAAGAACAAAATGATAACAGGGGACCAACAAAGCAATTACAGAGACAGGTGGAGAGAAAAACAAACAAACAAACAATACTCCCTTATGTGTGGGTAACAGGGACAGAACCCAACAGGCAATACAGGTTCAGGTTCAGGTTACTTTATTTGTACCCGTAGGTAGATTTGTTTTGCAGTCTGGTGACATCCATATTTACAAGCCACAAATTACATTCAACATAGACACAAACACAGGCACACATGAAATTGACTATAAACATGATAAAAATACTCAAGGCTCCATCAATCAGGGTATAAAAAGACAAAGAAATGAGAGAAAAACCAGAGGTAAGAGAGAAGAGTCATATTAAAAGTTAAAAACTAGTCAAAGAGGTTAAAAACTCAAAGGTCTAAAACTCAATAAAATATTTAGAACCCAAGTAACATCCTACAAAAATAAGTAAGTATAAAATGGAGTTAATAAATAGGTACCTAAATTATGTGCTTGTTACAGCTTGTTCAACTTTTTGACGCCAGCAGGAACAAAGCTGTTTTTGTAGCGCTGGGTTTTACTTTTTGGGACAGCAAACCTCCGTCTTGAGGGAAGAAGCTGAAAGTTGCAGTGCAAAGGGTGGGAGTCATCATTTAAAATGGAGGTAGCCATCCTCTGTACTTGTCTGGTGTACAGGGATGTCAGGCTCAGCTGTGACTCACCAAGCAAACGACTGGACCATCTAACTACCTGATCCAAGGATTTCCTCTGTTTCAGTTTTATCTGACCAAACCATGACACTAAAGAAAAGGATAAAACAGATTCAATAAAAGCCCGATAAAACATTGTCATTATGCTTCGGTCAATTTGGAAGCGTGCAAGTTTTCTCAAGCAATGCAAATGTTGCTGACCCTTTTTGCACACCCTTTCACAGTTCTCTTCAAAGTTTAAATTACTATCAATAATCGTCCAAAGATATTTGTAGGATTGTACACATTTGGTGGTCTGGCCTTTTAGTACGGTGACTTTGTGCCTGGGAGTTTTCCTCCTAAAGTCAATAATCATATCTTTAGTTTTTGTCGTATTCAGCTGCAGGTAGGAATCCTCACACCAGTGAACAAAATCATCAACTACTGGGCCGTGGCCACTCTCACCATCCTGGAGGAGACTGACAATAACTGAATCATCACCATACTTTATGATATGTCTGTTGTCATGTCTGCTCCGACACATGTTTGTGTACAGGATGAAGAGTATTGGTGACAACACACACCCCTGAGGAGAGCCAGTAGAAGAGCACTTTAGGTGTACCATTGACCCTTACTCTCGTCGTCCTGTTGGTTAAGAAATCCAGAATCCAACCCACCACAGTATTGCTCAAATCAAATTGTTGCAGAAGCCTTTCAGCTAAGATATGAGGTTGGATTGTATTAAAGGCGGAGGAAAAGTCCACAAATAAAAGCTTGGCGTGTGTCCCATTAAAATCCAGATGTTTAAAGAGCATGTTAAACAGAGTGACAGTGGCATCCTCCACTCCTCTGTGAGGCCTATAGGCAAACTGCAGAGGATCCAATGCATGCTCAGTCTGATTTAGGACCTCACATCTGACCAGTTTTTCAAAAATTTCCATTAAAACAAATACAAATATCGGTTTAAAACAATAAGTGGACATTAGATAGAGGAGGGAGAAAAAAAAAAAAAACACCGATCACAGCTAAGGAAAAAAAAAGGTGAGATACAAAATCACAGATATCAGGCCCCCCCGCACATCCCAAAAGTTTACAGACATAAATACAATGTAAAAGCCCGGGATGACTGCAGTCCTGGCTCTGAGACATGGAGGCTGAAGGTTCGGGGGGCCGTCCGGCATCAAGCGGCCACAATGCAGGCAGGGGGGTAAAGGACAGTTCGGGCGGCCTACCCCAGTCCCATGCCCGGAAACAGTTAATTTCAGGCAGCCGGATCAGGTCGCCAAACAGGGGGTCCAATGGGTTGGGTGGCCGGCCCAGAGAGCCAAATGGGCACAGCAGTCCTTCAGGCGGCCGACCCTCATCGCTTGCCCACCAGAACCATAGGGGGGAAGTAGCCGGCGGTCTCGCTGGAGAAGGGGAAGACGAGGGAAAACCGGGCGGAGCGTTCGGAACCCCAACGGCCCCTGGTGGAGATGGGTTGCGCTCCTCAGGAGAACGAGGAGGGTGACAATGGTGATGATGGAGATGAGCCCGTCCAGTATCCGGCGGCAGGGGATCTGCAGCTCCCTCACTGAACCTGGAAACTGCTGGTGCTGCACCCTCGTCGGGCCCCAATTGGGTCGCGGTTGCTCCTGCGAAGGACCCCGATTGGGTCGCGGTTGCGTCCGCGTCAGACCCCGATTGGGTAGGCGCCGCACCAGGACCGACCTCCAACCCCGAACCCGGAACCTCTGGCACAGCGGGCGAACTCAGATCCACGCCGACGACCCTGGGAGAAGGCTCGGGAGAGAGAAAAGAACCGGGATCAGGATCATCGGCAGCGCCAGAACCCGGCGAGACAAGCTCGGATGTAGTGGGTGGCCGCACCCGGCTCGCCTCCCCAAGAGACAGGCAAAAATGCTCTAAGATGGAGTAAAGAAAGACAAAACAGAGCACCTGCCTGATCTCGAGTTCTGACGCCATCCAGGACTTCGACGATCTGGGCTCTGACAGCAGGAGGTCGTCTTCAGGCTCCCACTCAGCTATGGCGGGCTCCGCAGCTGGCATGATGGTGTGCGCAGCTCCTGGATCCTCCGGCACCGAAGCTCACGCCAACGGACCGCACAGCATGGTGGCGGAGGACCCTTGACCCGCTGGGCCGGGCCGCTCGTCCGTGGAGACCCGGGGACGCTTCCTCGTCGGCGCAGGTTCCACGCTGCACTCCGCCCTCCTCCTCTGCCCACGATGTGGCTGCGGAACAGGGACCAGGCTCTCCAGAACCGCAGGCCCCCTCCTCATCCAGCGACGTTGGCCTGGCGTCGAAGACCGCTCAGCGGAGGGAGACACAGAGGATGCGGGGTTAATAATTTCAGCCACAGCAGGTGGTGGGAGCTCGGGGAGTTGCGAACCCTGAACTCCACCTCCAGGAGTCTGACCGAGCAAATCACAATAACAAGAGTGTGAATGGACTTGGATTTGCCTGTCTCCTGAAGGCTGAGTGGTGCCTGCTGTAGCGGTCATTGCTCCTCCCTTTCCCCGCCGGACGGTGACAGCGGGCCTCCTGGAAGGACGAGGTGGATCCGCTGGAGATGGTTCCGGTACGGGACTCGCCAGGGCTGGACTCGGAGTACACACAGCGGCCGGGGAATGCGTCGAGGAGGAGGGGGCAACAGCCGAAATGAGTCGGGCACGGGACGCTGACGAGAGAGTGGGAGATGGCCCGGGGGGAGATGAGGCTCCAGGAAATCCCCTCTGACAAGGCGCTGGAGAGGCAGCTGTGCAAGGAAGTGAGCCCTTGCGGCGACCTGGAGCTGGATCTGGACGGGGTTCATGCTGAGGAGGGTTATGGAGGTTACGACGGTCTCTGGTGGAAGGCGAAGCGAAGGTGAGGTCCGGGAACCGCCGCTCCTGTGCGGAGACAGAGGCGAGGAGGGCGTCAAACTCGGAGAAATCACGCAGCTCTGGTTTCCTCTCCACCAGTCTAACTGCCGCCGTCACATGCTTAATGATTATAGACGGATGCACAGCGGAGCGAGCAGCAGCCACTCGGTCCCAGACCTTGATTGCTGTCAGCTGCAGCTCCTCCGGGGGAATCCCGAGTGATGTCATGCTGAATGGAGAAAGACCTCTGGATGGTGCGAATTCCTGGGCCGGAGCGGAGGCAGGAGCGGGATCCCGAAGCAAGGGACGGCTTCCTGCCGGGATTTCCTTCCAGCCCGCGGAGTATCTCGCGCTGTGCAGCAATGTCCAACCTCCTCGCGCTCACCTCAGGATGGTAGGCGAAGCGGGGGAGATAGTCGAGGACCTCCTCAGCTTGGTCCAGGTACCGGTGCACGTCGCTGCTGAAGTCGAGGAGGGAGGCGGTGTTAAGGATTTCGTCCACGCACTCGAGGGCGTCTGCGAGGACATCGCTCGGACTCTGAGTGTGGGACCTCCGCGACGGCATGCTTCAGCAACGGTACCCAGACAGGTAAGAGCAACAGTCCAATACTGCTAAACTCACGGTGAATGGCGTCTCGGCGCGACGCCCCTCTCCGGATGTACTGGCAGCAGTCTACTGTCATGGTGGCCCTCACGAGCCACCATAAGACGCCAGCAGTCACCAGTGAGTTGCAGTGATGTTTTATTAGGAAGTGCAGGAACAGAGAATAATACACACAACAGTGCGGGTAGGACAGTCACAGGATAACTTACAATATATGATGAACGAACAGCGTCTGGGCCAGGGGACGCCCGATGCATCAGACGATGTGACGGTAGAATCACAGACGAAGAATAACAGATGGTACCATAACAGAGACTGCTGCATCGGGGTGCATTCAGTGCCCGCTTTTAACACCTGGCACTAACGACCCCGAATGCAGCACAGCTGTTGACTTTGACAGCAGGGAGCTCCACCGGGCGATGTCACGATAAGAGCCCGGGGAGCTAGAAGGAACCCACTGCTGTCAAAGCCTGGAAATGAAGATATAAGATCCGAGTGCGGACAGAACCGGCACTCGGGTTGTAACAGATTTAGCCCATTCTTCCACACAAACTGTCAAATTTGGAAGGTTCTATGGGTGTCTTCTATGAACTCTAATCTTCAGTTTGTTCCATAGATTTTCAACGGGATTCAGGTCAGGTGACTGACCGGGCCATTCTAGCAGCTTTATTTTCCTTCTCTGGAGCCAGTTAGGGTTAGGGTTAGGGTTAGGTCTGGAGCCAGTTTTCTTGGCTGTGTGTTTGGGATCATTGTCTTGCTGAAATGCCCACCCTTGTTTTTTTTTTTTAGCATCTTGGCAGATGGCAACAGATTCTTATCAAGGATGTCTCTGTACATTTGTCCATTCATCTTTCCTTCAATTATATGAAGTCTCATATAAGTCATCTCCTTGCCTCCTACCCAGGACAGATAGGGGGAGACCCTCGATTGGTGAAAGCAACAAGAGAGGGAGCACTCCACCTCCCCACAGCCGGGAGCAACTTCCACACCATTGTTAATGAAAATTTATGAAAATTTGCACAGATATCATCCTCTTTTCTTCACGTCTGTGTTGCAGCCATGCGCACATTAAACAATTAAGCTGATTTTTTTCAGCCCATTCTTACCCGTTTCTTCTTTTTTACATAACTAACTCTGCATCAGCTGTGATTGATGTCTTCCTTATTACCAAGCAACATTACTATCGGGTGCATTTTGGCTCACACACAGGCTTTGGACAGCGCAAAACACATCTTAAACCGTCATGATGACAGTTCACTTTAGATAAGGTGCTTCTTTGCATTAAAGGGATGGGAAGGAGCGCTTTTGACTGGATTATCCAAAAGATACCTCTGAATGATTAGACCAGCCTCTTTGTGTCATGCACCAGTGGAAAGTTTGTTTTTACACTGTTGTGATAAGGAAATGAACTTGGAAACATCCATAAACGCGTTTGGCGTCAGACAACTGATCAACCGACCATGTCGTTGTAATACGGCTCCAAGATTGTCCCAGCACATGCCATTTCCTGAGCTCCGAAACTGCACAATCTCAAAACACGCCTCTGAAATATCATGAAACAATGCGCTTCTGATGATAGACTTCCTTTTTCCTGATCAAAGGCGGATTCTCATGGAATGCACCATAATAGTGTAATGCACATTAGATTGTGCGCCGCCACACCTCTTTGAAATGAGGCACCTCCTCCGAGCACATTGTGGGCGCACTGTCTACTGATAATTTGATGGTGTGACGCAAGGCATAAAAAACAGACAATGCGCTGACAGAAGACAGCAAAAACACTGGCGCACAGCGGAAAGTCTGTAAAAAAGTGCACGGATGACCATCAAAATAGGACCCCAGGTCTTTCTGGAGCTCTCCACGAGTGGTCTTTGGCTCTTGGATAACTCTTCTGATAATTCTTTTGACTCCTTGGTCAGAAATCTTGTGAGGAGGTCCTGGTCGTGGCCAGTTTATGGTAAAATGATACTTTTTTCACTTCCAAATGATGGCTTCAACAGTGCTCACTGGAACATTCAGCAGTTTAGAAATGTGCCTGTCACCAATGCCATCATTATGGTTTGCAACAATAAGGTTGCGCAGGTCTAGAGAGAGCTCTTTGCTTCTACCCATCATGAGTTCTTTGTGGTGTTACAATCTGATATTCACAGACTTTTTAAAGGCTATCAATCAGGACTTAACCTGCTGAAATTAATTTGCACTGACGGGGGATGAGATGACTTCATAAATTCTGATGGGTTAAAGCTGGTTTCTTGGCTTTCTATCCCTTTTTGCACCTCTTTTTCTTCATGGGTTTAATACTTATTCCCTGTGTCATTCCACTTTATTAAATATAACTTGTTTTTGTGAACAAAGTTGCCTTGGTGTCTTTGTATGTATGGATTACTTGGGATGTTACTGATATCTGGTGAAAATCTCAGGTCAATGGCTCCATCAGAAATGTGTTTAATGAGAAAAATGTTGACATGTTCAACACTTATTTTCCCCAGTGTGTGTGTGTGTGTGTGTGTGTGTGTGTGTGTGTGTGTGTGTGTGTGTGTGTACAGTACATCTGGAAAGTATTCACACCACTTCACTTTTTAAACATTTTGTGATGTTACAGCCTTATTCCAAAAGGGATTAAATTCATTTTTTTCCCTCAAAATTCTACACACAATACCCCATAATGACAATGTGAAACAAAGTTTTTCTGAAATTTTTGCAAATTTATTAAAAATTAAAAACTAAGAAATCACATGTACATAAGTATTCACAGCCTTTGCTCAATATGTTGTTGAAGCACCTTTGGCAGCAATTACAGCCTCAAGTTTTTTTGAATATGATGCCACAAGCTTCGCACACCTATCTTTGAGCAGTTTCACCTATTCCTCTTTGCAGCACCTCTCAAGCTCCATCAGGTTGGATGAGAAGCGTCAGTGCACAGCCATTTTCAGATCTCTCCAGAGATATTCAATTGGATTCAAGTCTGGGCTCTGGCTGGGCCACTCAAGGACATTCACAGAGTTGTCCTGAAGCCACTCCTTTGATATCTTGGCTGTGTGCTTAGAGTTGATGTCCTGCTGAAAGATGAACCATCGCCCCGGTCTGAGGTCAAGAGCGCTCTGGAGCAGGTTTTCATCGAGGATGTTTCTGTACATTGTTGAATTCATCTTTCCCTCTAGCCTGACTAGTCTCCCAGTTCCTGCCGCTGAAAAACATCTGCACAGCATGATGCTGCTACCAACATTGGCATGGTAATGAGCGGTGCCTGGTTTCCTCCAAACATGATGCCTGGCATTCATGCCAAAGAGTTCAAGCTTTGTCTCATCAGACCAGAGAATTTTTTTTCTCATGATCTGAGAGTTTTTCAGGTGCCTTTTGGCAAACTCCAGGCGGGCTGCCATGTGCCATTTACTAAGAAGTGGCTTCCATCTGGCCACTCTACCATACAGGCCTGATTGGTGGATTGCTGCAGAGATGGTTGTCCTTCTGGAAGGTTCTCTTCTCTTCACAGAGCAATGCTGGAACTCTGAGAGAGTAACCATCGGGTTCTTGGTCACCTCCCTGACTAAGACTCTTCTCCCCCGATCGCTCAGTTTAGACTGCCGTCCAGCTCTAGGAAGAATCCTGATGGTTCTGAACTTCCTCCATTTACGGATGATGGAGGCCGCTGTGCTCATTGGGACCTTCAAAGCAGCAGAAATTTTTTTGTACCCTTCCCCAGATTTGTACCTCGAGACAACTCTGTCTCAGAGGTCTACAGACAATTCCTTTGACTTCATGCTTGGTTTGCGCTCTGACATGCACTGTCAACTGTGGGACCTTATATAGACACACGTGTGCCTTTCCAAATCATGTCCAGTCAACTGAATTTACCACAGGTGGACTCCAATTAAGCTATAGAAACATCTCAAGGATGATCAGTGGAAACAGCATGCACCTGAGCTCAATTTTTAACTTCATGGCAAAAGCTGTAAATACTTATGTACATGTGATTTCTTAGTTTTTTATTTTTAATAAATTTGCAAAAATCTAAAAAAAAAACTTTTTCACATTGTCATTACGGGGTATTGTGTGTCAAATTTTGAGGAAAGAAAATTAATTTTATCCCTTTTGGAATAAGGCTGTGACATAACAAAATGTGGAAAAAGTGAAGCGCCGTGAATACTTTTGAATGTGCATATATACAGTATATATATATATATATATATATATATATATATATATATATATATATACAGTATCTCACAAAAGCGAGTACACCCCTCACATTTTTGTAAATATTTTATTATATCTTTTCATGGGACAGCACTGAAGATATAACACGTTGATATAATGTAAAGTAGTCAGTGTACAGCTTGTATAACAGTGTAAATTTGCTGTCTCCTCAAAATAATAATGTACTTTTTTAGTCTTCATTTCTGTGTTTTTGTACTTGGTGTGAATGATTAAACTTGCAAAACCTCAGTACCTGCGTTTAGTGTCCTTGATTTGCCACACTTGGCAGTTTATGACAGAATAACCCAGCCAGTTTAGACGCTAGTGGCAGCGGGGTTGCCTTTTTCTTTTCATTATTTCCTCCCACATTTTTCTGTTTTTGTCCGGGGTTTTTGATATGTCTGCCACCATGGATCTTCGCGTATTTGGACTGAGGAGGAGTGTGGGGCAGTAGAACTTGTTGTGAATTTTGCCTCGGAGGCTCGAGCCACCCACACTCCCAAGGTTGCATTAGGATATGTGGATAGTGCAGCCTGGGTAATCAAAACATTTCCCAGGCTCTGGTGCTTCCCGGGCTTTACTGCTCTCCTCACCACGGTGGTTGAGTCCCAGCGGCTTCTCAAGGAGCAGGTGAGGGACTCCCCTTCTGGGCTGATGAAGAAGCGTTCCTGGGTGCGGAAGGCTCGTCCACTTTGCCAGGAGCCTGAGTCTTCACCCATCCACCAGACGGCCCTCGGAGCTTCCGGAAGGACATTTTCTGGCTCTGGAACAGCAACTGATACCATCATGCCCTGGGAATTCAGGCAAGTGCTTATTCATTCTCCTTCTCTCTCTGCTGAATCCTCTTGCCTATTTCCCGGTGGTGAGGCTCAGTCATTGCAGCCCACTGAGTACTCACCATCAGCTGCTGTTAACATTTCCTCACCTGCTTCTCCTGTCTCCATGATATGTCTGCCAGTCCTGGGAGGGAGCCGCAGGACGTCGGATGGATCTATGGATCCCGAGGGCCTTGGTCTGGCTCTTCAGCCGGGCCCAGCAAGGGAGAAGAGCACCTTCTGCATCCTGAAGCCTGTGCTAACGAGTGAGGGGCCCCTACTTTTGGCATCACGGGACCTGGCACCATCGATGAGACATTCCCTGGCTCCGCTCCTTGGTCTGCATTGACGATCCAGCATCCCCGGACTCCGACACCTCGCCACATAACTGCCGCCACTCCAGGGAAGAACACCATCTGGTTCACCTGCAACAGTTTCCATCATGTCCCGGGTGAAAAGGCGAGTTTTTTCATTCATCCTCTAATAATAAAGCACAATCTTGCCTAACTCCCAGTGGTGAGAGTCAGTCATTGCAGCCTACTGAATTCTCACCGCCTGCTGCTGATGTCATTTCTTCCCCTGCTATCCCTGTGCCTCATTCAATTTCCTTTGAGTGTCTGCCGGTCCTGGGATGGAGCCGCCGCACGATGGAGGAGCCTGCAGCCCTAGAAAACTTGGTTCCAGGCCTGCAGCCACAATTCAGATGGAGGGAGAGTGCTTCCTGTGACCTGAAGCCTGTGCCGACAGCAGTTTTGGCACCAGCGGTAATGCGACCTCCAGCTGCCACGCCGGATGAGCCACCGGCGTTGGCCGCTTTGCCTGGAGGTCCTGGAGTTGAATCCACCTTCACGCCTGCTGTTGGGATTGCCGCAGCAGGTTCACCAGAGTCTTGGATGGCGGTGGAGCTCGAGCCCAAGCAAGTACTCTGTTCTGTTTCTCCTTTCGCAGATTCAGAGAAATCTTGTCTGGCTCTTGGTGGGGAGAATCAGTTGCTGATATCCTCTGCTCCTGAGTTGTCCTTGCCATGCTCCACTGCTGCTGGTGATCCTTCTCTGGCGTCTTCTCTGTGGCTTTCTTCTAAGGTGACCACGCCAAGAGACAACACCCAGATGGAGGGACTCGAGAAACCCCTGCCTGGATTGCTGGAGTCCTGGATGGCGGTGGTCCAATGACAAGGCAAGTGCTCTGTTCTGTTTCAACATCATCAGATCTAGAGATTTCTTGTTCTGCTAATGGTGGGGAGAGTCAGTCCCAGCTGTCAACTGCTTCTGAGCTCTCCTCTTTGGGCTCCACTGCTGCCGGTGGTACTAACCCGGTGTTTGTGTCTTCCTCTTTGTTCGAGTCCTCCTCTGGGTCCTCGGATGATCGCAGTCCTCCTGCATCTGAGGTCGCCATGGGTCCTCAGCCTCCGTCCAAGGTCATTGTGGGTCCTCTGCCTCCGCCATAGGTCACCGTGGCTCATCAATCTTTGCCAGAGGTCCCCGTAGGCCCTTCCTCCCTGCCAGAGGTCTCCATGGGCCCTTCCTCCCTGCCTGAGGTCTCCTTGGGTCCTCTCTCTCTGCTGGAGGTCTCTGTGGGTCCTGTGCCTCTGTCCAAGGCCACCGCAGGTGCTACACCCCCATCCGGGGCCGCCGCAGGTGCTACACCTTTGTCTGGGGCCTCTGTGGGTGCTTTGCCCCAGTCTGGGGTCTCCATGGGTGCTACGTCCCAGTCCGGGGTCTCCATGGATGCTATGCCCCAGTCCGGGGCTTCTGTGGGTGCTGTGCCTCAGTCCAGGGCCTCTGTGGGTGCTGCACCTCAGTCCAGGGCCTTTGGGGGTGCTGCACCTCTGTCCGAGGTCGCTGTGGGTTCTCAGTCTCCGCCTTGCTTCCCCGATAGTTATCACTCCAATCCCTCTGGTTCTGCTGATGGTCATCAGTCCTCTTCATCTGGTTCCCTTGCTGGTCAGCTGTCCTTCTCACCGGTTTCCCATCTCCCAGCTCCTGCAGTCCACGGTAAGCATGGGTTCCAGCTATCGCCTCCAGGATGGGGTGCATGGTGCTCCACGGTCCATTGGCTTGGGGATGTTTGGAGACCACCCAATGAACTCTTTGGTTTGCTTGGGTGGCTAACGGACTCAGGGAGACCACCCGACAAACTCTTTGGTTGGTATGGATGGCTTTGGAGACCGCGAAAGCCACCTGATGAACTTTTCTTTTTCTTTGGGCAGTTCTGGAGACCTGGAAGGCCACCCAATATTTTCCACCTGTTGATCAGTTGGAGCTGGGACTCTGGAAGACCACCTGAAGTGAACTATTAGTCAAAGTGGTAGCTGTATTTTGTTCCTATTGTTCAGTATGTGAGCCATGTGTTTTCCTGTTTTGCCTGGTTGTATCGGCCCCTCCATGCCAGGGTCCCCTCCCTCCCACCCGGGGCGTTTTTTTTGGGGGGGGCAGTCTTCTTTGTGGGGTGTCTGGATTCCACCCCTTGAGGAGGGGTCTTTGTCATAAACTGAGCATGGCGGGGTCCGTCATGCTCAGCCTTCCAGTGTCTTAGTTGTATTTTTGATCCCATGCTCTCTCTCTCTGTCAGGGTTACAGCTGGCAGTGTGCACTTCCGGGGTTTGCTCTGTTTGGGGCAGTGCACCTGTCGGCTGTCAGCCCTGATTCCTTTCCACTCATGTGACTCACAGCTGATTCTGATTGTAATCATTCTCACTGCCTTATTAAGCATTGTTTCTCTGTTTGGCAATCGCTGGGTTTTTTCTACCATTCCTCATTTCTGTCACTCTGTTCCCACAGGCTCTTCTAAAAACATAAGTCCAGCCGCCACTAGTTTTGTAGTTTCCTCGTATGTCCAGCCTCTGCTGTGAGATCATAGCATTAGTCCTCAGTTCTGTTTGTTGTGTTTTTGTGCTTGGTGTGAATGATTAAACTTGCAAAACCTCACTACCCGCATTTAGCGTCCTTGATTCGCCACACTTGGCAGTTTATGACATCACCACTGTTCCATGTTTTTGCCAATGGTGGTTAATGGCTTTCCCTGTGGTTCTCTGGAGATCCAAAGCTTTAGAAATGGCTTTATAGCCTTTTCTAGACTGATAGATCTCAATTACTTTGTTTCTCATTTGTTCCTGAATTTCTTTGGATCACAGCATGATGTCTAGCTTTTGAGGATCTTTTGGTCTGCTTCACTTTGTCAGGCAGGTCCTATTTAAGTGATTTCTTGATTGCGAACAGGTGTGGCAGTAATCAGGCCTGGGTGTGGCTAGAGAAATTGAACTCAGCTTTCCAAAGACGTGATAAACTACAGTTAATTTATGTTTTAACGGGCGGGGGGGGGGGGCACTTTTTCCCACAGGGCCACAGGTTTGGATTTTTTTAACCCTTAATAATAAAAACTGTCATTTGAAAAATGCATTTTGTATTTACCTGTGTTATCTTTGTCTAATATTTAAGTTTGTGACCCTTGCTGGTAAAATGAGTCACTTTGAGGAAATTATCAAAACTGAGGTAATGTTTTTTTTCATATTCTGTATTGAAAGATTATAGGAAAATTCTATATTTTGTAACTTTTGTCTCAGAGTCTTTGTGAAATATACAAGGTCGTGGCAGCTGGACATTTATCTCTTTGTTTTTGTAAGCATGTACTGTGTTGTTATGTCTGAGAAGGAGACAGCTTGGAAAAACCAGCCTGAACTAAATATTCTCTCATGGAAGTCTTGAGATAACAGGATGCTTAAATGACTGAAAGTTGTGTGTGTGAATCAGAATGATGAGCGGAAGACACTCTGTGGCAGTTTCTTTATTGCTGTCCACTAACTAACTAACCTGCACTTATATAGCGCTTTTCTAGTCACAAAGACCACTCAAAGGGCTTTCACTAGTACTAACCCTCTATTCTAAGAGCCTATAGGAAACAGATATCTAGGGACAATTTAGAACAACCAATAAACCTAACATGCATGTCTTTGGATTGTGGGAGGAAACCGGAACCCTTGGAGTAAACCCACGCTGCACAGGGAGAACATGCAAACTCCATACAGAAAGGTTCCAACCCCTGCCAGCCTGGGGATTCGAACCAGGAACCTTCTAGCTGTAAGGCAACAGTGCTAACCACTGCACCACCATGCTGTCCGTGCTGCACCGTGCTGCCCCGTGCTGCACTAGTCAGTGCAAATTAAATTTGCAGAAACTTTTATCCTGCCTGTTTCTTGACTACTGGTGGAAGAGATTTTTCCAACATACTTGACACCCGAACAGGGACTCCAGATATCCCTCCTCTCCTGGTTCTGGCATTTTTGGACCAAGACAACTAGTGCACAGCTGCTGAGAAGACCTCCCCCACCGACTCCAAGGGGTCTGCTTTGCAGAAGTGAGGCAAGGGCCAGAGATGCTGGGAGCGGACCGGAGGGTGATGGAGCTGAAGTGAAGGCAGATTGAAGTGAGTAAATTTAATTATTAATGGTTTATAGACGTCTCGCGGCGGGTTCAAGTCCAGTCGTTGTAATTATGCGTAAAAGTTGATAAGGCAGCGCCAGTTCGAGTCCGGCCAGATAAAGTACCATGGTTATACGGAACCGCTCGGTGTAAGTGCATTTCTACTGGAATTTAGTTTGAGTCTAAGTTCAGAAAATAGGCGCGCGGAAGGATACAGAGTACTGCAGAGTGATATTAATGGCCGAAGGAAAAAAAACCCATTATAATAGAAGAAAAATAGAGACAAAAACAGAGAAAAAATAGTTATAATAAGAAATAGCTTTAAAATAAAGTAAATAACTTTAATATAATAAGGAATAACCTTAATATAATAACATCAACTAAAATACCGTAAAATATAACTTAAAATAAGCTTAAAATAGAATAAAATAGCCTTTAAACTAAGACTAAAATAATAAACAAATTAAAATAAATAACTGTAGTCTGTCTGGTCGTTTGGGTGTTTGTGTGTGTGTGTGTTTTTAATAAATAACATTTTTATGGTTTCACTTTGATGAAAAAAAAATGGGTAACTGCCATATTAGGGGCAGAAATCACAAGAGGCAGAAAGACAGCAAGATTTTGAAACATGACAGGAAGGGAGGATGTTTTCCGTGTTGTTGTGGAGTGTGAGAGGACGTAAATGAGATTTTTGTTTGATGGGGGATGGCAGTTTTATGCACAGGAGAGATAAGGATGGTACTCGGTATGTGGGAAGATGGCGAAAAGGCTTTGGTTTTTCAAGGCGGCAGAAGGTGATTGACGGTGAGAACTTTGGGTTGCCAGGTCTGCTTATTACAAGTGGCTTTGGGATTGTTTACTAACGTGTGTGTTCTTATTTGGGCTTGCTATGATTGTGTTTGTGTGTGGGAGGACTAGCTTGTGCTTGTGCTGAAGGCAGTGATAAGGTCACACTGAAGTGGGGATTTCGGTAAGATGAAATGTATTAGATGCTTGTTTTTATTTCAAGATAATTTTGACATTTTGTCGTGAAGAGCAAGAGGACATAAATTATATTTTTGTTTGATGGGTGGTGGCAGATTTATGCACAGGAACGATAAGGATGGTACTCGGTATGTGGGAAGATGGCAAAAATGTTTTGGATTTTCAAGGTGGCAGAAGGTGATTGGCGGTGAGAACTTTGGGTTGCCAGGTCTGCTTATTATAAGCAGTGTTGGGATTGTTTACTAATGTGTGTGTGTGCTTATTTGAGCTTGCTATGATTGTGTGTGTGTGTGTGTGTGTGTGTGTGTATGTGTGTGTACGTGTGTGAATGTGTGTGTGAGAGGATTAACTTGTGTTTGTGCTGAAGGCAGTAATAAGGTCACACGGAAGTGGGGATTTCGGTAAGAAGTAATGTATTGTGATGCTTCTTTTTATCTTAAGATAATTTTGACACTAATTTCTTTTGTTATGCAGTTTTCTGTGGGATTTTTGCTTGCTTTATGATTACTTGTGTTAAGCAATTTAATCTTACTTTGTTGCCAGATTTTTATAATTTTTTTTTGCTTATTTTAATTAAAATTATCTGCCAGCAGAGCAAGAAAATTTGATTTTTCTTTTTTTAATTGTTTGGGATGAGGCTGTCTGGAGGCATGTAAACAGCATTAATTTATTTAATTTTACTTTTTGCAGTGTAGTTGTATTCTGTAGCTCACAGTTGCATTTTCTCTCCAACTGAGGTGCAACAGCGGCTTCACATGGCAAAAAAAAAACAAAAAACAAAACAAACAAAAAAAAAAACACGACAGGCTGACTTGGACCTTGTGACGGTAAAGTCTAAATCGAATGACACATCTGAAAAATTGACTATGAGGAATAAAATGATCTGTCTAATTTGCGTTCTGTTTCTTCTATGATCCCTGATGAGTGTGGCCTGGGTGCCAGGGGCTGTGATCCTCCTCCTCCTTATCCATGAATGAATGATCCCATTCCTCAAATCATGCCCCCTGAACCAGCCATTGAACGTTGCATGGTAACAAATCCAGCAAGTTTTTTTTTTTTTGCCTATTTCAACACAAAGCGAACCTCATGACTCTTTGGCAGAGATCGAGAGTGAAACATTGCCATGCCCTGATTTGCAGGACACACCTTTAGAGGACTCTGATCTCACATTGTTGACACCTCCTCCAAATGTGACTGTACTGGTTCTAACCTATCCGGTTTCGCAGTGGCCACCCATGTACACCGTTTTATGACCACAAAAACTTCCATCACATTATTCTGCACAAGCAGCTGAATTAGTTGCTCTAACTGAGACTTGTAAATTAGGTCAGGGAAAAGCACTCACAGTATATACTGACAGGCAATATGATTTATCCACCATCCATCACTTCGCCCAACAGTGGAAAAAAAAAGGGGCACTATTACATCAACAGGAAAACCAATCCAACATAAAGATCTCATCTTAAAACTGTTAGACAGTGTAAGACTTCCCTCTAAATTGGCCACATGCAAATGTGCCAAACACACCAATGGCACAGATCCAATCTCTAAGGGCAACCACTTTGCAGACAGCACCACAAAAGCAGCTGCACAAGGTCATACAGGAAACCACACACCAGCATCTCTTCTCTTAACATTGACAGAACAGCTATCACATGACATGCTGACTAATGCACAGGAAACATCATCAGCTGAAATTTGCCGGTGGATAAAAAAGGGAGCAACATTTGACAACACCTCCAAATTCTACAAATGACTCAATAACAAACCCTTCTTGTCACGCAAATTATTCCACCAAACTGCTGTTGTGCTACATGGGGTCTCCCATGTAGCAGCAGGGGTATGATTTCTATGATACATAAATCTTTTACCACTTATGGGTTTAGTCAATTTGCTACTCAGTTTTGTAAAAAAAAAAAATGCCTAATCTGTGCAGAAGACAATGCTCAGGGACACCTCAGAAAGGTACCTTCCCTGCATCAACTTATCCATTTCAAAACATTTGCATGGATTTCATTGAACTAAATAAATGCGAAGGGAAGAAATATTGTTTGGTGATCATTGACACATTTACTAAATGGACAGAAGCTGTCTCTTGCACTCATCCAAATGCTTCTACAGTAGCAAAGAAACTCTTAGCTGAAGTAGAGCCAAGATTTGGAATACCTGAAAAGATTTACTAAGATCATGGAACACATTTTGTAAATCAGGTTATATCCCATTTAGGCACAGCACTTAACATTAACTTGTAAAATTACTCAGCTTACCATCCACAATCTGCAGGACTGGTGAAATGCACAAATAGGACTATTAAAGAAAGGCTTAGAAAAACAATGGCGGAAACGGGACAAAATTGTATATATTTTCTACCCCTAGTCCTTTTTTACATGAGGGTAATGCCCTCAAAAGGGGGGGGGGGGGTGTCCCCATTTGAAATAATGTAGGGCAAGCATTACCTGCTCCCACCATTAAGGCCATTTAATTCAGGTTATGAGGAAGTGTGTTTAGCTGATTACATGCGAAGAATGCTTACTGATAGAGATGTTGAGCACGCTGCTCTTCCCAGGAAGGAACACGGGGAAGCACCCATCATCACCAAGCCAGGGGATCTGGTCCTCATCAAAGCCATCAAAAAGAAAAACTGGGCTAACGCTCCCTGGCAAGGACCACACACGGTCATTCTGGCAACACCGACAGCCATGAAAGTCAAAGGACATGATTCTTGGGTGCACCTGACACATTGCAAACTTTACCCCATTCAAAACCCTCAACAAATTACTGTTTAACTGTTTAGCTATACAAGCAAGTCATTGTTTCACTGTGTGGGTGTTCGGTTGATGGTGCCTTTGGGCACCCAGCAATGGCCTGCTCAGCGAAACAACTGTTGTTTTTTCATGGAGAGACAAAATTCAAGAGAGAGAAAGTTGGCAGCAGAAAGATGCAAATGATACACCTGTTTTTGTTTTTTTTTTGTTTTTTTTTCCTCATCTCCATCCTTGTGGTAGAACTTTTGATTTGGTTACTTTTAGGGGCACCACTACCTATTTATCGCAGGGCTAGGTATATTACTCATGTGCATCATGACTGGCTGGAAGGACCAGGCTATGATTACCATGTTTATGCTGGCAATGCATGGTGGAAGTATGCTTACCACACAGCCAAAACAGCTAATCGTTCAAATTGTTATGTGTTCTTTGCTCCCACTCTTTTAACTTAATGTAGGAAAAACTCAATTTTTGATAACCTCTAGAAAACCCCAGAAAACATTCTTGATTAGATGCTGACGGCTAATATAAACGTTTCTAATAAATGTATCTAAAAGACTGTAATTTAGATGTCGATGGTAAATATGAGCATTTATAGGAAATGTAACTAAAGGACTGTAATTTGGACTGTTTTAATTTAAACTGTTTGTCAGTAAAAGCAGTAGCGCTTTTGCACCACAGGTGGCGCTCGGTAGTGATGAGACGCTGTTAAGTGTTAGAGCTCAAGAGAAGAAGAGTTGAGAATGTTCTAGAGTGTGAAGGAAAAATGGTGAAGAGTGATTGGCCGTTATCGAGTGATGTCCCGTGTCAAAGTGCCGTGCCTGGTGTTGTAAAAGAAAGTCAATAAACCACTGAAAAGTCCACCACTTGGCCTCTTCTTCACCCTCCGGGTGTAACAAAATTTGGTAGCAGAGGATGGTTCAGTCGTGCCTAAGACGGTGAGTGAGCAAATAGAAAAAAAAAAAAAAAAAGCAGAAACGATGGAATTGGAGAAGCTACAAGATAAGATAAGCGAAGGCCTTGGTGCCATTACAGGCTGAACAGCTAAACAAGGTCTGTTTGTTTGCAAAGATAAACCCAGCCAAGCCATCTAAAAAGTACACGTTGGTACCACTGTTAAACGAGGAGGTGGAAAAGACCATTGAAAGCGAAGAGGAGGATGTAGCCCACGCGTTTCTGCTAAAGCTAATTGCATGTGCTACCGAAGCTAAGCAAGGCGAACCGTCAACGCAGGCGGCGGCAGCGGCTGGCATGAGCCGGGAGGCAGAGGCACTTGTAAGTTTACAAAACCAATATGCCGCTCTGCATGGAAGTTTCCTTGGTTCAACTAAAAAGTTTGAAGAGGAAATAACGAGGCTGACCGATAACGCGGCCACTCAGCCACAGAGTCTCCATTTTCTGACACAACCCGCGGTCCCCGCAGCGCCCCTACTACCAGAAGTGACCATTAAACGAGAGTTCAGGATAAATAGTCAGATAGGAGAGACGGGCCAAAGAGACGAGTTGTCTTATTCCAACCTCATTCATCGGATTGAGATGGGCCTAAAGAAAAATCACAGTGAGGCTGAAATAATCGAGGCTGTTGTCAGAGCAGTGAGTCCCGGATTGAGTTTGCGCGATATGCTGGAGATCAAGTCAGATCTCACCCTGCCACAGCTGCGCATCATTCTGCGAGGACATTATAAAGAGGATAGTTCGACTGACTTGTACCATCGCCTGATAAACCTCACACAAGACAGTAACGAGTCACCTCAGAACTTCCTGCTCCGTGCCATTGCGTTAAAAGAAAGACTTTTGGCAGCATCCAGAGAGCCTGGCACGGAAGAGCAGTATAGCTCTGACCTTATTCAGAGGAAGTTTCTGAGGGCGGTGGACTGATTAGTGCTGACGTGAAGTACCAACTGAGGCACTATCTGGAGGATCCTGCCATCACCGACGAGCTTCTGATTTCTAAGACGAATACAGCAGCCAGTCTTGAATGGGAACAAACAAAAATTCAAGAGGCACACGAAAGAACCCAAAGTACGAGAATGCCGAGTGGAAAACCTGACGGGTCAGTATGCAACCGTGGAAGGAGTGGATGGCCAAGAGCACCCTCCACTATCGACAAAAGGTAAAATCCTTAAATCGCAAAGCACAGTGACCCGCATGGAATCTGAGCTCCTGGACATAGTCACGCAGCTGAAGAGTGACATGGAGGAGATCAAGAAGGCCATACGTGAGTCTCCCAGAGCACCTCATGCTCAAAGAGCCAGGAGGACACGTGGCTGCAAGAGCTGTCAGTCCACCAGCAATGGCGATCAGTGCAACCACTGCTTCAGATGTGGATTCAGCGGCCATATGTCAGGGGAATGTCGGATAGGAAGGAGACCTGGTAAAAGGACAGGGCAAGTAGACATGGCAGCCAATATTGTCGCAACCACATCAGAACAAGCTAACACACAAGAACTGTATGAGCTAGTTACTGACAGTATTCAGAGGTTGGAAGCAAGGCTGGTAGCTAAAGCAGAGGCACCTCCTGAAGAAACAGTCCGTGTTAATCTACTGTCCCCTAATCACCAATTACAGTTGCTCAGTTTGGTTGGAAAAAAATATGTCATAACCTGCTTCCTCGATGATAAGGAGACAGAAGTGTTGTGGGACACAGGGTCACAGGTCTGCTTAATGAATGACGCCTGGAGACAGGAGCACCTGCCACACACCACTGTCAGAGACTTAGCCGAGTTGGTGGGTCCAAGTATTCTGGATGGGAGGGCAGTGAACCAGACACCAGTTCCATTCTCAGGGTGGGTCGAAGTCACTTTAAAGCTGCCCACAGATAGTCGCCCACCGGTGGAACTCGTAGTTCCTGTGCTAGTGGTGAAGGAGGATGGAGTGGCAGAGCAGCCTATCATTGGGTTCAACGTGATTGACCATGTCCTGAAGATGGCCATTGAACCTCCTTGTGCCATCAGTGAAGCTGTTAGTGCAGCCTTCTCCTTTGATTGTAAAAAACAAAACAAAAACAGAGGTCTTTTTGAAGGTGATGCAAAGTGAGGAGGATAGGCTGGGGGAAGAAATGGTAAAAGTTGGCAGTGAGTTGGTCACCATCCCTGCTGGCCAAACCAAAGCAGTTAAAGGTTTTGTCAGGGCAGGCTCACTTCCAGACACACAAGACATCTTGTTTGAGCTTAGTCAGTACACCCAATTACCGGAGGGTTTGCAAATGCAAAGTGAGTTGGTGCAGTTATGGAAAGGGAGGGGATCTATGTTCAAAATACCTATAACAAACAGTACTTCCCGTGATATCCAGCTGCCCGCTAAGACCATTTTGGGACAAACACGGAGTTAAAACTGCTTACCCGGCAGACATTAGACCCACTGCTGTAAACCAAGTGACAGCAGACCCGATGACGAGTGAAACCGGAAGGAATAAAGAGACCGAAATGAACTGTGCCGTCAAAGAGACTATGTACATATGGGACCCCCCAGTTCCCCTTGATCATCTCTCGCCCATACAACAAGAGCAAGTAAAACAGCTACTACGGGAGGAACGGCAAGCGTTTTCCTGTGATGAGTATGATGTAGGGACAATTCCCTCTTTACAGTTGAAAATCCAACTCAAGGATCCTACTCCTGTCAAAAAGACTTATATCTCTGTTCCCAGACCACTTCATAAAGAAAGTAAAGGAGTATTTAGAAGACCTGCTTAACAGGGGCTGGATCACCAAATCTAAGTCATCTTATTCCAGTCCAATCGTCTGTGTGCGAAAGAAAGATGGAGGCCTGCGTTTGTGCTGCGACTTTAGAGAGCTGAACAAGAAGTCTATCCCTGACAGACACCCAATTCCCCGCATACAAGATATGCTAAACAGTCTAAATGGGAGTGCCTGGTTTTCAGTCCTCGACCAAGGGAAGGCATATCACCAGAGTTTCCTGGAAGAGTCAAGTAGGCCCTTCACTGCATTTATCACTCCCTGGGGTTTGTTTGAGTGGGTAAGAATTCCATTTGGTTTGTCCTCAGCACCAGCAGCATTCCAAAGATCTATGGAGGAGTGTTTGTGGGGGTTGAGGGATGATATTTGTCTGCCTTACCTCGATGATAACCTTGTTCATTCACAGACTTTTGAAGACCACTTGCGAGACCTGAGAAGCGTCCTGCACCGCTATCAAAGCCATGGGGTGAAGTTGACTCCCCGGAAATGTGAGTTATTCAAGCAGCAGGTATGTTTCCTTGGTAAAATGGTAACAAAACAGGGCTACACTATGGACCCTGCGGACATTGCCCCAGTGCAGGCCCTCAAACAGCAGTACCCTTCCACTGTTGGAGAACTAAGGAAATTGCTAGGCTTTATTTCATATTACCACAGCTATATTCCAAACTTCTCCCGTATAGCAAAGCCTCTTTACGACCTTCTTGCTAACGACCACACAGATAAAGCAAAGAAAAACTTGAAAACACATGTCAAAAAGAAAGATAGTGGCCAGTTGCCCTCATCCCATGCAATCAGGTGGCGGCCTGAGCATCATGTAGTGCTCTGTCAACTTGTTGACTTTCTCTCCCAGCCCCCAGTGTTAAGTTACCCGAACTTTGAGGAACCTTTCATTTTGCACTGTGACACTTCACAGGAGGGGCTTGGGGCGATGGTATATCAGCGACAACAAGGCAAACTGGTAGTGATAGCATATGGCTCCAGGACACTGTCAAATCCAGAGAAGAACTACCACCTTCATTCAGGGAAGCTGGAGTTTCTTGCCATGAAGTGGGCCATCTGTGAGAGGTTTCGGGATTACCTGTACTATTCCCCACCATTCACTGTCTATACGGACAATAATCCCCTAACGTATGTGCTCACCACCGCAAAGTTAAATGCAACCACACAGAGGTGGGTAGCAGAACTAGCTGATTTCCAGTTTGTGATTAAGTACCGCCCTGGGAAAGCAAACAGAGATGCAGATGGCCTTCCACGTATGCCCCTAGATATGGAGCAGTACATGAACAAATGCACACAAAATGTTGATCCTGATGTAATGCACTGTGTGGTGCAGGCAGTCAAGGTAAATTCACAAGAAAATGAACCATGGTTCTGCCCAGTCACCATTTCTACTCTCATTAGTGAAGCAGATCGAGAAGCCAGCTCTGTAGCTGAAATATCAAAGACTGCTCTAAAAAGAGCTCCAGAAGAAGACTCTGTGATTGGAGAGGTGTTGCATTATGTGGTGTCAAAACAATGGCCAAGAAGTGGAAAACAGCTGAACAGTAAGATTGCAGATTTAGTCAGGCAAAAACACAAGCTGTACCTAGAAGATGATGGAATGCTTTGCAGGAGAACGGCATCACATGACCAGCTACTTCTACCCCAAAAGTTTCACAAGCTCGTGTTTAAGAGCTCCACGAAAACATGGGACATTTAGGGGTAGAGAGAGTGATGAACTTGATAAGGGAGCGCTTTTATTGGGCTCATATGCAAAGGGATGTTGAGTACTACATCACTAAAGTTTGCAGTTGTTTGAAGAATAAACGTCCCAACAAGATAACACGGGCACCACTGACTAACATTGTCACCATGTATCCATTCGAACTGGTGTCCATTGATTTCCTGCACTTGGAAAGGTGCAAAGGAGGATATAAGTATATCCTGGTTCTAATGGACCACTTCACTCGCTTTGCCCAGGCTTATCCTTGTCGCAACAAAGCTGCCCACACCACTGCTGAGAAGATATTTGGGGATTTCGCCCTGAAATTTGGCTTCCCCACACATCTCCATCATGATCAGGGTAGAGAGTTCCAAAATAAACTCTTTGCAAAACTCCAGGAGTACAGTGGTGTGCAGGGGTCCCGAACAACGCCCTACCATCCCCAAGGGAACGGGCAGGTGGAACGATTCAATTGCACCCTGTTGGCAATGCTCAGAAACTTGCCCGAAGCAGCCAAGGCAGATTGGAAGTCTTCTCTGGCAAAAGTGTTTCATGCCTATAATTGCACGCGCAGTGAGGCTACGGGGTACGCACCATATTTTCTGCTATTTAGCCATAGTCCAAAGTTGCCTATTGATCTTATGTTTGGCCTCACAACAAGAGAGCAGAGTGCTTCTCAGCAGGACTATGCTGAAAAGTGGAGAGCTACAATGGCTGAGGCTTACAAACTTGACTCTAAAACAGAAAACAAAGAAGGGATGAGAAGTAAAGCCCTTTATGATAAAAAGGTTCATGGTGTTGAGTTGCCCCCTGGATCCAGAGTACTGGTCCGAAACTTGACCGAAAAAGGTGGGCCAGGAAAATTAAGATCATTCTGGGAAGACAAGGTGTATGTAGTGACCCAAAAGAAGTAACCAGACAGTCGAGTGTATGAAATCAGACCTGAAGATGGCAAGGGGTGCACTCGGGTCATGCACAGAAACCTTTTGCTACCCTGTGACTTTCTTTCCATGGAAACAGTGAAGCCTGCCTCTAATAAAACAAGAGAAAGAGAGTCTAAAAGGCAAAGGAATGTGGACAGCCAAAACAGCACAGTCGATGAAGATGAAGAGGGCTGGAGTGCCATAATCGGATTACTAGCTGGAAAGGATCAAAATCACCGTCCACTGAGAGCCGATGCACTGGAGTTCTACCTGCACAGTGACACTACTCTGGAGGATGAGGACCAGGACACAGATGACGTCACACAGGTGCAGCTGGCACCAGAGGTCAACAATCCAGTGGTCCCAGATCCAGCTGAGGCAGACCAGGACCAGGGTGATGTGGTGTCGGAGTCCAGTTCCAGTGACCAGGAGGGACCTGTCGAGATCCCTGCTAAAACGTATCCTTCAAGAATGAGAAAAGAGACATTGATATTTACTTATGGTAAGTTAGGCCAACCTTGCACTTCATCTGTTTAAAACAAATATAAAGTGTGTAGAAGCTAGAGATAACCACTGTTCAGACATGAATGTTTTGGAAAGTAAATGAGTAGTGACTAAACTCATCACCAAGTTACTTTTATGGTTGATTTAAAAAAAAAAAAAAGGATTTTCAATCTCTCGCGAGAGATTGACAGACGGATCGGAGCAGCATCTGCAGTGGTGCGGACGTTGTACCGGTCTGTTGTGGTGAAGAGGGAGCTTAATTCTAAGGCAAAGCTGTCGATTTACCAGTCAATCTACGTTCCTACTCTCACCTATGGTCACGAGCTTTGGGTAATGACCGAAAGAACAAGATCGCGGATACAAGCGGCTGAAATGAGCTTTCTCCGTAGGATTGCTGGACTCACCCTCAGATACAGTGGGGTAAAAAAGTATTTAGTCAGCCACCAATTGTGCAAGTTCTCCCACTTAAAAGATGAGCGAGGTCTCCAATTTTCATCATAGGTATACCTCAACTATGACAGACAAAATAAAAAAAAAAAAATCCAGAAAATCACATTGAAGGATTTTTAATGAATTAATTGGTAAGTTCCTCCGTAAAATAAGTATTTGGTCAATAACAAAAGTTCATCTCAATACTTTGTTATATACCCTTTGTTGGCAATGACCGAGGTCAAACGTTTTCTGTAAGTTTTCACAAGGTTTTCACACACTGTTGCTGGTATTTTGGCCCATTCCTCCATGCAGATCTCCTCTAGAGCAGTGATGTTTTGGGGCTGTCGCTGAGCAACACAGACTTTCAACTCCCTCCAAACATTTTCTATGGGGTTGAGATCTGGAGACTGGCTAGGCCACTCCAGGACCTTGAAATCCTTCTTGTGAAGCCACTCCTTCGTTGCCCGGGCGGTGTGTTTGGAATCATTGTCATGCTGAAAGACCCAGCCACGTTTCATCTTCAATGCCCTTGCTGGTGGAAAGAGGTTTTCACTCAAAATCTCATGATACATGGCCCCATTCATTCTTTCCTTTACACGAATCAGTCGTCCTGGCCCCTTTGCAGAAAAACAGCCCCAAAATATGATGTTTCCACCCCCATGCTTCACAGTAGGTATGGTGTTCTTTCTCCTCCAAACACGACAAGTTGAGTTTTTACAATAAAGTTCTATTTTGGCTTCATCTGACCATATGACATTCTCCCAGTCCTCTTCTGGATCATCCAAATGCTCTCTAGCAAACTTCAGGCGGGCCTGGACATGTACTGGCTTAAGCAGGGGGACACGTCCGGCACTGCAGGATTTGAGTCCCTGGCGGCGTAGTGTGTTTCTGATGTAGCCTTTGTTACTTTGGTCTCAGCTCTCTGCAGGTCATTCACTAGGTCCCCCCATGTGGTTCTGGGATTTTTGCTCACCGTTCTCGTGATAATTTTGACTCCAATTTTGACTTGCGTGGAGCCCCAGATGGAGGGAGATTATCAGTGGTCTTGTATGCCTTCCATTTTCTAATAATTGCTCCCACAGTTGATTTCTTCACACCAAGCTGCTTACCTATTGCAGATTCAGTCTCCCCAGCCTGGTGCAGGTCTACAATTTTGTTTCTGGTGTCCTTTGACAGCTCTTTGGTCTTGGCCATAGTGGAGTTTGGAGTCTGACAGGTTGTGGACAGGTGTCTTTTATACTGATAACGAGTTCAAACAGGTGCCATTAATACAGGTAACGAGTGGAGGACAGAGGAGCCTCTTAAAGAAGTTGTTACAGGTCTGTGAGAGCCAGAAATCTTGCTTGTTTGTAGGTGACCAAATATTTATTTTACTGAGGAAGTTACCAATTAATTCATTAAAAATCCTTCAATGTGATTTTCTGGATTTTTTTTTCTCATTTTGTCTCTCATAGTTGAGGTATACCTATGATGAAAATTGGAGACCTCTCTCATCTTTTAAGTGGGAGAACTTGCACAATTGGTGGCTGACTAAAAACTTTTTTGCCCCACTGTATAGGGTGAGGAGCTCAGTCATCAGGGAGAGGCTCAGAGTAGAACCGCTGCTCCTCCACATTGAAAGGAGTCAGTTGAGGTGGTATGGGCATCTGATTAGGATGCCTCCTGGACGCCTCCCACTTGAGATGTTTCAGGCACGTCCCTCTGGGAGGAGACCCCGGGGCAGACCCAGGACTCGCTGGAGAGACTATGTCTCCCAGCTGGTCTGGGAACGCCTTGGTATCCTCTCTGAAGAGCTGGAGCAGGTGGCTGGGGAGAGGGAAGTCTGGGCTTCTCTGCTTGAACTGCTGCCTCCGCGACCCGGACCTCCGGAAAAGCGGTAGAAGATGGATGGATGGATGGATGGAAAAAGGATTTTCAGTGTGTTACTAAGGTACAGGCATCACATAAATGTTTATTTGGTAGGCTATGACTAGATTGAGTACCCTTACTCTTAGGTAAAACTCAATTTTGGATAACCTCTAGAAAACCCCAGAAAACATTCTTGATTAGATGCTGATGGCTAATATAAACATTTCTAATAAATGTATCTAAAAGACTGTAATTTAGATGTTGATAGTAAATATGAGCATTTATAGGAAATGTAACTAAAGGACTGTAATTTGGACTGTTTTAATTTAAACTGTTTGTCAGTAAAAGCAGTAGTGCTTTTGCGCCACAGGTGGCGCTCGGTAGTGATGAGACGCTGTTAAGTGTTAGAGCGCGAGAGAAGAAGAGTTGAGAATGTTCTAGAGTGTGAAGGAAAAATGGTGAAGAGTGATGTGGCCGTTATCGAGTGATGTCCCGTGTCAAAGTGCCGTGCCTGGTGTTGTAAAAGAAAGTCAATAAACCGCTGAAAAGTCCACCACTTGGCCTCCTCTTCGCCCTCCGGGTGTAACATTAATTTCATGCAAACTCCATCAGCATTTCAAAATGCATGTTGTCCTTTCAGTAATCTAAGTTCTTTTTCAGAGTAACACAAATTTTCCATTTTCCTAAATAGTTAATTATCATTTTCTTCATAAAATTATATCCACTTTTCTTAACCACTGCTATTTGTATGATTTTCCAATTTCCACTATACTGGCAAATGCTTCTTTTGGTTCCACACAATGCTTGATTCATAAGTAACAGTAATAGTATATGATGTCCATGATACATGTTGAATTCTCTTTTTAAGTTGTCCGTATATGATAATCTGTTCTTGACATTTTTTTTTATTAAATCATTAAAAGACATATAGGAGTTATTGTTTGATTTTATGTCGATCTTCTTGATCATCAGAGATAAGAGCTCACAAGGGTTTATTTTGAGACTGATTCATAATTTGTACAATAAAGAATTGTTAATAAAATTGTCTATTATATGGACTGGTGTCCCTAACGAAAATATGAGTGTAATGAAAGTAAATCTTTATTCCTACTCACATTCAAATTTGCATTAATATGTGTACCATCATTAAATTACCAATAAAAACCCATAAATCCACTACATTATTTTATGGTGCTGCCCGGTTGAGGCTCCGATAAAATCTGAAATGGACCTGAAATTGTGATTCCCTAAGCTGTGTGTGTATAGTCAAATCATCTTTTGTACGGTAAAACTTTTTTTTTAATCTTCTCTGTATTTAACTGGCTGCCCAGCCAGGCTCTGTGTGCATGAGAGAGCACAAAGGGGAGGAGGGGAACCCCCCCTTATTTTATTCAGACAGGTGTCTGTCTGTGTCAGGTCAGGCATTGGCTTGCTTGCTACCGGATAACCATGAAAACCGGTACTACCTGTCGGCGACTCAACCGGCATCCCCACCCTTCCGAGGGCATGGAGGGTGAAACAGGGCATCCTGGCAGAACTAAAAACAATATCTGCACCACGTCTGTGGTGGACCACTCCCAGTTACACGGGGTAAGACTGGACATCCTGGCAGATAAACACATCTGTCGCAAGGTCTGTGGTGGACTGTGCCAGTCGGTGCGTTGTGACGTGCACAACACAAAGAGCAGAGATAAACAAACCTATCATCTGGTCAGTCACTGCAACAGATACTGGAGTCAGTTTGTCTTGGCTTGTCCTTGCCACTGATAATACCTTTATCTGCCAAGAATGTGCTGCTAGTCCAGCAAAAGCTAACAGTACTCAAATATTTTTCAAGCAGTTTCATGAAATAGTCAATCAGAAAGCAACTCATACTGGCTCAGACATCGCCCAGACTTACAAGGTCCACGCTGATCTGTTCACACTCTGACAGGCAGTGAAAAGTAAGCTAGGAGCAGGAAGAGAAAAGAAGAGGAAAACAGCAGCCTTGTGTGTAGCAGAATGGAATGTACGCACTCTGTTGGAAAGAACAACATCACAGCGCCCAGAAAGACAGACCGCGCTTGTGGCCCTGGAAGTGAACAGGTACAATGTAGACATAGCTGCACTTAGTGAAACAAGATTGCCTGGATATGACAGCTTGGAAGACCATGGGTACATCTTCTTTTGGAGTGGGAGATCAACTCAAGAAAGGAGAGAAGCAGGAGTGAGCTTTGCAGTTAGAAAGGAGATAGCAGCAATGCTTGATGAGGAACCGATGCCAATCAATGACAGGATAATGACTATAAGACTCCCACTACAGCGGAAGATGTATGCCACACTCATCAGTGCATATGCTCCAACAATGACCAACACAGAGGAGGTGAAGGAAGAGTTCTACAGTGATTTATGTGAGACTATCAGGTGTGTACCAACTGATGACAAGCTGATACCCACTGGAGATTTTAATGCCAAAGTTGGTTCGGACACTGAGAAATGGAAAGGAGTGCTAGGCAGTCATGGAGTAGGCAAGTGCAATGCTAATGAAGAACTTCTACTTGCATTATGTTCAGAGTGCAACCTTGTGACAACCAACACTCTATTTAAGCACAAGGACACACAAGAAGACATGGATGCACCTAAGATCCAAGCACTGGCACTTATTAGACTACATCAAAGTCAGGCAGAGAGACAGAAGGGATGTATTGGACACCAGAGCAATGAGAGGTGCAGACTATGGTACTGATCATATTATGCTGAGATCTAGATTAAGGATTTGGAGATGAAAACAGCACTGCAGGATGGGCGCGAAGCCACCATGGAAGCTAAACACTAGTGCACTGAAAGGCCAAAAGAGGCAGGAAGAACTTACACAGGAAATGGATGAAAACTTGAAAGACTGGGACAGCAACAACTCAGAGAATGACATTGAAGAGAAATGGGCAACACTGAAGGATATGGTGTATCAGACTGTGAGTGATGTATTAGGCTACCCTGAGAGGAAACATCAAGATTGGTTTGATGAGCATGATGAACACCTGAAGAAACTACTAGAAGCGAGGAATACAGCTAGGCAGGAAAACCTACAGTGTAACACAAGGTCAAAGAAGAAGAAATACTCAAAGGCTCAGAGTGAGCTACAGAAGTCCACCAGAGAGATGAAGTCCAACTGGTGGGATGGAAAAGCGGAGAAACTTCAAACTGCAGCAGACAGAAAGGACATGAAAACATTCTTCACAGGTTTGAGAGAAATCTACAGCCCTAAACCAAGAGAGGATTGATCCAACTAAAGGCTATGGATGGTGAAACGGTTTTGCAGGAGAAAGACAAGATCCTAGACAGATTTGCAGACCACTTTGACCAACTACTAAACAACCCTGGAGATCTCACTGAAGAGGCTAAAGAAGATCTAGTGCAGCAACCAGCCGTATCAAGTCTGGATGAACCACCAAATTTTGATGAACTAATGGCAGCTATCAGGACAATACAGGATGGTAAAGCTCCAGGAAGGGATGGAATTCCAGCAGAAGAGTGGAAATTTGGTGGTGTTCAGCTGACCAACTGCCTGCACAAGCTCATCCAAGAGATATGGGATGCCCAGAAAGTACCTCAAGACTGGAAGGATGCAAGTATTGTGCCTTTGTTCAAGAAAGGTGACAGGAAAGATTGTCAAAAGTACCGAGGTATATCACTGCTAGCCACTGTTGGTAAGAGTCTCTCACATTACTACTTAACAGATTCAATGAACACATCTCGCAGAATGTACTACCGGAAACCCAGTGCGGCTTTAGAAGTGGAAGAAGCACAATGGACATGATTTTCTGCTTGAAACAGGTTCAAGAAAAGTGTATCAAACAGAACATGCTGCTTTATGTAGTCTTCATAGACTTCAGTAAAGACTTCGATACTGTTGCAAGGACTTTGGCTGGTACTCAAGAAATGTGGTTGTACAGAGAAGTTTGTCAGCCTGATCGAGACACTCCATACAGGTATGCAAGCAAACGTGGCAATGAGTGGTTCAGTATCTAAAGACGTTTCAGTAAGCAACGGGGTGAAACAAGGGTGTGTGCTGGCACCTACACACTTCTCGCTATATCTGGCAGCCATGCTTGAGGTGGCCTTCAAAGACACTTCAGAAGGAGTATACATTCAAACAAGGAAAGAAGCAGACTTGTTCAATGTGGCACAATTTAAAGCCAAGAGTAAGACATCGATAAAGGTAGTAAGAGAAATGCTCTTTGCCGGCGACAGTGCTCTAGTTGCGCACAGCGTGGAAGATATGCAATCTTTAGTGGAGAAATTTGCAAGAGCAGCTAGCCAATTCAGCCTCCAAATCAACATCAAGAAGACAGAGTTCCTTTATCAACCACCAAAGTTCCAGTTATCAACATCACTACCAGAAGAGATCAGCATTGGTACAGAGCCACTTGTCAAGTGCAAGACTTTCAAGTATCTAGGGAGTACTGTTTCAGAGAATGCTAGGCTGGAGGATGAACTATCTCTCAGAATGGGAAGAGCGAGCACTGTGTTTGGAAACTTGAGGGAGAGACTGTGGAACAATCAACATGTGTCTATCCGTGTGAAATGCAAAGTGATCAGAGCGACAGTACTGGCTACTCTATTGTACGGTACTGAAACTTGGACTGTCTACAGAGTGCAGGTAAAGAAACTCCACGCATACATGATGAGACACCTTCGAGCCATAATGAACATCTCATGGAAAGACAAGATAACCAACATAGAAATGTTGAAATGAGCTGGTCTACCATCAATGGAGGACATGCTAATACAGATGAACCTGAGATGACTCGGACAAGTTGAGAGGATGGACCACCAGCGTCTCCCTCGGCAGTTACTCTACTCACAGTTATGCGAGGGCAAACGCAATCAGGGTAGACCAAGGCTCAGATTTAAAGACACTGTAATAAGAAACTTGAAGAAGTTGGACATAGACAGTAGTTCCTGGCAGCGGAAGGCTAAGGACAGAGCTGTGTGGAGGAATCTGATCAGACCTAAATGAAACAGTCATTGTCGCCCATGACAGGCTGCTATGATGATGATGATGAGGTCTGTCTGTGTGAAGGAGCTGCAGAGGGGAGGGGTTAAAAAAAAAAAACCTGCTGGCAGCCACACTCCACAGACTGTTTTTTTTTAAAGCATGCTGAGAAGTTTCAAAAGCGGTACTATGTGCTGAATTAATTAAAATCAGGTGTGAAAAGATGGGTCGCAATGAAATCCAATCCTTCTTTTGTTAATTCAACTTGCTGATGAGTTTTCCTGGTGAGGTAAATTGAATTAACCATTATTTAACCCTTTGAGTGTGTATTGCGCACTTCTGCGACTGTCAGCTGATCAGTCCAAACAAAGCCTGTACAGCTGAATAGAGTGTGAAGTGTACAGACCTTTTAACACCACTTGGTGGCCAAGAAGTGTGGCTTTTCATTTACCGTGAGAACTGGAAATGATCCAATGCAATAAGTAGGTCAAATCTGCGTTTGAAGCCCGCCCCCTTCCATTCTGCTGTTTGACACGGAGGAAACAGGATGGCGAGGAAAACGCTCTCAGCTGAAGAGGTATTATCACTAGTATTCACTGCTCCTGGGTCAGAGGAAGAGCTTTGCCCTAATTCGTCATCTGCGTTAGAGTACAGCTCTGATTATATGGCTTCGGACAATGGTGCAAGCAGTTCTTGTGAAAGTAGAGACGGACATCTTGCGCGCGACGCTGCAGCTGCATTTTCTGTGTCCAGCCGTGCCCAAAATGGCACAGGAGCCCCGTCTGCAGATTGTTCTGCTTTGACAAACCGTGGTCGCGAAGCGAAAAGGTCCAGAGCAGCCTGTAGGTGACGTGTGGCTGGGAAAGAGCGCACTGCCGGTGCGCATCGAAGTGTGCCACGTGTGCGCGGTGGCAGGACAATCGGTAGTGGCGATGCGGCAGGAGGTTTGGACATTGACAGCTGGGAGCTTCTTAGAGATGAAGAAGTTTATCAGCCATGGCTGAAAGCATTTGAACAGCCAGCTGGATATCGTGGAGAGAAGGACCTGTCATCTGTGCCCGCCACTGATTTTGTGTCGCTGTTTTGTACTCCAGAATTCTGGATGCTTGTGACCGACGAAACAAACGGGTATATATTTGTTACATAAACTGTGTTTCATTTGCTTCATTTTAGTTTAGTGTGAAACAAATGTGCCATGCGATTTGTGGTTTTTTTTCAATGATTTTTAGTAATTTTGTCAATGATGGGACAAAGGGCTATGTGGTGATAGTGTGTGAAACAAAAATTGTCCATCCATCCATCTTCTACCGCTTTTCCACAGCGGTAGAAGATGAAGGAACAAAGAAGAGACACAAGTGCCATGTGTTGACAAAGTGTGAAACAAAAATTGTCCATCCATCCATCTTCTACTGCTTTTCCGGAGTGGTAGAAGATGAAACAGCAAATAAAGGGACAAAAGGCCATGTGGTGACAGTGTGACACCAAAATTGTTTTTGTTTTGAATGACTTTTAGTAATTTTGTCAATGATGGGACAAAAGGACCATGTGGTGACAGTGTGTGAAACAAAAATTGCCCATCCATCCATCTTCTACCGCTTTTCCGGAGCAGTAATTAGGTCCAATTGTGCACAATGCATGGATGCAAGTTCACCTGGCAGACACTTGGGTACCTCTGCAACACTTTTATAATTGGGACTTTGCATCTAACTGTAATTCTGAAGCTATAGTGTTATAATAAAATTTGGATTGTTGCAATATGCAAATTAAGTCCGATTATGTACAATGCATGGATGCAAGTTCACTTGGCAGACAATTGGGTTCCTCTGCAACATTTTTGTAACTGGGACTTTGCCTCTAACTATTAGCGTTCTGGAGCTGTAGTGTTATAATAAAATTTGGATTGTTGCAATATGCAGATTAGGTCCAATTATGCACTATGCATGGATGCAAGTTCACTTGGCAGACACTTGGGTTCCTCTGCAACATTTTTGTAATTGGACATTGTGTCACGCGGTGACCTTCACGGGCCACCATAAGACGCCAAAAGTCACCAGTGAGTTTTGCATTAGATGTTTATTTTAACAAGACAAGACGAGACATAAAGCTGTGAGCCGCTGAGGACAAAACACACACTACCGAATACAAGGGATTGTAGAGCTAACCCCAGCCACTACGACCTAAACTATGACATGAACATACATTCCAGAATACGAGGGATCGTAGGGCTAACCCCAGCCACTACGACCTAAACTATGACATGAACAAGACCCGAACTGACTGAGCGTTCTGACACACCAGGAATCTCTCAGGATGTTTCGACGATACTCCAGCATCCACCAGCTGTCAGCGGCCGCTAATAAAGCCGGCGACTAACAAGCGGTGATGCAGAACAGCTGATCGACCTTGACAGCTAGAAACCCCACCGAGCGCTGTCACAATAAGAGCCTGGTGGAACCAGAATGTAATCCACAGCTGTCAAGGCTGGCAGAGATGATGCATAGCCTGAGCGCGGACGAGATCGGCGCTCGGGTCATGACACTTTGCCTCAAACTATTAGCGTTCTGAAGCTATTGTCATTTGAAAATTTGAGGTCAAACTGTGTTTTCCTGACAAAAATTCTACACGCTCAAAGGGATAAGAGCAGTCTTGCATGGGTGAAAAAAAAAAAAAAACAGATTAAAGGTAGCCTGTAAAAAGTTGCTGGCAGGAGCAAGCCAGTTGAAGCGTGAAACAAAGCAAGGCGTGGTTAACAGTTGAATCCACGTCCAAGTGTGAAAGACATATGCACGGTCACATTCACGTGTGACGAAAATGGCTACGTGCACGAGAACTGCGCATGTGCAGATTAACAGTGCAGAAGACATTTTGGAAAGCCGCTACGGCGCCGCCATTTTAGAGTTGAGACCGAGAGAACACCTCTGGGATGACATCACTGGCCACAGTTACATGGCAAAATTTCTTGAATCTGATTACAATTCAGATCAGAATTTTACTGTTTACATGGATCCTGAAAAAGCTGATCCGATTAGGATGTGCATTTCCATGTGTCACACGTTTGAATGGAATAAGTCATTTTGACATGCGCACATCGACATTTCGACATTCCTAAAATAGTAGAAGAAGAAGCGACTTCCGGTGTTAGGGAGCCCCGCTTCGTGTTGAAATTGACTTGTATTGTGTTATTCAGACTTTACTTTTGCTTCAGCTGGTCTCCATAATGAAGCTACAAGTACATACTTCTGCATATGACGAACAGAGGGAGACAGCAGGACGATACAGACCAGTTTTGTTTTAATCCCGCTATGTTTTCTGCTAGCTGCTGCTAAGGCGGAAATACATCACGTCGATGTGCAGCTGGTGTACAGACATGCGCAGTAAACATATTTACTGCCCTACATTCGGAATAAGTGTTTTCATGCGCACCATTCCGATTAACAATCGGCATAACCCACCCCTCTAAATTGGAATGAAATTTTGATCCGAATGAGCATGATTGGGTTAGAATATTCAGATTGCCGTGTTTACATGAAGTATTTTTATTTCGATCAGGCTTTTAATCCGGTTACTTGTGTCCATGTAAACATAGCCAATGTGTCCTCTTCCAAGCATGCAGGAGGAATTGCCTCCACCCTGTGACAACCAATAAGAATTGCATTCCTTTCATGGATTTACTCCCAGATTAAAGCAAACCGCAAATCTATTTAAGCCGATTAATAACAAAATTGAGCGTTCAAATTAACTTCAGAGGAACTCATGTTATTCAGAATAACCTAAATTTCAAACCAATTTGATGTTTCATGCCAAAAGAAGCAGAAAATAAGCTTTTTGGCTCTTGAAGCTTTATTGTCACCTGTGGACCAGCTTGGCTAATGCAAATGAATACCACAAGTGCATAAAGGCATATTCATTCATTCATTCATTCATTCGTGTTCTTCCGCTTAATCCCTTTTGGGTCTCGGGGGGGCTGGAGCCTATCCCAGCATCTTTGGGCGAGAGGCAGGGTACACCCTGGGCAGATCACCAGTCCATCGCAGGGCCAACACAGAGAGACAGACAACCATTCACTCTCACAGTCATACCTAAGGACAATTTAGAATCCCCAGTTTGATGCCAACTAACCTAACTTGCATGTTTTTGGCATGTGGGAGGAAACCAGAGAAATCCCGAGGTAAACCCATATATTTTTCTTTAATCCCTTATGTTAACCACACATCTTAATCTTTAGAGTTAAAAGCTCATATATTTAAACATTTTATGCAACAATTGCAAGCCTTTGAAGCTCTATCTATCTATCTATCTATCTATTTTTTTTTCTGTTTCCGGCGCCACACCAGTAGCCTGCCTTTTTGCAACAGCGGATCAATTTCTGCCTATTTCTATTTACTATCTGGCTCTCTTGCCAATCTTTCTGATCCAGCATCATCTTTATTCCATCCAAACACGTAGATCGCCCAAATGTCTCCTAAGCCAGCGTACGAAGCCACTGTTTCTTGCAGGAGGCAGTACAATAGAGACCAGCTGTTAGCACTTAACCAGCCCACAATGCTAACGCAAAAACTCGACATACCGGAAGAAATAAGATGGAAACGGCGTGGATGTCGAGCTGGAGTAGACGGCAGGTATAGGGTACAGACCCGTCCTCCCATCCGTCATTATGGGGAATGTTCGATCGCTACTCAATAAGACTGATGAGCTAGCGGCTATCTCCCGCTACGAGAGCATCTTCAGAGAGAGTAGTTTGATGTTGTTTACCGAGACATGGCTAACAGAACAAGCAACAGATGCTAACATCGAACTGGAGGGTTTCCACGCAATACGGGAAGACCGGACACCAGACAGTGGGAAGACAAGGGGCGGAGGAGTGATAATGTATGTCAATAACAACTGGTGCAGACCGGGACATATCACAGTTAAGGAATAGCACTGTAGCAAAGACATGGAGTTGCTAGCTGTTAGCATGCGGCCTACCTATCTCCCGAGGGAAAACTCACACGTGATCTGCATTGTTATTTATGCAAATCCGATGGCGAACGCTGGGACAGCGCATGACATCATCCACTCAGTAACTGGCAGGCTGCAGAGAAAACACCCAGTGCTCTTCTCCTCATCTCAGGTGATTTCAACCATATTTCACTGTCCCCCATTCTACCCACGCTCACCCAGTATGTCACATGCCACACTAGAGACAATAAAACACTGGACTTATTTTATGCAAATACTAAGGAGGCGTACACCTCATCACCACTCCCCCCACTCGGGAGATCGGATCACAACTTGGTTTATCTCCTGCCGGTGTACAAACCCCTAGTACACAGACAACCTCCGCTCATGTGTACGGTGAAGTTATGATCTGAGGAGGCAATGGACGCGCTAAAGGACTGTTTTGAAATCACTACCTGGGAACAACTCTGCGATCCACATGGTGAGGACATCAATGGCCTCACTCACACCATCATGGGCTACATCGGCTTCTGTGTGGACAACACCGTACCCACTAAGACCATACGGTGTTGCTCGAACAACAAACCCTGGATCAACCCTGAGATAAAAAACACTTCTGAGAGAGAAGAAGAGGATCTTCAGGTCGGGGAACAGGGAAATGCTGAAGTCCGTACAGAGGGAGCTGAGCAGGAAGATCAGAGAAGGCAAGGACAACTTCAGGAAGAAGATGGAGGACAAGCTGAAACAGAGCAACATCGGTGTGGTCTGGAGAAACCTTAAAACCATCTCTGGGCTCCAGAATACCTCCCCCCAGGCCACGGGGGGCAGGGAGTGGGCGAACAATCTGAACCTGTTTTTTAATAGGTTTGACCAATTGCCCTCCCCCCCGACTGCACAACAACCACTGCTGCCTCTAAAGTCATCGAGACCTGCTGTCAACACCACACTCCACCAACACCCCCCCCCCTCCCAGCATACAGCCCCCCAACCTGACCCTCACTAAGACCCAGGTGAGGACGGAGCTGAGGAAGATCAAGGCGAGGAAGGCCTCGGGACCAGACAGCATCAGCGCGAAGCTCCTCAAGTCCTGTGCAGACCAGCTGTGTGGGATTGTGGAGCACATCTTCAACCTGAGCCTGAAGCTGGGGAGGGTACCACAGTTGTGGAAAACATCTTGTGTGGTACCTGTACCAAAGACTTCCCACCCCAAAGATCTGAACAGCTACAGATCAGTAGTAGCCCTGACATCTCACATGATGAAGACCCTGGAGAGACTGCTCCTTGCTCACCTCCGCCCCCTGGTGGGACCAGCGATGGATCCACTCCAGTTCGCCTACCAGCATGGCATTGGGGTGGAGGATGCAATGGTCTTCCTCCTTCACCATTCTCTGTCTCACCTGGAGAAGCCCAGGAATGTGGTGAGGATCATGTTCTTTGACTTCTCCAGTGCTTTCAACACCATTCAACCGATGATCCTGAAGGACAAGCTGCTGTGCGCAGGGGTGGACCAGCACCTGTCATCATGGATCCTGGACTACCTTACTAACCAGCTACAGCTTTTGAGAACCCGGGATTGTGTGTCCGACACGATCATCGGTAGCACGGGGGCCTCCCAGGGAACGGTTTTGGCTCCCTTCCTGTTCACCCTTTATACTGCGGACTTCTCACACAACACAACACAATGCCATCTACAGAAGTTCTCTGACGACTCTGTAATCATCGGCCTCATCTCCAATGGAGATGAAGCTGAGTACAGAGGACTTATCCAGGACTTCGTGGACTGGTTCCATCGGAACTGCCTCCAGATCAACGCGAGGAAAACTAAGGAGCTGGTGGTGGACTGCCGCAGGCAAGGACAACCCCTCACAGCACCAGTAAACATCCAGGGAACAGACATTGAGATGGTGACATCCTACAAGTACCTGGGTGTTCATCTGAACAATAAACCAGACTGGTCACACAATACCGACCCACTCTACAAGAAGGGACAGCGCAGGCTGTTCCTACTGAGGAGACTCAGGTCTTTTGGTGTACAAGGGGCACTGCTGAAGACATTCTATGACAAGGTGGTAGCATCAGCCATCATTTTTGGAGTGGTCTGCTGGGGCAACTGCATTACAGCAGCCGATAGGAAGAGACTGAACAAACTGGTCAAGAAAGCTAGCTCTGTCCTGGGGCAGCGCCCTGACCCAGTGGAGGAGATAGGAGAGAGAAGGATGGTGGCTAAACTGTCATCTCTGCTGGAGTCCGAGTCCCACCCTATGCAGGACATATTGAACGCACTGAGGAGCTCATTTAGCAGTAGACTACATCATCCTAGGTGTGTAACCGAGAGGTTTCGCAGGTCCTTCCTACCTACGGCTGTCAGACTGTGTAACCTAAGCAGGGCTGCTCGCAGAGATAGTAAAAAAAAACGTGACAACCTAATAGTATTGAATGCAATAGACGCAACAGACTTACACAAATGGTCCCCTCCAGTATACAACTAGGACAATATCAGTTGCTACGGAGGGTCACAATATGTATGGGTACATATTCATACTATGTAAAAGTATGAACTAAGTAGACGGTTATGCTGTTTATTCCATCTTGCTACAATGATCTGCACTTTGTGTATATATTTATATATTTATGTGTACGTATGTATATCCACTGCTCTTATTTATATTTTTCGTATCTTCTTAGTTATTGCTCTGAGTGTTGCTATCCCTGTGCTGTTGCAATCCTGGAATGTCCCCATTGTGGGACTAATAAAGGATTATCTTAGTTTATCGTGTGTGTGTGTGTGTGTGTGTGTGTGTGTGTGTATTTCATTTTATTTGTATTTTTTTAAATGCTGCATTGTGTGATTTCTTCCACAGGAAGCCATTCAGCTTAAAGATTCTAATAAATGCTAATGTTTATTCAAGAGTTATCTCAAAGTAGTGTTAATACTGAACACTGGTAAAAGATTTAGTGATTCAATGAATATTTATCAAAATGTTTCAAAATTAGGAAACCACATTATTTAATTAACACTTAAAAGCTTATGTGTTATTTAAAGTCATTGTGTTATCCTTGGTTCATTTTTTTCTTTCTCAACAGGAAAAGAAAAACAGTAAACAATACACTGACATGATTTACGACCCAAGAGACAGACGCTGACACGAGAGATACAGACAATTATCTTTATTGTGAGTTAATGAGTGAAGTGTGAGTGAATGTGTGAATGCTCGTCTGGCCACTGGAGCTGAGCCCGTCTTATGGTAACCTGGCAACCTTGCAGGTGCCACAATAAGAGGCTGACTGACTCCTGGTGTCCGTGCGACGTCGTGCTCGTGGTGTCTGGTGCTGTGGAGGGGAGGAGGAGCTCCGCGGAGCGGGAGATGGTACCTCGTCAGCAGAGGAGGGTGGTCCGTCGCCAGGGAGGTCCACCTGTGCACAGGGGAAAAGGCTGGCAGAGGAATTGTGAAGAGATGGCTTACGTGGCCTGGTTTGGCAAAGCGTAGATTTCTTCACGAGAGGTCAAGATCTTGGCACGTTGCTCAGTGAGAGTGACAGACGACTCCGTGCTGAGGCGTCCGCGCGTTGAGCTTTTATGGCCCGCTGATTGCCACCTGCTGAAGTGAGCGCAGCTGATGTTGATGATGCTGATGACGGCCTAGCGGCCATCATGACAGTACTCCCCCCTCTAGAGGTGCCTTCAGGCACCTGCCCAATCCTACCTGGATGCGCCCGATGGAAATCGCGGATCAACTGCTTATCGAGGATCAATGCAGGGCGTATCCAGGAGCGGTGCTCAGGGCCAAACCCCTCCCAGTCCACCAAATACTGAAGGCCCCGACCCCTCTTGCGGATGTCCAGGATTGCCGTTACCCCTCAGGCCGGATGGCCATCGATCATCCTCTGGGGAACAGGAGCCGCAGGGGGCGGGCACAGCGGGTCGGCGACGTAGGGCTTGACCTGGGAGACGTGGAAAGTGGGGCAGATGCGCATGTGAGAGGGGAGAGCAAGATGCACAGATACAGGGTTGACAATGCGGGAAATAACAAAGGGACCGATGAAGCGCTTGGTTAGCTTACGCTTCTCGGCAGGCACACTGATGTTCTTCGTGGACAACCATACCTTGTCACCCACCTTGTAATCTGGGGCAGGCCTCCTATGGCGGTTGGCCACCTCAATGTTCCATTCCATTGTCCTCAGAAGGGCTCTGTGGGCAATGGACCAAACTTGCCGACACCGTCTGGCGTGAGCCTGAACAGACAGGACCGCTACCTCCCCCTCCTCCTCCGGGAACAAGGGCGGATTGTACCCCAACGATGCCTTGAAGGGGGACATCCCTGTGGACGAGGACACCGTGGTGTTATGAGCGTACTCGATCCATGGGAGGTACATGCTCCACGAAGAAGAGCAGGAGGAGATGACGCAGCGCAGCGCAGCCTCCAGCTCCTGATTGGCTCGCTCGCACTGGCCGATACTCTGAGGATGGTATCCAGAGGAGAGACTGGCCATGGCCCCAAGCGCCGTATAGAACGCCTTCCAAACCTGCGAGACGAACTGTGGCCCTCGATCCGAAACAATATCAGCGGGGATTCCATGAGGACGAACCACATGGAGAACGAGGAGGTCCGCCGTCTCCCGCGCTGAAGGCAACCCCCGGAGGGGCACAAAATGGGCAGCTTTAGAAAAGTGGTCCACGATGGTTAAAACAGTTGTGAAGTGGCCGGAGGGGGGCAAACTGGTCACAGAGTCCATGGCTACATGGGACCAGGGGCGGGAGAGGACGGGCAAAGGATATAGCAGACCCGCCGGGGCCGATGATGATGTCTTCCCCGTGGCGCACTGAGTGCAGGCCCGGACATAGTTGTTAACATCCCTCCGCAGTCCTGGCCACCAAAAGGTTCTCTGGAGGAGGTCAACGGTCCGACTCACACCCGGATGGCACGCCAGCTTGGACGCGTGACCCCACTCTATTACTTGGCTCCTAACAGGACGAGGAATGAACAAGCGACCTGGGGGCCCCCTGCCCGATCAGGCTCCACCTCCTGTGCTCTTCTAACCTTATCACAGATGCCCCAGGTCAACGCACCTACCACACACGCAGGTGGCAGAATAGACTCCTCCCGGTCGTCAGCGGAGGGTGCGTCAAACTGCCTGGAAAGGGCGTCAGGCTGCACGGTGGCACGGTGGCGCAGTGGTGGCACGGTGGCGCAGTGGTTTAGCACTGTGACAGCACAGTTTTACCCTCGGCCGGGGGATCGTGGGGATCATCAGATCGTGGGTTCGATCCCAGCCCCCGACCAACAGTGAGCTGTGTGGAGTTTGCATGTTCTCCCCGTGTTGCGCGGGTTTACTCCGGGATTTCTCCGGTTTCCTCCCGCATACCAAAAACATGTAGGTTTAGGGCGCTCGCGCACGCAGCGACCAGCAGCCGGTGGCTTGTCACCAGATTGCAAACCATGTCTACCTACGGGTACAAATAAGTAACCAAAAAAAAAAAAGGCTTACCATTCTTACTTCCTGGCCGGTAGGTGATCGTAAAATTAAAACGACCGAAGAAGAGTGACCAGCGGGCCTGACGTGCATTCAACCGCTTGGCAGTCCTAAGGTATTCAAGATTGCGGTGATCAGTCCAGACGACAAACGGCTGGGCAGCCCCCTCCAGCCAGTGTCTCCACTCCTCCAGCGCAAGTTTGACAGCCAATAGCTCCCTGTCGCCGATGCTGTAATTCCTCTCAGCAGGTGTCAAACGATGAGAGAAGTAAGCGCAGGGGCGGAGCTTCCCGTCCGTCGGGGAACGCTGAGAGAGTACCACCCCCACCCCCGAATCCGATGCGTCCACCTCCACCAAGCATTGGAGCTCCGGGTCCACCTGGGTCAATACACGGGCCGAAGCAAAGTCTCCCTTCAGCCTGTCAAATGCCGCGGCAACCTCCTCACTCCAATGGAAAGGGACCTTCGGGGATGTGAGTGCAGTCAGGGGTCTGGCAATGTTCCCAAAATTTGGCACGAAGCGCCGGTAAAAATTGGCGAACCCCAAAAAACCCTGCAGCTGTTTCCTGGATGTGGGCGTAGGCCAGTCCACCACCGCCTTGACCTTGTCCGGGTCGGGAAGCACCTGGTTACGGGCGATTATAAACCCCAGAAAGGAGGTGCGATCCGTGTGGAACTCACACTTCTCCGCCTTGACGAACAACTGATTCTCCAGGAGGCGCTGTAGGACCCGTCGTACATGCACCCGATGCTCCTCCAGTGTGCGCGAGAAGATGAGGATATCATCAAGGTAAACAAAGACGAAGGAATTCAGAAAGTCCCGGAGAACGTCATTTATTAAGCGCTCGAACACTGCCAGAGCATTGGTTAACCCAAACGGCATCACCAGATATTCAAAGTGGCCGCTTGGGGTCCGGAAAGCAGTCTTCCATTCATCACCTTCCCGAATGTGCACCAGGTGATAGGCATTCCATAGATCTAGTTTAGTAAACCAAGACGCCCCCTGGAGGGAATCGAAGGCAGTGTTCATCAAGGGAAGAGTGTATTTGTCCTTAATAGTAATGTCGTTGAGACCCCGGAAATCGATGCAGGGGCGCAGCAACCCGTCCTTCTTCCCAACGAAGAAAAACCCTGCCCCGATGGCCGAGGAGGATGGACAGATGATACCGGAGGCCAGGGACTCCTTGATGTACGTATCCATGGCCTCGCGTTCCGGAGCTGATAGGCTGTACAGGCGGCTCGCCGGGAGAGGGGCCCCAGCCTTGAGGTTGATCGCGCAGTCGTACGGGTGATGGGGGGGAAGGGACAACGCCCGTGACTTACTAAACACCTGGCCCAAATCATGGTAGACGTCAGGCACCTTTGACAGGTCCGGAGCGGGTGTTGAGGGAGGCATCATCGGCACTGAGGGAGCGCATGCAGCGGACTGAAGACAGGCGCTCAGACAGAATGAGCTCCAAGCCGTTATTCTCCCAACTTGCCAGTCGAACGTGGGGTTATGCAGCCAGAGCCAAGGGTACCCCAAGATGACGGGTGAAGAGGAGAAGGGCAAGACCAGGAACCGTATTTCCTCCCTGTGGTTACCAGAAACTATCGTTAACACAGGTGCCGTCTGGTGGGAAACTGACGTCAGAGATGCTTTTGACAGGGTTACCAGATGGATGGGGGGGCGTAAAGGTTGACAGCTGAGGCCCATCAGGGTTTCCAGGTCTCTGGAGATAAAGTTTTGCTCAGCCCCAGAGTCAACTAAGGCAAGTGTGGTGTGTTCCTTGTGTTTATGAATGAGCCTAATGGGAATGTGGCAACTAGTGAGGGGCTTTGTCTGATTTTTGTCCGCGAATCCCCCTACCGTGATCTGCGGACCTCCCCTTTTAACGGGCAATCCACTACTCCATGTGCCCCATTCCCACAGTAGAAGCATAACCCCTGCTCCCTGCGGCGCTGTCTCTCAGCCGCTGTAAGACCCGATTGCCCCACAACCATATCCTCCTGCTCCGGAAGTTCTTCAGATGCGGGCAGAGCAAGGAGGGGGGACCTAGCAGAGCGAGGGCGAGACTTATTCGCACGGATAGCTGTTCGCCGTTCTGCAGCTCGCTCCCTCAGTCTGCTATCTAGGCTGATGGTAAGGGAGATTAATTCCCCAAGTCTGTCGGGTTTCTCCTTTGCCGCTAGCTCGTCTTTTAACTCTGAGTTAAGGCTGTGGAGGAAAATTCCACAGAGTGCTGGCTCCCCCCACCCAACCTGACAGGCTAACACCCGGAAATCCACGGAATAATCGGCAGCAGATCTACTGCCCTGCCGAAGTACAAGCAGCCGTTCAGTTGACACCGCGCCCCGGTCAACATGATCGAACATTTCCATGAACTCTGCCACGAACTGCTGGTAAGTTAACAATGAATAATTTGGTTTGGCCATGATGGTATAAGCCCAATCAAGAGCCCTGCCTCCCAGCAGGTTGATGATGTACCCAATCTTATTCATATCAGTGGCAAAGTCCCCCGGGAAGCGGAGAAAAACTGACTCACACTGTAGCAAAAACCCCCGCGCCTCCCCCAGTTTACCAGTAAAGCGTGTGGGGGTTGGTACAGGAGTTAGGCGATGTGTGGAAGATGGGCTGGTTTGGCTAGTAGCCGCAGCTGCGGGTGCAGAAGGCGCCCCGCTAGCCGGGGAGAATGCCTGGTGACCTTCCAGGCGATCCAGCCGGCTGTTAATCTGAGTTAGTTGGTTTAAGATTACTGTCTGCTGGTGGGAAATCATGTCTACTCGTGCGCTGAGTGTGTTAAAGCGGCGTGACAGCGCACTGTCTGATGGGTCATCGTGACGGAGTCATACTGACATGATTTACGGCCCAAGAGACAGACGCTGACACGAGAGATACAGACAATTATCTTTATTGTGAGTTAATGAGTGAAGTGTGAGTGAATGTGTGAATGCTCGTCTGGCCACTGGAGCTGAGCCCGTCTTGTGGTAACCTGGCAACCTTGCAGGTGCCACAATGAGAGGCTGACTGACTCCTGGTGTCCGTGCGACGTCGTGCTCGTGGTGTCCAGTGCTGTGGAGGTGAGGAGGAGCTCCGCGGAGCGGGAGACGGTGCCTCGTCAGCAGAGGAGGGTGGTCCGCCGCCAGTGAGGTCCACCTGTGCACAGGGGAAAAGGCTAGCAGAGGAATTGTGAAGAGATGGCTTACGTGGCCTGGTTTGGCAAAGCGTAGATTTCTTCACGAGAGGTCGAGATCTTGGCACGTTGCTCAGTGAGAGTGACAGACGACTCCGTGCTGAGGCGTCCGCGCATTGGGCTTTTATGGCCCGCTGATTGCCACCTGCTGAAGTGAGCGCAGCTGATGTTGATGATGCTGATGACGGCCTAGCGGCCATCATGACATACACTACCTTTCATCACAATTTAAATTAAAGAAAAGTCAAAAGGTGGAAACATTGATTATTCTGTAAATAAAACCTTTATAGAAAAACAATCAAACAAATCACCATTAGCTTTAAACCTAAGAAATCCTTGGTGACCAAAATACATAAAAACAATTCACTTGTGCTCCCTAATCTGTAAATATTAAAACATTTAAAGCTTCAAATGAAAATAGGCTTTGACAATAAAATCAAAGTCTTTAAAGTCTTAACTTGAAGAGAAAGTGAAAGCTTGTAACGTTAAATCTCTAAAGCATTTAACCTTTTCTGGGTTTTTTTTGTTGTTGTTGTTTTTCCCTTTTTATAAATAGAATAATCACTTTAAAGTTGCATTCAACAAACTTCCAAAGCTAGTTATTGATGACAATTTCCAAAACTAGACTTTGAAAATTTAAGTAAAGAAGTCAGTCAACACATTTTTTTTTTGTTTTTGTGAAAGACAAATTCAATACAATTTCAATTCAACTTAATTTATCAAAATGCAGTTTCAACAAACAAATAAATTGAAACATCTCCATATTACCAAACAATTTCAAAATTCTACCTCCCTTCTTTCAAGCCTGTAAGTTGGAACAAGTTCTAAAAAAAAAAAAAAAGAACTTATAACTACCACTCATATAAAATAACACACAAGGTTAACCCTTGACTAATACATTTAGCTACAATCAACAAGTTGATTTTTAAGCTAACTGGTAAACAACGGTAAAACATGTTGGGTCTACAAATAACCCACCGATTTACCTTACTACATTGGAAGAATGGACTGCTGATTTTATATCTAGCTTCACAACACGGGTCAAGAAAATACAGCCCAAAGATCTGAAGCGACTCACTGAAAAACTTTTGAACGATTACGCAGAAAACCCACCAAAAGGTGAGACTCTCCCCATCACATTGGGAAAGTTCGCGATAGCATTAGTCGCGAGATTAAAAGTAGCTGAAGCTAAAGCGTTATGCTGAAGCTAAAGCATTATGCACCCAGAATGAGCTAAGGAATCAACAATCAACAACCTTCTCTCTCCACGAAGAGAACAAATCATTAAGGAAGAAACTGGAACAATCTCAAGACGAAAATGACGATACTCAAGCTCAACTTGATAATGCATTACAAGATTTAAACCAGGCAAAACCAGAAAAGCGACAGTTGACTCATGACAACTTCCTTCACAAAGAGAACCGTGAACTTGAAGATGTCCTTTAGGACATCAAGAAGGAACTCAGAAGAGTTGAAGGTCAACTTGAAAAGGTGAAGGCTGATTACAAAGAATGCCAACTGCTTCTACAGGGAGCACATCAAAATCTCAAGGATTTAAGAGAAGAAGTAGAGAAATACCGACAACAAAAGGAAGCAAGACCACATTTGCTTTCAGGACCTCCAGAAACTCCAGCTGCTCCCTAACCAAGGCCATGAACTGCGAACAGGTTGGGTAGGCCGAAAGGACAACGCATCTCACCAGACCGGGACTTCCAACACACCCCATCGCCCGATTCCCGTTTCGAGTACGGACGATCGCGTGGACAGCGTGTATATGCCCCTTCAGACCACGACCTTGACAAGATCGCATGAAATCTCATGAAGTTTGATCCAGGTCCTACCGGTTCACCTGGTACCAGAGCCTATTTACAAGACATTGACTACTACCTGCGTAAGTACCCTGATGCTACGGTTGATGATCACATCTTTTTAATCAAACTAACCTCTCACAGGTTGGTATCAAAATTTATAGACAGACAGCTGATAGACATCAGGACGAACTACATGAGACTCTGCAAAGCCATCAAAAAGGAATTTTCCAATGACTGCCTACAATCAAGGCTATCAGCAGCCCTGGCCATGAAGCAAGGTTGCGCCGAGCCTCCACAGGCCTACTACCAGCAACTTTTTCTTGCATATTTTGGATCTGAAAATACAGGGATGGAAGAAGACCACAATTTTAAGACTCTCTTCATCCAGAACCTCCACCCCACTGTGAGTCACCACCTTGGAGTTACAGCTAACCCAGGTCAAGCTCAATAAGTCAGCTGAGAGAGTTTGCACATTATGCGTTCCAAAAACAGCAACAAAGTTGCAACAAGCATGGTGAGCCTACCACCGTGCTAGCTATCAGTGCTGCTTCTGACACCCTTGTGTTGGAAGGAGCCCCTCGCTCTACTCCATCTTCCACACCGCGATCACATGTAAATCTGAGACATTTCCCCAACTGACCTCATCAAGGTCAAAACCAAAATAGGTCCTTTGATCCCACTCAGGACCAACTTTGCGAAAGCCCGACTGCCGTCGTAGGCCAAATCCACCAGATAGATCGTGAGATTTTGGTATGGACTCTCAAGATGACAGATACCGATACAAACGCACGCGTAACAATGGCAAAGTGTTTCCTCCACCTCATCACAGACGCTCAGAAGCAGAGACCAATCAGAAGCTTTGGAAGAAGAAAGAAACTCCTATTCTCAGTAGAGAAGATATAGAAGCTCTCAAACATCTCCTAACAAAGATTCAAAACAACAGAGAAGATGAAACACCTGACATCCTAGCTATCACAGCTCAACTCAGAAGAAATGCTCTAAACCACAAAGAAAAAGAAAAAGGAAAACCCCTCCTACAAAGGGAGAAGAACCAAAGGACATTAATACATGTACCAACATTAAATTACCTATAAAAAAAAACCATAAATCCACTACAAGATAAACCCATCTATTTCCATCAGGGCCCGACAGCACTCCCAACCCAGACGTAGAGGATAGCCACGATCTCCTGCTGTGTTCATCATAGCTCCAAGACAGGTGAGTGAAAAAAGACAAAAAGAGGGGAAAAGGGCACAAACACAACCACTGGATCTTTTACCTGGTGGCTAAATTCTGTCATGAGCGCTCATGCAAACAAGAATAACTTACACAGGTGCCTCAGAGTAAGACGCGCTCTGGAGAAGAAAATACTTCAGAGACTGCCAACGTGTAGAGAGGAGATAATTAAGACAACCCAATTTAGCTTTAACGACAGTGTGAAAATGATAGTGTATAAATACCAGAAATGTAATGAGCAGCAGGTGCGAGCACCGAGCTGGCAGAAACTAATTGCCTAACTGCTCTCAGCTGATGGGAGAGTAGACTGAGAGCAATGAGAGGGGGAAATAACAAGAGTCAAAAAACACAGTCACTCGCAGCTGATGGACTGGAAACAGACTGCAAGTGAAAGGTGGGGTGCCTGGGAATGGAAGAAAGGGGCTCATATCACCCAAACAATATAACAGAACAAACAGGAAAATAATAATGAACAGAAAAATCCTCAAAACTACAAAGGGAGTCTGAGCGCTATGAACAGATGCTCAGACATATGACACATATAGCGATGACACACATATCCTTATTATATCCTTGCTACCACCTTTACTTTATTATCATTTTGATTTTAATGTTTTTGCCCTTAATTACTTTTACCTTTAATTAATGTTTTACTGTTCTATTTTTCTGCTAAAGGACTAAATGTTATCCAGGACCTGGAGCAGCAAGGCCGATGGCGGACTTTCCCCGTCACTAGCTAGTTAGGGTCTGTTGCACATCAGTGCACTGGAGCTTAGCATAGCTGCCAGATGGGGTTTTAGATGCCATAACTTATCACTTTTATTTATAATGCCTTGCGTGGCACCAAAGGCGGGGGGGGTGATAGGAAAATTCTATATTTTGTAACATCTGTTGCCTTAGAGTCTGTGTGAAATGTGGAAGGTGGTGGCAGCTGGACATTTATCTCTTTGTATTCGTACGCACGTACTGTATTGTTATGAGTATGTCTGAGAAGGAGACAGCTTGGAAGAACCAGCCTTAACTAGATATTCTCTCATGGAAGTACAGGATGAATATGGAAGAACAGGATGCTTAAATGACTGAAAGTTGTGTGTGTGTGAATCAGAATGATGTGCAGAAGAGACTCTGTGGCAGTTTCTGTATTGTTCTCCACTGGCCAGTGCAAATTAAATTTGCTGAAACTTTAATCCTGCCTGTTTCTTGACTACTGGTGGAAGATATTTTTCCAACAAAAGACCTTCAAAATGATATTTAATTTGTAGGTGTCATATCCGGCTCTAGGGAGCCGGGCAATCAGAGCCAGGGGCAAGCCAGTGAGTCGTGATATTTTATTCAGGGTAAAGGGGAAGGGATGAGGAGAGCACAGATACTCATGCAGACGTACACTCACAGGTTGCACAGCGCAGAGGTAAGCAGCTCGTACCGGACGTGGGGGTAGCAAGACGTACATCCTCACAGCGGGATACAAACACAGGAATGCTGCAAGAGGAGTATAAGCTGACACCAGACGAAGGGGCTTCAGCTTAGCAATGTGTTTATGTCGCAGCCCCGAGTCATCGAGGCTGCTCCTATTTATCCTCATTGGCAGCGCCCCAGCTGATGAAGACTAATTGGCCCCAGCCGTCCATAATGCTGCCAGCTGGGGGCCAGCTGAGACGCTGCTCAATGGGAAGCAGGGATGAGGGAAAACATGGGCTGAGTGCCGAGACGGCATCTCAACCCATGGTGACAGAGCCCCTCCCTCAAGGTCGGGCTCCTGAACGACCAGGAACATCCCAGCCCCCCCCCCCCCCCACCTAGGGTGGGAGGAAGGGAGGCGGACCGGAGGGGAAGAAGCCAAGGAAGGACAACACCAATGGGGCAATGTAGGGTAGCGGGAAAGAAAAACCCACATACAATACTGACAAAACAGAATAATTAACCCAGGTACAGATGGGGAGAAGAACTGGGTCAGCACGCCGGTTACATACTACCCAGAGAGTACCAACCATGCGTGACCCAGAGCAAGGAAAAAAAAACCACCAAAAAGGTACAGGGCAAAAAATGCTGAGTACGGTTAAATAAAGGGGAACCTATACACAGCGCTAATTTAAGTACATACACACACAGTCACCAAGAAAAGTGAGGGTGACTGGAACAAATGACAATTATAGAGCATGGTGTTACGGAAAACAAGGCACATGACTCTATAATGAACCAACAGGACAAAAAAGAAATACTGAGTGCAGGCAAAGAAAAACCCACACACACGAATATATAAATACCCAGTCACCTAAAGAAATGAAAGTGACTGGAATAAATGGATAACTGCAGAGCATGGTGTTACGGAAAACAAAACATAACTCTACAATACAAAAAACGAGGCTAAAAACATGGCACAAAAAGTAAAATGCTGAGCATGAGCGATGGAAAACACAGCACTATAAAAACGAATCCACCAACAGGACAACACATTACACCCGAGTGACCTTAATAACAAAAGAAAAAGTGACACCCGAGGTGAATGGCAGGCAGAGTCCAAAAATGGCCGAGATGGCTCCGGAGATCTCCCCGCCCATTGTCCAGCTGGCGAATCAGGGAAAGAGAAGTGTTCGGACGGCGAACTCTGGACCCAGATCCCAGGAATCCAGTCCACCGGCAGCCGGACCAGGCTGCCCAGAGGGAAACACAGACCAGTGGGGGAAACCAGATCACCGAACCGAAAGTTCTGTGGGTCGGGTCGTCGACCCGCACCACTCAACCACCAGGACCGTTGAGACGGGCGAAGGATCAGAGCGGATCCCAGTGGAAGAGGCTCAGGGGAGAGCCGATGACGAGGGCGGCGGGCGTCAGGCCGCAGGAAAACGGCCACCTCCTCACCGGACCTGGACAATACTGGGGCAGCACCCACGTCGGACCCCGATCGGGCCTCAGGCGAACCCACGTTGGACCCCGACTGGGTCTCGTGCGAACCCACGTTGAATACTGCACCAGAACCGACCTCCAACGTTGAACCCGGACCCTCCAGCACCACGAGGAACAGCAACTCCTTGCCGGTGACCCTGGAAGAAGGCTCAGAAGAGAAAACAGAACCGGGATCAGGATCACCGGCAGCGCCAGAACCCGGCGAGACGAGCTCAGACGCAGCGGACGGCTGCACCCTGCTCGTCTCCCCTGGAGATAGGCTGAAGTGCTCGAGGATAAAAAGAGAGAAAAGAAAGGAGAGCACTCGCCTGATCTCGGGTTCTGACGCCGTCCAGGACTGCGAAGATCCAGGATCCATCGTCAGGAGGTCGTTGTCAGGCTCCCATCTAGCCGCGTCGGGCCCCGCAGCCAGCACGATGGTCAGCGCAGCTTGAGATCCCTCCAGCTCAGGTAACCCCGCCGACGATCCACTCGGCGTGAAGCCAGAAGAATCTCGTCCCGCTGGACCGAAGTGCTCCTCCGTGGAGACCCGGGGACGCTCAATCGTCGGCGTAGACTCCACGCAGCAGTCAGTCCCCCTCCTCCGTCCGCAATGTAGCTGCGGAACCACAGGCCCTCTCCATATCCCACCACGTTGACCCGGAGCCGGGGACCGCTCGGCGGAGAGAGACACAGAGGATGCGGGATTAGGAATACAGGTTACAGCAGGTGGGGAGAGTTCAGGGAGCTGCGAACCCTGAGCTTCTCCTCCAGGGATGTGACAGAGCAAATCATTAAGCAGGTGTGAAAAAACAATGACTTGCCTGCCCCCTGGAGGTTGAGTATCGCCTGCTGTAGTGGAATCTGCTTCTTCCTCTCCCCGCCCGGCGATAACGGAGGACCCCCCGGGAGTTCGTCTGAGGATCGCTCGCGTTGTCTCCAGCAGAGAGCTCGCCAGGCCGGAATTCCAGGCACACACAGCAGTCAGGAAGCGCGTCGAGGAGGAGGGGAAAACAGCCGGGGTGAGCCAGCCCGAATGTCCAGGAATGACAGCGGGGAAATGAGGCTCAGGGAACGGGGCTGTAGAATCTCCACACAGACGAGGCGAAGAGGTGACAGCTGCGTGGGAGGAACTGTCCTGACGATGGCTCAGAACTGGATCCGGACGAGGTTCGTGCAGAGGTGACTCGGCGATGTGATGGCGGCTATTCCCGGGGAACGAAGCGAGGGGGAAACCCAGGATTCGCCGCTCCAGATTGGAGATTGAGGCGAGGAAGGCGCCGAGCACGGGAAAGCTTCGTAGCCCTGAAGTCCTCTCCATCAACCTCACTGCCGCCGCCACATGCCTGAAGGTGGTGACAGGAAACACAGTAGAGCTCGCGACAGCCACTCGACCCCGGACATAACTGCTGTCAGCTGCGGCTCCTTGAAGGGAATCCCGAGTGACGTGGCGCAGGTCGGGGGAAGTCCTCTGGTTGGCGCGAACTCCCGGACTGGAATGGCGGCAGGAACGGGACTCCGAAGCGGGGAAAGACGTCGCCCACTTCGACTCCCTGCCGGGATTTCCATCCACCCCGTGGAGCTTCTCTCACTGTGTACCTGCAGCGTCTATCCTGGCACTGTCCTCCAGATGGTACAGAGAGTGAGGGTGACAGTCCAGGAGTTCCTCAGCACGGCCCGGATGCCAGCGTCTCGCGTTGGAGGCGTCGTGCAGGGTGAAGAGCATCCCGTCGACAGCCTCCGAGATGGACCTCAGCTCGTCGCCCTGGCGCCGGAAGTGACTCCTGGGAAACGGCATGCTAGCAGTGCTGACACCCGGACAGAAAGGTACATTTCCACAGCGACTCACGGCCGCCGGCAACTCTTCTGGCTGCGACATACTGTCATATCCGGCTCTAGGGAGCCGGGCAATCAGAGCCAGGGGCAAGCCAGTGAGTCGTGATATTTTATTCAGGGTAAAGGGGAAGGGATGAGGAGAGCACAGATACTCATGCAGACGTACACTCACAGGTTGCACAGCGCAGAGGTAAGCAGCTCGTACCGGACGTGGGGGTAGCAAGACGTACATCCTCACAGCGGGATACAAACACAGGAATGCTGCAAGAGGAGTATAAGCTGACACCAGACGAAGGGGCTTCAGCTTAGCAATGTGTTTATGTCGCAGCCCCGAGTCATCGAGGCTGCTCCTATTTATCCTCATTGGCAGCGCCCCAGCTGATGAAGACTAATTGGCCCCAGCCGTCCATAATGCTGCCAGCTGGGAGCCAGCTGAGATGCTGCTCAATGGGAAGCAGGGATGAGGGAAAACATGGGCTGAGTGCCGAGACGGCATCTCAACCCATGGTGACAGTAGGAAGTGTGCAAAAACGGACACCAGAAAAAGACGATTTGTTTATATTTTGGCTAGGTTTAAAACTCGCGTTCCATTGGTCAGTAGCTATGTCTTCCATGAAAACATATGTATTTTTTAGAAAGTATGTTTTCTAAGCTTTCAAATGATACCAGGCACTCATGGTTTTTTCCCCGGGACTTGCCACTAGCAAACAAAGAAAGAGTCATGATTTATGAGTTCTCCTGCCTGCCACTTGCACTCGTAATGATGCGGTACGCATTCCAACTCATTTTGCCAGCACGGGTTACATTTGTTTGATGATCTGAAACATTTAAGTGTGACAAACATACAAAAAAATGAGAAATCAGAAGGGGGCAAACACTTTTTCACACCACTGTATGTATATATTAGGGATGTTGGATGATTAAAATTTTTAATTGCGATTAATCTTTTGGAATGTTGAGTTAATCGTGATTAATAACATGTTAATAGCGTGTTTTTCGATACAGATACAATGTACATACCTTAAGTTGGTAGTTTTTCAAGTTTGTCATACTGTTATGAACATGGGAGTGGACAAATATGCTTGCTGTCTTCGCCTGCAGGTTTATCAATCCTTTGAGTGTGTATGGTGCCAAACTGCAACATACCCCCTAGTGGTCAAGAGTGGTAAGTATTTTTTGTTAAAAAAATTGTTCAAATTTTCAAGGCTTTATCTTGAAAGTGGTAAGAGATAATGGCTTACTGTCAATTAGAAAGATGTATGTTAGTTAGTTAGTTAGGCCCATCGCTCCTTCTGGAGCATAGGCCGCCGACTACAGTCCGCCAGAGTGCTCTGTCCTGGGCTGCTCCCTCCAGCTGTCTCCAGGTCTTTCCCATTTTCTTGATGTCAGCATCGAGGTCTCGTCGCCAGGTGTTTCTTGGCCTTCCTCTCTTCCGCTTCCCTTGGGGGTTCCACTTGAGTGCTTGCCTTGTGGTGTTACTGGCTGGCCTCTTCAGGGTGTGCCCAATCCATCCCCATCTTCTACGTCGGATCTCGTCCTCAGCTGGCAGCTGGTTGGTATGCTGCCGCAGGTCTGATGGTGTCGGGCCAGCATATCTGGAGGATCCTTCTCAGGCAGCTGTTGATGAACGTCTGCACTTTCCTGATGGTGGTCTTCATTGTCCTCCATGTCTCTGCTCCATACAGTAGGACTGACTTGATGTTAGAGTTGAACAGCCGGATCTTTGTGCGTGTTGACACCACCTTGGAGCTCCAGATGTTCCTCAGCTGCAAGTATGCTGCCCTCGCCTTGACGATTCTTGCTCTGACGTCTGCATCTGTGCTGCCCTGCTTGTCAATGACGCTGCCCAGGTTTGTGAAGGCCTCTACCTCTTCCAGCTCCCTCCCATGCAGTGTAACTGGGTCCTCATTTGCTGTGTTGATCTTGAGGATCTTGGTCTTGCCCTCGTGGATCTTGAGGCCAACTTGTGCTGAGATGGCTGCCAATTCTGTTGTCTTGTCCTGCATCTGCTGGTGAGAGAGCAGGGCCAGATTGTCTGCAAAGTCCAGATCATCTAGCTGGTCAAACAGTGTCCACTGGATTCTGTTTCTTCTGTCTGCTGTTGACGTCTTCATGGTCCAGTCAATCACCAGGAGGAAGAGGAAAGGTGACAGGAGGCAGCCTTGTCTGACTCCGGTTTTCACCCTGAAACTGTCTGTTAGCTGTCCTTCATGGACAACTCGACAGGTCATTCCTTCATAGGAGTTCTTGATCAAGTTGACCAGTTTGGTTGGCACTCCGTATTGGCAAAGCAGCGTTCAGAGGGTTTTGCGGTCCATGCTGTCGAAAGCCTTCTCATAGTGAACTAAGTTGATGTACAGCAAGGAGTTCCACTCTAAAGACTGCTCAACGATGATGCACAAGGTAGCGATCTGGTCAATGCATGATCTGTTCTGGCGGAAGCCGGCCTGCTGGTCTCGGAGGAGGGGGTCGATGGCACCTTTCATTTTCTCAAGTAGGATCTTGTTGAAGACCTTCCCTGGCACTGACAGAAGTGTTATTCCTCTGTAGTTGGTGCAGTTGCTGAGGTCTCCTTTCTTGGGTAGCTTGATGAGGTAGCCCTCCTTTCAGTCTGCTGGTACTTCTTTTTCTTCCCATATCTTCTCGAAGAGAGGGTACAGCATCTCTATGGTGGTCTCCAGGTTTGCCTTGAGTGCTTCTGCAGGGATATTGTCTGGTCCTGCTGCCTTGCCGTTCCTCAGTAGCTTGATGGCTTTCCTAATCTCCTCCCTGGTCAGCTTCTCACAGTTGATGTCCAGGTCAATGTCAGCAGGGTCGATGTCCGGGGGATTCGGAGGGACAGGTCTGTTCAGGAGCTGTTCAAAGTGCTCTGCCCATCTATGCAGTTGTCGCTCTGTTCCCAGGATGGCGTTTCCTTCCTTATCCTTGACTGGTCGCTCGGGCCTGCTGTACTTCCCTGACAGTTTCTTGGTGGTGTCGTACAGCTGTTTCATGTTGTTACTGGTTGCTGCTTCCTCAGCCTCCTCTGCCAGGCTGTCGATGTACTTGAGCTTGTCTGCTCTTGTGCTCCTCTTCACTTCTCTGTTGGCTTCTGTGAAGTCTTCTTGTGCCTTGGCCTTTGCTGCTCTTGTTCGGCTGTTGTTTACTGCTGCCTCTTCTGCTTTCTGTCCTGGATCTTGCGTAGAGTGTCTGCTGATACCCACTCCTTTTGTTGGTGTCTCTTGGGGCCTACTACTTCCTGACAGGTTGACACAAGTATCTCTTTCACTTTCTGCCACTGGTTCTCGGTGGTGACCTCTTCTTCAAGCAGTTCTTGTAGCACTTGGTACTTGTTGGTGAGAGACAGTCTGAATTCTTCTCTGGTCTTGGTGTCTTTCAGCATGCTGACGTTGTACTTCAGTCTCTTCGTTATTGCCCCCATCCAGTTCTTCTTCAGCTTCAGCTTCAGCCTGGCTACCAGTAGGTGATTGTCAGATGCGACGTCTGCTCCTCTTCTCACCCTTACATCCTGTAGGGACCTCCTGAATTTCTTGGCCATGCAGATGTGGTTGATCTGGTTCTCAGTCACTAAGTCCGGTGATACCCAGGTGGCCTTATGTACTCTTCTGTGGGGGAAAGTGCTGCTACTGATCACCAGGTTGTTCATTGCACAGAAGTCTGCAAATCTCTCGCCATTCTCATTTATCACTCCCAGTCCGTGTCTTCCCATCACTTCCTCATATGCGGTGTTGTCTTGTCCGATCTTGGCATTGAGGTCGCCCATGAGGATGTTGACGTCTTTCTCTGGGCACTTGGCCATAAAGTTTTGCAGTCTGTCGTAAAAGCGGTCCTTGACTTCTTCATAGCTGTTGTTGGTTGAGGCGTAGCACTGGATAACGTTCATCTTGATCTTCTTCTTCTTCGTTCTGAAGGATGCTGCGATTATTCTTGATCCATGTGTTTCCCATCCTATCAGAGCTCACTGTGCAGGTCCTGACAACATGAGTGCGACGCCTTCTGTGTGTGAAGCGTTGTCTTCTTTGTGGCCGGAATACAGCAACATCTCTCCGGTGAGCAGTCTTCTTTGTCCTGACTGTGTTCAACGGGTCTCGATGATTCCAAGCAGTGTGAGGTTGTAGCTCTTCATCTCTGCAAAAACAGCTACTTGTGCTGTTTTTCCCATCTCATACATGGTCCTCACATTCCATGTTCCGACGTTGATGGTCCTAGTCGATAGAAGGGGGGGGGGTAGGCCTTGTAACTTCCATAGACTCACGACTTTCACCACACGGTGTCATATGTCCTCTTGATGAGGACCCTTCCTCTCCCAGGACAGTAGTCTCTTGGTCTGTTTTTGGCGTTTCTGTAGCATGCAGGGTTTTTACGGGGTGGGGTTGCTAGCCCCACGCCCACCCCTCCTCCTTTCTCATCCGGGCTTGGGACCGGCCATGGCGGAGTTAGAAAGATGTAAAATATGATCCAAAGTTTCAGATAGAAATAAATTTATGCATCAAAATTTCATAATGTCACGTCACTCTTTAAATTCCATGACTCAGTCAAAACTGGACTTTGGACGTATTTACACAAAAAAAGGTTGTCTTTTGACACCATTTTTTGTACAGAAGTACCTCATCATCTTATCTTCAAAGTATATGAACAAGAAATCAGTACATTAAAAAAAAAAAAAAAACAGAAATTTCTCACTTACTTTTGACAAAGAGTGAGAAGGCAGGCACAGTGTCACGCTCTGCCACTAGTGGCATGCAAATTCTCACACTCAAAGGGTTAAAGCTCTCAACATATCCAAAATGACAAAAACTATCCAGAATATTCTCCAGAAAATTCTCAAAAGTAGACTGCATGTGCAAGCGACAGAATGCCAAGGCTCAATAACATCACTGAACAAAAGCCAGCCAGCAGCCACAAAAGAAGCTTCCTCTTTCTTCCATAGCAAACATCCACCTTAAGCAGATGAACACAAAACCTTGTGTGTCACAACAGACACAGTTTCCCCTTTAGCAGAAAAATTGCAAACATAAACAAACAACTATCCCCCATGATGACACCCCACCATGCTGCAAAAATGGTGAGGGAGTAAATGGACATTACGAACACAGCTTGAAAATTTTTTTAGACTGGTTCTCACCAACACTTGGACCCAAAGCATATATATATATATATGTGTGTGTGTGTGTGTATATATGTGTGTGTGTGTGTGTGTGTATATATATATATATATATATATATATATATATATATACATATACATATACAGTGGGGCAAAAAAGTATTTAGTCAGCCACCAATTGTGCACGTTCTCCCACTTAAAAGATGAGAGAGGTCTCACAAGAGTGAGGGCCACTTGACAGTGAAAAACTGCTGTAGAGACTGGAACAGAGTACCCTGAACAGCAACCGGCCAGGCCTGGAAGTCCAGAGGCCTGGTAACACACTGAATAGCACCTTACTCAATCCTGTCAGGAAAGAAGATGGCTAACTCAAAGTTACTGGAGCAGCTTAAAGCCAATAGGACATCTGCGAAGCGGCAATTCTCCCGGTTGGCCAACAACATTGTCCGGATGCATGCCATAATGCCCGAAGAGGAGCTCAGAGACAGTTTCAAAAAGCTCATAGTTGAGGCCAACAAAGTCATGGAAGCCAATGATGATGTGGAGGCCCAGTACCTTGCAGAGGCGGAGTTGGATGCAGATCCTGAAGAAATTCCCGGGTTGAGCGAGCAGCAAAAGGCCGATATTGGGAAAACTGCAAGTGAGTGTGAGATGAAACTGAATGAGCTGAAGGACCTCATCCAAAAGACACTTTGGGCCAACTTTGGAGAGGAGGACATGATGATGGTGGTAAAAGCTGCAGAGGAGAAGGTAAAGAGTGTGATTTCCTTTGAACCTGGCGGAAATAAGGAGGCCTTTGACTTCATGTTTGATTACATGGAACGTCTGGTTAAGAGGGCAAAAGAGCTATACACACAATGGAAGTGTTGGGCACCTCCTGTAGAACAGAAAGACTTCCAGCTGCATGTATGAGAGCTTGAGCAGTGCATTCTTCAGTTGGTGTCAAGAAAAGTAGAGTTTATTCAAGAAAAAGCTAAAGAAGACGCCAAAAGAGTTGTGAGTGCAGCTTCCATCTGCTACCCAACATCAGCCATTAGACTGAAGCCAACCTCCCTCCCCAAGTTTACTGGCATCAGGCGAGACTTTCATCGCTGGAAAAGAGACTGGGAGGCCCTTCAGAGGCAAGGAGAACCCGCTGGGACAAAGGAAGTCAAAAAGTTCCAGCTTCTTGACAGTTTGGATGAGAAAATAATGAGAGATCTTCGGCTGATGACCTACAGTACAGCAGATGACATCTTTCGTGTCCTGGAGAACCGGTTTGGAAGCCAAACTGCAATTGCTATTGAAATAGTTGAGGAGCTCCAGAGACTTCCAGCTGTCAAAAGTCACCAGCCCAGGAAAATTGTTGAGCTCATCCAAGCTGTTGAGAAAGCCCTTGAAGACCTGAGTGACCTTGGTGACACTGGTGCTTTAAAAAACACTCTGGTGACAAAGTCAGTTGAAAGCAAGCTTCCTGATGCGTTGAAGAAAGAGTGGCTTCTCTATGCAGCTGAGAGGATCAGTGCCGAACCAGAGAAGTGCTTTGACAGTCTTTTGGCCTTCCTCAAGAGTCAAGAGAGCATCTATGAGCAGCTGGATCAATTGAGGGATGAAGAGCCGCCAAGGAAAGAGACTTGATCTGAGCAACGGCAAGCCAGAACCAGAGCCTCAAACCAGTTAAGTAGCCGTCTCTCAGGATGCGTTGTCTGTGGGGACATCAAGCATAAGAAAAAGCTGTACTTCTGCAAAAAGTTCCGTGTGCTCAAGTTCACAGAAAAGAAGGATGCAGTGCAAAAGCTAGGAGCCTGCTGGAAATGTCTGGAGGTCCACGATGACAACAATCACTGCAAGACTTCATTCCTGTGCAAAAATCCTCAGTGTGAGGGCAAGAGAGCCACAGACCATCACTACTATCGGTGTCCCAATGCTGGAGCATCCAGAGGCAGCACGGCCCAGAGGAGGAGCAAAGGCAGTACAGTGGGAGGTCGCAATAAGAGGAATTACACCGAGGCCCAGGAAGAATTCTTCAGAAAGCTCTCGCCTGAATTAGCCCAACAATGCCGGGATGCATTCTGCAACACAGCAGTGAGCACCTCCCATGTTGCAAAGAGTCACTCAAGTCTTTTGGCAGAGAGTGGCCTAGCGGAGTGGGCTGTCATCATGATGCTGCTGGAGGTAACAGCTAATGCTGGCCAGAAAATTGGGACCCTAATCGACCTAGCTTCTGACACCAATTATATCACCCATGAGGCAGCAGGTCGGCTTAATCTTAGAAGTAAAGACATCACGCTTGTGGTCCATGGTGTAGGAGGCATGAAAATCCATGTTAAAACAAAGCGGTACCTCCTGAAAATTCGTATTAACACCTCAAGAGGTACTCTCAAGTCCCACCAGCTGATTTGCTATGGCTTAGACAGCACTGCAGATATCCACAGACATGTGTCAGCCAAAAAACTGCAAGAGTTCTTCCCAGATGTCCCGCTCAGTGACCTGGTAAGACCAAGAGAGATCCAGCTCCTTGTAAGTCACAAGGAGGGTCAGCTGGCTCTGCAGAAAATTTGCACAGTGGGGGACCTCGTGCTGTGGGATGGACCAATGGGAAAGACAGTTGTGGGCACTCATCCTGAGCTGTTTGAAGAGGTCACTGTATCAGCCTACATATCAAGAACACACTTCGCAAGGTCTATGAGAACTGCTGCTGTAAAGTATGAAGAACATACCTGCACAGTCCCCATTTATCCTCCACAAAGCCAGCAAGCCTCAATTGCCGTCCAACCTCATCAATCTAGGTGTGTAGCTACTACTTCCAACTTCCTCGAGTGGAGGAAATGGGATAGTATTGGCGCTGGTTGCATCCCGAAATGTGGGGGCTGTCGCTGTGGGAACTGTCAGCCAGGTGGCAAGGAAATGACCCTCACTGAAGAAAGGGAGCTGGAGGTGGTAAAGAGTGGCCTCACATATGTAGCTGCTGCTGATCACAGTGAGAGGCCTCACTGGCACGCCAAGTACCCCTGGGTAGCAGATCCAGCCTCATTACCAAGCAACAGCAGTGCAGTGGAGGTCACATTCTTCAGGACTGAGAGGCAGCTGGCTAGGGAGCCACAGCGGAAGGCTGCCTATGCTGCGCAAATTCACAAGATGGTCGAGCGCCGGGCCGCAATGAAGTTGCCAAAAGACGTCCTTTATGCATGGACTGGTCCAGTATGGTACATCAGCCACCTCATCGCACCTAACCCACACTCTGTTACAACTCCGGTGAGACTGGTCTGGAACAGTAGTCAAAAGTGCAGAGGGGTGAGTCTCAATGATCTCTTGCTAAAAGGCCCAGACTCAGAACTCAGAACTCAGAAAAGATTTATTGCCAAGTACATTAACAGTAAACAACTGATAACATACGAGGGATTTGACTTGACACAGAAAACGACCTGCATTTCCGGTGACGCGGCAGCATCTGAAAAACCCGCCTGTCATCAGATGGGTACAGGATGCATAGGGAGGAAAAGGATAACACAATAGGAAAGAGCAAAAAACCATTGATTGTCAGAATACCGGTCATATATGATCAATATTATGATTACAAGAAAAAAGCCCTCAATGCACAGTTAGCAGACAAGAATGTACACAAGGACACAAAGAGAGCAGTGAGTGAGTGATCTTTTTCATCAGTTTTTGAGTCAGTGTGGGTGTAGTGTTGAGTGTAGGTGTTGTATCAGTTAAGAACAACAAAGTATCTTTGGCAGGAGATGTTTTGTCTTAACTGCTGGCATTTGTCCTTGAGCCATGCAGCTGACTGTCTGTAGAGTCAATGCAGCTCAAATGTTTTGGAAACAAAAAACTGCAGATAATCTGGAGGACTTGTGTGAGGGGGTCAGATTAGTCGAATAGTACTGATCCCAGAGAAAGAAACTTTATATTCTCTTAAAGATTCAGGTACTTTAATCCTTCAGTGCTGGACGTTGAATCCTTCATGGACGGCTCTCAGCGTGATCATGATGTAATCCATTTCCTAGACAGTTCTCCATTTGCCGCTGTCAGAGTCCTCTCCATTTTTTCAATTTGATGGTTAAGCCTCGCCTTGCCAGCATTTTGATAGGCTATGTCCATCTTCATCAATTTACGGTACACCAGGACAATCCCAGATCCAATCAGAACGATCCCGATGACCATTACTACGAAGACGTACAAATCTTCGACATCTTCGATGGAAAGATCAGACAGGCACAAGAGTTTCCAATTACTTGTGTCCCTCAAATAGCCCGCACCAGCCGTTCCTGCGGGGCAAACAACCTCCCCCGGGGCACTTTTCCTCGTTGAAAAAATAGTGTCAATTGCGTTCAAAGCCCAGCTTATTAAATCCATAATTCCGTTCGATAATCAGCAGTAGAGACACGCAGACAGACGATAGCAGGCTGGGATCCAGTTAGTTAGAGGAGGGAGGAGATGAAAAGTCAGAGCTGGAGAGAAGAAAAAAGCGTCTGCTCTCTTTGGGAGGCGGAAGTGAGAGACGTCCTCAATTCCATCTGTGCTGTGCTTCTCAAATTCCGGAGGGGAGCTTTTGCTGCGTCGGGAGACATAAAGAAAATGTACAATTCAGTGTGGCTGGAAGACCAAGAGGTGCATTTGCCTAGGTTCCTGTGGTGTGGCTCTGAAGAGGAGGAGCTGGGTGAATATGCAGTCACGAGAGTTAACATTGGAGATAAGCCAGCAGGTTGTATTGCTCAACTTACCATGAGAGAGACGGCTAATCTCCCTCAGTTCAGCCATCTTGAGGAAGAGCGTTGAGTGCTGCAGGAGGACAGCTATGTCGATGACTTGTTAACTTCTCATGACAACTTAGACCAGCTCAAAGTCATTACAGAAAATGTAGAGCAGATCCTGAAAGCAGGAGGGTTCGAGTTGAAGCTGTGGGTCTTCTCTGGCCAAAGTAGGAGGGAGTCTGCTGGAAAACAGGAACAGGTGGTTATTCCAAAGACTGTGATCCTGCCAAATCAGCTCAAAGAAGAGGACAACAAAGCTCTTGGCCTTGGCTACTCCCTGGAGGATGATGAGCTTTATGTCGTGGTTGGGATAAATTTCTCAAAGATGAAAATGAGACTCGGCCAGGACCTTCAGTTGGAGCAGGTGAGAGCCCAGACGCCAGACCCACTGACACGACAAGAGTTACTCAGCCAAATTTCTGGACTGTATGACCCGATTGGTCTGACGACGCCTGTAAAACAGAAAGGGACCATTTTGGTTCGGCGAGCATTTCAGGAGGCCAAACCCAAGTGCAGCACCATCAAAGATACTTGGGACCTTGCGCTATCAGGAAAGCTCAGAGAAGGTGCCATCAGCCTCTTGATAACGTACAGTTGTAATTTACCGATCGGTCAAAAGTCATTTGGATTACAATTTTCAGGGATAAAGAATAATTTAGCTTATAACACTTACCTGTCCACAACAGCAAAGTCGCTGGCGAACTTCTCTTTCTCATTGTCAGACAAACATGAAGCTGGTCCACTTGTTACAGACTCGTGGTTCTGGTCACGTGACCCGGTCAAACCATAATTCCATTATTGCGGTTTTGCGCTTCCATGATTGCAGTTTTGGCGAACGATTTTTCAAAACAAATAACAGTAGTAAGAAAAAAAGACTGGCGAACGCCTGTGTGTCACCCAGCCTTACACAAAACAGCTTTCGAACTTCTGTGCTTCAATTGGCTGGCTGTATTCGCAGCCGTTGGTAGGCGGGTCCTTCTTGCTAGGTTTTCAGTCATTGGTTCTTCAAGGTTTCAGAAACCCAATTCAAGGCTCTTATTAGTCGAATGAGAGGTCAATCACATCTAAACCAATCAAAGCACTCCTTTGGCTTTCTGTTCGCGGCTGTGTCTGTAATGGAAGAACGGAAATGCAGCTTTTTTTTTCAGTGCGCTCTAGGATGCAGAGCCCTCATACACCCTCGTGCACTCTAGGACGCAGAGACGTGTCCGCCCGCTGTACACCGGAGTGCAACAGGTTAACATGCTTGTTTATAATTTTCTTTCTAATCTCCTGAGACAACTCTCTCCTTTCCTTCCTCTGGTCCATGTTTAGTGTGGTACACACCATGTCACCAAACAGCACAGTGACTACTTGTCACCCTTTAAATAGGCCGAATAACTGATTACAAGTTTGTAGACACCTGTGATGTTAATTAGAGGACACATCTTGGTTGAACATGTCCCTATGGTCACATTATTTTCAATCTTTTCTAGGGGTACCATCATTTTTGTCCAGGCCTGTTTCATGATTTTGTTTTTTAAAGTAATTCTGTTGAACCACAATTCAAAAGCATTGTCTGATTTTCATTGGTTAATTTTCATAGAATTTTTTATTTATTACCACTTTTGTCAGATTCAAGTTATTTCTGTGACCATTGTGGGTTTTTCTTTCATTAACAGAGGGGTACCAACAATTTTGTCCATGGCTGTATAGTCAGAAAGCACTGTACAGTAAAATACAAAAAAAAAAAAAAAAAAAAAAAAAAAACTTGATAGAGACACAGTTACAAAAACGGAACAAATTAAAACACAAGATTAAAAGATTAAAAAACAAAAATTAGACATACCATTAAAAGGCAGATGAATTGAAATTCAGTGGAAAGCCTCGTTAAACAAAAAAGTTTTCAGCTGCTTTTTAAAAGAGTCCACAGAGTCAGCTAAATGTAGCTGGAGTTGGAGATTATTCCAAAGCTTTGGAGCTACAGATTGAAAGGCTCTGTCTCCCCTGGTCTTGAGTCTCGTAAAAGGAACAACTAGTGCGAGCAGGAGTATGTTTGAGAAGGAGATCAAATAAATAAGATGGGGCTTGTCCATGTAGTGCTCCATATGCAAGTGTAGGAACTTTAAAACAAATCCTAAACTTCACTGGTAGCCAATGTAACATATATATACAGTGGGGAAAATAAATATTGAACACGTCAACAATTTTCTTATTAAACATATTTTTGATGGGAGCCACTGACCTGAGATTTTCACCAGATCACAGTAACAACCCAAGTAAATCCATACATACAAAGAAATCAAGGCAACTGTGTTCACAAAACAAGTTATATTTAATAAAATGGAATGAAACAGGGAATAAGTATTGAACACATGAAGAAGATCGTCGTCGTCGGCCTCCGTCGGTCTATGATGACCATGGAAGAGAATCCTAAACGTCTACTCTGCTGGAACAGCACCGCCTGTGGCTGAACAGGCCAATGCACGAATGGCAGTCCCTGTCACACAGGTCGCACTTGTGGGTGGTCTCCGTGCTGCTGGGTCTGTGGCGGTTCTTACTGCGGGTCCTTTTTTCATCTGCAGCAGCAGTCAGTCTCTCTTCACCCGCCTTGAGCTGTCTGGTCAGGGTGCCTCTCCATTTGGAGCAGTCCGTTGCAAGGTCCTCCCAGCGCTCTGTGTTGATCTCCAGGGCCTTTATGTCTCTCTTGCAGACGTCTCTAAAACGCAGCTGTGGGCGGCCAACGTCTCTCTTGCCAGTTGCCAGTTCTCCATAGAGGACGTCTTTGGGGATTCTGCCATCCTCCATACGGTGAACGTGGCCTAGCCAGCGGAGCCTGCGCTGTCTGAGTAGAGTGAACATGGAGGGAAGGCCGGCGCGGGACAGAACTTCTGTGTTGGGCACTTTGTCCTGCCAGCATATGTCCAGGATGTGACGAATGCAGCGCAAGTGGAAGGAGTTCAGTCTCTTTTCCTGCCGGGCGTATGTTGTCCACGTCTCACTCCCATAGAGCAGTGTGCTGATGACGCAGGCGTTGTACACTGCCATCTTCGTCTTGACAGAGAGTTTGGGATTCTCCCACACTCGTGTGGTGAGGCGAGCGAGTGTGAAGGCTGATTTTCCAATCCTCTTGTTGATCTCTGTATCAAGGGAGAGGTTGTTGCTGATCGTGGACCCCAGGTACGTGAACTGATTCACGACCTCCAGCTCGTAGTCGTCAATGGTGATGGTTGGTGGTGCTTCCATGCCTTGCGCCAAGACGTTAGTCTTCTTCAGGCTGATGGTAAGCCCAAAGACCTTGCATGCCTGGGAGAAGCGGTCCATCAGGGTCTGAAGCTCCTGCTGTGTGTGGGTTGCGACTGCAGCGTCGTCTGCGAACAGCATGTCTCTGATTAGAGCCTTGCGTACTTTGGTTCTGGCTTTCAGGCGGGCGAGGTTGAAAAGTCTGCCGTCAGATCTTGTGTACAGGTAGATTCCCTCTGTTGCTGTGCTGAAGGCATGCCTCAGGAGCATAGCAAAGAAAATCCCGAAGAGGGTTGGCGCAAGTACACAGCCCTGTTTCACTCCGCTGCGTATGTTGAAAGGCTCTGAGACGTTGCCATCGTGCTGCACTATCCCCTGCATGTTGGTGTGAAACGATTCAATGAGGCTTTGCAACTTTGGTGGGCATCCTATCTTTGGCAGAATCTTGAAAAGGCCCTCTCTGCTGACCAGATCGAACGCTTTGGTGAGGTCGATGAAGGCGACGTACAGGGGCATGTTCTGTTCTCTGCATTTCTCCTGGAGTTGGCGGATGGAGAATATCATGTCTACCGTCGATCGCTCAGTGTGGAAGCCACACTGAGACTTGGGGTAGACACGTTCGGCAAGCTTCTGTAGACAAACGAGAACAACTCGTGCATAGACTTTGCCAACAACGCTGAGGAGGGAGATGCCCCTGTAGTTGTTGCAGTCACTTCTTTCCCCTTAGTTTTTGTAGAGGGTGATGATCTTGGCGTCCCTCATGTCCTGTGGTACGGCACCTTCCTTCCAACACTGGCAGAGGACGTCATGCAATGGCAGCAGTAGGGCGGTCTTGCAGTGCTTGATCAGGTCGGGGGGTATGCCGTCGTTGCCGGGTGCCTTGCCAGTGGCCAAGCTATCAATGGCCTTGCTGAGTTCGTCGATGGTTGGCTCGGCGTCAAGTTCGTCCATGGACGGCAGGCAGTCGATGGCATCAAGGGCTGATGGTGTCACGGTGTTCTGTCTGGAGTAGAGGTCGGAGTAGTGTTCCACCCATCTCTCCATCTGCTTGTTCTTTTCTGTGATCATCTCCCCAGTGGAGGATTTGAGGGGGGCCGTCTTGCTCTGAGCCGGACCAAGTGCTTTCTTGATGCCATCGTACATACCACGGATGTTCCCTGTTATGGCAGCGGTTTCAATGTCTTGGCTGAGCTGAGTCCAGTACTCGTTGGCACAGCGCCGAGCAGTCTGCTGAACTTTGCTTCTCGCAGCCCTGAGAATCTGGAGATTCTTCTCGTTTGGGTACTTCTTGTACTCAGCAAGTGCTGAGCGCTTGGCTTCAATGACGGGGGTCATCTCGGTCAACTTGGCATCAAACCAGTCCTGTGACTTTGAGGTCTTCCTCCCAAAGGTAGCCAAGGCTGTGCGGTGGATGGTGTTTCGCAGCTCTTCCCACTTCTGCTTTGCAGATTCTCCTTCTTGTGGTACACCAAGTTCCTTCTCAAAGGTGGAGGCAAACTGCTCAATAAGTTCTGGTTGAGCCATCTTGCTGGTGTCAATCCGTGCCTTTCCAGGATGTCGAGCACGATGGAATTTCTTCAGCTGCAGCTTGACCTTGCAACACACCAATGAATGGTCTGTGTCGCAATCTGCACTCTGGAACGAACGGGTGATTAGCACGTTCTTCAGTGAGGTGCACCTGGTCAGGATCAAGTCCAGCTGGTGCCAGTGCTTTGAGCGTGGATGTTGCCAGGAAACCTTGTGTTGGGGCTTGGTCTTGAAGAATGAGTTTGTGATGCACAGATCATTATATGTGCAGAACTCGAGCAGCCGCTGTCCGTTGTCATTCATTCTGCCCACGCCAAAAGGTCCAAGACAGGAGGGCCAGGAGTCGTGGTCAGCACCCACTCTGGCATTGAAGTCTCCAAGGAGAATGAGTTGTTCAGAGTTGGGGACGATCCTGACAGTTGTTGCGAGATTCTCGTAGAACTCGTCTTTTGTCTTTGGTGTGGCTGTCAGTGTTGGGGCATACACACTGACGAGGGTGACTGGGCCTTGAGTGGTGTTCAGGCGGAGGGTGAGGAGTCGTGCAGAGCCAGTGCTGCTCGGTTCCACCATCTTCAGCAAGGTGTTCTTCACTGCAAAGCCCACTCCGTGTTCCCTGTGTTCGTCACTGTCCTTTCCCTGCCAGTAGAACGTGTAGTCCTTCTCTCTCAGTGTGCCTGCGTCAGCCAACCGTGTTTCCTGGAGAGTGGCGATATCCACTCCCAGTCTCTTCAGCTCATTATTGATGATGGCAGTCTTCCTGGTGTTGTTGATGTCTTTGAGGTTAGTAGCGAGTCCTGTCATCATAGTGCGGACGTTCCAAGTTCCCAGTTTTAGAGTTGGTCTCTTTTGTTTTATTGTCTTGCCTGGTGCGAAAGTTCTCAGCCTGCTGTTCAGACTTCTCCTCATCCCCATGCACCCAATGAGGAAAGCAAGCTGTGGCGGGACATCACCTTATTGGCTGGGGGCTGCCCAGCTTGAGGCGGGCGGTAGCTGTCCAGTGAGATCCAATGATCCCTCCCACCGTCGGGAATAACCCCTGGCGCCGAGCTCTACGCCAATTGAGCGGTGGCTTATAACCGGTAACTGTCATTCCCCGTGTTTTGTCTACGCCAAAGGCGAAGCTGGAGTGTCCTCTCCAGTGATCCGGTGTTCTACCTTCCAGCGTTGGCCGTTGGTAGGATTCAAGCCTGGGCAGAAAGATATGGAGGATAAGATGTTGCCCATGCAGCATGTCCCCCCTCTCCACGTCACTGATGAATCCAAAGGAACAGCAGGGCTGCTACAGTTTGGCACCAGCGCCATTGCAGGAGCTGCCAGAACGATGTTGAGCACAACATAGAACTGCCTTAGGGGCTCCGACTCCGGATTTTTCCTCAGGGTTGACTCCCGAAGCCTTTCCCGTGACCGGGTATGCCGCAAGGCAGCGGAGGTTTGAAATCAGGGTTTACCTTCCCCTAGATGGGCTACCTTCCCAGGTTGACGAGCCACCATCTACCCGAAGCATCTGGTTTTAAGGCGCCAGAGATCCGCCCTCGCCCCTTCTCCTATTAGTAAAAGCAGTTCCGCCGGGCTTAGAGACTAAACCACACGGGCAGGCTAGGAGTTGGACTTAGTTGTCAGAGGCTTTTCGAGACGCACGCCATAAGGAGCATTTTATGAGCACTGGGAGCTTAACCCCAGTGCCGCTCCTGGCTATGACAACCTTGGAAGAGGAAGGGCAAAAATGCATAGAAAGCCAAGAAACCAGCTGACATCATCAGAATTTATGAAGCCATCCCATCCTCGATCAGTGCAAATTAATTTCAGCTAGTTAAGTCCTGACTGATAGCCTTTACAAAGGTCTGTGAATATCAGATTGTCACACTACAAAGAACCCATGATAAGCAGAAGCAAAGAGCTCTATCTGGACCTTTACAACCTTATTGTTGCAAAACATAATGATGATACTGGTTACAGGTGCATTTCTAAACTGCTGAATGTTCCAGTGAGCACTGTTGGAGCCATCATTCGGAAGTGGAAAGAACATCATTTTTGCCATAAACTGGCCATGACCAGGAGCTCCTGGGAAGATTTCTGACAGAGGAGTCAAAGGAATGATTAGAAGAGTTATCCAAGAGCCAAAGACCACTTGTGGAGAACTACAGAAAGACCTGGAGTTAGCAGGTACTCTTGTTTCAAAGAAAACAATAAGTAATGCATTCAACCAACATGGGTTCTATGTCCGCTGTCCTTGCAAGACTCCATTGCTGAAGAAAAAGCATCTTGAAGCTCATTTAAAGTTTGCTGCACAACATTTCGGCAAGCCAGTAAAATACTGGGGGAATATAATCTGGTCAGATGAGACCAACATTGAACTTTTTGGATGACACAACACAGCATGTTTGGAGGAGAAATTGCACTGCATGTCCCATAATGGTTTGGGGTGTTGTTCAGCACTCTTGTGTGTTGTTCTTGTCTCAGCAAACTCTTGTTTTTGTGACCTGTCTGCCTGTTAATTGTGCATGAGGGTTTTTTTCTGTGTAGTCAAAATTTGGCTCATATACGAGCGTTTATTCTGATTACTATGTTTTTTCTCTCTCCTATTGTGTTTTCCTCCCCCTCCCCTCCCCTCTTTACCTCCACTGTTGACAGGCGCCTTGTATGGCAACGCGTCATTGGATGCGCCTAACGTGCGCGTCCAATGTCAAGTCAAATTCCTCGTGTGTTTACTTGTAAATATACTTGGCAATAAAGCTGATTCTGATTCTGATTCTGATTCTGACATGGTACAGGTAGACTTATTATAATTGGAAAGATGAATGGACAACTGTACAGAGACATTCTGGATAAGAACCTGTTGCCATCTGCCAAGATGCTGAAGATGAAACGAGGGTGGACATTTCAGCAAGACAATGATCCCAAACACACAGCCAAGGAAACTCTTAACTGGCTCCAGAGAAGGAAAATCAAGCTGCTAGAATGGCCCTGTCAGTCACCTAACCTGAATCCAATTGAAAATCCATGGAATGAACTGAAGATTAGCGTTCATAGAAGACACGGAACCTTCAAGATTTGAAGACAGTTTTTGTGGAAGAATGGGCTAAAATCACTTCTGAGCAATGCCTCCACCTAGTTCCTCCATACAGGAGGCGTCTGGAAGCTGTTATTACCCACAATGGCTTTCTACTAAATATTAAATTAATTTCACCAAGCGTGTTCAATACTTATCCATGTGTCATTCCACTTCATTAAATATAACTTGTTTTGTGAACACAGTTGCCTTGATTTCTTTGTATGTATGGATTACTTGAGTTGCTACTGATATCTGATGAAAATCTAAGGTCAATGGCTCCATCAGAAATATGTTTAATGAGAAAAATGTTGATGTGTTCAATACTTATTTGTCCCGCTGTATATGAATTGATATTCATATTATATGCTTCAGTGTAAAGTGAGTATATCCGATATTGTAAGTAAGTAAAGTTTATTTATAAAGCGCATTTCACAGACATATAGTCACAAAGCGCTATACAATATAATAGAATGAAAATCAGCTTTATAGAGACACCATTAAAAATGAAAAGAAAAAATTAAGAAAACAAATTAAAACAAGATTAAAAGTTTAACAAAAAATCATCAGATATACCATTAAAAAGCAGTTGAACTGAAATTCAACAGAAAGCCTTGTTAAATGAAAAAAAGTTTTCAGCTGCTTTTTAAAAGAGTCCACAGAGTCAGCTAAACATAGCTGGAGTGGGAAATTATTCCAAAGCCTCAGAGCTACAGATTGACAAGCTCTGTCCCCCCGGTCTTGAGCCTCATAAAAGGAACAACTAACAAGTCTCGGGTTTCAGATCTAAGTGCACAAGCAAAAAGTATGTTTGAGAGGAAGATCAGATAAATAAGAAGGGGCTTGTCCATGTCGTGCTCTATATGTAAATGTAAGAACTTTAAAACAAATCCTAAACTCCACTGGTAGCCAGTGTAACATATATAATATGGTGGTAAAATGATCTCGTTTTCTAGAGCGTTTAAGTAGTCTGGCTGCAGCATTTTGTATCTACTGAAGACGAGAAAGAGAAGATTTGTCTAAACCAGTAAACAAAGCATTGCAAGAATCTTTTCATGAAGACACAAATGCATGGGTTATTTTTTCAAGCTCACTTGAAGAAACAATGGCTCTCGATTTGTAAATGTTCCTTAAATTAAAAAAGCATGAACATTGAATAGAATTTACATGGGAATTAAAACCAAAAGGAGGATTCAAAAATAACACCCAAATTTCTAACCCTGGTCAGGAGATGAGCAAAAAGAAGAAAGTGTCTGGTTATTGGATGAAGATCAAAAGGGGCTACAATCATGGTCTCGGTTTTATTGGAATTTAAGATGAGGTAGTTGTTGGAAAGCCAGTCACTGATCTGGGTTAGACAGTTAACCAGGGTGGAGAGCCTATCAAGCTGATGAGGTTTAAAAGACATGTATAACTGGAGGTCATCTGTATAAAAAAAAAATGATAAGAAATGACATTAAAAGATTGAACAATATGTGCTAAAGAAATTACATAACAGGAAAATAATAATGGACCCAGGATTGAACCTTGTGGAACCCCACACATCAGAGAGGCTGTGGAAGAATAAAACTTACCCACCCTTACAGAAAAAGTCCTCTCAAAAAGATATGAATAAAACCAATCCAATGCAGAACTAGATATACTGTACCTGCCAGAAACTTTAGCCTATTATTTAAAATGTTGTGATCGGAGACCAGAGGAGAGAATATGTTGGACTTGGTGTACACAAACACAGATGCTTATAAGGCAACACCTCGCCCCAACCTCGGCCTTTCTGACCACCTATCCATGATGCTGGTGCCTACCTACAAACCTTTACTGAAGCGCAGCAGGCCAGTAGTGAAACAAATCAGGATTTGGCCAGAGAGTGCAACCTCAGCACTTAAAGACTGTTTTCTGCACACAGACTGCGAGGTCTTCAAAATAGCAGCCTCCCAGGAAGACAAGACAGATGTGGAGGATTATGTTGAAATGGTCACCAGCTACATTGCTAAGTGCACAGAGGATGTCACTGTAGTGAAGACTATCACTGCACGGGGCAACTATAAGCCCTGAATGACTGCAGAGATGCACTCGCTGCTCACAGCCAGAGATGCAGCCTTCAGAGCGAAGGACAGGATTGCCCTCCGCTCAGCCAGGTCTGCGCTCTCAAAGGGAATTAAGACGGCGAAGCGCGCTGATGCGGAGAAAATCCAGGGACACCTCTGCGACACTAGGAACACCAAGCAGATGTGGCAGGGAGTTTGGGCGCTGACGGACTATAAGTCTAGGCAGGGGGTCGATGATGATGATGCTTCACTTCCAGACAGGCTCAACAACTTCTTTGCATGTTTTGAAGCATCAAACCCGACAATCAGAGGGAGGGCTGGCCCATCTCTACCATCGGTTGGGCCAGCTATCACCATCAACACAGCGGACACACAGAGGTCCCAAACCAAGGTCAACCCACGTAAAGCTGCAGGTCCGGACAACATCCTGGGACGTGTGCTCCGAGACTGCGCGAGCGAGTTGGCGGATGTACTGACTGACATTTATAACATCTCCCTGAGTCAGGCCATCGTTCCCAGATGCTTTAAGACCTCTACCATAGTACCGGTGGTAAAGAAACCAGTTGTGTCCTGTCTGAATGACTATTGTCCTGTTGCACTGACACCAATTGTGATGAAGTGTTTTGAACGGCTTGTCAAACCACACATTACAGCCTGCCTCCCTGCATCACATGACCCGCTCCAGTTTGCATATCGTTCAAACCGCTCCCCGGAGGATGCTATGGTCACCATCCTGCACTCTGTCATCACCCACCTGGATCAGAAAGACATCTATGCCAGACTCCTGTACATTGAATTCAGTTCAGCATTCAACACCATTATTCCCCAGAGACTGATGGAGAAATTACTCCTTCTTGGTCTGAACACCGCCACATGTCTCTGGATCCTGGATTTCCTGATTGAGAGACCTCAGTCTGTCCAGGTTGGAAATAACATCTCCAACTCTATCACGCTGAGCACCGGATCCCCTCAAGGCTGCGTACTCAGTCCACTGTTGTTTACACTTCTAGCACATGACTGTGTATCCAGACAGGAGGGGAACCAGATTATTAAGTTTGCAGACGACACCATGGTAGTGGGACTTATTCAGAGGGATGAGGAATCAATGTACAGGGAAGAAGTGAGAGACCTGGAGGGCTGGTGCAGGGAGAACAATCTGGTGCTCAACGTGGACAAAACGAAGGAGATGATTATCGACTTCCGGCGGTCACAGCCTGAACATGTCCCCCTCAGCATCGGCGGCTGTTCAGTGGAGAGAGTGGAGAACATCAAGTTCCTCGGAGTGCAGATCTCGCAGGACCTGACCTGGAGCAAGAATTCCTTGGAGATTAGGAAGCGGGCCCAGCAGAGACTGCACTTCTTGAGGAAACTCAAACAGGCCTCTCTCCCCATCTGCATCCTCAGGACCTTCTACAGAGGTGTGGTGAAGAGTGTTCTGACGTATTGCATTGCAACATGGTACTCCAGCTGCAGTATGCCAGACAAAAAAGCCCTGCAGAGGATAGTTAAGAGAGCTGAGAGGGTAATTGGAGTTTCCCTCCCCTCTGTCCAAGAACTTTTTCAGAACGGTTGCAGGAGCAGGGCACTGAACATTGTCAAGGACCATTCTCACCCTCTGCATAAACACTTTGAACTTCTGCCATCTGGCAAATGATTCCGGAGCATCAGAGGCAGAACCACCAGACTGATTAACAGCTTCCTTCCACAAGCTGTTAGGATGCTGAACAGTTGATCCGGAGTCTCTCATACATACTACTGCACCTATGGACATTATGTATACTGCTCAAAAAAATAAAGGGGACACTTTGAAAACACATCAGATTTTAATGGGAAAAAATAAGCTGGATATCGAAATTGTGGCAGGCTAGTCCAGCTTACTCAGATTAAAAAGTGTTCCTTTAATCTGAGTAAACTGGACTAACCTGCCACAATTTCGATATCCAGCTTATTTTTTCTCATTAAAATCTGGTGTTACTTATATGGATGCTGAGGGAAACGCAATTTCATCTTGCCTGCGCTATAGTTGTATGTGCAGCAATATGACATTAAAGGTTGATTTGATTTGATTTGATCGACAGTATCAAATTCTGCACTAAGATCAAGTAATATGAAAACAAAACAATCTCCAACATCAGATGCCATTAAAAGATCATTTTACACCTTTAAAAGGAGCAGTCTCAGTAAAGTGCAGTTTCTGAAAGCCAGATTGAAAAGGATTGCTGATCTTTAATTTACATAATAAAGTTTTGAGCTGAGATTCCACAACGTTTTCTAATATTTTACTAATAAACAGCAATTTAGAAATTGGTAGATAATTAACAACTAAGCTTGAATCGAGATTAGTTTGTTGTTTTTTTTTTTAACAGAATTGCCTCAGTGTGTTTGAAATGGGAAGGAACACAGCCTTGTGTCAATGAACTGTTAGTGATAACGCAACATAATAAAAATCATTTTTTTGTTAATTGTCTGTGTTTTTTCAACTGATTTAAGACAATTTTGCACCGCTGAATCCGAAAAGGACATCTGTTTCTCTCGATCAGGTCAGGTTTTTATGGTAAGTTATAAGCAGTTGTACAGTTGTACTGTAAAATGAATAGTAGCCACTGATAAAGGTAAGTACATGTAAATTGAATGTCATCATTGTTCAAAATTCAGAACATTTCAAGAAATTAAAAAGAATTTTGCATCATATAAAGCAAAAATACCCGTATATGTAACAAAAAATGTAAAAAAACATGTGGCCGTAGTTCAAAAAGTTGACCTGATTGAGCAAAACCAATGTGATTTTTGGATTCAGCACATCAAAGCACTTTCTCCAGTAGACTACTACAGCTTTGTGGTCGAACGGCCAGGTACAGGAAATCTTTCCTGCCACATGCAATTTCACTGTACAATAACTCACTATGATGTTGTATTCTGGCATAGCTATGTTGCCACACTGCACCTTACAGACTAACTGGTACCTCACATTTTCACTCTGCTCCTGATAGTCCTTCTTTGTGCAATGGGATGATTCATGTGTTTATACGGGTCATCATATATTAAGCTATGATGTATATAGGTTCTATAGTTGTGTTAGTTTCTTTTTTACTTTCCATGGGTAATACTTTTGTCTGTCGTGTGTGTTTCTGTTGTTTGGCTGTCAACTGTCATGCTGCTGTTACACTTTAATTTCACAGTTTGAGATCAATAAAGTACATCTGTCTATCTATCTATCTATCTATCTATCTATCTATCTTGCCTTAAATCAGCTAAAAAAAAACAAAACTTAGACAATTAAATTTGGTGTTGACCAGTGTAATGAGTAATGATGGACCAGTGGTGGTTAAAGACCCAGTTAGGACAGAAAGTAATAAAATCTCCAATGAGGATGACGAGGGTTTCAGTTTGCTTATTATTTTAACTAAGTCATTAAGTGTAACTGGGGAGAATGAAGTACTGTAAGTGGCTCCGGGCACTGAGGGCAGTCTTCATTAGGAGAGGACCTTATGTCGATTTTGGATCTCAAGTCCTGTAATTTATTTACAAAAATGAAGGAATTCATTGCAGTAATCATTAGACAGTACTGGAGCTTGGTGAGGAGGGGGAGAAACAATGCTGTTAATAGTATTAAATAAAACCCTGGGATTGTTCTTATTACGATTTATAAGTTGATTAAAATAAGAAGATCTTGTCATGATCAGGCAAGCGTGCCTCCCCCCTCCCTTCCTGTTTTGGTTTTCCCGGCTCCAGAGCACATCAGCACACCTGCATGGTTACACACCTGCTGCTTCCTGATTCACCAGCATATTTAAGGGCCAGAGTATGAAGAGCTCTCCGCTTGATCGTTGGGTTTGTGCAGTCTCACAACTGCTGTTCTTATTGTTTGGCAAATTTATTATTTCCTCAAATTGTCTTACCTTTTGTCCTCTCCTCCTCTCAGGTTTGCTGCTGACTCCAGCGGTGTGTCTCCGGAGCTGTGTGTGTACGCTCGCCTGAACCATCCCTCTTGATGACTGAGATGACTGTTGTTGTGAAATGGCACCATATAAATAAAGTTGAATTGAATTGAATTGAATTCAAGACTACGGCTTCTCCACCCAGGTTCACTAGTCATTCCTCTTCCTTCCCTGCAGTCTCCAGATCCTCTTCACCTTTCCCAAGCTGGAGTTCACTGCCGGGCTCTCTGCCAGTATCGTAAGATCCATTTCCTCAGTGACATTTCCCAGTGTGCCATACTCGTCATTAATCATTTCTCTTCTCTCTTTCCTACTAGGCCGCATGTGGCTCCAGCATACAGCTGTTTTCCTTGTATATAGTGTAGCATTTTGGTTGAAGGTTTCCTTAATTGTGGTGTGTATTTATTCTTTAAGTTAGCGTGTTTGTATAGGGTTTTCATTAAAGTGGTGTTAACTTTTCATCTGAGCCTTTGTATTGAGGTGGAGGGATGTAAAGGGTTCCTGTCACACTGTCGGATGTATTTCCAGCAGATGGAGGGGGAATACAGGAATTACTCAGCTAAGATTCAGTTCCTGACCCGGTTACTCCGCGACCGGGCACTCAATTGGGCTCAGTCCATTTTGAGTGGTCCAGAGGGGGCCCAATATACTTTTGAACATTTCGTTCAGGAATTCACCCGGGCATTTGATCACACAGAGAGCGAGGGGAACATCACTTGCCAGTTGCTGAGGCTTTGGCAGAGGACTCGGTCAGTTGCTGACTATTCAGTCGAGTTTCGGGTCGACGTGGCAGACTCCAAGTGGAATGACGCTGATCTACATAATGTTTTCCTCTGGAGTTTGAATGCCAACCTCCGCAATGAACTGGCTATTCGGGTGAACCCCTCCTCTTTCGATGAATTGATAACAAAGGCAGTGGCCCTAGACAACCATTTCCGGGAGCACGCTAAGGAGCAGAGGACCGCTGCTTCCTCGCCTGCTCCACGGTCAGTTCCCCCGCCCCCTCGCACTGCTTCCACAGTGCCACCTTCATAACTGATGGTCCTGGCTAGGACTCATCTGACTCCAAAGAAGTGCCGGCACCGGTAAAAGGAGGGGACATGCATGTATTGCGGGGCTACTGATCATGCCATCTCTGCCATGCCATTTTTCTCTCTTTATGTCTGTTCTTTTCATATTCTCTATCCCCTCACCCCCAGCCAGTCACAGCAGATGACTGCCCCTCCCTGAGCCCGGTTCTGCTAGAGGTTTCTTCCTGTTAAATGGGAGTTTTTCCTCTCCACCATCAGTAAGTGCTTGCTCACAGGGGATTGTCTGATTGCTGGGTCTTTCTGCAATTGTGGGGTTTTCCCTACATTTGAAAGTGCTATGAAATTACTTTTGTTGTGATATGGCATTATATAAATAAAGTTGAATTGAATTGAAATCTCTAAATGCCCAATTCACCTAAAGAACTGGCCCGTCAGTAACCGTGGGGGGTCTGGAGGCAGGTTCTTCTCAAAATCCCCCCAGCTGTTTTACACTTCCAGCTTTTATCCAGTTACCGGGAACCAAGTGTAAAACCTCCACTCTGGTGGATTCCGGGGCGGAGCAAAACTTCATTCATCAGGAAATGATTCAAAAGTTTCAGATCCTCACCAGGAACCTCCTGACACCTGTTAATGTCGCCGCTTTATCTGGTTGTAGTCTTGTGGTGGTGAACCGGCAAACCGAGCCCATTTCGGTCATTTTGTTCAGTAACCATCGCGAGACAATCCAGTTTTTTGTGCTTCCACAATCTTCTGCTTCCATGATTTTGGGTTAACCGTGGCTTCACAAACATAATCCGATAATTAACTGGGCCCAGGGTTCAATCTCTTCCTGGAGCTTATTCTGTTTGTCGTGGTGTCTCCGTTCTGCTGCTTGCTCACCCTCTCTCCCTCTCTCCTCCCCTTCAGCTGAGTGGACAGATCTCAGCCGCGTGCCTGAAGTCTACCATGACTTAGGGGAGGTCTTTAGCAAGTCGACGGCTCTATCTTTGCCACCTCATTGGTCCTACGACTGCACTATTGACCTCTTCCCAGGTGTGCGGCTGCCATCCAGCCAGCACTACAGTTTATCCGGGCCGGAGAGGGAAGTGATGGAGAGCTACATTAAAGATTCCCTTAGCGCTGGCCTAATTCATCCGTCGTCTGCTCCTCTCGGTGTGGGGTTCTTTTTTGTAGGCAAAAAGGATAGGCCTCTGCGGCCATCCATTGATTATCGCAAGCTTAATTCCATCACTGTTAAAGATAAATACCCATTGCCGCTCATTAATTCAGCCTTTGAACTCCTCCAACAGGCAAGGGTATACAGTATACTAAGCTCGATCTCTGGAATGCGTATCATTTAGTGCGTATCCGCGAAGGGGATGAATAGAAGACGGTGTTTAAAATGCACTTGGGTCATTTTGAATATCTGGTCATGCCCTTTGGCCTGACCAATGCCCCCACCGTCTTCCAGCGATTAATCAATGACGTCCTCCAGGACATGGTGAACAATTTCCTTTTTGTTTACTTAGACGATATATTGATTTTTTTTCTCACATGCTGGAGGAACATGTGGTCCATGTCAGGACTGTCCTGCAGCGGCTGCTTGAGAATCAGCTTTTTGTGAAAGCTGAGAAGTGTGAGTTTTCCACCTGTTACACTTCTTTCTTGGGGTTTACCGTGGGCGGGGACACGTTAAAGGCCAGCCCGGTAAAGATTAAGGCAGTAGTAGACTGTCCTACTCCCCAAACCAGGAAGGAGCTTCAACGCTTCCTGGGTTTTGTCAACTTTTACCGCCAGTTAATCTGTGATTATCGTAAAACCGCTCTGCCCCTTACCCACCTGACTTCTACCAAGAGCCCATTCAAGCGGCCCGAGGCCACGGAGTGGTCTTTTACTACACTTAAAGAGAAATTTACCACCACGCCTATCTTGGCGGAGGTAGACCCCCAAGCCCAATTCATAGTCGTGGCGGATGCTTCTGATTCAGGGGTGGGCGTTGTGCTCTCAAAGCATTCTGGCTCCGATCAGAAGCTCCACCCATGCGTGTTTTTCTCTCGATGGCTGTCCCCAGCCAAGTGAAATTACGACGTAGGGAACCACGAACTGGTGGCCATTAACACTGACCGGCACAGGCGCCAAGTTGTTCTTTAACCCCCTAGTGGTCAATATATTTTTCAAGAAGATATTCAGTTCAGATGTTAGAGATTTCCAAAGCTATAACTTGAAAGAGTGGCACAATGACACAAAGAATGGCTCTGCTTTTTGTCACCGTTTCTTGTTTTGGGCATTTTGTTACCTTATCTTCAATGTATATGAACCAGAAAATCAGTACAATGCAGTACAATGTAAACAAACAGACATTCGTCACTTACCGCTGGCGAAGGCAACTTGCTTCGCCCTTTTTGCAGCATCTTGGTCGTTATTTTTTCTTCTGTCGGTCATTTTATCATGGATTCTGCAATCCTACTTCCATGACAAGGGTATCGTTCGGGCATTCCACCTTGCCCATCCACAGAAGCCCAGGGGGTCGCCAGAAGGTGCCCCTGGGGGGGGGGGCACTGTCATGATAAGGTGAGCATGCCTCCCCCCTCCCTTCCTGTTTCGCTTTTCCCAGTTTTGGAGCACGTCAGCGCATCTGCGTGATTAACACCTGCTGCTTCCTGATTCACCAGCGTATTGAAGGGCCAGAGTGTGAAGAGCTTTCCGCTGGATCGTTGGGTTTGTGCAGCCTCACAACTGCTGTTCTTGTTGTTTGGCAAATTTATTATTTCCTCAAATCATCTTACCTTTTGTCCTCTCCTCCTCTCAGGTTTGCTGCTGCCTCCAGCAGTGCGTCTCCGGAGCTGTGTGTGTACGCTCGCCTGAACCATCCCTCTTCAAGACTACGGCTTCTCCACCAAGGTTCACAAGTCATTTCTCTTCCTTCCCTGCAGTCTCCAGATCCTCTTCACCTTTCTCAAGCTGGAGTTCACTGCCAGGCTCTCTGCCAGTATCGTAAGATCCATTTCCTCAGTTGACATTTCCCAGTGTGCCATACTTGTCATTAATAATTTCTCTCCTCTCTTTCCTCTTAGGCCACACGTGGGTCCAATGTGCAACTGTTTTCCTTGTATATAGTGTGGCATTTTGGTTTGTGGGTTTCCTTAATTGTGCTGTGTGTATTTATTCTTTAAGTTAGTGTGTTTGTATAGGGTTTTGGGTTTTCATTAAAGTGGTGTTAACTTTTCATCTGAGCCTTTGTATTCTTCTGTAGTGGTTTGCCCTGCACTTAAGCCTCCTCAAAACATCAAATCATGACAGATCTAGCTTCATTCACAGTGTCATTATATAAGTGAAGAAGTTCTTTAAAATGTTCTCAATGAACAACCAATCCAGTTTTCCTCCATAATCATTCTGCTTTTCAAAAGGAATGTCAAAGGTCACGAGTTTGATTATTTAACCAAGGCACACAAGAGGGGATTCTGCATTGTCTTATTTTGTAAGGGGCCGCCTTATCGAGAATCATACAGCAATGATCTTTAAAAGAATTCACAAGAAGGTCTACATTATCTTCAGAAGAGGTTAAAAAATTAAAAAGAGAAGAAAACATTAATAGCAGAATCATCAATAAAAGGACTAAGTTTGACACATACTTGAGAGGAAGGCTCTGAGTTTAATAAAACATTAAAAGAAATTGATTTATCGTCACTGAAAACAACCCCACTTATTTTCAAATGGCCAAGGGTGACACCATAAGCAAAGACCAAGTCCAAACCATGTCCTGCAGTGTGAGTATAATCAAATATATGTTGAACAAGGTTGTACGAGTTCATTAAGCCAAAGAATTTCTTTGTAGTGCTGTTGGTTGAAACATCAATATGAATATTAAAGTCTCCGACAATGACAATTCTGTCTAGTATGATGGTGGAAGATAAAAAGTCCTGAACCTCAGAAAGAAAGAACGTAGCAGGCCTAGGTGGATGATATATGAAAATACAGTACAAGGGACCACTTTTGATCATAATCATCTCAATTGAGCTGTAAGAACTTGTAGAGATCACCTGGCATATGAATGACTTTTTAAAAACAATAGCAGTTCCACCTCCAAGGCCAGAAATCCGGGGTGCACTGAAAAATGAACAGTCACTAGGGCATAGTTCGAGAAGAAGTGTAACATCATTCTCACGCTGCCATGTCTCAGAAATGGTGTTCACTTATATAATGCTTTTTCACATCTCTAGATGAGCAAAGCGCTTTACAGATCCTGCTATCTACCCATTCACAGAATGATGGCAGCACACAGGCACTGGCCTTACTCACCAGGAGCATCCAGGGCTTCAGTGTCTTGCTCAAGGACACTTTGACATGCAGACTGCAGACAGAGCAGGAATCACACCCCTGACGCTGCGATCAGTAGTCGGCCACACTACACCTGTGCCATAGCTGCCCCATAAAATCCAATTGCTCACTGCAGAACAAGTCATTTAAAATAAAGGATTTGTTATCAAATTGTTTATTTTGAATCAAGTCTTGTGGTTTCTACATAATGTAAGGAATTATGTTTCAGGCTTTAAGGTTTCATTTTACAAGAAAGTAGAGGACAGGAATGAAATCTGTGTTTGTCATGAATTGCCTGAATGGCAGACAGGAGAGACCCAGACGCTGAACTGCAGTTTGTGGTATTTATTGAAAGCAACAACACAAAGTTCAAACAGTGCACCAACAAAATCCAAACTAATCACCAAGCAAACTTATGAACAGTAGAATAAAATGATGATACAGAGCACACCAGAACAGGGGAAGAGTTCTGGTGAAGGTGAGTAGATAAGACTCTGGCAATGAGGACAAAAATAACAGTCCTTAAAGACAGCTAGGAAAAAGTTAACACAAATGATGGCAGGTGTGGATACCATGAGCGGGCAAGAGGTGACAATGATTACAACAGAAATCAGCTGGAAGTAGTGAGAGGGAGAAGACGGGACTGACAGCTGACAGGAGCACCACCCACAACAGAGCAAAAAACCTGGAAGTGCCACTGACAGCTGCAGCCCCGAAGAGGGAGAGAGAGAGAGAGAGAGAGAGAGAGAGAGAGAGAGAGAGAGAGAGAGAGAGAGAGAGAGAGAGAGCGCAGCAGGATACAAATATAATACAATGGCAAATGAAGACAAGTAAATCCAAACATGTAAATAAAAAACTACAAAGAACGTAAACAGGAAAATAACTCATACTAAGAAGCCATACAGAATATGCGAAAATTAACCAAAGATAAAAAACAAAAACAAAACAGGAATAAGAACTAAAAAATACAACACCATACAAATATAGAGAAAAGGCAAAGAGACAGAGCACGGCGGGATCCCCCCATGCTCAGATCATAATAGTGCCCCCTCCTCAAGGGGTGGGGTACCAGACACCCCGGGCAACATCGAAGGAAAAGGACCCACGCACACAACCCCCCCCCCCAAAAAAAAAACAAGAAAACAACCCCCACCCTCAGTGGGAGGAGGGGGACCCAGGCACGCAGGGACTGAAACAGACCAGAGAAAATAAGAAAAACTCACATAACTCACATCCCAGCAAAACCCAGACTATGAGAGAACAAAAAACAAAAAACCCGCTCTGGACCCACACCCACCAAGAACCGGGCACCTAGGCTCACTGGACCAAAGAACTAGACAGTTCAGGTGGCCGGCTAAAGTGCCAGACCTGACAGATGGCGTGGTGGAAAGAGTCAGGTAGCCTGCTGGAGAATGTGGGCCACCCAACCCAGTGGCGCAGCCGGTCAAGCGGTCATCCAGAGGTTTTTAGCCACCTAAACAGAAGGGGTGGCCCAGGAGGTGGCTGCCCCATGGCAAGGACCAATGAGGAAGAGGACGGAGAAACGGAGGAAACCACGACAGCCTCGGGCAGAGAAGAGGGGACCACGATGGCATCTGGCAGAGGAGAGGGGACCCCGACACTTTCAGACTGCTCTGTAGCATCCTCGGTGGTCCCGGACTGGGACATCACAGCACCCACGGTAGCTCCAAACTGGAGCAAAGCAGCACCCGCTGTGGCTCCAGGCTAGAGAAAAGCAGCACCCGTGGTGGCTCCGGGCTGGTGCAAAGCTGCACCCGCGGTGGCTCTGGGATGGAATGAGACTGCACCCATGGTGGACCAGGACCGGCCAGCGCTATGCCCTCGGTGGACCCAGACTGAGTCAGAGCTGCTCCCTCGGTGGATCCGGACCGGGCCAGAGCTGCACCCACGGTGGCCCCCGGGCTGGAGCACAACACCCACAGCGGGCCCACACTGGAGTGCAGCACCCATGTTGGTTTCAGGCTGGGGTGCAGCACCCACGATGGTCCCCGACTGGAACACAACACCCATGGAGACCCAGACTGAGGAGGAGGTGCACCCACGGAAGTCCCGGGCTGGGACGGAGCACCCGCGACGACCTCAGCTGATGGGGAAGCAGCACCCTTGGAGGCCCCGGGCTGGGATGGAGCACCCACAAAGACCTCATCCGGAGGGAGAAAAGCACACACAGAGGTCCCGGGCTGGGATGGAGGACCCGCGATGACCTCATCTGATGGGGAAGCTGCACCCTTGGAGGCCCCAGACTGAGATGGAGCACCCGCGAAGACCTCATCCAGAGGGGGAACAGCACACACGGAGGTCCTGGGCTGGGATGGAGCACCCATGATGACCTCATCTGACAGGGAAGCAGCACTCACAGAGGTCCCGGGCTGGGACAAAGCACCCGCAATGACCTCAGCTGAAGGGAGAGCAGCACCCATGGAGGCCCCGGGCTGGGACCAAGCACCCGCGACAACCTCAGCAGGAAGAGCTGGACCCACAAAGATCTCCGGCGGTGAGACTGAACCCACGGAGACCTCTGGCGAAGCTGGACAAACTTTGGTGACCCTGGGGAAAGGCTCATACAAAGGGAACAGAGACACAGGGTCAGGGTCACCGGCGGCAGTGGAGCCCAGCAAGGTGAGCTCAGGTGCAGCTGACAACTGTACTTGGCTCTCCCCACCAAGAGCCAGACAAGATCTCTCCAACATAGAAACAACAAAAACAAAGGAGAGCACTTGCCCGAGCTCGAGCTCCACCGCCATCCAGGATTCCGTCGATCCAGACGACGACATCTTGGTTCTGGCCATCTGGAGATCAAACTTCAGCTCTGCTGCGACGACCCCTACAGCAGGCATGTTGGTTGGTGCAGTCCCAGGACCCCTCAGTGAAGCAACCCACGCAGGAGGCTCGTCCGGCATGGATACAGGAGGTTGGATTCCTGCTGGCGCTGAATTCTGCTCAGCTGAAGCCCGGGGACGCTCAGTCATCAGCGCAGGCTCCAGATCACTGGCAGCACTCTCCCTCCATCCAGACCATGGCCGCGGGGCTGGTTCCAGGTCATCCGGGACCGCAGGATCCTCCATCACCCGGCAGCTCAACCCTGGGACTGGCGACTGCTCAGGGAAAATATAAGGAGACACGGAGAGAGCAGGTAAGGTGGTGTGGGCTGCAGCAGGTGGGAAGGCTCAGGGGACTGCAAAAACTGAGCCTCACTACCGGGAATCAGGCAAGGCATGTCATCATAAAATGTTGGAGAATAAAAAGACACTTGCCTGAGTTCCCGGCGCATGATGATCTCTGCTGCAGCAGGTGTTGGATCGACCCTCTCTGTGACTTCCGTTGAAGAGGGCCTCCCAGGGGAATGTTGAGGAGCTGCCCCTGCAGCCACAGCAATGGGCGGAGCTGGAGGGGAAACAGCCAGACCTTTAGCAGTGAGAGGAATCACTGAGGAAGAGGGAGAAGCAGCAGAAGCGGAGGAGGAGGCTGATGGGACAGCTGGAGAAGAAAAACTGGGTAAAGGGACTGCTGCGGGAGTTTTCAACCTCGCCGAAGGATAAACTGCTGCCTGAGAGGCCGGGGTGTTCCTCCGGCGGTCTGGAGCTGGGTGGTGGCATCTTGGAGCCAGTGGAGCGGGAGCAGGCATGGGCAAACTGGAGGTGGAGCAGGGCATCTGTCACAGAGCGCGCTTCTGCGTTGGCCTCGGGCTCGCTGGAGGTGGCCCCCACGTCAGCCCGGGGAAAGACTGCTGCAGGTTGGAAAGCATAGCCAGCAACTCCACAAACTGGGGGAACCTCCACAATCCAGGGTGCACCTCGACAATAACGGACAAACCTGACAGCCCACTGGTCCTCTATACTCGGGGACCCCGCTGCCGATCTCCCTTTGTTTGTTGGAAGGCGGCGTGCTGGGGACATGATGAGAGCTCCACAAACAGGTGAGTGAAAAAAAGGGAAAAACCCACAAACCACAGCAGCTGGGTCTCTAACTGGTTGGCGTCTTCTGTCATGAATTGCCTGAATGGCAGAGAGGAGAGACTCAGGCACTGAACTGCAGTTTGTGGTATTTATTGAAAGCAACAACACAAAGTTCAAACAGTGCACCAACACAATTCAAACTAATCACCAAGCAAACTTACAAACGGTAAAATAAGAAGATGACACAGAGCACACCAGAACAGGGGAAGAGTTCTGGTGGAGGTGAGTAGATAAGACTCCGGCAATGAGAAAAAAAATAACAGTCCTTAAATAGAGCTAGGAACAAATGAACACAAATGATGGCAGGTGTGGATACCATGAGCGGGCAAGAGGTAACAATGATTTCAACAGAAATCAGCTGGGAGTAGTGAGAGGGGGAAGACGGGACTGACAGCTGACAGGAGCACTGCCCACAACAGAGCAAAAAACCTGGAAGTGCCACTGACAGCTGCAGCCCCGAAGTGGGAGAGAGAGAGAGAGAGAGAGAGAGAGAGAGAGATTTTTGATTTTTCAACACACCTTTATTGTCACAAATTCAACAGAAAAACACAACAACTAAAACAACTAAAAGAAGCAATGGAAAAGAAAAATGTCTCACTGACAAGAAATCAAAGACACAAGTAACCAAACAAGGAAAACTAAAACAAAAAACTTGCTTCTTACATCAGGATTATACCATAGATAATTTCCCCCTCCTTAACACAACACAGGATGTGCTTAAAGCACCACATAGCCTCAAAGGTTTCAACATTCTGCATCAGATGATAGTAATTGTAATCAATCACTATTCGAGCCTTAATCATGCCAACCAGCATGTCTTTTACATTACAATCCAGCAGTTGTTCAATTTTTCTTTTCCTACTAACATAAATAGCCATTTTAGCCTGACCCAGGATGAAATTTAAGAGTTCACTCTTTTTCTTAGTCCTCTGTCTATATGGAAAGCCCAAGATAAAAATCTGCTGGGAAAAGACTTCTCCAAACAGATAAAACAGCTTCCCCAAAAAAACAAACAACAATTGCAGTCTGTTACAGTCCAGAAAACAATGGAACACAGTTTCTTTCTGAGGACAAAATGGGCAAACCTCAACAACATTTGGGTTTAAAAGAGAGATAAAAGCATTTACAGCCACAGCACCATGTAAAACTCGCCATTGTAGGTCTCCAACCTTCTTAGTTAATGGTGGTTTATAGAGTGCTCTCCAGGCAGGCCTCACCTCAGGACCCAGACCAAAGTGTTTCCTCCATGGTGTATCAGCTCGACCTTTTAACTTATTCACATTTAGAATTTTCACCAAAAGTCCATACATTTTTTTTACCAGGAGAGTCACAAATGTTAATGTGCTCAGAGTTTAAAAACACACCAGTGCCATCTTTAAAATCAGGAGATAAAATACTAAAAGGAAAAGGTTCATCAGCAGTTTGTACAGAGTTTTCGCAGTGTAAAACAATAGCAGAGTGTTCTTCTGCAGACAGGCAGTCTCTCCAATCTTTCAACAAGTTCATTATAACTCTGACTGAAGAGACGCCAAGAGCCGAGCACAGGGCAACAGCATTGTCCAAGTTAGGACCACATAAATTCACCAAATGTCCCAGCGTTGTAACCTTTGCAAAAATAAACTTTTTTAAAACAGAAGGTCCTAAAACATTGCCCACATCAAAACGGGTCCCGAACACAAGTGGTTCCTTTAAAAGCCAGAAAGGCGACAAGGAAGCCTGGGGAGAGTTCTTTTTAAAAAGTCCCCAGATTTTAAAAGCACTTTGGTAAAACTGGGGAAGTTCTGGGAATTTTTGGCCCCTTAAATCCATTAAAAGCAGCGACTCCTCTAGTCCAAGCCCTCCACAGCGAGCCAGGACAGCCCTGGCAATAGGTCTCCACACAAGGTCAAGGGGGCCACTCAGCAGTCGCTGAATGAACTGCAGGCGAAAGACAGCCCCCCTGCTGGCCAGATGGATGAGCCCTTGACCACCTTCTTCCCTCGGTAAAAAAAGGATACTCTGTGGAACCCAGTGAAGACGGTCCCAGAAAAAGTCCACGACTATAGACTGCACTCTGGCCAGCAAATTGGGTGGAGGGTCCAGACAAGACAGTCGATGCCACAGCATTGAAGCAATCAAGTTGTTGATAATTAAAACACGACCTCTGAAGGACAAGTTTGGCAGAATCCATTTCCATTTTTTTAGTCTTCCTTCAGTTTTTTCAAAAAAACACTCCCAATTTTTCTCAGTAAAAGTCTGATTTCCTAAAAACACACCAAGATATTTAAAACCACCTTGTGTCCACGAGAGGCCACCAGGTAGGGCAATTTTTTGTGGTCTCCCCCCCACCACAACAGCTTCACTCTTACCCCAATTCACTCTCGCTGAGGAGCACTCACCAAAAAGATTAACAGTTCTTAAAAGGTAGTCTACATCGTTTTGATTTCTTGTAAAAACAACAACGTCATCAGCATAGGCAGACACTTTAAAAACAGAGTCAGAGTTGGGGATTTTAAAACCAGTGAGGCCTTGCCTTAGTTTACAAAGGAGGGGCTCAATGGCAAGAGAGTACAGCATACCTGAGAGGGGGCAGCCCTGTCGGACACCCCTCTCAACTTTGAAAGGAGCACTCAAACCACCATTAATCTTAAGAATACTCTCAATGTCTCTATACAAAGCCTGGATCATGGCGATGAACCCTGAGCTGAAACCAAAGGCCTCTAATGTCTGCCAAAGGTATGGATGTTCAACTCGGTCAAACGCCTTTTCTTGGTCTATTGAAATAAGACCAAGTTCTTTGACCAATGAGCTGGAGAGGTCCAAAACATCACAAATTAAAAAAATGTTGTCTGTAACCAACCTACCAGGTACACAGTAGGTCTGGTCTACATGGATGACCTGCTCCATCGCCTTCCTCAATCTGGTAGCCAACACTTTGGAGAGAATTTTGTAGTCAGTACAGAGGAGGGCCACCGGACGCCAGTTCTTAATGTCTTTCAAGTCGCCTTTTTTTGGAAGGAGGGTGAGGACTGCTCTCCTACAACTTAGGGGCAGGTGACCCTTCCGCAGACTGTCAGACAGTACTTCCAGCAAGTCCTCACAGATCTCAGACCAGAACGCCTTGTAGAACTCCGCTGGTAGGCCATCTATCCCTGGGGCTTTTCCACACTGAAGAGACTGGACAGCCACTGCCAGTTCTTGCAGAGTGATCCCGCTCTCCAGCTCCGCATTCACGCCAGCCATCACTTTTGGCAAGTCCGTCAAAAAATGACTCAGTGCGTGTGGATTCTCAACAAATTCTTTCTTAAAGAGATCCTTGTAGAAAGCAACTGCAAAGCGACGGATCTCCGCAGACTCATGGATCGGCCGCCCGTCCTCGGAGCTGAGAGAGTGGATCATCCTCCTCTGACCATTCTTCCTCTCCAGACCAAAGAAAAAATGAGATGGAGCGTCCATTAGTGCGATGTTCTGGAACCTACTGCGTACCACAGCGCCCCTGGCAGCCACACCCAGTAGGTCAGTTAGAACAGACTTTTTGCCATTGAGGGCCTCAAAATGTCCTCTTTCTCCTGTGGAGCCTGCCAAAGACTGCAGCTCCACTACTTCTCTCTCCAGGTCCCTGACAGACCTGGCCAAGTCTCCAGAGACATTGCGAGTATACTGTAGGCACAGATTCTTTATTTGGCTCTTCCCTACATCCCACCACTGCTGCAAAGAACTAAAATTAGATTTTGTCAATTTAAAATTACTCCAAAAAAACATAAAAGCAGTTTTAAAACTGTTATCCGATAAAAGTGACGTGTTAAAATGCCAGTATGCACTACTGCACTTTATATTCTTGATAAAAACACAACACTGAACCAGGGAATGATCTGTGAAGCCAACAGGGACTATAAAAGCACTTTTAAAAATGCTAAAATGGTGCTTAAAACTGTAAACCCTATCCAGTCTAGCTAAGGACAAAATATTGTCCTTTCTATGGCTCCACGTGTACTGTCTAGCCTTGCCATGAAAATTTCTCCACACATCACACAGATCATGAGCTTCTATGAAACCTTTTAAAACTCTTTTGGATGCAGCATGTGGCTCTGGGTGATTCCTATCCATAAGAGGATTTTCTGTACAATTAAAATCACCTCCCACAAATAAAAAGTCATCATTACTGCAATTTTTGATCGTGTCATCTAAAATATTTAAAAAGGCCAATCTTTCTGTGCCTACGGTTGGAGCATACACATTTATAAAAACAACTTTCACATTCTCAAAAACAGCTCGAACTTTTAAAATGTGGCCTGCAATTATCTTATCAATGTCATAAGAAAGTGGAATAAAATCTCGAGAAAATAAAATACCCACCCCACCACATTTGCTGCTTCTATGACTAAAAATAATTTCACCCTGAAATTCCCTCCTCCAGTCAGCAGCATTGTCCTCAGAACTATGAGTCTCCTGAACAAACAGAACATTAATTTTCTTGCATTCTGCAAGAGTAAAAACACTCGCTCGCTTGGACATTTCTCTTGCTCCATTGATGTTGAGTGTGCCAAAATTAAAACTACACATGTATATAAGAGGGCAAAGCCAATATAAAACAGAAAAGAAAGAATGAGCGATAAAAGACTAATCATCCTGGGCAATTTGGTTCTTAACTTTTAGTACAAGCTTTTTTAGTCTGTAGACCTCCTGATCAGTGAAACTTTCCTGCTCAAGCTCTCCCCTATTTTTCATGGAGGCCCGAGCAGAGTCAACAAAACGTTTTAGATCAGGGAAGAAGCTTTCAACTTTAACCATTCTGACCCCCTTAGTGTCCTGCAAAAACTTCTGTATTTTTGTGAAGGGGTAACCGCCTCCACTGGCCACATCATCACTGCTTTCACCATCACTCTCTATCTCAGACCCAGCATAAGAATCTGGCTGAGATAGAGAAACCTCAGAACTGTCTTTAACAACCCTTTTTACTTTGACCCTCTGCTGTTTGGTTTCCAAATTCTTCCGCTTGATGGGGATTTTACATAACTCTTCATCTATTTCGATGTCATCCTCATCCTCCAACACTGACTCAGCCACCCTGGTAGCTGTCTCTTCCTGTCTTTCGCTCACCCTGTGCTGTGCTTTTATATTCATCTTTCTGGTCCCACCATCTACCTGGGCCTCATTTGGCTCCTCTGTCTGACCCTCAGCGCGATCCCTCTCGGTAATCTCACCCTTGTCTGCAATGTTGGTCTGTGCAGCAGCCCCGCGATGTGCTTTAACTGTTGTTGCTGTTTCAGTTATGATCGACAGGCCGGCTGCGGAGGGCGGCGAAGCCGCCCCGCCGCCACACAGCCTCGCGGCCTCGGCCGAAGCGCCGCCGCCAGACGGCCCCGCGGCTTCGGCCGAAACGCCCGACGGCGCGGTAGCGCCGTCAGCCTCGGAGGACGGCGAAGCCGCTCCGTCACCAGACGGCCCCGAGGCCGCACTAGCGGCCTCCCCCGAGTGATCACCCCCCACTCCCTGAGGGCACGATCGAATCAAATGTCCCTCCATTCCGCAGCCGAAACACTTCATATTATCGGAGGTGACGTGGATGGTATAATCAAAGCCGTCAATCCGGTATTTAAACACGAGGTTGAGGCTTTCCTCGCTATTCTTTAAAATCATGAGCACCTGCCGCCTAAAAGACATGACATGCTTTAAACGCGGGGACTTACAACCGAGAGGGATGTGCTTAATCAGGGACAAAAGCTGCCCGTGTCTCGACAGCTCCTTCTCCAACAGCTCGTTCTTTAAAAATGGTGGGACATTTGAGATGGTAATTCTCTTCGCGGGATTCACCAGAGACAGAACAGGAACCAGTGTGTCTTTAATCACAACCCCGCTCTCCACTACCCGGTTAACTTTTTCAATACTATCCAGGAAAATCACCACGGCACTATTCATTCTAGAAGCTGATCTAACGCTTTCATAACCGACCAGCTCCCCCACAGCCAGACTACATTCCTCCACCGAGCAGCTGACAGCCGGTGTCAGTTTGACAGCATGGTGGCGTGTCAGCTGCTCAAAACCGGAGCCTCGCTCCAAAACCATGCTGACCAGCAGAGCTGGCAGCAGAAACCCCCCTCCCAGAACGCCTACCCCACCCCAGCTACAGAAGACAACAAAAAATAAGATTATTTAGCAGAAAAAAACCCTTTAACACAAAAAGACAGAGAAAAATTTGAGATAAATCACTCACGCTGTCACACGCTCTCAGCTCGCACTCACGACCACACCCACTCAGAGAGAGAGAGAGAGAGAGATTTTTTGATTTTTAAAAGATCTTTAATAAACACACTTGTCCATCAGTCAATACAATTTCTATATCATGCTATGTTACACAGAAAATTAATCCCCCAAAAAACGCCCAAAAAAAAGCTGTCCATCATGAACTGAACAGAGGACATTCTCCAGGGACCAGAGGGTCCTGAAACCTTCCACATCCCCATTCCCCATAAAAAACTGAAAGTCCAGCCTGATTCTGGCTTTAAGTAGCCTCACAAATAAAATTTTGACATCAACATCATTCTCAACATTTTCAAGTTTTCTTCTCCGGCTTACATAGATAGCCAACTTTGCCTGCCCTAAAACAAAGTTCAGTAGTTGACACTTCTGCTTAAAACGACGATTGTACATAAAACCACAAATGAAAACCTGCTTAGAGAAAACTTCCTTAAAAATATGAAAAAGTTTTGTGAGAAGTTCAAAGAGGCCACTCAGGCACTGACATTCAATAAAACAATGAAAAACAGTCTCCCTAGAGGAACAAAAAACACACTGATCACTGACACTGCTGTTAATCACAGAAACAAAAGCATTGACAGCTATAATACCATGCAGGACCCTCCACTGTAAGTCTCCATGCCTCTTAGGGAGAGGGGCTTTGTAAAGAGCCCTCCAGGCAGGCCGATGCCCTTTTCCTAGTTTAAAATAGGCTCTCCAAGGAGTGTCCACACAGGTGTTCAATCGGTCCTTGTTGAGTGCCATCACCACCAGTCTGTAGAGTGCCTTACCACTGGCTCCTCCAAAGTCCACACCAGTGGGAGCACAGAAAGCCAGTAAGGAGCAAGGAGTGACGTCAAAGTCCATATAGAGCGTGAGAGAGGGAAAGGGGTCAGTGCTTTCTGGCTGCAGCGTGCCATTGCTAAAGTCCAAGAGTAGGGAGTGCTCAAGTCCATGAAGCTCCTGTTTCCAGTGTGCAAGAAGACCATCGATGAAACGATTCGACCTGACACCAAGATGAGCTGCTAAAGCTGAGGCGTTGTTGAGGCCAGGACCAGCCAGTTCCACCACTTGCTTCAGAGTGAGAATGTTCCTGGAACACAGCCTATCAAGGAAGGTCCTTCCAACTCCCGGCAGGACACCAAGGCGACCACCAAAAACCAGCGGCTCCCTCAACAACCAGTAGAGGGAATCGCATGGCCCTCTTTGTTTTTTAAAAAGAGTCCACACTGAAAAGAGACTGCGGTAAAAACTGGGTAAAGACAGTGCATTAGAGTTCTTAAAATCCATTAAAAACACAGGGAGGTCTAGCCCAAGCCCAAGGACTCTCTGTAAAATAACACAGGCCAAAGGCCTCCATACCAGGTCCTGGGGGCCCGTCAGCAGTCTCTGTATGAAAGTCAGTCTAAAAGCAGCACCTCTACTAGCTAAATGAATCACTCCTTGCCCCCCCTCCTCTTTGGGAAGAAATAACAGGGCTTGAGGAACCCAGTGGAGTCCACCCCCCCAAAAAAAGTCCACCAAAACAGACTGAATTTTGGACAACAAACCAGCAGGGGGGTCCATGCACATGAGGCGGTGCCACAGGGATGAGGAAACAAGATTATTTAAAATGAGCACTCTTCCTCTAAAAGATATTCTTGGCATTAGCCACTTCCACTTGTTTAGTCTCCCGTTAATCTTCTCTATGACCCCATCCCAATTTTTTTGCTCAAACTGCTGATTTCCAATAAAGACGCCAAGATACTTAAAACCTCCTTTTTTCCAAATCAACCCACCCGGCAGCGTAAGCTGATTTTCTAGTTTCTCCCCCACCATCAGAGCCTCGCTTTTTCCCCAGTTTATCTTTGCAGAGGAAAGTTGGCCAAAAAGATTGACACTCCTAACCAGAACGTCAATGTCACTCTGCTTGTTTAGCAGAATGACTACATCATCTGCATAGGCCGACAGCTTGAACGTGGTGTCACAGCCAGGAAAAGTAACTCCTGATAGATCCCTTCTCAGGCAGTGAAGCAAAGGCTCTATGGCGAGGGAGTACAGCATCCCTGAGAGAGGGCAGCCCTGCCGAACCCCCCTCTGGACTTTTAAAGGGGCAGACAGGCCCCCATTTATCTTCAGCACACTCTCAATGTCACTGTACAAGACCCGTATCCTGGCTATGAAGCCTGGGCTGAACCCAAAAGCTGTTAAAACTGTCCATAAATATTGGTGTTCAACCCGATCAAACGCCTTTTCCTGGTCAATTGAAATCAAACCAGTTTCTACCGCCAATGAACCAGAGACCTCCAAAATATCCCGAATTAAAGTGACGTTGTCACTAATCAGCCTGCCAGGCACACAGTAAGTCTGGTCTACATGAATGAGCTCGCTCATCACCTTTCTCAGTCTTCGGGCCAGAGCTTTTGAGAGAATCTTGTAGTCTGTGCAGAGCAGAGAGACTGGCCTCCAGTTCTTTAGGCTCTGGAGGTCCCCCTTTTTCGGCAACAGTGTGATGATGGCCCTCCTGCAGGTCGTGGGTAGGGTCCCCCTTTCCAAGCTATCTTGGAGAACCTCCAGCAGGTCTGGACCAAGCAGGGGCCAGAATTCCTTAAAAAAGTCCACAGAGAGACCATCTATGCCTGGTGATTTTCCATTCTGGAGGCTCATTAGCGCCGTATGCAGCTCAGACAGAGACAGTGGAGCATCCAAGCCGGCAACAAGGTCCTCTGAGAGCACTGGAAGACCATCAAGGAAAACCTGGCCCAGTGACGTGTCCTCCCTCCACTCTGCTCTAAACAATTCACTGTAAAAGCTAGCAGCGTGTTTCCTGATCTCTGCTGCTGTGGAGATTGTTCTCCCGTCATCGCCCAACAAGGAGTGAATGAGCTTTCTCTGTCCATTTTTCCCCTCCAGTCCAAAAAAGTACTGGGAGGGCGAGTCCATCAGAGCTACATCCATGTAATGTGAGCGGACCAGAGCACCCTGTGCGGTGACCCCTAGCAAGCTAGCCAAGGCTGACCTTTTTGACTTGAGAGCCTCTAAGTGCTCCTGTTTTCCTGTAGAACTGAGCAACTCCTCTAGTTCTACCACCTCAGTCTCCAGAACTTTCAAGGATTGGGTCAAGCTACGAGTGACATTTTGAGTGTACTGTTGGCAGAGTTGTTTTATCTGGGCCTTACCAAAATCCCACCACAATTGGAGAGAACTAAAAGAGGGTTTTTGTTCCCTGTGTGACTTCCAAACATCATGAAAAACCTCTTTAAAAAACACATCATTTAAAAGTGTATTGTTAAAATGCCAAAAAGCACTCTTACACTTTACATTTTCAATAAACACAGAACAAAACAGCAGGCAGTGATCAGTGAAACCAACAGGACAGATACAACTATTTTTAAAAACACTCATTTGATGTTTAAAACCATAAAAACGGTCTAACCTAGCCATAGATAAAAGGTTATCTTTGACATGGCTCCAGGTGTACTGCCTCTGGTCCCCATGATGTGATCTCCACACATCGGCCATTTCATGTGTTTTCACCAGTTCTCTCAGCCTATTGGCAGAAGCAGGGTGAGGCTCCTGATGGTTCCTGTCTAGTCTGTGGTTTAATGTACAGTTAAAATCACCCCCCAGAAATAAAAAACTATTTGGATCACAGGACTTAACCGTATCCGAAAGCACGTCAAAGACCCTGATCCTCTCTGCTCTCTGTGTTGGCACATACACGTTTATAAAAACGAAGTTCACGTTTTCAAACTGTACCTTTAATAAGAGGAAATGACCTCTCACCACCTCTTCTACCTCATAAGAGACAGGCACACAACCCCTAGAGAAAGGTACAGCCACCCCCCCCACTGCTACTGGATTTGTGGCTAAAAAAAATGCAGCCATCCCACTCTTTTCTCCAATGGCTCTCAATGTCCACAGTGCTGTGAGTCTCCTGGACCATCAGCACGTCAAGTTTCTTTAAATTAAAAAGCTTGTATAAAGAGGCCCTTTTTACATCATCCCTGGCCCCATTAATATTGAGAGTGCCAATTCTAAGGTGGGGCATTAAAAAGGATAAAAATAGGGTACAGTAAAAAAACACACACATAGCATAAAAGGGAAGAAACAAACTAAGAGTCAACATGACTGTTAGTAATTTGCAATTTCAGTTTAGCAACCAGTTTCTTTAAACGATAAATTTCCTGATCAGTGAAAGTCTCATTCCCATCATTCAGTTTCATAAATTTGCGAGCTGATGCCACGAATAACTCCAGATCTGGAAAGTAATTTTCCACTTTCACAGCTCTGCTCCCCTTAGTCACCTGGAGAAATTGCCTAATTTTAGTAAAACAATAGGAGCTTTGCTCCTCCTGCGTCTGCGTCTGCATCAGTTCAGACTCATCTCCACTTTCGTCAGAAACGCTCTCATTCAGTAAATCTAAATTCCCAACCCTACTAGATTTAGCAGAGCTCTGCAAGTTTTCCGCACTTTTCCTTTTTTGTGCAGCTTTAAAAGGATCCTCTTCAACAAAACTACATTCCTGCATTTCTTCATGAAACGCAACGTTTGTCATGCAGTGTTTGCTCTTTGTGTCCGCTACAGCCTCAAACCGCTCCTCCCCCGCCTGCAAAGTCTGTTCATTCACGTTCCTTCGTTTAACTGCACTTTTACTTACACCCTCCACCTGTTTACCCCGGGCGACAGGCTCGTCACAATGATCAGAGCTGCCGCCAGACAGAAATTCCCCACCATCACTGTTTGGGGGGGCAACTACCGCGCCCGCCGCGGCCACCCCAGCAGAGGCGGCCGCGGCCGCCCCAGCACAAGCGGACGCGGACGTGGACGCGGACGCGGACGCGGACGCCCCCGCAGAAGTAGAAGCGGACGCGACTGCGGACGCGGATGCGGCCGCAGTCGCGGCCGCGACCGCCCCAGCAGAAGCGGGCGCCGCAGCGGCATCCGCCGCACCACATGTAGCGCTACCCTCCGGACCACCAGAAACAGCGGCGTCACCTTTCTTACCGCCAGTGCTCTTTGTGTTCGCCTTTTCAGGACATGACCTAATAAGATGGCCTTCTGCGCCACACGCAAAACACTTCATGGTTTCAGATGTTGCAAACACCAAGTAGCTAAAGCCGTCAATCCTGAAATTAAAAGACGCGTTCAGTTCAGCAGAGCTGTCTTTCAACACCATGAAACACTGCCTCCTATGACATACAACATGCTTCAGCAGGGGTGATTTACTACCCAGAGAGACCATTCTGATAGGGGACACAACCTGGCCAAAACGGGACAACTCTCTAATCAGCTGATCATTTTTAACGAAAGGAGGAGCGTTTGAGATGGTGATCCTCCTAGACGGGTTCGCCAGCGGTAAAACGGGAGTAAAAGTGTCACCTAGGACCACTCCCTGTGCCACCACCTGATCAGCTTTTTCAGTCGAATCCAGAAAGATCACAATTGCGCTGTTCATCCTCGATGCTGATTTTATGCTGCCATGCCCAACCACCTGTCCTACAGCGAGGCTGGCCTCCTCCACAGAACAGGGAACTGTCGGGAGGATTCTCACGCCCTGACGCCGGGTTAAGCGCTCAAACTCCACACCACCATCAATCACCGGCATGATGCCGGCCGGGAAAAACCGGCAGCAGAAGCTACCGTTCCCCAACACACTCACTCCAACACTCACACCCCAGCACACACACACTCAACCCACTATATTAAACACACACACCTCAAACACACAAGATAGAGAAAAAGTTAGAAAATACAAAGTTTAAAGTACTCACTCGACACCACTCCACACCCCTGCTCCCACAAACGCCCACGCATGCGCACGAGAGAGAGAGAGAGAGAGAGAGAGAGAGAGAGAGAAAACACAGCAGGATACAAATATAATACAATGGCAAATGAAGACAAGTAAATCCAAATACAGTATGTAAATAACAAAACTACAAAGAACGTAAACAGGAAAATAACTCATACTAAGAAACCATACAGAATATGTGAAAATTAACCAAAAAAAAAAAAAAACAGGTATAGGAACTCAAAAATACAACACCATACAAATATAGAAAAAAGGCAAAGAGACAGAACACAGCGGGATCCCCCCATGCTCAGAGCATGACAGTGTTTTTGGAAATGTGTGCCTGTTAAGAGAGGATAGGGTTACTCTGTGTTTGTGTGTTTATTCTGTTTGTCAGCTCTGTGCCATCTGTTAAGTTGTTTCACCCGGTGAAGCCAGTAAGACTAGGGCATGTGTTCCTCTGTGGGGCTGTCGAAATTTCTGTCAGACAGAATTGAGATTCGCCTCATCAACAGCACAGCTATTATTATAGAACAAGTAGACTGCTCTTACAGAGTCTACCCAAAATTGATACAGTATGTAGTAAAGTTGATATGTCAAATTTTATCATTTGAACTGTATTTCAAAATATACTTTATTTTGTTCACTCCATCAACTTAGATGTATGATTCAGCTTTAAAAGCACCAACAAGTGAACAATGCATTGTGTAAGTAGGAAAGAGTTAGGTCTAATATCTCAGTCAGATTGTGCTGTATTATGTGGCTTGACATTTGGTTGTATAATAATACTTTAGTCTTCAAAGGGTGTGGGGGTCGTAGTTCAGAGTGAGATGTGTGAAGCCATAGATAAACTGATAGAAGCCACTACTTCACATCCAATCTGTGTTTCCCTGAGGAAGAGAGAGAGTGAATCTTTATTATTTTTCTTTGTTGTATCCTGGTAAAACTGGAGATGGGCCAATCTGATATTTAGTATCAGTATTGGGTTTGATCCAGGAAAAATGTTTGGATTGGGGAGCAATAAAAAATTCTAAAAACTGATCCATTAAAACATCATGTGACAGAGTGAATAAAAGCATTCTTACTTGGCTTGCCAAGGGGGGTGACAGAGGTAAGTGCTGGACTTCAGAGCAGGAGGTCATGAGTTCGAACCTCCTGGTTGGACGTTGCCAGTTTGTGCCCTTGGTTACATTTGGTGTCAGAAGTGGGATTTGTCTGGTTCAGGATGCTGGCGGTGTATCAGTTCCATGTCATGTGACAGAGTGAATAAAAGCATTCCTACTTGGCTTTCCAAGGGAGTCGACCCTACTGGCGACACAGAGTGCTGGACTCCGGAGCGGGAGGTCATGAGGTTGGACATCACCAATTTGTGCCCTTGGTTACATTTGGTGTCAGAAGTGGGATTTGTCTGGTGCAGGATACTGGTGGCATATCAGTTCCGTGTCAGAAGGCGGCCATAGAGCCTGAAAGCTTAAATGCACCTCTGACATCGAGACAATGTCAAAATCTGAGTGGGAATATGTGACAGCGTGAATAAAAGCATTCCTACTTGGCTTGCCAAGGGGGTCAACCCTACTGGCGACACAGGTAGCGTGCTGGACTTTGGAGCGGGAGGTCGTGAGTTCAAACCTCCCGGTTGGACATCACCAGTTTGTGCCCATGGTTACAGTAAAATAAACTAATAAGCACCTTTTCAGAAGAACCAACATTCTGTAAACATCTCTCCAACACTGGCTTTCCTTGCCCTGCAGCACCTGAAGCTCCACACTGTCTGTGACGAGTCTGCATGCAGAGATGTAATGTTAGAGGCAAAATAGTTGTTAAGTGACCTTTATTAGAATTTTAAAAAAAGAGATGGAAACTATGAGGGGGCTGAAAAGGTCATAGTGGTCAAATTTGACCAAATATGGTTTATTTTTAAACTGCAGGGATCCAAGCGCTGCAACACCGATGGAAGAAGTATGTGCACTGAAGGGGAGATTATGCTGAAAAATAAACCACATCTGGTCAAATTTGACCACTATGAACTTTTCAGCCTATGAGCTTTTCAGCCCCCCCCCCAATAAAATATATCATTATATATTTGCCACTTGACTGGGTGTTGTGGTTACCCAGTTAAGTGATACTGGAATGCGCATGTGTCGCCGTCTGTTTGTAAACTGTCACAACGCTGTCAAAGTATTATCTTGTCTGTTTTTGTTTGTTGTACTAGCTCCATTTTAAATTTGATCGCTTTATCTCTTTTACTGATATTAACTTTTTACTTAGTGTTAGCTTAGTAAATACGACAGCCCGATCACAAACACAGGTGAATCAGACCCCGGGGAGGGCTGTTCACCAGGTTAGGCTAACCTGTTTTAGCTATCTAGCTAGTCACTTCTGGCCTGGAAAGCCATGGCTCCATCCCCTACTTGTGTCAGCTGTGTCTCCCTCTCGAAGAAGGTTTCTGAGTTGGAATTGAGACTCTCTAACCTTTATAAGATTCGGGAGGCGGAAAACCACCTTGACACTATTATTTTTGGATGGACATCGGCCCCAGCGACGAACTCGCAGCTAGCGGAGACGGCTACTTACCTGGGTGAAATTAGCACATCGCCATCCACTTCTATCCCTGCTCTGGTCACCTCAGCTGTCCAGGACTCCAGCATCAAACACTGGCTTCAGCTTGGAGCTAAACCCAAAGCCCCGGGTGGTTCATCACAGCCTCAATGCGTGCCCTGGACCTTGTTTGAGCCAAATAGCAAACATCGGGGATTGACCAAACATGGCCGCATCTCCTCCCTTCCCCTTTTGCTGGAAAACAGATTTGACATCCTTTCCCTGGAAGATTTCCCCCACCTGGACGTCGATCATCTTCCCATGGCCGCACCATCCTCCTTCAGCAGCAGCACAAACCCACAAGCCCCGCATGAAAACTACCTTAGGTGTGCCGAACTATACACCAGCTCCAAAAAGAAGAGAGTGCATCCCCCCGCATCACCCCGCATCAGCACCCCGCCCCCACAGCAGCAACTACGGCAAAATTATCCACCATTTCAGAAGCCACCGACAAAGCCCCCCCAGACGACACTGGTAATTGGTGATTCAATAATGAGGAACGTCAGAAGCAGGTACTGTGTTATAAAAAAATTTTCCTGGGGCTAAAGTGTCAGACATTGAGGCTCTTACCCCTGACCTATTAAATGAATACCCCCACACTAAAGCTGTCATTGTGCATGTTAGATGCAACAACATCCCAGATGAAATGTTGGAGACCTTAAAGAGTGGCTTCAGGAACCTTCTGTCCACTCTTATGAACTGTGGCAGACATGTGTTTATTTCTGGGCCACTCTTAGCCTTAATACCTGGTTGTGTTCAACATGTCCTACTTTTAGCATTGGTTTTATAGACAATTTCAACCTGTTTTGGAACCGCCCATCATTTATGAAGCCAGATGACATCCATCCAAATAGACTCGGTGCGCGTGTTCTAAGGGACAATCGGTTTTATTCCATTCAGCATTTTTTAGTACAGTGACTGAAAGCTGGTATGTTAACTCTCCCCGAAGTACCAGGGTCTGCCAACCAGCTCTTTTTTGCTTCCAGTTCTCATATTAATCCTATTAATCCAAATAATTCTCACTGCTTAGATCAGTCTTCAATTCATAACCCCATAGAGATTGTGTCTGTCTCCCAAAACATTTTAACCCAAGACAAATACAACATAACTTGTTAAATACACTTGTTAAATACACGCCTCTCTGCAGCTCCTCTTCATCCGCCACCCCTCAACTTAGCCCCTGTCTTCCCCATCAGAGAATCATTGTTTCCTCCCTCCAAAGTTAATAAAAATATAATGTATACGCATCCCAAAATGATTAAACAAGTTGGTAAAACTCAAATTAAACATCAAGTCTCTAAATTTAATGATTTGGCCTCTGTTCCTACTCATAATTTATAAATTAAATGTGGTTTGTTAAATATTAGGTCTCTAACTCCCAAGTCTCTGTTAGTCCATGATCTGTTAATTGATCATCAGATTGATTTATTATCCCTTACAGAGACTTGGTTAGGGCAAGAGAATTATGTTGGTTTAAATGAATCAACTCCTTCTGGCTATTTAAACTGTCAAAATCCCAGAAGCTCTGGTCATGGAGGAAGAATAGCAACAATTCACCATTCCAAATTACTAGTTAATGTAAAGCAAAAAAACATGATTTAATTCCTTTGAGGGCCTGGTCCTCAGTATTGGGAATGTTAGCAATCTTAGGTTAAACCCAATTTTCCTTGCCATAGTTTATTGTCCTCCCTCAGCCTACTCAGAGTTTTTATCCAAATTTGCTGACTTCTTAGATGATTTAGTGCTGAAATCAGATAGAATAATTATAGTAGGGGATTTTAATATACACGTAGATGTAGATAGTGATTTTCTTAATAAGGCATTTAATTCAATATTAGACTCAATGGGGTTTTCTCAGAAAGTAGAAAATTCTGCCCATTATCTCCACCACACAATTGACCTTGTTCTGACATATGGCATAGAAATAGAAAATCTGGTAATGTCTCCACATAATCCTGTACTGTCAGACCACTGTCTGTTAACTTTTGATTTCACTATTCCTGACTATTTGATTCCTAAAGAAAAATATTACTACAGCATATGTCTTTCAGATGATGTTGTTACCAAATTTATGCAGATTGTCTCCTCTATGCCATGTGTCAACACAATGGAAATAAGCTATGGAGAGCTTGCTCTGTCACCATGGGTTGAGATGCCGTCTCGGCACTCAGCCCATGTTTTCCCTCATCCCTGCTTCCCATTGAGCAGCGTCTCAGCAGGCCCCAGCTGGCAGCATTATGGACGGCTGGGGCCAATTAGTCTTCATCAGCTGGGGCGCTGCCAATGAGGATAAATAGGAGCAGCCTCGATGACTCGGGGCTGCGACATAAGCACTGCTAGGCTGAAGCCCCTTCGTCTGGTGTCAGCCTCTACTCCCCTTGCAGCATTCCTGTGTTTGTATCCCGCTGTGAGTATGCACGTCTTGTTACCCCCATGTCCGGTACGAGCTACCTACCCCTGCGCTGTGCAGCCTGAGAATGTACGTCTGTATGAGTGTCTGTGCTCTCCTCATCCCTTATCCTTTACCCAAAATAAAACATCTCGACTCACTGGCTTGTCCCTGGCTCTGATTGCCCGGCTCCCTAGAGCCGGGTATGACAGTATGTCGCAGCCAGAAGAGTTACCAGCGGCCGTGAGTCGCCGTGGAACTGTACCTTTCTGTCCGGGTGTCAGCGCTGCTAGCATGCCGTTTCCCAGGAGTCACTTCCGGCGCCAGGGCGACGAGCTGAGGTCCATCTCAGAGGCTGTCGACGGGACGCTCTTCACCCTGCACAACGCCTCCAACGCGAGACGCTGGCATCCGGGCCGTGCTGAGGAACTCCTGGACTGTCACCCTCATTCTGTGTACCATCTAGAGGACAGTGCCAGGATAGACGCTGCAGGTACACAGCAAGAGAAGCTCCACGGGGTGGATGGAAGTCCCGGCAGGGAGTCGAAGTGGGCGACGTCTTTCCCCGCTTCGGAGTCCCGTTCCTGCCGCCATTCCAGTCCGGGAGTTCGCGCCAACCAGAGGACTTCCCCCGACCTGCGCCACGTCACTCGGGATTCCCTTCAAGGAGCTGCAGCTGACAGCAGTTATGTCTGGGGTCGAGTGGCTGTCGCGAGCTCTACTGTGTTTCCTGCCACCACCTTCTGGCATGTGGCGGCGGCAGTGAGGTTGATGGAGAGGACTTCAGGGCTACGAAGCTTTCCCGTGCTCGACGCCTTCCTCGCCTCGATCTCCGATCTGGAGCGGCGAATCCTGGGTTTCCCCCTCGCTTCGTCCCCTGGGAATAGCCGTCATCACATCGCCGAGTCACCTCTGCATGAACCTCGTCCAGATCCAGTTCTGGGTCATCGTCAGGACCGTTCCTCCCACGCAGCTGTCACCTCTTCGCCTCGTCAGTGTGGAGATTCTACAGCCTCGTTCCCTGAGCCTCGTTTCCCCGCTGTCATTCCTGGACATTCGGGCTGGCTCACCCCGGCTGTTTCCCCCTCCTCCTCGACGCGCTTCCTGATCGCTGTGTGTGCCTGGAATTCCGGCCTGGTGAGCTCTCTGCTGGAGACAACGCGAGTGATCCTCAGACGAATTCCCGGGGGGTCCTCCGTTATCGCCGGGCGGGGAGAGGAAGAAGCAGAATCCACTACAGCAGGCGTTACTCAACCTCCAGGGGGCAGGCAAGTCATTGTTTTTTCACACCTGCTTAATGATTTGCTCTGTCACATCCCTGGAGGAGAAGTTCAGGGTTCGCAGCTCCCTGAACTCTCCCCACCTGCTGTAACCTGTATTCCTAATCCCGCATCCTCTGTGTCTCTCTCCGCCGAGCAGTCCCCGGCTCCGGGTCAACGTGGTGGGATATGGAGAGGGCCTGTGGTTCCGCAGCTACATTGCGGACGGAGGAGGGGGACTGAGTGCTGCGTGGAGTCTACGCTGATGACTGAGCGTCCCCGGGTCTCCACGGAGGAGAGGATCGGTCCAGCGGGACGAGATTCTTCTGGCTTCACGCCGAGTGGATCGTCGGCGGGGTTACCTGAGCTGGAGGGATCTCAAGCTGCGCTGACCATCGTGCTGGCTGCGGGGCCCGACGCGGCTAGATGGGAGCCTGACAACGACCTCCTGACGACGGATCCTGGATCTTCGCAGTCCTGGACGGCGTCAGAACCCGAGATCAGGCGAGTGCTCTCCTTTCTCTTCTCTCTTTTTGTCTTTGAGCACTTCAGCCTATCTCCAGGGGAGACGAGCAGGGTGCAGCCGCCCGCTGCATCTGAGCTCGTCTCGCCGGGTTCTGGCGCTGCCGGTGATCCTGATCCCGGTTCTGTTTTCTCTTTTGAGCCTTCTTCCAGGGTCACCGGCGAGGAGTTGCTGTTCCTCGTGGTGCTGGAGGGTCTGGGTTCAACATTGGAGGTCGGTTCTGGTGCAGTATCCAACGTGGATTCGCCTGAGACCCAATCGGGGTCCAACGTGGGTTCGCCTGAGGCCCGATCGGGGTCCGACGTGGGTGCTGCCCCAGTGTTGTCCAGGTCCGGTGAGGAGGTGGCCGTTTTCCTGCGGCCTGACGCCTGTTGCCCTCGTCATCGGCTCTCCCCTGAGCCTCTTCCACCGGGATCCGCTCTGACCCTTCGTCCGTCTCAACGGTCCTGGTGGTTGAGTGATGCGGGTCGACGACCGACCCACAAGACTTTCGGTTCGGTGATCTGGTTCCCCCCACTGGTCTGTGTTTGCCTCTGGGCGGCCTGGTTCGGCTGCCGGTGGACTGGATTCCTGGGATTTGGGTCCGGAGTTCGCCGTCCGAACATTTCTCTTTCCCTGATTCGCCAACGGGACGATGGGCGGGGAGATCTCCGGAGCCATCTCGGCTATTTGTGGACTCTGCCTGCCATGTTCCTCGGGTGTCACTTTTTCTTTTATCTTTGTGAAGGTCACTCGGGTGTAATATTTTGTCCTGTTGGTGGATTCGTTTTTATAGTGCTGTGTGTTTTCCATCGCTCATGCTCAGCATTTTACTTTTTGTGCCATGTTTTTAGCCTCGTTTTTTCATTGTAGAGTTATGTTTTGTTTCCTTTCAGACCATGCTCTGCAGTTATCCATTTATTCCAGTCACTTTCATTTCTTTAGGTGACTGTGGGTATTTATATATTCGTGTGTGTGGGTTTTTCTTTGCCTGCACTCAGTATTTCTTTTTTTATGCCCTGTTGGTTTATTATAGAGTCATGTGCCTTGTTTTCCGTAACACCATGCTCTGTAATTGTCCATTTGTTCCAGTCACCTTCACTTTTCTTGGTGACTGTGTGTATGTACTTATATTGGTGCTGTGTATTGTGTTTCCCCTTTATTTGACCATACTCAGCATTTTTGCCCTGTACCTTTTTGGTGTTTTTTTTTTCCTTGCTCTGGGTCACGCATGGTTGGTACTCTCTGGGTAGTGTGTAACCGGCGTGCTGACCCAGTTCTTCTCCCCATCTGTACCTGGGTTAATTATTCTCTGTTTTGTCAGTATTGTATTTGGGGTTTTTTCCCGCTACCCTACATTGCCCCATTGGTGTTGTCCTTCCCTTGGCTTCTTCCCCTCCGGTCCTGCTGGGCTGGGATGTTCCTGGTTGTTCAGGAGCCCGACCTTGAGGGGGGGCTCTGTCACCATGGGTTGAGATGCCGTCTCGGCACTCAGCCCATGTTTTCCCTCATCCCTGCTTCCCATTGAGCAGCATCTCAGCAGGCCTCAGCTGGCAGCATTATGGACGGCTGGGGCCAATTAGTCTTCATCAGCTGGGGCGCTACCAATGAGGATAAATAGGAGCAGCCTCGATGACTCGGGGCTGCGACATAAGCACTGCTAGGCTGAAGCCCCTTCGTCTGGTGTCAGCCTCTACTCCCCTTGCAGCATTCCTGTGTTTGTATCCCGCTGTGAGTATGCACGTCTTGTTACCCCCATGTCCGGTACGAGCTACCTACCCCTGCGCTGTGCAGCCTGAGAATGTACGTCTGTATGAGTGTCTGTGCTCTCCTCATCCCTTATCCTTTACCCAAAATAAAACATCTCGACTCACTGGCTTGTCCCTGGCTCTGATTGCCCGGCTCCCTAGAGCCGGGAATGACATGCTCCTTCTGTAATTGATAGTATGGTAGATAATGTTACAGCTTCTCTGCATCAGACTCTACACTTGGTGGCCCCTTTAAAAAAGAAAAAGTCTAATCAGAGATTTCTAACCCCTTGGTTTAACACAGAAACTTGTAGCTTGAAACAGAAGACTCGTCAATTAGAAAGAAACTGGTGTTCCACTAATTTAGATGAAAACTAGTCAGCTTGGAGAAATCACCTTTAAATTTATAAAAAAAAATCTCTTAGAAAAACTAGAACAAGTTATTACTCTGCATTAATGGAAGAGAACAAGAATAATCCCAGGTTTCTTTTCAGCACTGTAGCCAGGCTGACAAAGCCAGGACTCTGTCAATCCTTGCATTCCCTTAGAGCTTACTAGTCACGACTTTCTGAACTTTTTCAATCATAAAATTTCATCTATTAGAGATAAAATCAGTCAGATTCTTCCCACCGTTAACTTAAATACAGCATCTACTACAACTCCTTCAACTGATATCTGTTTGGATAAGTTTACTCCAATTGACCTTTTAGAGTTAGATAAAATAATTTTCTCATCCAAGCCTTCAACTTGTCTTTTAGATCCCATTCCTACCAGGTTATTTAAAAAAAGTCTTCCCATTTATTGGCAGCCGTATTCTTCAAATAATCAATTCTTCTTTAACATTAGGCCATGTACCGCAGGCTTTTAAAACTGCTGTAATTAAACCCTTACTCAAAAAGCCAACGCTGGATTCAGGAGTTTTAGCTAACAATCGATCAATCTCTAATCTGCCTTTCATTTCAAAAATCTTAGAAAGAGACACAATTATTTGATCACTTGCAGGGAAATTGTTTATTTGAAGAGTTTCAATCTGGGTTTAGAATCCATCATAGTACTGAAACAGCCTTAGTGAAGGTCACTAATCACCTCCTTATCGCATCTGATAATGGACTTGTTGTACTTGTCCTTTTAGACCTTAGTGCAGCCTTTGACACTATCGACCATAATCTACTCGATAGATTAGAACACTTTGTTGGACTTAATGGAACTTCACTGCAGTGGTTTAGATCTTATTTGTCTGATAGGCTCCAGTTTGTTCATGTCAGTAATGAATTTTCTTCCAACTCAAAGCTCAGTCATGGAGTTCCACAGGGATCTGTGCTAGGCCCTACTCTTTTTAGTGTATATATGCTTCCGTTAGGCAACATCATTAGAAACCACTGTATACATTTTCATTGTTATGCAGATGACACACAATTATGCCTGTCAATGAAGCCAGATGATAGTAATCAATTAGCCAAGTTAGAGGCCTGTCTTAAGGAAATCAAAGCTTGGATGACTTGCAATTTCCTGCTATTAAATTCAGATAAGACTGAAGTCATTCTTGTTGGTCCAAAAAACCTTAGAAATACCTTTCCAAATCAAACTCTTAGTTTGGATGCGGTTACTCTTTCTCTTAATAGTTCTGTGAGGAACCTTGGAGTTATTTTTGATCAAGATCTGTTTTTCAATTCACATATTAAATTTGTTTCTAAAGGTGCCTTCTATCATTTGCGTAATATTGCCAAGATTAGGAGCATCTTGTCTCAGAGTGATGCTGAGAAACTGATCCACGCTTTTGTTAGCTCTAGATTAGATTATTGTAACTCTTTATTATCAGGTTGTCCTAAAATATCTTTAAAAAGTCTTCAGTTGATCCAAAATGCTGCTGCAACAGTTTTAACAGGTACTAGAAAGAGAGATCATATCTTTTTGGTTTTGGTCTCCCTTCATTGGCTTCCCATAGAGTTCAGAATTAAGTTTAAAATCCTTCTTCTCACTTACAAAGCTCTAAACAATCAGGCCCTTTTTTGTTTAAAATATCTGATACTACCCTGTCATCCTAATAGAGCATTACGGTCCCAAAATGCTGGATTACTTGTAATACCTAGAATCTCCAAAAGTACAATGGGAGGCAGAGCCTTCAGTTATCAAGCTCCTTTCCTGTGGAACCAGTTACCAATCTGGATTCGGGAGTCAGACTCGATCTCTGTTTTTAAGAATAGGTTAAAAACCTTCCTTTTCGATATAGCTTACAATTAGGAGGGATCATGTGTCTCTAAACTCTCCCTTAGTTATGCTGCTAATAGATTTAGACAGCCAGGGGACCTCCAATAATGTACTGGGCTTCTCCCCTTTAATGTTTGCTCTCTACATATCTGTTCTTCTCATCTTCTCTATGTAACTCTATGTAAGTTCACTTTCAAACATGTGGGTGTCAGATAAACTTTTAAAAAGTTTTTTTTTTTTTTAAATAAAACCCCTTTTTGAAAATAATATATAATAATTTGCTCTGCATATTTAACCCTTCATAAAGTCTTTCTAAAACTTGAAACTGACAGAGTGAATGCCAATGCTATAGAAAAGATTTTTGTTGGTTATTTTGTCTTCAGGATGATAAAAACACTGACATAATTTTCAAACAAAAGTAGGATTCAAGAGAAGTTCCCATCTGTATGATTTCTGTGATGGTGAGGGGAGCTGTTAATTATATAGGATGTTATTAACTTATTCTAAAAAAGCAAACCAAAAAATTAAAATTTTTATGTTGGTGTTTAGGTATAATGTAAGTATATACAGCAGATATTTTCTACCATGAGATGTTTCGTCAATCATAATTTGATGTTACGGAAAATGACTAAAATACGAGGGGGGGCTGAAAAGTTCTAGTGGTCAAATTTGACCAAATGTGGTTTTGATTTTTCAACATAGTCTCCCCTTTGATCCACACCCTTCTTCCATCGGTGTTGCAGTGCTTGGATCCCTGCGGTTGAAAAATAAACCACATTTGGTCAAATATGACTACTATGAACTTTTCAGCCCCCCTCGTAGACTAAAATCTGTTAGAACTGTGATTCAGGACAGATGTTTGTGACTACTATATCAAGTCTTTGTGATGTTATATCAGACTCATCAAAATCATACTGGGAATAAACACATCTTTTATAAATTTATTTTCCTGTGATATTTTCACAGAGTTCAGACTGTTCTTTGCAATTAATTGACTGAAATACAAAAATTATGAAGTCTATTAGGTCTTATTTGGTGTCCATACTGCATATATTCTAATGACCATTCCAAATTTTAATCACTTGCTTTAATACTGCTGCTTGTGTCACAGGTTGAAAATAAAAATTAATAAATTAATTAAAAGCATATCATACACAAGTTAAAAAGCAGATTACAGGTTAAAAAGTCAGTTGGGGAGCTGATTGTAGACAATATATACAGTTAAAAATGAGAGTTGAGGAGATTAATATTTCATTATTATTTTTACATGACTGTTACATTTAAAAACATTAATACAGTACTAAAAAAGGTTTGAATACTGTGTGCACTGTTTGCAGTTTGTTGAGGGTTCAGTGATTCACAGGTTGATTGCTTTTGCCCAGAGAGAGAAGTGTGTTGTACGCTTGCGCAGAAGTTTCCTTGTTCTTTTGAATAAAGAAAAAAGGGAGTAAAGACGTAGACCGCGACTCTGCTCATTATTTTTTGCTCAAAAGTACCACATACCTCTCCCAAACTGTGGAGCAGAGGGCACAACATTTTGGAGGCACCGCTGGAATATTTTGGTGAGAGAAAAATCCGCCAGCCGAAGTGGAAACTCGAGCCGAATATCCCTCCACAAACTCCAGCATCAGAGACGTAAGGCACCACCGACATTCACCGTAACTCTGGCACGACGTGCAAAGGTTGTAACGCTAGCGCCGCAATCACCACTAGAGGGCACTACTACACCACGAGGTAAAAAAGAGGCCTACGTTGAACTGTTTTATGCCACTTCTCTGATGAAAATAGAGACGGAGTTGGAGAAAGTGCAGTTAGGAGTTAAAGGTGCATTACACAAACTGAATGTTGAACAACTGCTTAATGTATGCAATGGACTACAAATATCTGGAATGGGAAAAGTGCAATTTGCAGACAAAACTCGAGACCAGCTAATCACATTTGTCACAAGTTATGTTGCAAGAGCTGAGTTAGCTGAGCTAGAAGATGAGGGAATGTTTCATTTGCTAAATATAAAGGACTTGATTGAAAATGCAAAGATGCCAGAGTTAGAGATAGCGGGTGAACATAAATAGAAAGAAGACCTGCAGAAAGAGGTACATGCTTTACAGGCCATACTTCAAGCCAAAGAAGAGGCTATGCATCAGCTAATGAGTAATAAACTGAGCCTACAGAGCACACCAATGCACAGACGAGCTTCAGCGCCTCCAGATAACTCCATGTGGCATAAAGACTTTAAGATATCAGGCCAAATAGGGGAGCCGGGACAAAAAGACAAGCTCACATTTTCCAGTTTGGCCAGGCAGATTGAAAGTGGGCTCAGTAAAGGCTACCATGAAGATGAGATCATTGACACAGTGATTCACACCATCACACCAGGCCTGCAGCTGAGAAGTTACCTAGAAGGCAAAGGTAATATTACTCTTCCTTCCCTGCGGAGGATCCTAAGGTCTCACTATCAGGAGAGAGGGGCTACTGAACTGTACAAGCAGCTTTCTTCAGAAGCTCAGAGCAGTAAAGAGACTCCTCAAAACTTCCTTCTGAGAGCCATGGACCTTCGCCAGAAGATTCTCTTCGTGTCCCAGGAAAATGAGTAGGGTCTAAAATATGATCCCGCCTTGGTCCAAAGTTTGTTCATGCACACCATCCTAACAGGTTTGCAGAGTGACAATGTTAAGAGTGACATGCAGCCGTACCTTCTTCAGCCCACGACACCTGATGAAGTTTTATTGGAAAAGGTGAATATTGCATGCGCAAATGAAAAGGAAAGACAAGACAAGAAGAAACATGCTGTCCCCCAGCGAGCGGCCGCTGTGAATGCTGTTCAGCCCAGTAACACTCCTGCACCTGCAGAAAAAAAGACAGTTCAAAAACAAAGCACAGCCGTTCCGTCACCTGATCTGCTGGCAGAGATTGAAGAGATGCGGTCTGAGATGGTACTTTTAAAGGACTTGCGAGCTGAAGTGTCCCAAATCCAAGAAACCATGCAGAAGTCTTCAGCCACAGCACAACCCACCACCAGCGGAGGACCTGAAAATCACTCCCCAGCGCCGACTTTCAAGCCATACCCACAATACCAGCTGGACCCATCTGCTCAGCACTACTTTCCTCGACAGCGGCCCCAAGCAGCTCTTCAGCAGTACTATCCAGCGCAAGGCCTGGCACCAATGAGAGGCACTGCACAATTCCAGCAGCGCTTCGCCCCTCAGCGGTACCACATGCCCCGCCCACAACCAAGGTGTTATTATTGCATTCAGACAGATGAAGAGTTTTGCCAGCACTGTTTTAGCTGTGGGAGCAGCGAGCATTTTAGAGCAGGCTGTAAAGCACAGAAGCCAGTGGTAACTCTTTAAACTAGAAGGGGTCACTCCAATGGGACATGGTGTGACCAGCGACATAAAAAGGTCCCAGAGTTGTTATAGCTGTGTTACACAGGGTGAAAACCAGAGTTTGAAATGTTGTTCAGTGTGTAAAAGTGCCTTGTACTGCTCCAAAAAGTGTCAAGGAGAGTGCTGGCCCATACACAAAGCCAAATGTAAGCCCTACACCTGTGGTAGTATTCTTAAAGGGAGTAGTGAGCATTTTCAGGCAGGTTGTAGAGCATATAGGGAGCATAATGCTGCAAGAGAGAGGAAAGCAGAGAGCCCGAAAGGCAGTAGTCCATCCAGCCCGGCAGCCGCAGCTCCAGCGGGGAATAAGAAGGTCATCGCAACAAAAGTCTTGGGTCCAGTCAAATGGTTCAACGTCAGAAATGGATATGGTTTCATCAATAGGAATGACACAAAAGAAGACGTTTTTGTACACCAGACAGCCATCAAAAAGAACAACCCGAGGAAATACCTTCGCAGTGTTGGCGATGGCGAAACTGTGGAGTTTGATGTAGTTGAGGGAGAAAAGGGAGCAGAGGCAGCAAATGTCACCGGCCCAGGAGGCAGTGCAGTCCAGGGAAGCAGGTATGCCACTGACAGAAGCCGCTAAAGGCGCTACCCCAGGAGGAGAGGCCCTCCCCGTGGAGACTATCCAGAGAACTACCAGAGTGATGGAGAGAACGCCCCTGAAGCAGACCAGCAGCAACAACGGCACAGACCCACTTACCCTGGCAGACAGCGCATCCCACCATACTTTGTACGTAGACGCTACGGCCACTGGCCCCCGGACACCAACGCACCGCGTGGAAGAACTGGTGAGCTGCGGGATCACTGGGGGGGGGGGGGGGGGGGGGAGGGCACAGTCTGGACTGTGGTGGGGCAGGTTGGACAGGGTGGGTCCCATTTATGAACTGAAACCTGAGAAAGGCAAGGGTAGATCTAGAACTTTGCATCGCAATCTCCTTCTGCCATGTGATCATTTGCCTTTGGAGACTTCTTTGCAGCCTCGTTCAAAGAAATACCCCACTACCAGATCAGCGGGGACACCGGAGATTCACTCAGAAGAGGACGACGATGACGAGGACGAGTATTATCCAGTGCCACTTCACTTGAGTACTCGCCCTGATTCGCCACCGCCTGAGAGGGCCGCAGACCCAGCTCAGCAGGAGGACAACATACCTGAAGAGGTGCAGCAGGAGACAGAGCTTGAGCTGCAGCAGCCGACCAGCCACAGAGGACGACATTGGTCAGGTAGAGAACTTACCTGCGAAGGTGAGCCTTCCTTCACCGCACCCTCCTTCTCCTACCTATAGTGATCCTGGTGAGGAAGTAAATCAGAGACCTAGACGTAATGCTAGAAAGCCGTAAGTATTCACTTATGATACATTGGGTACACCAGCATGTTATAACATACTTTTTTTTTTTGTACTTATTTTGTACCCGTAGGTAAATTTGTTTTGCAGTCTGGTGACAAGCCATCAGCTGCGGGTCGCTGTGTGCACAAGCACCCCGTGTCCCTAACCTGTATGTTTTTAGCATGTGGGAGGAAACCGGAGAAATCCCGGAGTAAACCCACGCAACACGGGGAGAACATGCAAACTCCACACAGATCACTGTTGGCCGGGGGCAGCGATCGAACCCACGATCTCATGATCCCCGCGATCCCCCGGCCGAGGGTAAAACTGTGCTGCCGCAGTGCTAACCACTGCGCCACCGTGCAGCCGTTACAGACGTTGCCTTATTATTCTGAACCAACCATGTCATTTGTATACAGTGTACATCCTTTCTACTTCCAAGAGTTTTGTGGTCAGTGTTAATGGGTTGGTGGTCATTTTGTATACTTGAAGTAGAGTAAATGCAGTTACATTGGACTCACACTGAAAGATTGAGTTTTAAGGTCGTTTGACTCATTGGGACTGACTTAAAAAAAAGGGACTGTGTTGGTGTTTATCTCAGTATGCACAGGATATGCACTTAAAGTGCAATGGACACTTGAGACTGTGAATGAGTTCATCTCAAAGCCAGAATGTATGAAAAGAGTTCCAGTCTGTAAACTTTTCTTGAATTAGTTGACTATGCACTCTTTGAGAATTTTGCACTGTGACATTGGTTATTATACATTTCACATGTCCTGATGTTGGGGACAACATCTATTTTGAGGGGGAGTATGTGACAGGTTGGAAATAAAAATTAATAAATTAATTAAAAGCATATCATACACAAGTTAAAAAGCAGATTACAGGTTAAAAAGTCAGTTGGGGAGCTGATTGTAGGCAATATATACAGCTAAAAATGAGAGTTGAGGAGATTAATATTTCATTATTGTTTTTGCACATGATTGTTACATTTAAAAACATTAATACAGTACTAAAAAAATGTTTGAATACTGTGTGTACTGTTTGCAGTTTGTTGAGGGTTCAGTGATTCACGGGTTCATTGCTTTTGCCCAGAGAGTGAAGTGTGTTGTGCGCTTGCACAGAAGTTTCCTTGTTCTTTTGAATAAAGCAAAATGGAGTGAAGCCGTAGACCGTGACTCTGCTCATTATTTTTTGCTCAAAAGTACCACATACTTCTCCCAAACTGTGGAGCAGAGGGCGCAGCACTTGGTGGTATAAAATTAGCACAATCACCTCTCTGCTGTTAACAATCTTATGCTGATATATAAATGTTACATCTAAACATCCCCTATTACTATTTTTATTAAAATGAAGAGCAATGTGATTTTATCTGCTCAATGACAAAATGTATAAACAAATGCTTAAGTGCAGTTGTAAGAGTGTAGTTTTATAACTTCAACATCTTCAACCTCAAACACCTGCAGAAATACCATGGAAAGGAGTGTGCTCAGTGTATTCAAGCCACAAGCTGCATATCGATTTTTTATCTGTATCGGCCAATACCCAAATTTAAAAATATCAGATCAGGCTTGAAGAAAGCCGTAGTGGTACATCTCTGGTTAAAACTTGAATTGTCCCACTGTAAGCTGCTGCTGTCCAGGAATGGCAAGGAACAGCATGGAGTGTGCATGGAGATGACATTTTGAGGGATGCTTCAATGGTGAGATTTTTCTGCTCTCTTCCATTCTGTAATTATTTTAGAAAATATCAAACCCACTACGCACTGAGTTCCTTAGACACTCAGCCACCTCTTAAAAACATCACAGTGTGGGTCTGGGGTTCATAACAGTGTAAACATACCAAATGAGACACAAACTCATCAAAAAAGTAGATATTATTTTATAAACATTGAGCTTCAGCATGGAGAAAAAACTAAACAAAATGTAAAAAAGTAGTGGCAACACATTTGTTATATGTTAACTTTCCTAGCTATCTTTCCTGAAACTCCTGTTAGAACACCTACACTTGAACAAAAACAGCAAAGCATTTATGTCTGTTAGAGCAATTTTGTGTATGTGCATTTATGTGCAGTTCAGCCAGGTGTGTGTGGGTGCACGCTTGTGTGTTTTGGGTTCATGGTGAGGGCAGCAGCTCTTTCTGACATCAGACTTTTCAATCCTCATTTAAATGCAGCACCAATTATCTGATAATTACAAATACATTCAAACAGAGAAAATCCAGAGATGTGGGCATGTGCACATCGGTGCATACATTTATCCAAGGTTCAACACATAATGAGATAGAAAGAAAGAAAGAAAGAAAGAAAGAAAGAAAGAAAGAAAGAAAGAAAGAAGAGATGCACTAAACTATTGCAGGATGAATTGATGTAATTTAGTGAGCAGCATCATGTATAAAGCTATATTTATAGAATACTACTGCATTTACAGCTGCAGTGTCTCAGGTGTTTACTACAACTATACAGAGGGGAAAATGAATATTGAACACATCAACATTTTTCTCATTAAACATATTTCTGATGGAGCCATTGACCTGAAATTTTCACCAGATATCAGTAACAACTCTAGTAATCTATACATACAAAGAAATTAAGGCAACTATGTTCACAAAACAAGTTATATTTAATAAAGTGGAAAGACAGGGAATAAGTATTGAACACATGAAGAAAAAGAGGTGCAAAAAGGCATAGAAAGCCAAGAAATCAGTTGAAATCCATCAGAATTTAGGATGCCTTCCCATCCCCCATCAGTGCAAATTAATTTCAGCTGGTTAAGTCCTAACTGATAGCCTTTAAATGTCAAAAGGTTGAGTGGTGAAGAGGACCCAGGCCCAGGCAGGATATAGTGCAAACAATTATTTATTAACCAACTCAAAAACAAATGAATGGCAGCGCGTGGGCTGCAAAACAGAACTAAAACCAGGAAGGCAAAAACTCACAAAGAACAGGGATCACAGCTGGAACACTACAGGAAACAGGCAGAAACATAAATGATGCCCCACCAGACTGAGAAAGAACACCAAATAAATAGACGGGGGGGATAATCAACACAGAACAAGTGGGCACAATCAAGGGCAGCAGGGAAGCAACTGCAGGTGAGAAGCTCAGGAAGGGTTGAGCTGCATAGACAAACACAGACAGGGGATGCACATAAGACATGAAAACAGGACTAAGAACAAAGTGGGGATAAATAATACAAAACTACAACCGCAACTGAAACCTGATCATGAACAGAAAACACTGTCAAATTAAATCCCAAACCAATGTTGACAGGAATAATAATAATACAGAAAATAAATCCCAGATACAAAAAGCACCAAACACAGAGAACACAGAAGTAAACTCAAAGAGTGGGTATGACCCTACGGTCATCCCCCAGACCATGACATAGCCCCCCCCCCCCCCATTTAAGGGGTGGCTTCCAGACACCTCCAAACATATCAAAAAAAGGGAAAAAAAACCCACCTTCCCAGGGAGGGTGGGGAGAGACACAGGCCAGGCAGGCCGAAACACACTATCCATCCACCATAGAGTCTCAAACAAAAATGCAGCTTGGGGAATCAAACAAAACCTCCAGCCCAAAACCAATAACCAAGACAGGTCAGATGGTCTTCCATCAACCCAGGGCCACCAGACTGAAGAGCAAGGCAGGTCAGGGGGCCTATTCAAGTCCATGGAACCCCAAATAAGAGAACAGAGCGAGTTGGGTGGTCTCCCAGAGTCTCTAGACCACCGGACCGGCGAACAAAGCAGATCAGGGGGCCTAATCCAGTTCATGGGCCTCCAGATCTCAGAACGTAACCAGTCAGGTGGTCTCCCAGAGTTTCAAGACCACCAGACCGACGAGCAGAATGGGTCCAGAGATAACTGTAAGGCCGCTTTAAACTCAAGTGAAACTGACAAGGAATTTTTAACCTGATGAACTGATAACAAAGAACCCACAAACACAGAAGATGACAACATGGACATCTCAACCTTAGGAAGTGATAATGTGGACACTTTACCCTCAGAAGCTGGCAAAAAAGAATATCCAAACACAAAAGATGAAACCAAAGAATCTATATATTCAAGAGATGACTCGGGAATCTTAACCTCCGATGGTAGCATGAAGATCTTAAGCTCTGGAGATGGCAACATTGAAACACCAAACTAAGGAGTTGACACCATGGATACTCTCTACACAAGAGACAACGCCATTGTTTTCACCCCAGGAAGAAATGACAACATAAACTCTGGAGGGAATGAAAACACAGGGACTTTAATCACATGTGACAGCATAACCCCTTTAAACTAAAACCCAGTTTCACTCTCATCCTTTTTAAAAGGATTGGTTTAAAAAGATTTAAACTGTTGTAGATAGGAAGACCGGAGTGGTAGCCTAGCTGGTAGAGCATCCACCCCACAACCGGGAGGTCATGGGTTCAAATCCTGGCTGGGTCATACCAAAAACCATATAAAAAGGGTACTTTCCGCCTTTGACCTTGGTGCTCAGCATAATAGAATGAGGAAAGGAAAGTTAATGCACAGAGCTACCAGAGGACTGACACCCACCCACATACACACTGTAGCTTTCATTACTTACAGTAGCTGTGTGGCCTAGGTTCAGTGAAACGGAGATAGGGGCCTCCCCATACACAACATGGTGTCCTACATGCTGTGGAAGATGGGAAGAGAAAAGGAGTAGGAGTAATCTTAAAGGAAGAGTATGTGAAGAGTGTCCAGGAAGTAAAGAGGGAGTCAGACAGGATCATGAGTTGAAGTCAAAGCTAGAAGTCAAGGGTGTGATGTTGAATATTGTCAGTGTGTATGCCCCACAAGATGGATGCCAGGTAGAAGTGAAAGAGGAATTCTGGAGTAAGATGGAAGAGGTAAAGAGTGTTCCAAGGGGAGAGAGAGTGGTGAATGGAGCAAACTTAAATGGACATGTAGGGGAAGGGAACAGAGATTATGAGGAGGTGCTTAGTAGGTATGGTCTTAAGGAGAAAAGTGTGGAAGGACAGATGATTGTGGATTTTGCTAAAAGAATGGAAATGGCTGTGGTGAACACATATTTCAAGAAGAGAGAGGAGCATTGGCTGACTTAAATGAGTGGAGGAAGGTGCACACAGGTGGACTACATCTTATGTAGAAGAAGAAATATGAAAGAGGATACTGCAAGGTGGTGGCATGGGAGAATGTAGCTAGACAGAATCAGATAGTAGTCTGTAGGATGACTTTACAAAGCAAGAAGAGGCAGAGAGTGAAGGCAGAGCCAATGATATAAGTCGGGAAAGTTACAGAAGGAAGATGGTTGCAAAGAGTTCAGGAAGGAGTTAATACAGGCTGTGGATGGTAGGGAAGAATTACCAGATGACTGGGAAAGTACAGCAAAAGTATTGAGGGAAATGGGTAGAAAGGTATGTGGTATATCCTCTGGACAGAGGAAGGAAGACAAGGAGACTTGGTGGTGGAATGAGGAGGCACAGGAAAGTATTCAAAGGAAGAGACTGACAAAGAAAAAGTGGGATAGTCAGGGAACTTAAGAAATTAGGCCGAAGTATTTGGAATCTAGGTGCATGACAAAGAGAGAGGTGGCAATAGCAAAGGAAAAGGCATATAGTGAGTTGTATGAGAGGCTAAAAACTAAGGAAGGAGAATAGGACTTGCATTGATAAGCTAGACAGATAGATCGAGCTGGAAAGGATGTACAGCAGGTTAGCTTGATTAAGGACAGAAATTGTAATGTACTAACAAATGACGAGAGTGTGTTAACAAGGAGGAAGGAGTACTTTGAGGAGCTGGTGGATGAAGAAAATGAGACAGGAGAATGGATGAAAGAAAGATGGTGAACAAGGAAGTCCCGAGGATTAGCAAAGCAGAAGTAAGGGCACCTTTGAAGAACATGAAGAATGGAAAGGCGGTTGGTCCAGATGACATACGTACCTGTGGGGGTATGGAGATGTGTAGGAGAGATGGCAGTGGACTTTTTAACCAGATTGTTTAACACAATCTTGAAGACTGAGATAATGCTTCAGGAGTGGAGAAGAAGTGTTTTTGTAGAAATTTTGAAGCACAAGGGTGATGAAGACTATAGTCTACAAAGGCATAAAGTTGATCAGCCACACTATGAAGATGTGGGAAAGAGCTGTTGAAGCCAGGTTAAGAGGAGATGTGACAGTCAGTGAGCAGCAGTACGATTTCATGCCAAGAAAGAGTACAACAGATGCAATGTTTGCTTTAAGAGTGCTGATGGAGAAGTATAGAGAAGGTCAGAAGGGGTTGCACTGTGTCTTTGTGGACCTAGAGAAAGTGTATGATAGGGTGCCAAGAGAGGAAGTGTGGTACTGTATGAGAAAGTCAGGAGTGGCAGAGAAGTATGTAAGGGTGATGCAGGACATGTATGAAGACAGCAAGACGGTGGTGAGGTGTGCTGTAGGAGTGACGGGTGGATTAAAGGTGCAGGTGGGATTATATCACGGATCAGCTCTGAGCCCCTTCTTGTTTGCCATGGTGATGGACAGATGGAAAGACGAGGTCAGGACAGAGTCTCCGTGGACCATGATGTTTGCAGATGACACTGTGATCTGTCGTGAGAGTAGGGAGCAGGTGGAAGAGAACCTGGAGAGGTGGCAGTATGCTCTGGAGAGAAGAGGAATTAACATCAGTAGAAGCAAGCATACATAAATACATTGAGTGTGAATGAGAGGGGGGCAGGTGTAATGATGAAGATGCAAGGAGTAGAGGTTATCAAAGTAGATGAGTTTAAATATCTGGGGTCAACCATCCAGAGCAACAGAAAATGCACAAGAGGGGTGAAGAGAGTGCAGGCAGGGTGGAGTGGGTGGCAAAGAGTGTCAGGGTTGATCAGTGACAGAAGGATAGCAGCTAGAGTGAAAGGGAAGATATACAAGACAGTAGTGAGACCTGCTATGGTGTATGATTTGGAGACGTGGCACTGACAGAAAGATAGAAGGCGGTGCTGGAGGTGGCAGTGTTGAAGATGCTAAACTTCTCATTGGGAGTGACTAGGAGGGACAAAATTAGAAATAAGAATATCAGAGGGGACAGCTTATGTTGAGCAGTTTGGAGACAAAGTAAGAGAGGCAAGGCTGAGATGGTTTGGACATGTACACAGGAGGGAGGCAGGTGCAACGGTGAAGATGGAAGGAGTAGCGGTAGTGAAAGTAGAGGAGTTTAAATACCTGGGGTCAACCAGCCAAAGCAATGGAAAATACACAAGAGAAGTGAAGAATAGAGTACAGACTGGGAGGAGTGGGTGGAGACAAGTGTCAGGGGTGATTTGTGACTGAAAGGGAGCAGCAAGAGTGAAAAGGAAGGTTTACAAGACGGTAGTGAGACCTGTGATGATGTATGGTTTGGAGACGGTCTCAATGACAAAAAGACAGGAGATGGATTTGGAGGTGGCAGAGTTGAAGATGCTAAGATTTTAATTGAGAGTGACTAGGATGGACAAGATTAGAAATGAGAATATCAGAGGGACAGCTCAGGTTGAGGGGTTTGGAAACAAAGTAAGAGAGGCAAAGCTGAGATGGTTTGGACATGTGCAGAGGAGGGATAGTGAATATATTGGACAAAGGATGTTGAATATGGAACTGCCAGTGTCATAATCCCTCGTGCGCCATTACGCGGCGCATGAGGGAAGTAATGGAAAACCCAATGGCGTGAGTAGAAAGTGCCATTTTATTAAACTTAGCCACAAAATAACAAGTCCAGTCATCCACAAAAGTACAGAGAAATGAAAATGATGACATTAAGGCCACCTGATATACAGGGCACCTACCGGATGCTCTACAGCCCAGTCAAGAGGAAACCTAGTGCCACAAGACTGCTGTCAGCACAAAGAGAAAGGCGAACATGACACTTACAGGACTGGAGCGATCCTGAGGCGATCCGTGCAGTCTGTAGAATGAAGAGGGTGAGCAGGGTCAGCCGATTACACCAAGGGGTTAACCGAACTTCAAGTACTTCGCTGAATAATTAGCAGGTAATGAAAACTCATACGTGGAGAGCTAGCTGCCGCGTATGGAGGTGAATGCTCCGACAATCTCTTTTCACAAATGCAGTGAAGAAATACTCCTGAAGCTAATGAGGAAAGAGATTGCCGGTGCGAGAAAGCGTGGGCTGAACATGATTGGACCTGGTGTGTGAGAGAGTGTGTATGAGCGTGTCAATGGGAATGAATGGAGCGTGTGCATGTGTGAATGTGTATGTGTGTGTGTGTGTGTGTGTGTTTGTGTCTGTGTGTGTGTCTCTGTGTGTGTGTGTGTGTGTGTCTGTGTCTGTGTGTCTGTGTCTGTGTCTGTGTCTGTGTGTGAACACCCGTGACAGTAAAGCTGATGGCACTTGACAGGAGGAGGGGGCATGCCCAAGCTGTCAGGGAGCGGAGGCCCAGTAGCTCCCTGAAGCGCCAGGTGGAAAATAGGGTAAAACATAACAATAAGTCAGAACTGGGTTTGGAACAGCCAAACCCAGATTCATGACAGTGCCTCCCCCCCTAGGGGTGGATACCAGACACACCAGTACCATCAGCCAAAAAGAAAAGAAACAACACCCTTCAAAGGACCCCCCCCTGCCCCCGGCAACAAAAACTAACCTAGGGCGGGAGGTGGGGGAACACCAGTTAGGAGGGAAGCAACCGGTGAAAACACAACCAGTAAAAAACAAAATAATGAGGAAAACCCTCCTAATGACCCCCTACCTAGAACACTAAACCCCCTCCCCAGAAGTCCAAAGTTCAGGGGGTCGACCAGAATCCCAGGCCTCCAGTATGGCAAAGAGTGACAGATCGGGTGGCCTGTCCAAGTCCCAAGTCCAGCAGGCGGCCCACAGGATAGTGTCCGGCGGCCTGCCCGGGCCGATGGACCACCCGACCCATAAGCCAAGTCCTTCGGGTGGCTGACCAGTGTTGTGGAACCACCAGAACAGGAGAGGAAGGCAAAGAGGCAGCCTCCATACTTGGGAACATTGGTGGCAAAACCAAGGAACAGGAACCCCCCTGCCGTTTGAGGCTTGGGGCAGGGGAACCATAGCACCTGCGATGTTCCCGGTCTGGGACGTGGCTGCACCCACGATGGTCCCAGTCTGGGATGTGGCTGCACCCGCGATGGTCCTGGTCTGGGACATGGTTGCACCTGCGAAGGTCCCAGTTTGGGATGTGGCTGCACCGGCGGTGGACTCCGGCTGGAGCTCTGCTGCACCGGCAGTGGACTCCAGCTGGAGCTCTGCTGCACTGGCGGTGGATTCCGGCCAGAGCTCTGCTGCACTGGCAGTGGACTCCAGCCGGAGCTCTGCTGCACCGGCGGTTGACTCCGGCCGGAGCTCTGCTGCACCGGCAGTGGACCCCGGCTGGGGCTCAGCTGCACTGGTGGTGGACCCCAGCTGGGGCTCTGCTGCACCAACGGTAGACCCCGGCTGGGGCTCTGCTGCACCTGCGGTTGACTCCAGCTGGAGCAGCGTTGCACCTGCGGTGACCCCCATCAGGGGCCTCATTGCTCCCGGGGTGGCCTCACCAGCGAGGGAAGTGATGCTCCTCACGTCACCCGATGATGGGCCCCAATCCTCAGTGGCCTCCGATGAGACCAGCAGCTCTCCAGCGACCCCATCTGGGGGCTCCGAACCCAAAGGGAGAAAAAGAGAAACCGGTTCAGGGTCACCGGCAGCAACGGAGCCCGGTGTGAGTAGAAAGTGCCATTTTATTAAACCTAGCCACAAAATAACAAGTCCAGTCATCCACAAAAGTACAGAGAAATGCAAATGATGACATTAAGGCCACCAGACATACAGGGCACCTGCTGGATGCTCTACAGCCCAGTCAAGAGGAAGTCTAGTGCCACAGGACTGCTGTCAGTACAAAGAGAAAGGCAAGCATGACACTTATGGGGCTGGAGCGATCCCGAGGCGATCCGTGCAGTCTGGAGAATGAAGGGGGTTAGCAGGGTCAGCCGATTACACCAAGGGGTTAACCGAACTTCAAGTACTTCGTTGAATAATTAGCAGGTAATGAAAACTCATATGTGGACAGCTAGCCGTCGTGTATAGAGGTGAATGCTCCGACAATCTCTTTCCACAAATGCAGTGAAGAAATACTCCTGAAGCTAACGAGGAAAGAGATTGCCGGTGCGAGAAAGCGTGGGCTGAAAGTGATGGGACCTGGTGTATGAGAGAACGTGTATGAGCGTGTGAATGGGAATGAATGGAGCGTGTGCATGTGTGAATGTGTATGTGTGTGTGTGTGTGTGTGTGTGTGTATGTGTGTGAACACCCGTGACAGTTCAGCTGATGGTACTTGACAGGAGGAGGGGGCATGCCCAAGCTGTCAGAGAGCGGAGGCTCCATAGCTCCCTGAAGCGCCAGGTGGAAAATAGGGCAAAACATAACAATAAGTTAGAACATGACAGCCAGGCAGGAGGAAAAGAGGAAGACTACAGAGAAGATTCATGGATGTAGTGAAGGAGGACATGGAGAGGGTTGGTTTAGTTTAGTTTAATGTTTATTTGAAAGGGACATTACATTCTAATGAACATTCATCCAAATGTAAGGATGCCAGATTTAGCAATACTGCTAATTTGCATCTGTAGTCCCCCGGCGGGTCACAAAAACACACAAACAATCATACACAAGCAGAACAACCGCAATAAAACTGTACAAAGTGTATATGCTAAAGTGCAAGAGTTAAAGTGTTACAAAACAAAACATTCAAATGTCACACAAGTGAAGTGCTACAGAGGAAGATGCAAGGGATCGGGTGAGATGGAGACAGATAATCCGCTGTGGCGACCCCTAAAGGGAGCAGCCAAATGAAGTTTCTTCACTTTAAGTTTACCACTTATTTACAATTAATTATAAACTCCTCAAAAAAGTTTTGAAATGTTATTTCAGTCATTGATTTCTCTCCTTTAATAATACCAATTGGTATTATATTTTGTATCATTGGAAAGCCTGATTAGTCAACTTTACAATGAGGTACAACTTGTAAGGATCCTGCTTTCATGGGATGAGCAACCCAGCTAAACGTGTGGGTAGCAGCCCCACACAATGTGCCAAAATCCCTGCAGTATTCTCCTGCTGGTATTCATTCTTGTTTTGAGCTTCAAGTGCTGCCAGGTGTGTGCCAGTAACAGGTGTAATTGAACACTTGTGGGAACAGCTTGGGCTTTTTTTTTTTTTTTTTTAGATTTTAATATACTTTATTGATCCCCAGAGGGGAAATTGAGGGTCATCCACCACCTGGATGGATGAAGCAGCCACGATACAACGCTATCCCTTAACCATTCACACACACATTCACACCTAGGGCCACTTTAGAGTCTCCAATTAACCTAACCTGCATGTTTTTGGCATGTGGGAGGAAACCGGAGAAATCCCGGAGTAAACCCACGCAAACACGGGGAGAACATGTAAACTCCACACAGATCACTGTTGGTCGGGGGCTGGGATCGAACCCACGATCCCCACGATCCCCCGGCCAAGGGTAAACTGTGCTGCCGCAGTGCTAACCACTGCGCCACCGTGCAGGCTTCCTGTATTTGCTAGAGTGACCAACACAACCACGCTGGTTGACCTTCAACAGCTTCTGGTTGAGGAATGGGATGCCACCCCACAACAAAATGTGACAAGCATGAGGAGGTGGTGCCAAGCTGATGTGGCTGCCTATGGATCTTCCACACACTACTGAGGTCCCTGACAGTGTAAAATGAAAAAAGTGTAAAAATCGCCAGTAATTTAGGAAGCTTGGGATCAGACCGCCAAGGTCTCTGACTTTGATCGCCACCTGATCCACATAACACCGGACCCCCATGGTCCCTCTTGCAGGTGGTGAGCCCACTGGAGGGTGGACCCATGTAACTCCTTCGGGCTGAGCCCAGCCGGGTCCCATGGGCGGAAACCCGGCCACCAGACACTAGCCATCGAGCCCCTCCCCCAGGCCTGGCTCCAGGGTGTGGCCGTGCTAACCCCATACCAGGTGGGGTACACTGAATCCTTGTTCTAGCATATACCATGACAGTCTGTTGGATCGTTCTTAGTTTGGCCCTCCACCCAGAACCAGTTTGTCTTGGGTGACCCTACCAGAGGCAAATTGCCTCGGATAGCATAGCTCCTGGGATCACTAGGGCATGGAAACCCCCCACCACGATAAGGTGACGATCCATGAGGGGAAACGCTGCTCCTCCACATTGAAAGTAGCCAGTTGAGGTGGTATGGGCATCTGATCAGGGTGCCTCCTAGACGCCTCCCACTTGAGGTGTTTCAGGCACGTCCTTCTGGGAGGAGGTCCCGGGGCAGACCCAGGACTCGCTGGAGAGACTATGTCTCCCAACTGGTTTGGGAACACCTTGGTATCTTCTCTGAAGAGCTGGATCAGGTGGCTGGGGAGAGGGAAGTCTGGGCTTCTCTGCTTGAACTGCTGCTTCCACCACCCGGACCTCCAGAAAAGTGATAGATGGATGGATGGATAGAATTTCCAATAATTGTTTCCTTATTACTGTAGAAGAATGCAATCATCCAGTCAACCAATCAACTCAAAACCAGAGTGAATACCAACAGGAGAATATTGGAGGGGATTTTGGCACATTTTTGGGGGGGCACTACCGGCATGTTGACCTGTGCTGCTCATTCCATGAATGCACCATCCTGATAAGTTGTACCTCATTATAAAGGTCACTAATCAGGCTTTCCAACGACATAAAATACAATACCAAACTATAAAAAGGTAGAAATTATTGATTGAATCAGTGTTTCCAAAGGTTTTTTAAGGAGTTCAGATAAGACATGCAATTATTTAATTAAAATTTTCAGTCATTTCACAGCCCTAGTGTACTGTATGTGAAGTAGTGATTGTGTAAAGATCCTGTGTTTTTTGTTGTTGTTGATTTTTTCGCCACCATAGTTCCACCTGCTTGTCTTTATGTAGGTCTTGTGGTTTTCAGGGAACATGTCTTTTTTAACTTCAGCTCTAACACCTTTCTCTTTAAGTTTCATTGTGTATATGCGTTCTCTGTCTGGGAAGTTGAACTTATACAAGTTTTCTATAGCTCACAGCAATGTTTAATTGGCATTTCCTCTTGGCAAGCCAATCAAAGGGACAGTGAACACGAAATCGTCACGTTTCCTCTGGCTATCAAATGAAATAGCTCCTGTGGTGTCAAGATGAGTGGGTTCCCATGACGACCATATGAGTTTTTGTTCCCGTGGTGATATGAAACTTATTCAAGTCCTTTGATTTCCCAAAGGACCAGAACAAGAGAGGGAGCAGAAGGAGAGCAAAGAAGATTTTGGAAAGTGGAGGAAAAAAACGGCAGAGAAACCAGGGGGTGTGAGAAAACAGAGCGGTAAAGACAGATGGATCAAGAAAAATTGATTTTGAGAGGAAGAGGTGGGAGGGTTGGGGAGTAGTGATTGACGAGTGAAAAAGGCGGGGAAGAAAGGCAGAAAGACAAGACTACTGGCTTGGCTTGGGGATAATAACAGATTGTTGTTTTTCTAGTTTTCAGGACCAGTGAATTGAGCAGCCCCGCAGCAATCTCAAGTTTATCAGTTTTATTGGGACACAATTTACCCATCCATCCATCCATCCATCCATCCATCCATCCATCCATCCACCCATCCATGCTTTAAATTGCATACTTCCAAAGCTACAAAAGGCAGATTTAGATTGTTTTTCTCTTTCTTTTGGCTTACTGAATTGATCAGACCATTAGCATTTTGCTGTTTATCACCAAGTGTCCCTTCAAACTAGACTCGAGCAAAATTTTCCCTAAACCTCATTTGTCTGTCTGGTCCTCCTTTTCCTACTTGATTTCTGAAAGAGAAAAAAGAATCTCCCGTTTGGTGACATATAGATCTGAATGTAATTGGCCAGATTTTCAATGAAATCTTTAATTTTTAATAAAGTAGAAACATAATTCAAAACTTGGATAGATAGATAGATAGATAGATAGATAGATAGATAGATAGATAGATAGATGTACTTTATTGATCTGAAACTGGGAAATTACAGTGTAACAGCAGCATGATGGACACCCCAACCAACAGAAAACACAGCATAATAGAAAAGGAGTTACCCTGGAAAGTAAAGTAAAAAAGCGTAGATAACTTTATATACAACATAGGCTACTACTAGGTAAGGTTATGTTGTGGAACTCCCAAAGGTGTATTCAGACCAAATGCAAAGTGGGTTTTTTTGGTCTTTCACAATTACATACGGTATAAAGACAATGTGAAGACGCAAATACAGACAAATTGGCATTTGAGTGAGTTGTAAAGCCTTGCAGAGAGGTGGGGTAGTCTCCCTAATTTCTGCAGCTGCTTTCTACCTGCTGCGGAAATCCCAAAATGCCATCATGTTTAGATCATCAACATTATCCACCAGGGCACACAGTTCGGAAAAGGTCACTGCCTCCCCCAGAAACTGCACCTGGCTGATGGTTGTTTACAGTGCTAGCTGAGGGCCCTCATTAGCACGTCGGGAGCAGGTGTACATGGGTGGAAACAAACTACAGACTCTTTCTCAGCTGCATAGCTCCGGTCCATCTGTCTGCAGGTGAGTGGCAGTCTCATTTTCTCCAGTGTTGATACTCGCTCCAGTGATGGCAGAACCTCAAGGCCCATAGCTATTGCGACCAACTCACTCAATCAAGAATCCACTAATGCACATTTATTTGCATCTTTATATCGACTTTATACACTGCCCAGCAAAAAACCCCAAAAAACAAAAAAGTCACACACTAATATTTCGTTGGACTGCCTTTAGCTTTGATTACAGCACATATTCACTGTGGCATCATTTTGATAAGCTTCTGCAATGTCACAACATTTATTTCCATCCAAAGTTGCATTAATTTTTCGCCAAGATCTTGTACTGCGTAAAGTCTTCTCCAGCACGTCCCAAAGATTCTCAATGGGGTTAAGGTTTGGACTCTATGGTGGCCAATCCATGTGTGAAACTGATGTCTGATGCTCCCTGAACCACTATTTCACAATTCGAGTCTGATGAATCCTGGCATTGTCATCTTGGAATATGCCCGAGCCATCAGGGAAGAAAAAAATCTACTGATGGAATAACCTGGTCATTCAGTATATTCAGGTAGTCAGCTGACCTCATTCTTTGGGCACATAACGTTGCTGAACATAGACCTGACCAATGGGACACTCTTAGCTAATATTTGCTTAGTTAAATCCAGGAGGTGACGTTTTTTTGGCCAGGCAGTGTATGTAATTCATGTTTGGTCCAGACAGGAACTGGCTGATAATATACTACAACAGTATATCGCTGCAATGTCCATATACTAAGATATGAGGGTTTTTTTGTCCACATTATTCAATTTTATTTGGAATTTCAATGTAATTTTTATTTTTTCCCAACAGCATGATTGAAATATATTAAAATGTTGCAAATTATTACTAACTAACTAACTAACTAACCTGCACTTATATAGCGCTTTTCTAGTCACAAAGACCACTCAAAGCGCTTTCACTAATACTAACCCTCTATTCTAAGGGCCTATAGGAAACAGATATCTAGGGACAATTTAGAACAGCCAATTAACCTAACATGCATGTCTTTGGATTGTGGGAGGAAACCGGAGCCCCCGGAGTAAACCCACGCAGCACAGGGAGAACAGTGCCACATATTACCACATAACTTTGAGAATCCTTGTGTTTACTTTGTGTTCTGATAAAAATGGCCTGAAATTCCCTTTACTTCAAAAATTTGAATCCTACTTCAACAGTGTAGAGGCTTTTTGGAGTTTGTTTTTCAAATGTCCTCTCAAGGTCTTTCATTTGCACAAAAAAAAAAGAGATTCTAAATGAGGCTTAAAGCAAATTTAACCCTTGCCAAAGGCATTCTTTTGTGTGCATGTGTGTCTTGTCTGTCAAGTGTCGGATATGAGTATACAACTCAGCTCTTTCGTCTGGCATAACAAACACTGGTAATTGGTCTGGTAGGCATGCCCATACACACAGTCATGAGTAATACAAGCTGATTTTTATACACCTCTTATGCAACTGGTACTGCAGGAACTTAGACCACACTCACAAAAGAACAAGCAACTGATGTAGATGTGGGAATGTGTGTATATGCAAGGCTCACAAACAATTACACACCTCACTCCAGGATGTTATTGCTTCTTTTTATTTGTGCTGTTGTTTCTATTAGATGATTAAGTAAATTCATTTCATTCGGTTTAAAGGGGAATCCATTTTTATTCCCAATATTTGCTTTTACAGCTGTGCTCTGAAAGATTATAAAGGTTCTGATTAAACAATTCACATGACAAAAAACAAAACAAAGCTTGGAATGGTAGCTTTCTTCATGCAGGGCTGAATGCTGCAGATTCTGTGATAATTTGTTTGAAGGGATCCAAGATATTCTGGCACTTTTTTCTGTGGTTTAAGTGTGAATATACTGAGCTTTTTAAACTCTTCTGTGGTATTCCTATTTTTGCAACTTAGGGCCACTTTACACAGACTGAGATCGTTGGGTGACCATTGAGAGACCAGAAACTACCCTGATGTCTCAGTGATCTAAAGCCTCGAGAAAGCCATTTCTGTGTAAATGTTTGGGAGATGTTTCAGCAACTTCCATGGTGCTCTATAGAGGTCTTTGAAAGATCCTTGAGAGATTACTGTGAGACCAGGAGAGATCGCTGAGGGATCATTGAGAGTTTATTGTGTGACCAAAGTGGAATCTGTATATATGTGAAGTTTCTAGTGCTCATAGATCCCTTTTCCACATGGGTGGAGATTGTTGAAAGATGAAAAATGGTGAGATCTCTCAGTGATCACCCAATGAACTCTCAACAGTCTTTAAATGCATTCTCTTGGTGCTTCATCAAATGATCAGCATTTCCTCACTGATCTCTTCACCATCTCTACCTTTGGGATGGAAAAATTTTGCAATCATTGAAAGATCGCTAAGAGATTATTGAAAGATCACTGAGAGATCTTTGGGAGATCAATAAGATCATTGAGCACTCCTTTACTGCTGAATTATTTCATCGATCTCCCAATGATCTCTCAGTGAGCTTTCAATGTACACCAATTTTTTTTCCACCCCAAAGGTAGAGATGGTTGAGAGATCAGTGAGAGACTGCTGAGCATTCAGTGAAAGACCAATAGAGTTCATTGAAAGATTGCTGAGACATCACTGGGAGATCATTGGGAGATTGATGAGATCATTGATGATTGATGAGATTGGGACAGCTCGGTGGTGCAGTAGTTAGGACTGTGGCAGCACAGTAAGAAGGTCACGCACGGTATTGAGTACAGTCCTGACCATCGTGAGTTTGATCCCACCCCCTGACCATCAGTGACCCTTCTGTGTTGCGTTTGTACGTTCTCCCTGTGTCTGTGTAGGTTTACTGTGGGTACTCCGGATTCCTCCCACAGGCAAAAAACATGCAAGTTAGGTTAACTGGAGACTCTAAAGTGGCCCTAGGTGTGAATGTGTGTCTGAATGGTGAAGGGATTGGCACCACGCCGTGGCTGCCTCATCCATTCAGGTGGATGTCCTCTAATTTCCCCATTGTGGGACTAACAAGAATTATAAATAAAACAAATCAATGGGAGATCCTTTCCCTTTGGTGATTTTTGATAAATTGTTTTGGACTGAGTCAAAACCTTGGCAACCATGGAGATCATTGAAATCATTGAGATATCTTGGCAATCACTCAGACATCACTGAAAGATCATTGCACGATCTGGTCATTTTTTTCAACACTCATTGATCTCCACCCCTGTATAAAGGGGATATAAGCCAATGTTCACTTATATCTCCTTTACACAGGAGTAGAGATTATTGAGAGATCTGGACAGTTTTGGATCTATCAATGACCTTCGGTGATCTCCACAGTCACCACAGTCTCCTCAAAGTTTTGACTCAGTCAAAAACATACAAGTGTCTCCCAAATGATCGCGAAGATCAAAAATTAGTCCAATTTCTCAACGATCTCTGTGCTGTGAAAAGGGGCCCTTATAGCAAACAAGGGAAAGAGTATTATGGTTTTGTATATGTATTTCCTGCTCTTGTGATGTATACTGTCTTCCTGTAACACTTTTGTATGTAAAAACAATTAAACCAACAAACACTACCCCAAAGTATGTTGACATGGAGGTTCAGTTCAAATGGACTTAGGGGATAAGTTTAGTGAAAGTGTAACTGTTATTACTGAGGTAAATCTACTGACTCTTAACATTCCTATTCAAATTGAAATGAGTTCTGTTTGCATAAATGTTTCTTATATTCAATCAAAATTAAGTAAAATCTGATTAATAAATAATTCCCTGGAACTTCAAACTACACACACTTAAAAAATCATGTTAAAGTTATTCTTGTTTACTTAATAATACTTGAATCAATGATTTTGCAGCATCATGTATTCAAAATGTAGCACTAAAGGACATAAAAAAAGGTATCCTTGTCTTTGAAATCAGAATATTTCTAACTTTCTCTTTGTCCATGTTACAGCTAGTGAGGTTGGACCTGCAGAAGGCAGAGCCGTTTTTTAGATATTGGTCCCTTTTCTCTTTCACTTGCATGGGAGATCATCTGAATCTTGTTGTGGTGCAAGTGATAAAGCAATCCAAACTTCTTCAGAAATCATTGATAATGACACTCATACACATTGATATTCATGAGTATGAGTACTCACTCATTTGGCTCAACCTGCAGAGGTTTTAGGCTGACATTGTGAAAAGGTGGGTACAGCGTGTCTTTCTCCACTTGAAAAAAATCATTCTGTCACACTAAAATAGTTGGAAGAAGCCAGGTGCACACACCCACACTGTTGTTTATGTTACGGGTCCCGGGAAGGTGACCACAATAACAAAAAGAAATAGTTTTAAAGCGTGAAAAGACGTGATCCTTCGCGTCTGCTCTTGGGTCTGTAAAATACAAAAAGAGTCTTTGAAAGACAGAACACAGGACCACTCGTGTCTTTCTCCAGATAGTACTCTTATTTCATTTTCATTTTCATTTACAGGCAGCATCACATTTTGTGCTTTATATGTCATCTTCTTTTACATACTGTAAATAATGTTCTTTTTCCCTCAGTCACACAGTGCATAAACTACACTACATCTGACATCTCAAATTTACATACTTCACAAATCACAATTTACTTATACAGGACCTTCAATTACTAGACTGACTCCCATTAATTAGGACAAAACATAGGACTTAACTATGACCTTAGGCTAGTTTAGACATTGCACTTAGATTAGCTGACCTGGACTTAACAAATTATTTTACAAACTTGACAATAGGCAAATATACACAGGACACACTCTGACTATTAATTAGCATCAGGAGACTTTTACATTCACACGGAGCAAAATATACTTGTATTGAGTAAAACATTTTATGTGAGCTAACCGTCTTTCCCAAAGCTAAATTTGACTGGCGCGAAACCGCTACCGCGATGCGGCTCGCCTTTGATCTCCGGCGCCAACTGCAGCCTGAACTTGTATAAAACTTATCAAAACGCCACACCAACATCACAGTATTACTCGTCGCGACACACAGAAATAACACGGAGCTTAAGGCTCTTATTTATGGCATTTTTAACCAAATACTGACCTGTAAAATACAAAAAGAGTCTTTGAAAGACAGAACACAGGACCACTCGTGTCTTTCTCCAGATAGTACTAAAGGGGGGGCCGGAAGTGCACCCTATTTGTTTACCTGGGGTGGAACGACCGCAGTGCCTAAGGTTCCGCTGCTTACTCTTAAATATTTATACAGGGCTACATATCAAATGTTAATATTATTGATCGTCCACAATCTCAAAATATATTTAGATACTCTTAAAATAAAAATAAAATGACAGTCTCTCTGTATTATTTCCAAATGTGGTGCCCTATTTGGGTGTACCACACGCTCCCCAACAACAAAAGTGGCTCCTGACACTTAACAGTAACAAATCAAAATCTCAACACTATTAAAGTCTCTATTCAAAAGTCTCTGGAACGTCTTTCTTTTCATCTTCAGGTATTATCCAAGATCTGATTAGTTTAATAGCAAGGAATAGCATACTGACATGGCAAGTAGTTAGAGGTGAAAGAAGGAAGATAAAAAGGTTGAGGATAGAAAGGAGGGTAGCACATAAAAGGATATGGTGTTGACTGCTGGACACTGACAGTGTTCACCGACGGACGAGTCTGGAAGGCTGGCTGGCCCAGGGACGGATAGGTGAACACCATGTTGGGTCGTCTCTGTCTGGTGGACTGCCTCAGACGTGGTGGTGACTCAGGACGACGGTCTGGCTCTGGACTGGGCACCAGCTCAGGATGAGCTGCAGGTCCGGGACTAGGAGCAGGAACATCTTGGTGGATATGAAGCACTTCCCCGTCGTCGTCTGGTTGAAGTTGGTCCACGTTTTGTTCGCTTTCCCTTTGTATTTCTTGTCCTTCTTCCGTAATATTGTCTCTTTCTTGTTCAGGTTGAATAGGAACTTGTACTTGTCTTTGCTGTGTTGTTCCCCGTCTTCTTTGTGACTCACATTGGACTTGGTCAACTGGACGTTGACTTTCTTGCAGGTGTCTAGGAACACAAAACCAATAGAGGGGTTCGTCTTCTTCCGAATCACTCGCCTCAGGACTGTTTGACTTTTCCAGTGTGTTTTGTCTTATATCGGTAGGTCTGTTGTTTCTCTTTTGTGACTTGGCAACTGGACTTTGAACGATGTCGACTGGTAAGTCGTTGACTTGGAGAAGCAAGTTTCTGTGCAGGGTACGGATGGGACGACTTCCTGTCTCTGGACTTACTTTGTAGACGGGGTTGTCTCCAACCTGCTCCCTCACGACGTAGACTGTTTGTTCCCAGTAGGGCCTTAGCTTGCCAGGTCCACCTCTTTCACCCAGGTTCCGCACAAGCACTCTGTCTCCTACTTGCAGGACTACACCTCTACATCGTTTGTCATAGTTTGTCTTTCCTTTAGAGCTTGACTGTTGACTGTTTGCACTTGCGATCCTGTACGCCTCTGTCATTTTCCCTTTCCATTTCTGAGCGTATCCATGGGCTGTCTCTGTGTCTTCTTCTGTCATGAGGCCAAAGAGAAGGTCTACTGGGAGGCGAGGATGTCTGCCGTACAACAGGAAGTATGGAGAAAAACCAGTGGCCTCATGCTTAGTGCAGTTGTAAGCATGGATGGTGTGAGGTAAGTGTTCCTTCCAGTTTAGTTTCTCTTTCTCTCTCAATGTACGTAGCATCTGCAACAAGGTCCGATTCAGCCTTTCGACCGGGTTACCTTGGGGGTGGTAGGGAGAAGTCCTTGAGTGGCCAACACCTGCTAGCTCTCTGAGGGACTTGAATAACTCGTTCTCAAATTCCCGACCCTGATCGTGATGAAGCTTGGAGGGGTAGCCGAATCTTGGAATGAAATCATTGAAGAGGCGGTCTGCTGCTGTCTTTGCGGCCTTGTTCTTGGTGGGGTAGGCTTGTGCAAACCTGGTGAAATGGTCGACTACCACCAAGATGTATTCAAACCCGCCTTTACAGGACTCTAGGTGCAGGAAATCGATGCATACTAACTCGAGTGGGAAGTTGGATGTTATACTGCCCATGGGTGCTCTCTCATGCGTTGCTGGCTTTTTCTGTTTTATGCATGGGCACTTCCTGGTGACATACTCCTCGATCTCTCGCTTCATGAAAGGCCAGTAGAATCGCTCACGGGCTAAGCTCAAGACTTTCTCCACACCGACATGGCCCATGTTGTTATGGAGATGGGTGAGAGCTACTTGTCTGTAGACAGCGGGCAGAACTAGCTGCTTGCGTTCTGCGGTTTTCCTATAGAGAAGGCCATTTTCAATGCGCATCCGACTCCACTCTCTCAACAGTCTCTTTGTGCTTATGTCAAGCTTGGCTTTGTCGTCTTCAGTTGGTGTCATATCTTTTTCTTTCATCTCCATGACTTTCCCGATGGCTGGATCTGCTCTTTGTTCTTGGACTAGTTTATCGTGGCCGATGAAATGCAGTGGCTCCTTGAGGGGTGAACTTGGTGAAGCAAGGCTGAGGGCTGCAATCCATGCTACATCACCTTGCTTGGCTCTTCTGCTCCCTTCCCATACTGCACCAACGGCTTCCTCTGACAGTTCTCCTGTACACTCTTGCATGAAGGCTTCAATGTTGAGTGGACAACGGGATAATACATCAGCGTCAATGTTTGTTTTTCCGGGGCGATATTTTATGTCAAAGTGGAAATCTGCGAGCTGTCCCACCCAACGATGCCCTACGGCGTTGAGCTTTGCAGTGCTGAGGACATACGTCAAGGGGTTATTGTCCGTAAAAACTGTGAAACTTGGGGCATAATAGAGATAGTCTCTGAACTTGTCGCAAACTGCCCACTTGAGGGCGAGAAACTCTAGTTTTCCACTGTGCAAGTGGTAGTTTTGCTCGGCAGGTGTTAGTGTGCGTGACCCGTACCCAATCACTCTCATCTTATTGTCTTGGTTTTGATACAGGACCGCGCCAAGGCCTTTCTGGGACGCGTCCGTGTGGAGTACGAAGGGCTGGGTGAAGTCAGGATACGCTAACACAGGTGGCTGGGTCAACATGTCAATCAAGCGCTCAAGGGTCTCTTGGTGTTCCTTGTCCCATTTCACTGGAGCTCGGGAAGACTGCTGTGGGTACTTTGCTCTGCCCTTGGATGGCTTGGACGGCAGTGTGTCAGACTTTACCTGGAGCAAGTCGTACAGGGGTTTGGCAATGCGCGAGAAGTCCTGCACATACGTCCGATAATAGCTCAGGAACCCCAAAAGTTGTCTGACTTCTCCAACTATTTGTGGCCTTCTGTGTTTGAGTGCCTGCACAGCTTCGATGTCCTTGGGGTCCACCCTCACTCCATCTTCTGACACCAGGCGACCGACATACCGAACCTCTCTGCGGAACAACTCACACTTCTCAGGCTTCAGCTTCGCCCCGTGGCGTTGCAAAGCTTGGAGAACTTTCCTCAGCACTTGGACATGTTCATTAAATGACTTGGAAAAACAGAGCACATCATCAAGGTAGGGTATGCAGCACTCATCACGGAGCGTGTCCAGCATTTCTTCCATGCTCCGCTGAAAGGCTGCGGGTGCGTTGGACAGCCCGAAGGGTATTCTCACCCATTCGTAGAGACCCCACGGGGTGGTGAATGCAGTCAGGTACCTTGAGCCCTCTGCGATGAAACCTTGATGGTAAGCTTTACCCTGGTCCAGGATCGAGAACCAGCTGTAACCACCGAGGGAGTCGGTGAGGTCCTGGATCCGGGGAAGCGGGTGTCTGTCGGGCACTGTTTTGTTGTTTAGGAGGCGGTAATCAATACACAGACGTAAAGATCCGTCCTTCTTCCTGACACAGATAACTGGGGCTGCGTAGGGTGACTGAGACTTTACGATCCATCCCTTCACTATCAGTTCCTGAATGTACTCTTTTACTTCCCTATACAGGGGCTTGGGGATGGAGGCGTAAGCTCTCTGAACTGGCGTGTCATCTTTGAGTCTGATTTCCATTTGCAAAGAAGGGATACAGCCAATATCAGTGCTATCGCGAGAGAATGCCTCGCACTCTTCCATCAGAACCTTTTCGACTGACTTTTGCTGATCTGGGCTTAGATGACTGAGATCGACCGGTGGCAACCAAGGCTCGGCAGAAGAGTCACCTTGGGCGGTCTTACTTAGTACCTCTGCTGTAGTTGCTGATGTCAGTATGGGCTGGGTTTCTGGTGGCTCTAGTGTATCAGTTTCAATGACTTTGGCGACATGTTCGATGGTGCCTAGGGCTGTTCTTTTCGGCAGGATTACTTCATGTTTGGAATGGTTGGAGATGGGGACCTTTACAAAAGGTCTTTGGGAATTGTTAATCTCCAAAAGTCCTTCCCCCACACTCAAATTTCTCAAAGCAATGTTCTCTTCAGCAGGTTCGTAAAGTACAAGAGGGTCAGAGATGTCAAAGTTCTGGGGCACCCTGCAACATATTTGTACTGCTTTGCCAGCTGGGATAATCATGTTGTCTTTACCGACTCTGAGTGTAACAGGATCACAGTCAGTTCTTTGCGGCACTTGAATGAAGTTTACCATGGCCACTACCTGGTCTTCGTCCATTCCAAGAGCTCTGCGCAGTAGACTATATAGTACTGTACTGGCTTCCTCATCTGTCCCTTGGCCTTGTATAATCGCTCCCAGCACATTAGCTCCAACTAGTGGTTGGTTCAGTGACAGCTTACTGACTAGGAATGGCGCTTGTGCAGTGAGATTGGGATCTTCGTGACCCGCTAAAGTGACTGTAAGCTCGACCCATCCGTCATATGGGACTGCTTGGCCATTAACTGCATAAACCTCAAGCTCGTCGTTCAGCAGATCTTGGAGTGGTCTTACCACAGTGTTGGGTATGTGCTTTTTGACCCATTGCCTGTCAACTATACTCACTTGTGAGCCAGAGTCAAACAGCACTGTCGCAGGGTAACCACCGATTAGACATTTCAGCAGACTTTTCTTACCGACAAGGGGAGCTTGGTATTTGGTGGCACTCTGACAGGAGGGAATCTGACCTTTCCTTCTGTTGCATTTGACCTGCTTTCTCGGCTGCTTGCTCTGGTGCCTGGGGCACGGAGTTGAAGCTTCGGTAGAGGAAGAGTTTACTGGCTGGGACTTTGGCTCTGTACCGATCTCTGGCTGTCCCTTGACAGAGACCGATTCCCGTTTCCCTGATTCTTGGGTCGCTTCAGACATCCGACTGCTCTGTGTCCCGACTCACTGCATACAAAGCAATGACTGCACTCCTGTAAGCTTTGTTCAGTACATTTCGGACAGAGATAGGTTTTCTTTTGGTTAGCTGGAGGCTGAGAATGCTGAGGGGAGGAGTTTACAGCTTTCTGTTCCATGAAAGTTGCCACCATCTTGGTTAGAGTCTCTACTTGTGCAGCGAGTTGTTTGATTGTCTGTGAGGCTTGTTGGTCTTTGGCTGTCGTGTCCCTTGTTGCAATCACAGCGCTATGTGCTGACTTCTGACGAGGGGTTTGCCCTAACCTTCGCTGGTGCTCATTCTCATCACTGATAATCTTTGTGACCTCACTAAGAATCTCTTCATCTGTTACATTGTTGTTTGATGTAAGAGGTCTTAGTCGTTGCCGCAAGTCTGCATACTTCACTCCCAGACCTTGATAGACTGTGTGCAGAAACACTTCCTGGATTGTCCTTGGGTCATACGAGATGTCTGCAGTGGCTTGTTTTGACTGAAAGATGAGTTTCTGTTTGAGCCCAATCATGCGATATAGGAATTGCTGAGGGGACTCCTGCTCAGTTTGTCGGGCGCACATTAACTCCTGGAACATCTCTGTTGTTGCCTTTTCTCCAAGGTGGGATCGGAGAAAGCCCTGAAGTTCAGAAAGAACCAGTTCATCTTTGAGCATGAGCATGTCCCTGAACGTGCCAGGCTTTACAATTCTCAGTACCCCCCTCATGACCTCTGCTTCAGAAAATCCTTCTTTTAATCCTTCATTGATCTGTCTCATGAGACTGTTATAATTGATTTCAGAGCTGTTGTCTCCAATTTGTCCTCCAAAAGCCTTGAATTCTCTCCGAGGCAGGTAGGAAAGGTCTTTGAGAGTGACATGCCTTTCTGGACTTCCTTGTTCCCTTGGCTGCGGTTGTGAGTGGCTCTGACGACTGGGTGCTACAGGTGGTTGGAGTGTCACAACTTCACACAGTCTTAGTCTTTCTCCCAGTGTCTCATATGCTTTCCTCAGTTCCTCTACAGACTCTGCGTTTGCGTTTACACTAACTTGGGTGCCTGGTGGAACAGCAGATGGTGATGGTGGATCTGGCAACATCTTGGATGGATGAGGACTTGACTTGGTTGGTATTGCAGCCTGATCAGCTGAATGCGTGGTGGAGCCACTCGTTTGTATCACTTTAGTGAGCAGGTCATCCAACATCAGCAACTGACTCATTCCCTCATCTTCAAGTTTCAGCAGAGTTGGGGACCGTAGATATGCATTGACATAGTCCATACAGCTCTCATTATCGTCTTCACTGAACTGTGTGTCTTTGTCTCCAGCTGCTAGGCTCTTTGTTAGCTCGAAAAGATCCTTACTTGAGAGGGCAAACAAGCGTCCTCTGATGCTCCATATCAGTTCTTTTCGTGCTGTCGACATGGTACTTTAGCTATCTGTAGTTCGAGTGTTGTATTATTTGTACAGTGACTAGGCTGCGTTTTACCTTCTTGACAGCAGTGCAGTTCCACTTTTGGTTGAAGATCCTTTCTTTCTCTTTGATCTTCCTCCTTGGACACCCACTGACTGACGTGTCTGATGTAGCAGCTTGGCAACCGTTGTCTCGTAGTTCTGGTATCACTGGATCTTCCCTCGATGACTGTAGAGGAGAGATCCCGGACGAGCCCCCACAGTTTGTTACGGGTCCCGGGAAGGTGACCACAATAACAAAAAGAAATAGTTTTAAAGCGTGAAAAGACGTGATCCTTCGCGTCTGCTCTTGGGTCTGTAAAATACAAAAAGAGTCTTTGAAAGACAGAACACAGGACCACTCGTGTCTTTCTCCAGATAGTACTCTTATTTCATTTTCATTTTCATTTACAGGCAGCATCACATTTTGTGCTTTATATGTCATCTTCTTTTACATACTGTAAATAATGTTCTTTTTCCCTCAGTCACACAGTGCATAAACTACACTACATCTGACATCTCAAATTTACATACTTCACAAATCACAATTTACTTATACAGGACCTTCAATTACTAGACTGACTCCCATTAATTAGGACAAAACATAGGACTTAACTATGACCTTAGGCTAGTTTAGACATTGCACTTAGATTAGCTGACCTGGACTTAACAAATTATTTTACAAACTTGACAATAGGCAAATATACACAGGACACACTCTGACTATTAATTAGCATCAGGAGACTTTTACATTCACACGGAGCAAAATATACTTGTATTGAGTAAAACATTTTATGTGAGCTAACCGTCTTTCCCAAAGCTAAATTTGACTGGCGCGAAACCGCTACCGCGATGCGGCTCGCCTTTGATCTCCGGCGCCAACTGCAGCCTGAACTTGTATAAAACTTATCAAAACGCCACACCAACATCACAGTATTACTCGTCGCGACACACAGAAATAACACGGAGCTTAAGGCTCTTATTTATGGCATTTTTAACCAAATACTGACCTGTAAAATACAAAAAGAGTCTTTGAAAGACAGAACACAGGACCACTCGTGTCTTTCTCCAGATAGTACTAAAGGGGGGGCCGGAAGTGCACCCTATTTGTTTACCTGGGGTGGAACGACCGCAGTGCCTAAGGTTCCGCTGCTTACTCTTAAATATTTATACAGGGCTACATATCAAATGTTAATATTATTGATCGTCCACAATCTCAAAATATATTTAGATACTCTTAAAATAAAAATAAAATGACAGTCTCTCTGTATTATTTCCAAATGTGGTGCCCTATTTGGGTGTACCACATTTATATCATTTTCTCTCTCCCTCCTTGTTCTCATTTTCCTTTTCTCTCCTCCACAGTTTCTATCACGGATCATTATACGGTCTATATAGGCAATAATTATGGGTGAAGATTAAGGGTAGTGGGAGACATAATCACATTTTAGACACATTTCTCATTGTCTGATAGGCAAGCGCTCACACAACCATGTGATCTGCCTGGTTAAATAATTATGAAAAAGCAACACAGTCTCTTCAGATCAATAACTAATCACAGCATGACCTTCATATACAGGCACAAATACACTCACATACAGGTGGAATGGCCATAGCAGCCTTTCCTGTTTTAGGATTTTTGTGATATGGAAGAAGGTTGACTTGTTTTAGATCTTACTGCTTGGACTCCTTTGGCTTATACACCTGTACTGTCCTCCTACTCTCCATAACCACATAAAACTACTCACTGGTATTTCTGTCTAAAATGCATTGCTCAGCTTACAAGTCATATATGATTAATTTAGAAATCAGTTAATCAATACAATATTATGTTTGGGTAATTTTGAGACTTACTGTTTTTAAAGTCCATTCAAAATATATTTCAACCTGCACCTCATGTTGAAGGCTTAAGCTAGCATCTCACGGAGCACCAAATGCTGACAAAGTTGCGATTTTTGGATTTACTAACTCTTCTGTTGAATGTTCACAAAATCAGGGTTCACCTCTGTCATTAGCGACATTTAGCAACATTTAGCAACATTTGCGTGAATGTTTACCAAAGTGTTTTCAAAAGACAGTTGTGAACATTAGCAACTGCTAGCAACTGTTAGCGACAGTGTTTGTGACCATTAGCAACTATATGCCACACTTTTGCCACTGTTTGGGAACATTTTGAACCTTTTGCCAACTCCGGGTAAAATACCAGGTGAATGTCAGGCAAATCTTGGACCCAACCCTAGAAAACAGGTGAGTAAACCTTCGCCAGCATTCAGATTTCAAGGGTTTCATAAAGGTTCTTACCACTGTATCTCACAAAGCGGCAAATGGTGAGAAATGTTCATTATTTGTAAAAGGCTGTAAAACAGTTCAACAGTTTTCACTGCCGCCAAAAAAATTTGGACATGTTCAAAGTTTTTGCAAATGTCTTTTTCCACACACAACTGCAAAATAGTTGTAAGCATTTGCAAACGGCTGCAACATTTTGCTAAAATTCTTTTAGTTCACCTAGTAGTGAACACTAGCAACTGTTTCAGACCCTTTATGACAAAACAGTTGGCGACCTTGAAAACTCTTTGTGAACTGTTTTGCAACCTTTTACGAACCCTAACAAAACCCAAAAAGCGCAGCATTTGTGAATGATCCCCAGCATTCGCCGAGAGATAGTACCCTTAAACAACTATTTTAAGGGTAGTGTTCAATACATGGCAAACCAAAAAGAACTTTAATAACAGATGATACAACCATATGCAAACACTATAACAATTTTGTGAATGTTTGTAGAAAAAAAAATTGTACAGAAATTTTGAACATGAACATGTTCAAAATTTCTTTGTGACACGAAAAACTGAGAACTGTTTTGCAACCTTTTGCAAATACTGATGAAACTGAAAATCACAACATTCGTCAGCATTCACCACTCCATGAGACACTAGCTTAACTGTTGAGCTCCAATGTAAAACCAGGTTTAGGAGATGCAGGTGGGCCTCTCTGTGCACAATGTACACATAATGAAACTTTATGTCATACCAATGTTTATCAAGTCCAAATCACACAGTATGGGAAATATTCTTATAATGGAAGACTGCTAAAACTGAGTGTAGTAGCCTCAGGAAAAGGGCAGGGAACCTTTCCTGGGTCAGAAATTAAAGTAAGAAGCATATACTTCAAACACAATGTAACCGTATCAAAAAAGTGCTCCAAACTGTTTCATATTGCACATTTACCACTTTTATTGCATCATTAATTTGTGCTTGACTTGTAATTGAAGTAATTCCAATAACACCTAAGGCATAATAGCTGCAATGGCAAGTAGAATCAGCATGCTGCTGCACAATGATTTCAGCATAAGTGGCACTTGCCCACATTTCCCATTTATCACTACAGTATAGCTGGATCACTTTAACATTTTGTTATGGATGCCTCAGGGTGCAGAATGTATTTATTTAATTTCTTGATTTCCCCACAGATTTGTACTGACATTTTACAATGTTAATTTTGACTCAGTTTTAATTAATTTAGTACACAAGTCTGTCATTTTCACCTTTGGTACATGCAAACAAAATAAGTCAAAGTATAGTTGACAAGGTGATCATGGTGGATCAGTGATGCGCTTATATAATTCCATTTCTAATTTTCTGAAGAAACACACTGATTCACATTGTCTGTTTTTTAGACATTGGTTGGGAAGTGCACAGTTTTGTTTGATTTGCTGGTATTCATTTGTGAAAAGAAAGAAAACTCATGGCACTGTCATGCCAACATGTGTACAGTATGTGTGTTGGCTTGAATGCTGCCTCAAGGACAAGGGAGTGTGGATGGATGCCCCTGAGCTACAGAGAGAGCGTGCACGCGCACGAGAGAGAGAGAGAAAGAGAGAGAGAGAGAGAGAGAGAGAGAGAGAGAGATCTGATTGGCTGGGTAGTGACAAAATGAAGTCACTGGCATGGGAGGATCATGAGAGCTGGTGGTATAGGCAGAGAAACCACGTAGGAGCCACATTGATTGATAAGCAGCATTTCTGTTTGTTCACTTGTCACATTAACAAAAAAACCTGAACTTGTAACTGCTTGGAGCTGTGTCAGGAGAACAAGCCCTCTGGTGGTGGTGGTGGTATGAGGTTGAGTAGATAACATAAGGCCGAATCTCATTCTCCTCCCTTGCAGACTCGTTGGCTTTAGGCATGTCCACGTGAAGTGAAGGGTTGTCCCAATCTGAAATCAGGAAGTGGCTGACTGCTTACTTGCTGACTTCATGAACCCATAAATGAGCCCTTGTGGTGGACACAAGACCCAGTGCACATGGACACTGGACACAGCTGGGGGATTTCTAACTCACACACAGAAAGCTGAACAATGGACTGTTTAGTTATGCATCCCCTGAGGGAAGAGAGAATAACCTGGTGTCGCTGAGACTAGAGAACAGCCGAAGTGTGAACAGTTGGATGGTTACGTTAATGTGTTGCCCAGGTCTTTTGTTACACACCAATGCATAATCACAGCACCTGTCTGTAAATAAGGTATGGAAGGGTATGTAACAAGTGTCATGATAATTGCGCCACACAGTTCCTGTGTACACACACCATGCATAATGCCCGCAGCTCCAGTCTCAATACATGAACATTAAAGTCCTGATGACACGTTTTTGACATTTTTTAGCATGTTGTGTAAACCCAAAAGTCATTGTCTATGATCAATATAATATTTACAACAGCACCTGCATAAACTAGTTATCATCAAAAAACCGCAGCCGCTGACTGGACTGTGGTGCCGCCCACCGAATTAAGGGCGGCACCCCAATGACATAATCGACAGAATGGACTCCAGTGTTGTTAACTAGAATGACAACAGCTTTGTAGCTCACAGTTTCTCTGGTTTCTTGTTTTAATTTTACGGCTATGCGTTGTGTCGCAGGCTTAGATAAACAGCAGACCATGAAAGACAACATCACACGCTTCAGCTCCAACTGTCATAAGCCTCCTCGTGCGCTTCTCATGTGCTTTTAGGCAGGAGGAGCGCACGAGGAGGGGAAGGATTAACGGATTTACGCACAGCTTTGACCTACTTTCTGTGATCCCATGCTGACATCTCACTGGTCCGGACACACCCCCTCTATCATTATCAGCAGCTGATTACCCTCCCGCTGATCATGTTTCTCGGTCCTCGCCCAGGTGCTTCTCATCATACCATCACCAGCAGTGCGTTACTGGCAAACAGCCGCGAAGTACATGCACTGCTGGTCCATAATATTGTCATCTTTGCTGTTAGTCTGCCAGTATTTTCAGCACTCTCACGACGTTAGTCACTCCATGTTTGCCGTGGTTCTCATGCGTCCTTGAAGCGATGTCGGCTCTGGGGCGCACCTGTGGCTAACACATCTCCTCTCATTCATTCCCTGGGTGACGCCGGCCCCCGAATGCCATCAGTAAGTATGTTTGTGTTTTTTGTATGTCTTCACCTTTTTGGGAATTGTCTGTCATTCCGTATTAAATGTGCTGTGATGAACCCTGCACGCAAATCCTCGTTATTTCATGGAGAGGGATCTCCGTGCCCTGCGTAAAAGCGAACGGCGAGGGAGGATTTACACAAAAATAACAAGGATTTACACACAGGATTCAACACAGCACATGTATTGAACATAAAGACTGATCCCAAAAGGTGAAGATTTACAAAAATACACAGAAACACTAAGAGTAGGCATTCGGGGCCGACATCACCCAGCAAACATGGAGAGGAGACGTGTTAACCACAGTTTTTTGGGGGGTTTTTGTACTTATTTTGTACCCGTAGGTAGATTTGTTTTGCAGTCTGGTGACAAGCCACCAGCTGCTGGTCGCTGCGTGCGCAAGCGCCCCGTATCCCTAACCTGCATGTTTTTGGCATGCGGGAGGAAACCGGAGAAATCCCGGAGTAAACCCACACAACACGAGGAGAACATGCAAACTCCACACAGATCACTGTTGGCCGGGGGCAGGGATCGAACCCACAATCTCATGATCCCCGCGATCCCCCGGCCGAGGGTAAACTGTGCTGCCGCAGTGCTAACCACTGCGCCACCGTGCCCCAGAGCTGACATCGCTACAAGGGGCACAACAGAACCACGGCTGTGTAGAGTGGCTAACACATCGTGATAGTCTTGGCAATATTGGCTGGCTGACAACACGGCAGATGATGCACACAAAACATGAACAGCTGACTGTCACTGAGTCTAGCCCCTGCCGCCGATCTGGTTTATTGTTTGGCTCGGAAAGTGAGACGGCGAAAGAGAGGTAGACGAGCGGGCGCTCTCGTGCGGCTTCGCAGGAGAGGCTCGCGAACGGCGCTGCCTGGCATATTTCTGTCCAATACCAACTCTCTCTCTAACAAGGTAGATGAACTGAGACTGCTGATGCGTTTTAAGGACCTCGCCTCCTCAGCTGTCCTCTGCTTTACTGAGACCTGGCTCCGGGAAAATATACCGGACAGCGCGTTGCGCCTCGACGGCTTTCAGCTCTTCCGTGCTGATCGTGACACAGAGCTTTCCGGCAAGACCACAGGAGGCGGAGTCTGCTTCTACATCAACTGCAGCTGGTGCTCTGATGTAACGGTAATTTCCAAACACTGTTCTCCTGCCTTGGAATTTCTTGTTATCAATTGCAAGCCTTTTTACTCCCCGCGGGAGTTTGCTTCCTTTATAATGATCGCTGTGTACGCCCCTCCCGACGCGGACACGCGCGAAGCTCAGCGCGTGCTCGCGGATCACATTCAACACACAGAGCGGATTTTTCCAGACTCGCTGATTATTGTGGCTGGCGACTTTAATCAGTGCAATCTGAGCCACGATCTCCCCCGCTACAAACAGTTTATTAAATGCCCCACCAGAGGATTAAACACACTGGATCACTGTTACACCACAGTGAAAGACGCATATCGCGCTGTCCCTCGAGCTGCGCTGGGATTATCTGATCACGTGATGGTTCACCTCATTCCCACATACAGACAGAGATTGAAGCTCACTAAACCTGTTGTGAGCACTACGAAGATACGGACCAGTGATGCTGAGGAGAAGCTGGAAACGTGCATGGAAATATCTGACTGGGGCATGTTTAAAGGAGCCACGCATGATCTGGATGAGTACACGGACACTGTGAACTCATATATCCACTTTTGTGAAGAGAACATTTTTCCATCACGCACCAGGGTGAGTTACTCTAATGACAAACCCTGGTTCACAGCTAAGCTCAGACAGATCAGGAAGGAGAAGGAAGCAGCGCTGAAAAGTGGAGACAGGGACTGCTACAGGGAGGTTAAATACCGGTTTAACAGGGAGCTGAAGAGGGCTAAATCTCTATACTCAGAGAGACTCCAGCAGCAGTTCACTGCTAATGATTCGGCTTCCGTGTGGAGAGGACTGAGGCAAATCACCAACTATCGACCTAAGGCTCCTAAAGGTCAGGATGACAAAGCCCTTTGTCAAAGACTGTCCCAACACTATGCCCGTTTTGACACCTCGTCATCTGTGTCCAACTCCCCCCCTCCCTCCAGCTCCACAGCCTCCACATTCCCTACTTCATTTAAGGCACCCCCCCTCCCCCCTCCCCTTATCATCAGTGAGCAGGATGTGCTCAAACAGTTCTCCAGACTGAACCCGCGCAAGGCCCCCGGCCCGGACGGCGTGTCTCCCTCCACCCTGAGACTCTGTGCGAAACAGCTGGCTCCTGTCTTCACAGACATTTTTAACACCTCCCTTAAGTTATGCCACGTGCCGTCCTGCCTCAAATCCTCCACCATCATCCCTGTCCCCAAGAAGCCACGGATCACTGGACTTAATGACTACAGACCTGTAGCGCTCACCTCTGTAGTCATGAAGTCCTTTGAGCGCCTGGTCCTGTCCCACCTCAAGTCCATCACCACCCCTCTCCTGGACCCGCTGCAGTTTGCCTACCGAGCCAACAGGTCTGTAGACGACGCAGTCAACCTGGCCCTCCACTCCATCCTGCAGCACCTGGACTCCCCGGGAACCTACGCCAGGATCCTGTTTGTGGACTTCAGCTCCGCATTCAACACCATCCGCCCCGCTCTGCACCGGGACAAGCTGTCCCTGCTCAACGTGCCTGACTCCCTCTGCAGGTGGATCATCGACTTCCTGACGGACCGGAGGCAGCATGTGCGGCTGGGAAAGACTGTCTCAGACTATACTAGCATCAGCACCGGATCACCCCAGGGCTGTGTACTTTCCCCCCTACTCTTCTCCCTTTACACCAACTCCTGCACCTCCAGCCACCAGTCTGTCAAGTTGATCAAGTTTGCGGACGACACCACCCTCATCGGGCTCATCTCCAACGGCGACGAGTCCGCCTACAGGAGAGAGGTGGCCCAGCTGGCGTCCTGGTGCAGCAATAACAACCTGCAGCTGAACGCTCTGAAGACAGTGGAGATGATTGTAGACTTCAGGAAAGTCACTACTCCTCTGCCCCCCCTCACCCTCTCAGGCTCTCCCATCACCACTGCTGATTCCTTCCGCTTCCTAGGCACTACCATCACCAGGGACCTCAAATGGCTGCACGGTGGCGCAGTGGTTTAGCACTGTGACAGCACAGTTTTACCCTCGGCCGGGGGATCGCGGGGATCATGAGATCGTGGGTTCGATCCCAGCCCCCGACCAACAGTGAGCTGTGTGGAGTTTGCATGTTCTCCCCGTGTTGCGCGGGTTTACTCCGGGATTTCTCCGGTTTCCTCCCGCACACCAAAAACATGTAGGTTTAGGGCGCTCGCGCACGCAGCGACCAGCAGCCGGTGGCTTGTCACCAAACTGCAAACCAAGTCTACCTACGGGTACAAATAAGTAACAAAAAAAAAAAAAAAAAAAAAAAAAAAAAAAAATGGGAGCCGACCATCAGCTCACTCATCAAAAAAGCCCAACAGAGGATGTTCTTCCTGCGGCAGCTGAGGAAGCTCAAGCTACCCACCAAGATGTTAGTGCAGTTCTACACAGCCATCATCGAGTCCATCCTCACCACCTCCATAACCGTGTGGTATGCAGGAGCCACTGCCAGGGACAGACTAAGGCTGCAGCGCGTCGTGCGCACTGCTGAGAAGGTGATCGGCTGCAAGCTCCCATCTCTCCTGGATCTGTACATCTCCAGGACCCGGAGGCGTGCTGGCCGGATCATAGCCGATCCCTCACACCCTGGTCACGTACTGTTTGCCCCCCTCCCCTCTGGTAGAAGACTTCGGTCCATCCAGACTAAAACCTCCCGTCACATGAACAGCTTCTTCCCCTCTGCCATCAGACTGCTGAACACTAAGTGACTTATTGACTCTCGTGCACCATGTACAGCAGCTCAACCAGACTCATGTCAATCATCACTGTTTTCTTCCTGCATTACCGACTGCACTATATAGTTCTCCACAGTATCTGCTGCTGGCTAATATATTTTAACTGTTGACCAGTATCACTTAATCTTATCCTACACTTTATTACATGTATAGTTTATTTCTTTTATCTTATCATGTTTAATGTTGCAGCATTGTACCGAGACAAATTCCTAGTTTGTGTACTACATGAACAATGGCAATAAACCTGATTCTGATTCTGATTCTGATTCTGATTCTGATTCTGACTCGCAAGGCACAGTGCCCGCTTGGCACAGCTCAAACCTATACAGTTTGATGCCCCCAGATTCTTCATTGTCATCCCATTCTTCGGAACTATAATCGTCTGAATATTGGACAACACAAACCAACTCCAGACCTCATGTGCTGGAACCATCGTCGATGTTTTCAACCACTTCCATCCTGTGTGTACAATGGGCAGCCAAGCGCTGTGTTCCGTCGATGACGTTACAACATGGCCGGGGGGGTTTCCAGCCACTGACGCAATGGGTGATGTGGCACTCATGAAAGCGTCAAATATTCGCGTGAAAAAACTTTGACATAGAACTGCACAGACCAATCTATTTCATCATATTGTATTATGTGTTGAAAAATTAGAGGAAGTCAAAAACGTGTCATCAGCACTTGTGTGGAGGAACAAAATAAGTTCAGGCGTGACACGGCGAGCTGAAGGTTTCAGAGTTTATATTCCTCCATCATCATGAGACACACAGTAGCGCTGTTCACTGTCCTGTGTGTGTGCCGTTGTGAGTGAGCTCTGAGTGCCCTGTCATGAGGAATGTAAAGTCAGCTCTTTTATACAGACATGAGAGAATGCATGGCACATTTACATATTGATATACATATCAGCCAATACATATCAATCGCGTGATTAACTGGTTGTCCCCCAAGGGGCTCTCTGTCCGTATGCAATCCTTGCTGAGCGTGAATATTATCAGTCTGCACTGTGCTGGGTGCCCACACGTGTGCTGGGTGCCCACATCGCTCCCCCCAGAATGGTCAGAAGGGACTGTGACACCCCCCCCCCCCCCGGTAGTTTGGCTCCAGCTCCGGTAGAACTGTCGGAGGGCATGGCAGTCCATGGGGGAGGGGTGGAAAGGGGAGTGTTCTCCGCTCCGAGTTCCAGCACATTGAACGGCCATGGATCGTGGGCCCACGGGCCGGTGTGTTGTCGTGCATAATGGAACAAGACGGCTATCGGTCGGCTTAGGGAGTGAGGTGCAGTGAGGTGCAGGAAATGCTCTGTGCACTAACATCAAACTGGAGGGTTTCCACGCAATACGGGCAGACCGGACACCAGACAGTGGGAAGGAAAGGGGCGGAGGAGTGATAATGTATGTCAATAACAGCTGGTGCAGACCGGGACATATCACGGTTAAACAGCATCACTGCAGCAAAGACATTGAGTTGCTAGCTGTTAGCATGCGGCCTACCTATCTCCCGAGGGAATACTGACACGTGATCTGCATTGTTATTTATGCAAATCCGACGGCGAACGCTGGGACAGCGCGTGATGCCATTCACTCAGTAACTGGCAGGCTGCTGACACAACACCCAGATGCTCTTCTCCTCTCATATTTAACTGTCCCCCATTCTGCCCACATTCACCCAGCATGTCACATGCCACACTAGAGACAATAAAACACTGGACTTATTCTACGCTAATACTAAGGAGGTGTACACCTCATCACCACTCCCCCCACTCGGGAGATTGGATCACAACTTGGTTAATCTCCTGCCGGTGTACAAACCCCTAGTACACAGACAACCTCCGGTCATGCGCACAGTGAAGATATGGTCTGAGGAGGCAATGGAGGGTTTAAAGGACTGTCTTGAAACCACTGCCTAGGAGCAGCTCTGCAATCCACATGGTGAGGACATCGATGGCCTCACTCACACCATCACGGACTACATCAACTTCTGTGTGGACAACACCGTACCCACCAAGACCATATGGTGTTGCTCGAATAACAAATCCTGGATCAACCCTGAGATAAAAACACTTCTGAGAGAGAAGAAGAGCATCTTCAGGTCAGGGAACAGGGAGATGCTGAAGTCCGTACAGAGGGAGCTGAGGAGGAAGATCAGAGAAGGCAAGGGCAGCTTCAGGAAGAAGATGGAGGACAAGCTGCAACAGAGCGACATCGGCGGGGTCTGGAGAAACCTTAAAACCATTTCTGGGCTCCAGAATACCTCCTCCTAGGCCACGGGGGCAGGGAGTGGGCGAACAATCTGAACCTGTTTTTTAATAGGTTTGACCAACCGCCCCCCCCCGACTGCACACCAACCACTGCTGCCTCTAAAGTCATCGAGACCTGCTGTCCACACCCCACTCCACCAACACCCCCCCCCCACTCCCAGCACACAGCCCCCCAACCTGACCCTCACTAAGACCCAGGTGAGGACGGAGCTGAGGAAGATCAAGGCGAGGAAGGCCTTGGGACCAGAAGGTATCAGCGCGAAGCTCCTCAAGTCCTGCGCAGACCAGCTGTGTGGGATTGTGGAGCACATCATCAACCTGAGCCAGAAGCTGGGGAGGGTACCACAGTTGTGGAAAACATCTTGTGTGGTACCTGTACCAAAGACTTCCCACCCCAAAGACCTGAACAACTATGGCCAGTGGCCCTGACATCTCACATGATGAAGACCCTGGAGAGACTGCTCCTTGCTCACCTCCGCCCCCTGGTGGGACCAGCGATGGATCCACTCCAGTTCGCCTACCAGCATGGCATTGGGATGGAGGATGCAGTGATCTTCCTCCTTCACCGTTCCCTGTTCCACCTGGAGAAGCCCGGGAATGCGTTGAGGATCATGTTCTTTGACTTCTCCAGTGCTTTCAACACCATCCAACCGATGATCCTGAAGGACAAGCTGCTGTGCGCAGGGGTGGACCAGCACCTGCCATCATGGATCCTGGACTACCTCACTAACCGGCCACAGTTTGTGAGAACCCGGGATTGTGTGTCCGACACGATCATTGGTGACACGGGGGCCTGGAATGGTTTTGGCTCCCTTCCTGTTCACCCTTTATACTGCGGACTTCTCACACAACACAACACAATGCCATCTACAGAAGTTCTCTAATGACTCTGCAATCGTCGGCCTCATCTCCAATGGAGATGAAGCTGAGTACAGAGGACTTATCCACGACTTCATGGACTGGTTCCATCAGAACTGCCTCCAGATCAACGTGAGGAGAACTAAGGAGCTGGTAGTGGACTGCCGCAGGCAAGGACAACCCCTCACAGCACCAGTAAACATTCAGGGAACAGGACATTGAGATGGTGACATCCTACAAATACCTGGGTGTTCATCTGAACAATAAACTAGACTGGTCACACAATACCAAAGCACTCTACAAGAAGGGACAGCGCAGGCTGTTCCTACTGAGGAGACTCAGGTCTTTTGGTGTACAAGGGGTGCTCTTGAAGACATTCTAGGACACGGTGGTGGCATCAGCCATCACTTTTGGGGTGGTCTGCTGGGGCAACGGCATTACAGCAGCCGATAGGAAGAGACTGAAGAAACTAATCAAGAAAGCTAGCTCTGTCCTGGGGCAACGCCTTGACCCAGTGGAGGAGATAGGAGAAAAAAGGATGGTGGCTAAACTGTCATCTCTGCTGGAGTCCGAGTCCCACCCTGTGCAGGACATACTGGATGCACTGAGGAGCTCATTTAGCAGTAGACTACATCATCCTAGATGCGTGACCAAGAGGTTTCGCAGGTCCTTCCTACATACGGCTGTCAGACTGTATAACCTAAGCAGGGCTGCTCGCAGAGATAGCAAAAAACATGACGACCTAATAGTATTGAATGCAAAAGACGCAACAGACTTACACAAATGGTCCCCTCTAGTATACAGTGGGGCAAAAAAGTATTTAGTCAGCCACCAATTGTGCAAGTTATCCCACTTAAAGGATGAGAGAGGTCTCCAACTTTCATCATAGGTATACCTCAACTATGAGAGACAAAATGAGAAAAAAAAATTCCAGAAAATCACATTGAAGGATTTTTAATGAATTGATTGGTAAATTCCTAGGTAAAATAAGTATTTGGTCCATAACAAAAGTTCATCTCAGTACTTTGTTATATACCCTTTGTTGGCAATGACAGAGGTCAAACATTTTCTGTAAGTGGGCTGCACGGTGGCACAGTGGTTAGTACTGCGGCAGCACAGTTTACCCTTGGCCGGGGGATTGTGGGGATCGTGGGTTCAATCCCAGCCCCCGACCAACAGTGATCTGTGTGGAGTTTGCATGTTCTCCCCGTGTTGCGTGGGTTTACTCCGGGATTTCTCCGGTTTCCTCCCACATGCCAAAAACATGCATGTTAGGTTAATTGGCTGTTCTAAATTGTCCCTAGATATTTGTTTCCTATAGGCCCTTAGAATAGAGGGTTAGTATTAATGAAAGCGCTTTGAGTGGTCTTTGTGACTAGAAAAGCGCTATATAAGTGCAGGTTAGTTAGTTAGTTAGTTAAGTCTTCACAAGGTTTTCACACACTGTTGCTGGTATTTTGGCCCATTCCTCCATGCAGATCTCCTCTAGAGCAGTGATGTGTTGGGGCTGTTGCTGGGCAACACAGACTTTCAACTCCCTCCAAAGATTTTCTATGGGGCTGAGATCTGGAGACTGGCTAGGCCACTCCAGGACCTTAAAATGCTTCTTACGAAGCCACTCCTTCGTTGCCCAGGCGGTGTGTTTGGGATCATTGTCATGCTGAAAGACCCAGCCATGTTTCATCTTCAATGCCCTTGGTGCTTCACATGCTTCACAGTAGGTATAGTGTTCTTTGGAAGTAACTCAGCATTCTTTCTCCTCCAAACACGACAAGTTGAGTTTTTACCAAAAAGTTCTATTTTGGTTTCATCTGACCATATGACATTCTCCCAGTCCTCTCCTGGATCATCCAAATGCTCTCTAGCAAACTTCAGATGGGCCTGGACATGTACTGGCTTCAGCAGGGGGACACGTCTGGTACTACAGGATTTGAGTCCCTGGCGGCGTAGTGTGTTACTGATGGTAGCCTTTGTTACTTTGGTCCCAGCTCTCTGCAGGTCACTCACTAGGTCCCCCCTTGTGGTTCTGGGATTTTTGCTCACCGTTCTCGTGATCATTTTGACCCCACGGGGTGAGATCTTGCGTGGAGCCCCAGATCGAGGGAGATTATCAGTGGTCTTGTATGTCTTCCATTTTCTAATAATTGCTCCCACAGTTGATTTCTTCACCCAAGCTGCTTACCTATTGCAGATTCAATCTTCCCAGCCTGGTGCAAGTCTACAATTTTGTTTCTGGTGTCCTTTGACAGATCTTTGGTCTTGGCCATAGTGGAGTTTGGAGTCTGACTGTTTGAGGTTGTGGACAGGTGCCTTTTATACTGATAACGAGTTCAAACAGGTGCCATTAATACAGGTAACGAGTGGAGGACAGCGGAGTCTCTTAAAGAAGAAGTTACAGGTCTGTGAGAGCCAGAAATATTGCTTGTTTGCAGGTGACCAAATACTTATTTTACTGAGGAATTTACCAATTCACTAAAAATCCTTCAATGTGATTTTCTGGATTTTTTTTTCTCATTTTGTCTCTCATAGTTGAGGTATACCTATGATGAAAATTGGAGACCTCTCTCATATTTTAAGTGGGAGAACTTGCACAATTGGTGGCTGGCTAAATACTTTTTTGCCCCACTGTACAACTAGGACAATATCATTCGCTATGGAGGGTGACAATATGAATGGGTACATATTCATACCATGAAGGGTAACTAAATAGACGGTTATGCTGTTTAGTCCATCTAGCTACAATGCTCCGCACTGTGAATATATATTTATATATTTATGTGTACGTATGTATATTCACTGCTCTTATTTTCTTATCTTCTAAATTATTGCTCTGAGTGTTGCTATCCCTGTGCTGTTGCAATCCTGGAATTTCCCCATTGTGTGACTAATAAAGGCTTATCTTATCTTATCTTATCTTTAATGGTATAAAAGAGAGTGCAGAGAGACTGGGCGAGTCTTCTACAGGACTCAGCCCCAGCGGCCCACGCTGGGGCCATAGGCTGTACATATGTGTTAGAGGGTTAATAAAGACTCTGTGTCATCCTACGCTCGTGCCTCGCCTCCACATCCTTTCCTTTTACCCTCTACATTGGTGACCTGACGTGAGATGGACCATCTACTCCCTTTTACCAAGCTGTGGACTCCGGAGTGCCAGGGATTGCCTGCATCCTTTTCATCCACACTGGAGCACACGCGCCTGTTCCTCTCTCCACGTTGGCAACCCCAAGGGCCAGAGAGAGCGTGTGGCACGGGGATTGAGACGCACCAGGATCAGCGAGACGAGCACACCACAGAAACAGCCTGAAAGGGGAAGATCAGTGCAGTCTGCGTTGTTTGAATCAAGCTCCCCGACCCTGGCTTCACCTCCCAACAGTGGGGTTTTGGCACACAGAAGCCCCGTGCGCACGCCGCAGGATTATGAGGACAGCGCAACTTAAAGCTACGTGGCCACAGACGCGCGTGCCACGCATCAGAAACAAACCGGCTCCAAGAACTTATACATTGTGCTCAGCCGCTGCACATTTCCCGGGGAACACAGCTGATCGCCATCTTCGGAGCCTTTAGCCTTTGCGCATCACACCTAAAGCAGCCGGGCAGCCCCGCCTACAGGACTTGCATTTGTTTCTCAGCCGCTGTGCATCCATGGGGAATTAAGCCGATTGCTTTCCCCGGAGCCTTTAGGACTGCCCCCGCACCTAAAGCAGATTTGTCAGTTTCCCTGACACAGCTTGAGCTTTTTTCACTGCCACGACGCACCCTCAGGGAATTGGACTGTTTGCCTTCCCCAGATCCTTGCAGGACTGGGCCCGCACGAGGAGAAGTCGACAGAGACTTTTTTTTTTTTACAGTTGCTGCAGATCACGGGAGGGTTTACCGGAAAAGCCCCTCACCCAAAATGGATCTGCACTCAATTTTTGCTTGCCCAGACACTTTTAACGTCCCGGGCCGGCACTCCATTATTTTCCCCCACCTCCCCCTCATCCTCCACATTGTTTTTCCCTCATCTCTGTCCCAAAAAACCTGCTGATTGCCAGCTTTGTTCTGTCAGCACGATGTGCACCGGACCCCGTGCGCCCACAAACCATGGCCGTTCAACGTGTTGGAACTGGGAGCGGCGACCGCCCACTGCAGCAGCCGTGGGCGCCGACTTGAGCCCAAAAGACTGGGGGGTTACAGACCCTTCTGGGTGTTTGGGGGGGAACTATGTGTTGCGGACACAAGACCCAGTGCACATGGACACTGGACACAGCTGGGGGATTTCTAACTCACACCCAGAAAGCTGAACAATGGACTGTTAAGTTATGCACCCCCTGAGGGAAGACAGAATAACCTGGTGCCGCTGAGACTAGAGAACAGTGGCCGAAGTGTGAACAGTTGGATGGTTATGTTAATGTGTTGCCCAGGTCTTTTGTTACACACCAATACATAATCACAACACCTGTCTGTAAATAAGGTATGAAAGGGTATGTAACAAGTGTCATGATAATTGCACTACACAATTCCTGTGTACACACACCATGCATAATGTCAGCAGCTCCAGTCTCAATGCATGAGCATTAAAGGTATAAAAGAGAGTGCAGAGAGACTGGGCGAGGCTTCTACAGGACTCGGCTCCAGCGGCCCACACTGGGGCCATAGGCTGTACATATGTGGGGTTTTTTTGTTTGTTTTTTTGTTTTTTTTGTTACTTCTTTGTACCCGTAGGTAGATTTGTTTTGCAGTCTGGTGACAAGCCACCAGCTGCCCGTCGCTGCGTGCGCAAGCGCCCCGTTTGAGGGTTAATAAAGATTCTGTGTCATCCTACGCTTGTGCCTCGCCTCCACATCCTTTCCTTTTACCTTCTACACCCTTACCTTAAGTCAGCATGCTTTTCTGACTTAAGGTAAGGGAATTACCCACAGTTCAGCACACCATGCCGGGGTTTCTCAAGGAAAAGCTTCTGATTGGTCACCTGATCATCAGTGACCACCCTTTCACCTGTGCTCCACCCCACAAAAAAAAAAAAAAACACAAAAAAAAACCATGCAAACACTGAAGCATGAAAGGAACAACTCCAAACATCACTAAAAAGATGTTTGCATGTCAGTATAATGTAGCTCACTGGTCTGCTGTGTGTCTATAGTTGCACAATAAAACATTTTTTTATTTTCAAACAGGGATCAATAAACAAACAATACAGTTTATTGAGCATTGTATTAAACATGACTACAAATTCACGGGCCACAGAAACACATCTGCTCAAAGTTTCAAGTAAGTATTCAGCTGGTATATTGATTGATTATTGATTATGATTATTTAGTAAGCAAGTGGATGACTATAACTAAGGATTTAAGATACTGTATTTAACACATAACGTATAAAATAAAGGATAGATAAATAAATATACTATAGTGCAGACATTATTTATCAACTATTTTGTGTAATTTTCATAAAAAAGTTTTTTTCATAATTACCTTTCTTTCAGTCTGTAAGGCTAGTTCTTGCAAGACATTTAGATCAGGCAATTGATTTCTTCTGTTCCTTGGCCTTGAAGATAAACTCATTCTTAAAATGAAAAAGTCAGAATCCCACAATACTAAGCAGCATGTTTGTCATACACCATTGTCAAGGTAGGGTGACATGTCATTAAGTGTCCCATTTTATACCATTTCAAGCCCTCGCAGACTCGCACACTCACACACTACTAATGGCTGCCACCTAAGTCTACAAGGGATCAGGGCTTGAAGGCTTAGAGAGGAGATTGAGATTCGGCCTATCTCTTGCACACCAGGGTAACCTGATTACTAGCAGCTGGGTAATCACCTTCACCTGCTCCTATTTACCTGCTGGACATAAATAGGAGAGAAGTAGAGCATTACCATCTTGGTAAAGCTGCTAAACTGAAGCCTTAGAAAAGAAGTCTGGTCTTGTTGCTACTCTCTGGTAGTGATGTTGAAACTGAGGCCTTGTGAAACAATGAGCCTCTTTGAGACAATTGCTTCATGAGCAGCACAGGATTATGAAACATCTAATAAAGACTGCCATCTGGTGACTGGCTGTCAGAACTGCATCTGGGTGGAAAACCTGAAAAAAATCTCAATATTTTTTTTTTTGAGCATTTGGCCGTCCGAGGTCTATTCAAAATTAAATGGCAGGAATAAACAATACAAAGAAAACAAAAAAAACTCCCTCTCATACTTCCCACAAGGCCTCAAGTCACGTGATGTGACTAACATAACGAGGCCTCGCTTGCTATGGTCACGTGAATGTGGGCATGCTGAAACTGTGCTCGATGCACTGCTCATGACACTTCCACTTTATATTGCTTGAATCAGTGTCGAGTGGGCAGTGTCGAACATAACATCACTACTGTCTGGCTTGTGAATTCATTACCCCAGATAAAGCTGTCAAGTCTGCCTGTATGTTGCCCTGATTATGCATGCTCACCTGCCACTCCACCATAGGCCCAAGCTGCTTGCTGATGTCCTCCCCCTCCCTAGGAAGGAAGGAGATTTGTAAGTTATTTGAACTTTCAAACATCTATTAACAGTCTTAGCCACAGATCCTTGCCTTTACCTGGACTCCACCTTGATCTCCAAGCAAACCTGGAAAGGAAAAATGGAAAGCACAAAACCTACAGTACCTGCATCCTCATTGTCTGCATATCAAGCTAAGATTCAATCATCTGCTCAAACCATAACCCAACCCAACCCATCTGTTAGAACCTCCGAACCCTCACCAGCAAATTCTGCCAGCCTCTTAGTAAGTTTAGACTTATCAATAAGTTTAGAATCATACTCATTCTATTCTGTTACTCCCATTCTCCTTTCTTTTTCCACTCAAGCCTCCTCCCCACGGTGAGGGTTCCACCAATATCATTATTAATTGTTTAATAAAGGAACTTAAATCTGCCTTACGTCTCAGCCTGTTCTTGTTGTGCACTGTCCCTTCTATAAATAAATAAACTTATAAACTTACATTACGGGTTTATTAATGTCAGGCTGAAAACAGACTGTTTCAGACAGAGCTTTTAGAACATCTTCAGTCTGCTTTATCCTGCCTTGAGAACTCTTACTGTGGGAGAAATCTGAATATGATATTGCCAGTAATTTCTTCATTTTGGAGGGAGAGTTGGCAACATTGCATAAAGCTGTCCATGTTTATCTTACCTTTATGATATGGATTTACAGCAGAGGTCCACAGGCTCCTGAGGGCTCGGGACACAGCCTTCAGGGCCGGTGACACTGCAGGACTAACAACAGCTAGGGCCAACCTGTCCCGTGGCATCAAGGAGGCACAATGACAGTGCAGCAAGAAAATATCCGGCCACTTCTGCAACACCAGAGATGCACGTTCCCTCTGGCATAGCATATAGACTCACACCAACTACAAACCTCCACTTCAGACCTGTGCGAGTGACATCACACTGCTTAAAAACCTAAATGACTTATTTGGCTATTTTGAAGCACAAAGCAGCACATCAGCACAGAAGACCACTCCTCCCCAGACGAGCAGACTGGATCCGGTTAGCGTGAAGAGGACCCTCTCCAGGATCAACCCACACAAGGCAGCTGGACCAGACAACATACCGGGTTGCGTTCTGAAGGACTGTGCAGAGGAGCTCAAGAATGTCCTGGCCAACATCTCCCTGAGACAAGCTGTTGTCCCCATCATCATCATCATCATAGCAGTCTGTCGGGGGCGACAATGACTGTTTCATTTAGGTCTGATGAGATTCCTCCACACAGCTCTGTCCTCCGCCTTCTGCTGCCAGGAACTCCTGACCTTTTTAACCTGGGCGACATATGAGCTGGTATGAGTTGCTTTCTGACTGACCATTTCATGAAATTGCTTGCAAAGTATTTGAGTACCGCTAGCTTTTGCTGGACTAGCGGCACATTCTTAAACAAAAACCTAGATTGTGGTGGACTTTTGCCAGTCGGTGCATCGTGACAGGCACTACACAAAGAGCAGAGATAAACAAATCTATCATCTGGTCAGTCACTGCAACAGATATTGGAGTCATTTTGTCTTGGCCTGTCCTTGCCACTGATAATGCCTCTATCTGCCAAGAATGTGCCGCTGTTGTCCCCACATGCTTCAAAACTGCTTTCATAATACCAGTCCCAAAGAAGCCCATCCCATCCAGCTACAGCGATTACCAACCCGTAGCACTGGGTGCTACTGGGTGCTGGACTTTCTCACAGGGAGGCCACAGAATGTGCGGGTTGGCAGCAACACCTCCAAGACCATCACACTGAGCACGGGGGCCCAAGTAGGGTGTGTGCTCAGCCCGCTTCTCTTCATCCTGTTGACCCATGACTGTGTACCAGCCTACAGCACCAACCACATCATCAAGTTTGCAGACAACATGACGGTAGTGGACCTCATCACCAACAGTGAGGAAGCCAACTATAGAAATGAGGTGAGCCAACTGGTCCAGTGGTGTAAAGACAATCATCTCTCCCTGAAAGTGGGAAAAACCAAGGAGATTGTGGTCAACTTCAGGAGGGGACACACACAGCATCCCCTTCTGATCATCAATAGAGCAGCTGTGGAGACGGTGAGCAGCACCATGTTCCTGGGGGTGCACATCTCTAAGGACTTCTCCTAGTCCAACAACACCACATCACTGGCCAAGAAGGAGAAGAAACTCACCTTCATTTCCTCCGCAAACTGAGAAGAGCACAAGTCCCAGCCCCCATTATGTTCTACCAGGGCACCATTGAGAGCATCCTCGCCAGCTGCATCACGGTGTGATATGGAGGCTGCACCGCCTCCTGCCGGAAGACACTACAACACACAGTGACAGCAGCCAGTAAGAATATTGGTGACCCTCTGCCCCCCCCCCCCCCCCCCGGGCATCTACCTTACCCGCAGAGCCATCAACATTGCAGGCGACCTTTCCCACCCCATCACACTCTCTCATCTGCTCCCTGCCCTGGGGGAAAAGGTAACAGCCTCCGGGTTCACTCCACAAGACTGCTAAAAAGCTTTGTTCATCAGGCCATCAGGTCCCTGAACTAGGTCAACTCCCCCCCCCCCCCCCATCCTAGACCATAACACAGTCACCTGCAAAATAACTACCTCAGCTGTTGGTTCAGAAAGAATGGCACACCAACAGTAATACATCAGGTGCTGTATGTCTCTGCACTTTACTGCAACCATTTGCACAAATGCCATATCTGCTGCTGTCTGTTGTTGCAATACTGATCATGTGTAGTCCTCTCTGTCACTGTCTGCACCTACACTACTGCATTGAACTTGCAACTACGAGGATTATTGCTCTACTTTTTCTGTATATAGCATTGCTGGGTTTTATCGTTTATCTTTATTTGCACTATGGGATGTCTGGATCTATTTTTTGTCGCTATTTGCACTACAGGTAGCATTACTGTACATAGCCTGCTGTTGTTGTTTTTCCAGCCTCATTCCTTTTTTTTAAATATTGTGCACACCACTGAAGAGAGAAACAGCATTCCAATTCTCCCATACGATACTACGTATAGTAGTATTGATAAATAAAATCTTTGAATCTTGAATTTTAACCTTAATCCAATGTGCAGTGATCCAAAGAAAATGTCCATTATCCACAGTCCAAATGTTTTCTGTGACAGAGACATGATCCAGTCCCTCAAATTCCTTTTGGAGATCAAAATCCATTTTGAATAATCTTTATCCAGGTAGCAAGTAAATGTGTTTTAACTTCAGTAGATCACAGTCTCAGATGTCTGATAGAAAGTGACTATTATCACAACTTCAGTCTGTAACGACGTATCTGGTAATCAGATTTAATTCTTGCTGGGTCACAAACTGTCCAGATGCATACCTATGCTTGAAATCCAGACGTGGCTGTTGAGACAAGATTATTTCCACTTTACATCCAGCCGTGACTGTTCAGATACTGTAGATCCACTGTTGTTAGCATAGCTTGCCGTTACTTAACACTAGCTTTGCTGGAGCTTTGTTGCTGTCTCAGGTGCTTCTGAAGATTGTAGTAGGTCTGAACCACACTTTAGCTTCCAACCCACCAATATTCTTTTGTCCTTATCCGTGACAAAGGAAAAATAACCTATTTCCACAAAAATGAAGTAGCTTCATCTTTTCCTCCACTCAGCAGTGAAGACTCAACTCTCTGCAACAGGTCACATTAACTGACGATTACGTTAGCTACGATAGGGTCAGTTTGTATATTAATTTATTTGTGCAAAAAATATCTATCCATATTAATATAACAAGTATCGAGTAATACAGCTGATCAAATTTCAATCACTGTATCCCATTACTGAATGTTTAAACAGCAATTTCATTATAGAGCACGTTACTGCAAGAGTAGTGGCGTTACAGTAACATGTTACTTTGTAATGCGTTACTCCCAACACTGCTTATGACATTGATTTAAGTTTTGTCTAAAATACTACATATTTTAGATAAAGAAATTATGTATTATGCGTTAAATCTGCAGCCATTTATCCTCAAAGTACATAAATAAGTGTGAAAATACAAAAATTGCTAATCATATAAAGTATGGTGTTCCTAACCTGAAACCCATTTAGTCACATTCCAATTACGTTATCACTCACTTAACCACAGTGTGAGTTATTCTTGCTTTTTGGGTTTTCTTTTACCTGAATCCTTTTCTCTTGGCCCAACACTAATCCAATGTAAGTAAATTTAGTGGAAAAAAATGGCCACAGCTTATCACATACGTACTACTCTTTGTTTACACCACTGGCAACATGGTATGCACTAAGCTCTCCAATGTGTGTTTATTGAAAGGGAAAGTGAGAAATAACTGTGGAAGGTACACAGGCCTGTCTATCCATATTTAAAGTTGCTCTCTGACTCAGACTTTTAAAATTGTGTCTGGAGGGGTGTTTGTTTTGGTGGTTCCTGACCTCCTCGGGTGCATGCAGATGGTGCCTTGAAACGCTGAGGCCAGCAGGGCTTACATCTGCATATTTAGCTGGATTTGTTTATCTTTATAGTGTGAGTTTATCTATTTAATTGCATTTCTTTAGAATAATGCTGAAAGCCCCAACTTCAACAGCATCCAAGACGTTTTGGATTACCTTTAAGGATCAATCAGAATGCTGACTGATAGTCAGGTATTATTACCCAACGTTAGCAGCCAGCAATATTTATCATTCAGGGGGTGATTGGAAGCACAGCTGTACAGTCACGGTTTGAAATATAGACATACTTTTTTACAATACATTTTACAAAGAGATGTTTGACAATTCCAGTACATGCTTGCATGCTACAAAACCAATTTATACCTACATCCTATGAAAAGAGGTCCGATTGAATACCAGAAAAATTTTATTTTTAACAACAAATAAAACAATAGTTACTGACTGGAGCAGTTCCAGTTTTACAAAAGATGTATACCACCAGGGCTTGACATTAACACCGGCCAACCAGCCAATGGCTGGTGGATGCCATGAACTTGGGTTTGATGGTTTCAAACCCAGTTCTATAATGCTGTGGCTATTTTGTTTCTGTGTGTTTTTGCTTCCCATTTACCATCGGGTGCTCTCAGTGAGCCTCTGGGGTCCACTTGGCTCCCTGACAGCTCAGCCACACCTCCCTCTCCAGTCAATCTTATCAGCTGTTTGTCATTATGGTCAGCTCAGCCACACCTCCCTCTCCTGTCAATCTTATCAGCTGTTTGTCATTATGGTGTTTGCCCCTCTGCTCACGCACGCACACACACATATGCACACTTCGTCTCATTCTCACTCTCATACACTCTCTTGCACACATACACTCACACACCCATTTATCCTGTCTGCCATGTTCACTGACGACATTTACACACCTGTTTCCACTTTGTGCTGCCTCTCACTCCTAGTTTCTCTCCCTCATTACCCACACCAACAATCTCTCCCCTGATCAGATTTGGCATTATTTAAGCCCTGTGTCTGCAGGAGCAGATTGCCGGATCACTGTCCTATGCTGTGTCTGTTCCACTCAGTGTTTGCTATCCGCTACTCATAACTAGATGCCCTGCCTGCTATTCATGGTACCGCATCACTCTGGGTGGCGTTGATCTTTTCCTACAGTTTGATTTTTGGATATTGCTCGGACTAACTCGGACTGGTCCAGCTGTGTGAGTACAAACTGTTTCGCCCCTGCCGTCCAGTCCCGTCTGGAGGTTCCTTTCCCGGGCACTTTAACAGTTCCTCCTTTGCAGTTCTGTCTGCCACGGAACATTTTCCCAGTGTTTTACTCATCTGTTCTGCAGAGCGTCCTGGAGGACTTCCCTGTGTATCCCGAACTGGACACCTGTTATTTTGTACTGTTGAATCACACCCTGTCATTAAAATATGCACAACTATCTCCTGCATGTGGGTTTTAAGTCCTTCCTCTGTGTGCTGCGTAAAAGTGCACAAGGGGATCATAACAGTGGATTTCCACAGTGGCAAGACAGCCACACTCACTAGCCACTTTGGCCGATGTAGTTTTCCCAAATGGCATCTAAAATAATAAACCTATAGCAATGTGAGACTATGAAACTAGAACTCCCGTAAGTGCTGCTTTTTTCTAATCAGTGTAGTGAAATTAAAGGGTTTTATAGGTAATTTAATCTTGGTACACGTATTAGTGTAAATATGAATGTGAGTAGGAATGAAGATTTACTTTCATCACACTCAATTCCTCATTAGGGCACCATCCACATTTTATAGAAGTGGAAACTCTTATGCACTAAGACTTAAGCTTAAGAATTTAGCAATTGGTAAGTTAAGCCTTAGTAAATAATCCTATTGAAAATATTTGATCAGTCTCAAAATAAACCCTTGTGTGAGTTCTTGTCTCTGATGATCAAGAAGATGGACATGAAATCAAACAATAATTCCCATATGTCTTTCAATGATTTAATAATAAATGTCAGAATAGGTTAACATATTTGCATAACTTTAAAACAGAGAATTTACATGTATCATGGGCATCATAGACTAACTGAGTTACTTATGAATCAAGCATTTGTGGAACCACATGAAGCATAGTTTAATTTGTCAGTATACTGGAAACTGGAAAACCATAAAATAGCGTTGGTTGAGAAAAGTGGATGCGATTTTATGAAGAAAATGATAATTAACTTTATTAAAAAAAATTAGAAAATTTGTTTTATTTTGAAAAAAGAATGTAGATTAATGAAAGACAACATGCATTTTGATATTCTGATGGGTGTTTGCATAAAATTAGGTTCAAAGAACTTACATCAGGAATATTCTGAAGACAAGTGTAAATTACATAACAGACTGTCAGCTGCAGAAACTTTGGGTCCCAATGGGTAGCAGGCGAGTCCACTGGATTCTGTTTCACTGGACCAGCGTGGCTCCTTACCACTGTTATGGCCTCCTCCCAGGATTACAAAGGCTGGTCTCCAGCAGGGAGGGCGAGGTCTTCTCTGATGCACAGAAGAAGGAATTAGTTTACAATGCAAAGTCTCATCAGAAAGTCAAATTACATCACAGACTCATTTCTTCCGATGTTGGTGGTTTAAATGAGTTGGTTTAAGCTTAAAAAAATAAACAAAATCTTCTTGCATGATGATTTAAAGAAAAAGAAGAATAAAATAAGAAAAATGAATTTTAAAGAAAATAAACAGGATTTACACAGAGCATGGCAGGCTCTAGGCCCTTTTTGAAAAAGATAGGAGAAAAATTGGAGAAGCAGAGAAAGCTGCTCACAGCTTTGGTCAACCACACCCGAGCAGACTCTGAACAAAGAGCAATAAAACTTAAGTTTTCTCTAGTGTTGCAGGGTGGTCCCAAAATTTTATGAGACCTCTGGTGGCCCAATTATATTTGAGCTTCTTCCATCAAGGATCATAAACCTGACCTAAAAAGGGAAATGCAATGCAACTTTGAACTCTATTGGTCAGTTAAAGTGCAGCTATGGTCTGCTGAAGAATGAGGAGGAGAAGAGACATTTGATCTTAGAAGTGAGACCCCCCTTTTAAGACACAGGTTGCTGAAAAAAGCATAAATTCCTTAAACTTTAGTGACTAAGATATTCTACTCAATAAAGGAGCATAAAATGCATCTACATCTACTGTAATTAACCTGTGATAATAAGCATGCAAACATTAATTTCTTCCTGAAAATAGCAGAACATACCACAATCATATCAAAGTGAATCATATCAATAAAAGCATTTGAAACCCATTGTCCGTCCCAGAGTTCAATCAGGTCTTTGTTGGCAGATACTGTCTTAAGAGAAAGAATATGAGTTAATTCACAGTCCATAAGGCATAAATTCCACTGCAAAGGAAAAAGGTAAATATTCCTGATTCGTCCACCAGATGGCACACTGAAACAGGTTGTTTACTGGAGAGTCTTGGCTTCCAAAGTCTTGACTATAAAACTATCAATTAGAACATTCCTTTGCCAAAGAGTCTTGGAGAAAGGGATTAACTTCCACTTTATGGCCGATGGATAGGGTTACAGCTCTAGTTCTTGGGTGAGAGAAGCAGTCTCAAAAGCCAGACTTTTGAGATGAAAAAAAAATTCTTCAGCAAAGAATAATTTTATAAATTAGAACTCAAGGTCACGCTGCATCAGTTTTCTTTTTCTTTCTCTTCTTTAGTCTAGTGAAAACAGGTAGTGTCCATTCAGGTTAAATCCATCAGCAACTACTAATGACATCGTGCAGCCATGAAGGGGTGTCCCAATTCACGGGGTAGGCAAAAGGGTAAAAGGTACAAATGAGAATTGAGACGGATCCAAATTTACCTGCGCTTAACTCTCATATTGCTAATATTTTTCTCTATCGTTTTACAGTATAAGGTTAAAGGGTCTGTGACAAGATCTTGGAACTATGCATAAGTATTCAGTATACATTTATATCGTCCACATAGTTGGTTCTGTTGAATTAGAATGCTAAATAAGTGGAAAAAAATATTTCTAAGTGAATTCAAATTTAGCGCCGTGTTGCACTAACGTGATATCCTGAGACGCACCTCATTTCAGGATATGACGTCATGAGGAGAGTTTCCTCTCGGCTGATCCATGTGCTGTCAATGTAAACAAGCTTTTTAACTTCTATATCAGCGAAGAAATGCCGAAACGTTGTGTGGCAGCTGGGTGTTCTAATTGCTCCAGTGAACGTACAAGCCTGTTCTCATTCCCAAAAGATCCTGATCTTCTTAAAAAATGGGCGAAGCAAGTACAGAGAACAAGGGAATCAGAATCAGAATCAGAATCAGAATCAGGTTTATTGCCATTGTTCATGTAGTACACAAACTAGGAATTTGTCTCGGTACAATGCTGCAACATTAAACATGATAAGATAAGAGAAATAAACTATACATGTAATAAAGTGTAGGATAAGATTAAGTGATACTGGTCAACAGTTAAAATATATATTAGCCAGCAGCAGATACTGTGGAGAACTATATAGTGCAGTCGGTAATGCAGGAAGAAAACAGTGATGATTGACATGAGTCTGGTTGAGCTGCTGTACATGGTGCACGAGAGTCACTTAGTGTTCAGCAGTCTAATGGCAGAGGGGAAGAAGCTGTTCATGTGACGGGAGGTTTTAGTCTGGATGGACCGAAGTCTTCTACCAGAGGGGAGGGGGGCAAACAGTACGTGACCAGGGTGTGAGGGATCGGCTATGATCCGGCCAGCACGCCTCCGGGTCCTGGAGATGTACAGATCCTGGAGAGATGGGAGCTTGCAGCCGATCACCTTCTCAGCAGTGCGCACGACGCGCTGCAGCCTTAGTCTGTCAAATGGCAGCCAACACCATCTTCTCTATTCTGTAGCGATCATTTCACTGCAGACAGTTTTGAGGAGGCGCCTGCTATACAGGAATCTTTAGGTTTGAAAGCTTGCTACAAATGACTTCTAAAACCGACTGCCATACCTAAGGTTTTCAAATGAAAACCCACAGCTCAAGACAATATCAACATATCAAAACAGCGCAGAGAAGCAACAGTGTCAAAAGTCACCCGAAAAAGAGTTTGTGTAATTGATTTCCTTTTTTCCACATAAGGCGATCGTTATTTAATCGTTTGGTTTACAGAAATTTTGGCTTCAATTTTTTTTTTTTTTTAATTTCCACGATCGGGTGGTCGGGGAAATTTAAAAAAAAAAATGCTCAGATATTCAGTTTCTGTAGGCAATGAGATTTATAAAAAATGAAAAAAAGTAATATAACGATTTTTAAGACTAAGTCGTTCCATTTGGAGTAAAGCCAACACTCAGCTTCAAAATTCATAGGGGAGGATTTTACTTTTGTGCTATTTTTATTTTTTCTCTTGGCTGGGAAATTCTGGTCACATCAACTGGTTTGTAAAGCAAAACTATTAAATAACAATCGCCTAATTGTTAAAAGTCTTGAATCATATGTTATATGAGATTATTTATGGGTCTTTACCTTCATAATGTGCAGATATGTAGGTTGAAAAATGTCGCTTGAAGATAACCCTGCTTCTTCATGTTCCTCTTGAAGTTCTTCTCTAGTGATCGTCACGTTTGGCTTTTTTGTCAGCAGTTCTGAGACTTCCTAAATGAAACAATTAATTGCAGTATTACACACTCTTAAGCAGGGACAAAAGCTCACAGAAAACAAACTCATATTATATATATATGTATATATATATATACAGTATATATATATATATATATATATATATATATATATATATATATATATATATATATATATATATATATATATATAAGATAAGATAAGATAAGATAAGCCTTTATTAGTCCCACAACGGGGAAATTCCAGGATTGCAACAGCACAGGGATAGCAACACTCAGAGCAACAATCAGAAGGCAAGAAAAAAAACAAGCAAGCAAGAGCAGCTAATATACATATGTACGTATTACTATAAAATATATATATATACACACACACACAGACACACAGTGCAGAGCATTGTAGCTGGATGGAATAAATATATGAATATATGAACACACAGTGCAGAGCATTGTAGCTAGATGGAATATATGTAAATATATAAACACCCACAGTACGGAGCATTGCAGCTAGGTGGAATAAATATGCAAGTATATAAACACACACAGTGCGGAGCAATGTAGCTAGATGGAATAATATGTAGATATATAAATATATAAACACACCCAGTGCTGAGCATTGTAGCTAGATAGAATAAATATGTAAATATATAAACACACACAGTGTAGAGCATTGTTGCTAGATGGAATGAAACAGCATAACCGTCTACTTAGTTATCCTACATGGTATGATTATGTGCCCATACATATTCTCACCCTCCATAGCGACCGGTATGTTCCTAGTTGTATGCCGGAGGGGACCATTGTGTAAGTCTATTGCATCTTTTGCATTCAAAAACTATTAGTTTGTTACGTCTTTTTGCTATCTCTGCGAGCAGCCCTGCTTAGGTTGTACAGTCTGACAGCCGTTGGTAGGAAGGACCTACGAAACCTCTCGGTTGTGCACCTGGGATGATGTAGTCTGCTGCTAAATGAGCTCCTCAGTGCATTCAGTATGTCCTGCATAGGGTGGAACTCGGACTCCAGCAGAGATGACAGTTTAGCCACCGTCCTTCTCTCTCCTATCTCCTCCATCGGATCAAGGCGCTGCCCCAGGACAGAGCTAGCTTTCTTAATCAGTTTGTTCAGTCTCTTCCTATCGGCTGCAGTAATGCCACTGCCCCAGCAGACCACTCCAAAAGTGATGGCTGATGCCACCACCGTGTCATAGAATGACTTCAGCAGCGCCCCTTGTACACCAAAAGACCTGAGTCTCCTCAGCAGGAACAGCCTGCGCTGTCCCTTCTTGTAGAGTGCATCAGTATTGTGTGACCAGTCTAGTTTATTGTTCAGATGAATACCCAGGTACTTATAGGATGTCACCATCTCGATGTCTGTTCCCTGTATATTTACTGGTACTGTGAGGGGCTGCCCATGCCTGCGGCAGTCCACATATACTGTATATATACTATATATGTGGGTTTACAGGTTAAAGAAATAACGATACTAATGACAAAACTAGAGATAAAATGTCCATAATGTGTTTCTTGTTTTGAGCTTGTAACTAAACACCCCAATTGTTTTGCCTATCTGATGTGTACACACACCTCTATCACACCCTAAAACATAAATGAAGGGACTTACTTGATTAAATAACGATCGCCTTATGTGGAAAAAAAATCAATTACACAAACTCTTTTCCAGGCGAGTTTTGACGCTGTTGCTTCTCTGCGCTGTTTTGATATGTTGATATTGTTTCGGCATTTCTTTGCTGATATAGAAGCTAAACAGCTTGTTTACATTGACAGCACATGGATCAGCCGAGATTAAACTCTCCTCATGATGTCATATCCTGAAACGAGGCACGTCTCAGGATATCGCATTAGTGCAACACAGCGCTAATTTTGAATTCACTTAGAAATATTTTTCCACTTATTTAGCGTTCTAATTAAACAGAACCAACTATGTGGATGATATAAGATAAATTCATACTGAATACTTATGCAGTTCCAAGACTTTGTCACAGACCGTTTAATTTACATTGAAAAAGGTTGTAAATTTAGTTCAAGTAAATTTTAGCATGCTCTAGTTCAATTTGATCTTTTCCAATCACAAAATTGTGGCTAGTGAAAAGGCTGTGTGGCTAGTAACTTTGGAAAATCACTAGCCACAGTGGCTGGTGAGCAAAAGAGTAAACCTAAAGCCCTGTGTACCACTGTTTATTCAAAGCAATTTTGCCAGACATTTATAATCAAATCAACATAGCAGAACCTAGTTGTAAGTATTTTCCTGTAAATAAACAATTTAGTTTTACACCGGGTTGTTTCAAATGTTTTTAAAGTTAATAAATAGCACTTGTTATCTAATCATAGTTAACACACATACAGTAGGATGGCTGCTCATTAAAGATTTCCCCTGAACGGATTATGATACTAACTTCAAATAAAATACAATTTGACTATGAATAAGAAATCAAAGATAAAGAAGGTGATACATGATATTGTGGGACTAATAAAGGCTTATCTTATACAGATTACATTTATAAACCTCTATGCTCCACCAGAAAGTGACAAGGGCTTTTTTCAACATCTGTTTGATATAATAACAAGACACAATGAAGGAGTCCTAATTTGCGGAGGACACTTAAATGCAGTTATGGACCATGAAGTTGATACAAGTGTTAAAAAGACAAAAAAGCATATAACACAGTTCATAAGAACCTCATTGGCAGAAATGGGTATGGCAGATGTACAGTCATGTAAAAAAATTTGGACACCCCTTTAAATATTCAGTTCTTTATTAAGAAATGTTCACGTATCTATGTCAAACCTTATTTTTGCTTCTTTTTTTTTTTGCATTTTTTTAAATTTATTTTAGCCATTGTAAGTGGGAATGAATGTGGGGGTGTCCTAAAAATGATGTGGGGTGTATTAATTTATTCCTCACTATTTGTTTACAATTACATTTTACAGAAAATTTGAAAAAAGTCTTTAATTCATTTTTGTTTAGTTGTATTATGTGAATCTCCCAGTATTTTTAACATTGATATTAAATATTCATATGTTCAGGTATATTAAAATAACACACAGGCTTATACAGGGTGTCCTAATTTTTTCGCATGACTGCATGGAGGGATCGGCACCCACTCGAAAAAGATTATACTGTGGAGAGTGTGTGAAATGAGGAGGCAGGTTTACGAACAGACGACGTTTATTACACTCTCTCATCAGTCATACACAGAAAAAGCATGATACAACCAAACATGGTTTCTCCTTTTATCCCAACCGCTCATCTCACATCTGCATGACATTTCACATCACATTGCATGACATTTAACATCACAATACATCCACCCTTAAACCCCCCGGCTCCTTCTTCTTGCCAGCTCCCCAGGATCTCCCTGACTATTGTCCTCCTATGTTTAACCTCTGCATCCTGACTGAGACGCTGTCTGCTGACTCACTCAAGTCTCTACACCCACCCCCCACCCACCCCAGAGTTTCAGTCCTCACGCCTATTGGGCTTCAGCCTCCTCCCATATCTGCTGTAACGGGGGTTTCTGTGCTGGCAGGGGGCTGCTGGAAGCGTGTCTGACTGCGGGTGGGCCATAGCGGGGGGGGGGGAACTCCGCTTTGCCCGAGTGGCTGTCCTGGTGAATCATTTGCCTGGGGAGTTCTCAGTGGGGGTCTTCCACACCAAGGGGCCCGAGCCAGCAGCACTTGCTCATCCGCCACTACAAAGGCAGGCTTAAGTCTGTCTATGCATATTTTCTCCCGACGCCTCCCCAAGTCTAACAAAAAATGCTTGTCCCCTGTTTCCAGCACTCTGAGCGAGCCATCATAGGGTGGGCGCAATGGAGGGTGGTGGGCACCATGCCTGACGAACACGAACTCCGCGTTCTTCAAAGTTTTTGGCACGAAAGCGCGTGGAAAACAGTGGCGGGCCGGGCCGGGCAGCGTGTCTGTGTCTGCACTATGCTGTAAACGCTGAGACGGGCAGTTGTCTGCCGCGGGATTATCTGGCAAAAATTCCCCGGGCAGCCGCAGTGGTTGAGAAAAAAAAAACAGCTCTGCCGGGGAAGCCTCCAAATCCTCTTTTGGTGCGGAACGCAACCCCAATAAAACCCACGGCAACCGGTCCACCCGATTTGCATCCGTCAACGAAGCTCTGAGTGCTGCTTTCAGTGACCTATGAAAATGCTCACATAACCCATTGGCCTGTGGGTTGTACGCGGTTGTGCGATGAATTGCAACACCCAGGCTGCAGGCCATCACAGACCAGAGGTCGGAAACAAACTGCGGGCCCCTATCGGACGTGATGTCCGACGGGATTCCAAAACGTGCCACCCATGTTGTCAAAAAAGCGCGCGCCACGTCTGCGGACGTGGTTGCCGCCAGTGGGACTGCTTCTGGCCAGCATGTAGTGCGGTCCACCACTGTCAGAAGGTGTGTGCACCCCTGAGATGGTGGGAGGGGGCCCACGAGGTCCACGTGAATACGGTCGAATCTTTTAGCCGGTATACCAAACGGCTCAAAAGGAGCTTTCGTGTGTCTGTGCACTTTGGCTCGTTGGCACGCTACGCAGGCTGCAGCCCACTCTTTCACTTGTTTGCGCAGGCCTGGCCACACGAACTTCACTCCCACCATTTTGACTGATGCGCGCACTCCTGGATGCGCCAGAGCGTGAACTGACTCAAACACGCGGCAGCGCCACGCGACTGGGACCACCGGGCGCGGGCATCCCGTGGAGACGTCGCAGATTGGGGGGGCTTGCCGTCTTGCAGTACTCTGCACTCCAGCCTTAACCCTGTTGGTCCAGACTGGAGCGTGCGCACGTCTGTATCGCCAATCTGCTCTGCGGCCATGGCTGTATAATCTATCCCTACGCGGACCGGGGCCACTACTGCGTGCGAGAAGCAGTCCACCACCACATTCAGTTTACCCGACACATGCTGAATATCGGTCGTAAACGCCGAGATCGCGGCCAACTGTCTCTGCTGCCAGCCCAACCATGGTTCCAAAACCTTGGCCATCGCGAACGTCAGTGGCTTGTGGTCCACGAATGCGGTGAAGCTGCGCCCTTCCAGCCAGAACTGGAAGTGGTGTATGGCCAGGTGGAGAGCCAGCAACTCCCTGTCGAACGCGCTGTATTTACGCTCACTGTCGCGCAAAACCCTGCTGAAAAAGCGAGCGGCTGCCAAGAACCGGCGACGCATTGCTGCACTACTGCCCCTACGGCCACGTCTGAGGCATCGGTAGTGAGTGCTCTCCGGGCCGTCGGGTCTGAGTGCGCCAACAGTGCGGCGTTTGCCAGGGCTGCTTTAGCCTCAGAGAACGCCTGCTCTCGCTCCGGAGTCCATTCGACTCCATCCGCGGGTTTCCGTCTCTTGAGCGCGGTGTACAATGGCTGCATGAGTTGAGCTGCGCAGGGGAGGAACCGGTTATAAAAGTTAACCATCCCCAAAAATTCTTGCAGCACCTTGACCGTCTGAGGCCAGGGAAAATTCGCCACGGCGCGCACTTTTATTATTTATTTATTTATTTATTTATTTATTTATTTATATTTATTTATTTATTTTATTTATTATTATTTTATTTATTATTGCGCACGTTTATTACACTCTCTCATCAGTCATACACAGAAAAAGCATGATACAACCAAACACGGTTTCTCCTTTTATCCCAACCGCTCATCTCACATCTGCATGACATTTCACATCACATTGCATGACATTTAACATCACAATACATCCACCCTTAAACCCCCCCGGCTCCTTCTTCCTGCCAACTCCCCAGGATCTCCCTGACTATTGTCCTCCTATGTTTAACCTCTGCATCCTGACTGAGACGCTGTCTGCTGACTCACCCAAGTCTCTACAATACACATTATTCAGTAGTCCACAAGATACACTCTAGAATAGAATACTTCCTTATGAATGAAGGTGACAGATACAGAGTGACAAAATGTCAGATTGGAGGGGCAGAAATATCAGATCATAATGCTATATACAGTACAGTGCATCAGGAAAGTATTCACAGCAATTCACTTATTCCGCATTTTGTTATGTTACAGCCTTTTTCCAAAATGGATTCAATTCATTTTTTTCCTCAAAATTCTACACACAATACCCCATAATGACAACATGAAAAAAGTTTTTATATTTAAAAAATGCATATACAATACATATACAAATACATATATTTACATAATAGAGAACGGCAGACAACATGGAAAGTTAATGTGGGATTATTAAATGATAGAAAATAAAAGAGAGAATAAAGATAAACTTAAATAGATTTATTTGAGGAGAATGATAATGGAGAAGGTATCATGCTCCGGGGACACGGCTGGGGGCCGTGCCCAGTCTCCCGTTTGAGTTTAGTCTCTTCCTGTTTTATTTCTTGCTTTATTATTGTCTGTTGTATATTTGGGCTCCTGTATTATTTTATAGTTGTACTTTCTTTCTCATTTATGTTCATCTGAGTCTGTCATTTAATTAGTCGGTATTATCTTGTGTTTTTGATCTCTCTCTCGCTCTCTCTCTCTCTCTCTCTCTCTCTCTCTCTCTCTGTGGGCATGGTCGTGAGTGCGAGCTGGGAGCGTGTGAAAGCGTGAGTGAGTTGTCTCAAACTTTTCTCCATCTTTTTGTGTTTAAGGTGTTTTTTTGTTAAATAATCTTAAGTTTCGTTGTTTTCTGTAGCTGGGGTGGGGTAAGTGTTCTGGGAAGGGGGTTTCTGCTGCCAGCTTTGATGGTCAGCATGGTTTTGGAGCGAGGCTCCGGGTTCGAGAAGCTGACACGCCAGCATGCTGTCAAACTGGCTCCGGCTGTCAGCTGCTCAGTGGAAGAATGTAGTCTGGCTGTGGGGGAGTTGGTCGGCTATGAAAGCGTTAGGTCTGCTTCTAGAATGAATAATGCCGTGGTAATTTTCCTAGATAGTGTTGAAAAAGTTAATCAGGTGGTGGAGAGCGGGGCTGTAATTAAAGACACACTGGTTCCTGTTCTGTCTCTGGTAAATCCCGCAAAGAGAAATACAATATCCAATGTCTCACCGTTTTTAAAGAATGAGCTGTTGGAGAAGGAGCTGTCGAGATACGGGCAGCTTTTGTCCCCCATTAAACACATCCCTCTTGGTTGTAAGTCCCCGCATTTAAAACATGTCATGTCTTTTAGACGACTGATGCTTATGATTTTAAAGAACAGCGAGGAAAGCCTCAACCTCATATTTAAGTACCGGATTGACAGCTTTGATTATACCATCCATGTCACCTCTGATAATATGAAGTGTTTCGGCTGCGGACTGGAGAGACATTTGATTCGATCATGCCCTCAGGGAGTGGGGGGTGATTGCCCGGGGGAGGCCGCTAGTGCGGCCTTGCAGTCTGGCACCGTGGCCGCGGGGCCGTCCGGCGACGGAGCGGCTTCGCTGTCCTCTGAGGCTGCTGGCGCAGCTGCGCCATTGGGCGCTTTGGCCGAGGCCACGGGGCCGTCTGGCGGCGGCGCTTCGCCCGAGGCCACGGGGCCATCTGGTGGTGGGGTGGCTGCGCAGACAGAAGAGTAAAGTAAAAACGATTGTCAAAGAAATTTCTGAGGTTTCTCTATCTCAACCAGATTCTTATGCTGGGTCTGAGATAGAGAGTGATGGTGAAAGCAGTGATGATGTGGCCAGTGGAGGTGGTTATCCCTTCACAAAAATACAGAAGTTTTTGCAGGACACTAAGGGATCCAGAATGGTTAGAGTTGAAAACTTTTTCCCTGATCTAAAACATTTTGTTGACTCTGCTTGGGCCTCCATGAAAAATAGGGGAGAGCTTGAGCAGAAAAAATTCACTGATCAGGAGATCTACAGACTAAAAAAGCTTGTACTAAAAGTTAAGAACCAAATTGCCCAGGATGATTAGTTTTTTATCGCTCATTCTTTCTTTTCTGTTTTTGTATTGGCTTTGCCCTCTCATACACATGTGCAGTTTTAATTTTGGCACACTCAATATCAATGGAGCAAGAGAAATGTCCAAGCGAGCGTGTTTTTACTCTTGCAGAATGTAAGAAAATTAATATTCTGTTTATTCAGGAAACTCATTGTTCTGAGGACAATGCTGCTGACTGGAGGAGGGAATTTCAAGGAGAAATTATTCTCAGTCACAAAAATAGCAGCAGTGGTGGAGTGGGTATTTTATTTTCTCGAGATTTTATTCCACTTTCTTATGACATTGATGAGATAATTGCAGGCCACATTTTAAAAGTTCAAGCTGTTTTTGAGAATGTTAAAGTTGTTTTTATAACTGTGTATGCTCCAACCGTAGGCACATGAAGATGACTTTTTATTTGTGGGAGGTGATTTTAATTGTACAGAAAATCCTTTTATGGACAGGAATCACCCAGAGCCACATGCTGCATCCAAGGGGAGTCTAAAGGGTCTCATAGAAGCTCATTCAATTCAATTCAATTTTCAATTCAATTCAATTCAACTTTATTTATATAGCGCCATTTCACAACAACAGTCATCTCATAGCACTATCAACTGTAGGGGGAACCCCCACAGTTGCAGAAAGACCCCAGCAATCAGGCGATCCCCTGTGAGCAAGCACTTGGCGACGGTGGAGAGGAAAAACTCCCTTTTAACTGGAAGAAACCTCCAGCAGAACCAGGCTCAGGGAGGGCCAGTCATCTGCTGCGACTGGCTGGGGGGTGAGGGGATAGAGAAGATGAAAAGAACAGACATGTAGAGAGCAAACAGCACGATGGGGACTCAATCTATGGGAGAGAACAAACAAATGTTAATGAGCAGCAAAAAAAATATTTCATTGAGAGTGAGGAAAGGAGTGAGGCCCAGTACATTACTGGAGGTCCCCCGGCTGACTAAACCTATTAGCAGCATAACTAAGGGAGGGTTCAGAAACACATGATCCCTCCCTAATTGTAGGCTATATCAAAAAGGTAGGTTTTAGCCCTATTCTTAAAAACAGAGATCTGTGTGATGTGTGGAGGAATTTTCATGGCAAGGCTAGACAGTACACGTGGAGCCATAGCAAGGACAATATTCTGTCCTTAGCTAGACTAGATAGGGTTTACAGTTTTAAGCACCATTTTAGCATTTTTAAAAGTGCTTTTATAGTCCCTGTTGGCTTTACAGATCACTCTCTGGTTCAGTGTTGTGTTTTTATCAAGAATATAAAGTGCAGTAGTGCATACTGGCATTTTAACACATCACTTTTATCGGATAACAGTTTTAAAACTGCTTTTATGATTTTTTTGGAGTAATTTTAAATTAACAAAATCAAATTTTAGTTCTTTGAATCAGAATCAGAATCAGAATCAGAATCAACTTTATTGCCAAGTATGCAACACATACAAGGAATTTTACTTATCACTAAGGTGCGCTCATGTTAAGCGCTCCCTAATGACGCGGCAGCCATACAGGCGCCTCATTCAGTGAGATGAGATGAGATGAGATTCAACTTTATTGTCATTACACATGTATAAGGTAACGAAACGTGACTTGGCATTTGGGCACGCTCTGCAGAGCGCATCCAAGGCTGGGGCAGCCGCTAGGCGCCAGTCAGGGGGACTGGCGCCAGTCAGGGGGGTAAAGAGGGGGAGGGGGAAGGGGTGACACATTGGGCAGAGAGAAAAAACATAGTTATCAAAATATGGCTCGAGTGAGCAAGATTGTGATCACATAGAAAAAAACCCTCTAAGCACACTTAGCAGACAATACAGATCCACACATTAACAAAGCAAGAGCAAGAGAGAGACCAGTGTGTGTATGTCAGTCATGTGATATCAGTGTGAATGCAGTGTGTGAAGTATCAGTTACTAGTGAACAACAAAAATCCTCTCTTAGGCAACAGCTAGATGTTATGTCCTTAGTGTCCTAAAACATAGATAACATGTCCACAGAGTTCATCTCTCTTCAGTTCATGCCAGATGGTAAAATTCCATGTTAGTCACATGGCTGTCCTTGGAGAGTTCAGATTGTTGCACATCAGCAATTGTTTGGGTTAGAGAGAAGCCAAGCCAAAACTCCCTTCTGCCTTATCTTTTCTCCTGGAGGAATGATTCTCAAGGATGCCGAATCAAGGCCTGATAAGCACAGTTCACTTAGAGCATAGAAATTTCACCTCTCATGCGATTTTGTGCATCACAATTTGCATGTACATTTCCATATACATTTCCAGGCTTTAAAATCATTTCCTGGAGAGCACCCAGTGACTCCGAGATGTTACCCATTCTTATTCAGTTCACCATCAGTGCTCCCCAGCTGGTCGAATTGTTGAAGGAGCTTCGCCGGGTCCGCATTTTGACCAGCTCTTCCAACTTCTTTAATTTCCGATACACCAGGAAAACTCCAAAGCCAAACAACAGAAATCCTGTGATCATAAGCCAAACGGGTAGATGTCTTCCACATCTTCAATCGAATCACACAGACACATGAGTTCCAATTGTTCCATGAGTCTCTCCACTTGGGCTCCCCCTGGCCCGATTTTCTTTTAAAAAAAGTGGTGTCAATTGCATTTAAAGCCCAGCTCAATTCCATAATTTCCGTTTGAGTCGAGATGCAGCAGAAGAAGAGCGAGACACAGACAGGACACAGCAAGCTGGGATCAGTAAGGGAGGAGGAGAAGGGAGAGGAGAAGAAATGCATCTGCTCTCTCTGATAGCCGGAAGAAGCAGTGGTGGGATGTAGGGATGAGCCAAATACAGAATCTGTGTCTACAGTATACTTGCAATGTCTCTGGAGACTTGGCCAGGTCTGTCAGGGACCTGGAGAGAGAAGTAGTGGAGCTGCAGTCTCTGGCTGGCTCCATAGGAGAAAGAGAACATTTTGAGGCCCTCAATGGCAAAAAGTCTCTTTTAACTGACTTACTGGGCGTGGCCGCTAGGGGTGCTGTGGTACGCAGTAGGTTCCAGAACATCGCACTAATGGACACTGCATCTCATTTTTTCTTTGGTTTGGAGAGGAAGAATGGTCAGAGGAGGATGATCCACTCTCTCAGCTCCGAAGACAGACAGCTGATCCATGAGTCTGCAGAGATCCGTCGCTTTGCAGCTGCTTTCTATAAAGATCTCTTTAAGAAAGAATTTGTTGAGAAACAGCATGTGCTGAGTCATTTTTTGATGGACTTGCCGAAGGTGAAGGCTAGCATGAATGCAGAGCTGGAGAGCGGGATCACTCTGCAAGAGCAAACAGTGGCTGTCCAATCTCTTCAGTGTGGAAAAGCCCCAGGGATAGACGGTCTACCATTGGAGTTCTACAGGGCGTTTTGTTCTGAAATCTGTGTGGAGTTGCTGGAAGTACTGTCTGACAGTCTGCGGAAGGGTCACCTGCCCCTAAGTTGTAGGAGAGCAGTCCTCACCCTCCTTCCCAAGAAAGGTGACTTGAAAGACATTAAAAACTGGCGTCTGGTGGCCCTCCTCTGTACTGACTACAAAATTCTCTCCAAAGTGTTGGCTACCAGACTGAAGAAGGTGATGGAGCAGGCCATACATGTAGACCAGACCTACTGTGTACCTGGTAGGTTGGTTACAGACATTTTTTTAATTTGTGATGTTTTGGACCTCTCCAGCTCATTGGTCAAGGAATTTGGTCTCATTTCAATAGACCAAGAAAAGGCGTTTGACCGAGTTGAACATCCATACCTTTGGCAGACACTAGAAGCCTTCGGTCTCAGCTCAGGGTTCATCACCAAGATCCAGGCCTTGTACAGAGACATTGAGAGTATTCTTAAGATTAATGGTGGTTTGAGTGCTCCTTTCAAAGTTGAGAGGGGTATCCGACAGGGCTGCCCCCTCTCAGGTACAGTGGAGTAAAAAAAAGTATTTAGTCAGCCACCAATTGTGCAAGTTCTCCCACTAAAAAGATGAGAGAGGTCTCCAATTTTCATCATAGGTATACCTCAACTATGACAGACAAAATAAGAAAAAAAAATCCAGAAAATCACATTGAAGGATTTTTAATGAATTAATTGGTAAGTTCCTCGGTAAAATAAGTATTTGGTCAATAACAAAAGTTCATCTCAATACTTTGTTATATACCCTTTGTTGGCAATGACAGAGGTCAAACGTTTTCTGTAAGTTTTCACAAGGTTTTCACATACTGTTGCTGGTATTTTGGCCCATTCCTCCATGCAGATCTCTAGAGCAGTGATGTTTTGGGGCTGTTGCTGGGCAACACAGACTTTCAACTCCCTCCAAACATTTTCTATGGGGTTGAGATCTGGAGACTGGCTAGGCCACTCCAGGACCTTGAAATGCTTCTTATGAAGCCACTCCTTCGTTGCCCGGGCGGTGTGTTTGGGATCATTGTCATGCTGAAAGACCCAGCCACGTTTCATCTTCAATGCCCTTGCTGGTGGAAAGAGGTTTTCACTCAAAATCTCATGATACATGGCCCCATTCATTCTTTCCTTTACACGGATCAGTCGTCCTGGTCCCTTTGCAGAAAAACAGCCCCAAAGTATGATGTTTCCACCCCCATGCTTCACAGTAGGTATGGTGTTCTTTCTCCTCCAAACACGACAAGTTGAGTTTTTACAATAAAGTTCTATTTTGGTTTCATCTGACCATATGATATTCTCCCAATCCTCTTCTGGATCATCCAAATGCTCTCTAGCAAACTTCAGATGGGCCTGGACATGTACTGGCTTAAGCAGGGGGACACGTCTGGCACTGCAGGATTTGAGTCCCTGGCGGCGTAGTGTGTTTCTGATGTAGCCTTTGTTACTTTGGTCCCAGCTCTCTGCAGGTCATTCACTAGGTCCCCCCATGTGGTTCTGGGATTTTTGCTCACCGTTCTCGTGATAATTTTGACTCCACGGGGTGAGATCTTGTGTGGATCCCCAGATCGAGGGAGATTATCAGTGGTCTTGTATGTCTTCCATTTTCTAATAATTGCTCCCACAGTTGATTTCTTCACACCAAGCTGCGTACCTATTGCAGATTCAGTCTCCCCAGCCTGGTGCAGGTCTACAATTTTGTTTCTGGTGTCCTTTGACAGATCTTTGGTCTTGGCCATAGTGGAGTTTGGAGTCTGACTGTTTGAGGTTGTGGACAGGTGTCTTTTATACTGATAACGAGTTCAAACAGGTGCCATTAATACAGGTAACAGTGGAGGACAGAGGAGCCTCTTAAAGAAGTTGTTACAGGTCTGTGAGAGCCAGAAATCTTGCTTGTTTGTAGGTGACCAAATACTTATTTTACTGAGGAATTTACCAATTAATTCATTAAACATCCTTCAATGTGATTTTCTGGATTTTTTTTTCTCATTTTGTCTCTCATAGTTGAGGTATACCTATGATGAAAATTGGAGACCTCTCTCATCTTTTAAGTGGGAGAACTTGCACAATTGGTAGCTGACTAAAAACTTTTTTGCCCCACTGTATGCTGTACTCTCTTGCCATCAAGACCCTCCTTTGTAAACTAAGGCAAGGCCTCACTGGTTTTAAAGTCCCCAACTCTAACTCTGTTTTTAAAGTGTCTGCATATGCTGATGATGTTGTTGTTTTTATACAAAATCAAAATGATGTAGACTACCTTTTAAGAACTGTTAATTTTTTTGGTGAGTGCTCCTCAGCGAGAGTGAATTGGGGTAAGAGTGAAGCTGTTGTGGTGGGGGGAGACTACAAAAAATTGCCTTACCTGGTGGCCTTTCGTGGACACAAGGTGGTTTTAAATATCTTGGTATGCTTTTAGGAAATCAGACTTTTATTGGGAAAAATTGGGAGTGTTTTCTGGAAAAAGTCGAAGGAAGATTAAAAAAATGGAAATGGATTTTGCCAAACTTGTCCTTCAGAGGTCATGTTTTAATCATCAACAACCTGATTGCTTCAATGCTGTGGCATCGACTGTCTTGTCTGGACCCTCCAACCAATTTGCTGGCCAGAATGTAATCTATAGTCGTGGACTTTTTCTGGGACCGTCTTCACTGGGTTCCACAGAGCATCCTGTTTTTACCAAGGGAAGAAGGTGGTCAAGGACTCAGCCATCTGGCCAGCAGGGGGGTCGTCTTTCGCCTGCAGTTCATTCAGCGACTGCTGAGTGGCCCTCTCGACTTTGTGTGGAGCCCTGTTGCCAGAGCTGTCCTGGCTCGCTGTGGAGGGCTGGGACTAGAGGAGTCATTGTTTTTAATGGACTTAAAGAACCAAAAACTCCCAGAACTTCCCCAATTTTATCAAAGCGCTTTTAAAATCTGGGGACTTTTTAAAAAGAACTCTCCCCAGGCTTCCTTGTCACCTTTTTGGCTCTTAAAGGAACCACTTGTGTTTGGGACCCATTTTGATGTGGGCAATGTTTTAGGACCTTCTATTTTAAAAAAGTTCCTTTCTGCAAAGGTTGCAACACTGGAACACTTGAGTCGCTTTTCCACTTGGCCCAGTTTGGCCTCGTTTTGCACGGTATGGGACAGTACAGTTCAGCCCGCATTGTTTTCCACCGCACTAGGGTGTCATTTGAAGTGGGTGGGAAATAGTTACAGGGAGGCGGTGCCACCCTCTCCCTCCCGCTACGTAAAACAAGCGTAACTGGCATAAATCAAGCGTAACGTTACGCAAAACACAAGTTGGCAGGATACGAGGCGTTTGCGTTCTCTGGCTGTTTTTGCCAGAATAAAGGCAAAAACGGAGAACAGAAGGCAAACCCGCAATACGACACACTCTGGAAAGGTACTGGAGCATTTAGAAGCCATGAGGATGCGAACTACATTTACGTAAGCTAATGATTGCTAATGCTACTTTGCTTTTAAGTCCACCGTACAACATTGTAATGTCGGCAAGTTATCGATATTAGGTCCTAAAATATGTATTCTGTGTGTGTGTTTCAGATGGCTCTCTTGTGGCTTCAAACAGTCAGCGTTAACGTTCAACACAGTGATGTGACCCCAAGTTCACGAACGCAAAGTGGCTATAATGTCTGTAGAAATGTTTAGCTTCCTGTGAAATAAATTGCTCTGATCTGTGTCAAAATCATGGAGAGACTGTTGAGACGTCATGGAATTTACCTGCTCCAGCCAGTGGTGTTGTGGCAAAACATGGATCAGGTGCCATATAGTAGCATATGAGCTGTTAAATATATATATTTCAACAGGTAAACAGTACGAGTTAGGCATAAGATATATTTAACAATTGTGACGCATTTTAAGCCAAAACAAATGGATCTAGGATTAAAAGTAATTAAAATAATGCAGTCACAAGGTTACATGGAGAAATATGTGGATTAACTGGAAATATATCGTATTGAGTATTGCTGACTACATGTAGATACTGTATAAATATATATTCTCTGCATCAACAGTGAACTATACATGTATTCATGTAGTATTGCCCTGGGAATTTTGACAATAAACCTTGGTACTTTTGCAGATGTCTCTATTTTGTTTTATAGTTTTCAGCAAATAATTATGTTGGTTACTTTTCTTAAAAATGAGCCATTATTTTCAAAGTCACTGAAATGGTTCGTAATGTTGACTCTTTTCCCACCGGTGTCTTAACAGACAAAATAGAAAATCATGATGCAAACACATAAATCACTAAATTGTTTATTCCAATCAGCAGCAAATTACAGATTATTTAGAATGTGCAAAATTCAAACTGTAAAAAAAAAAAAAAAAAAAAAAACTGGAATGGGTCACACACGCCAGCCACGCTGCCTCACTGAGAAGCAACTGGATCAGCCCCTCATACTGGTCCCGGTTCAGCAGCTCTTCAGCCTGCACCTCTAAATAGTGAGGCAAGGTCCGGTTTGGGTGGATCATTTTCCCATTGCCTAGATGGAAGACAGAAATGGGTGGTGGATAATTAAAGAAAGTTTAAAACATATTTGAGAAATGAATGAATCTTTATTTCGGATAGATTAGATTAAAAGAAAGGAACAGAATAATAGAACAAAGGGGGGAAAAAATCCAATAAGGTCAAATTAAACAGGAACTCCTCGGATTATACAATTCAACATAAGTTATCCGAAATGGGTGATGGCTGAAGCCGCAGCTTATATTGTCCACCCATGTTCCATCTAAGAATTCAAAAATAAAATAAAATAAGAGTGATTACAAATCAGAACAAAGCTAAGACAAAACATGACAAAAACTAAGCAACAGCACATCACAGACTGGATATGATAATCCTTGTGATTTTACAAGTCGTTTTGTATGTACAGCCGTGGACAAAATTGTTGGTACCCCTCTGTTAATGAAAGAAAAACCCACAGTGGTCACAGAAATAACTTGAATCTGACAAAAGTGGTAATAAAAACAAATTCTATGAAAATTAACCAATGAAAATCAGACAATGCTTTTGAACTGTGATTCAACAGAATTATTTTAAAAAACAAACTCATGAAACAGACCTGGACAAAAATGATGGTACTCCTAGAAAAGATTGAAAATAATAGGCCATAGGGACATGAACATGACCATAGGGACATGTTCAACCAAGATGTGTCCTCTAATTAACATCACAGGTGTCTACAAACTTGTAATCAGTCAATCGGCCTATTTAAAGGGTGACAAGTAGTCACTGTGTGTCATCACCCGCCGCTCACGGGCATCCACCTCAGCTGCGCGCACACCTGCATCTCGTTAGTGCGCAGCTATTTATTCCACCTCGCCCTGAGCTGCAGCCTGGAGCCGTCCGTCTCCCTGCGTACTCAAAACCTCAGCAGCTTCCTACCCTCCAGGCCTGCTGACTCCTCATCACGGCACGTAAGCTGTCCATTATTGTCTTACCTTTTCCTGTCAGCCTTCCCCTGTGCACAGGTGGATCTCCCGGCGGCGGACACTCTCTTCCTTGCCGCTCCTCTGCCTCACCGCTTCTCCTCGGACGCACAGCAGGACGCTGTCTTCCAGGCTCGGGACCTTGCCAATGCCAACCACCGCAGTTACTACAAGGTTGCCTTGTCACGGCCTGAACGCTGTCCTCTTCCGCGTTCAGGTTGTCCAGTGTCGCTCCAGCTCCTTTCTACTCCGTGCCGGGTCTTACAAGACTCGTAGTTTGACAGCGCCCAGCTGACCTCCAGCTGTCTAGTTCAGCTGCTCTGGGACAGCTGTCTCCCATCATGGATAATTATCTCCCCCCGCTTCTGATTGGGTTCTCTTTCCCACTTAAGCGAGCAGCCGAGAGTTACTCGTCGCTGCAACCTCACTACGGAAGGACGTGTACCGTGTTTCCACGACTGGAGTTCCCATGTCCACCTCCAGTTCCCCGCTACCTCTGCGCTACACCCTTTAGTAAGTGCTGTGGCTCGGCGTGTGTTTTCCCCTCGCCGCCTCTCTAGCCTTTCTCTCTGGGTTGTATGTTGTCCTTAGTTCTGTGCGTATTTTAGCCCCACGTGGCTCTTTACTTTACTGTTTGTTCTGTGTGTTTATGTTAATAAATTACGCAAACTCACTGGTCGCCCTAGCGTCTCCTTTCTGGCTCGTGAGAGCCAGGTATGACAGTAGGTCGCAGCCAGACTGAGACGTCTGCGACCGTGAGTTTGCAGTGGGACTTGTAATTTTTTCCCTTCCCCTGGGTGCAGGCAAGCTGGTAGCATGTCTCCCTCCAGGAGGCGCATGCGGCACCCAGGCCACGAACTCTCGGAGGCTCTGGACCTTGTGGATGGGACGCTTTTCACCACGGGCCTCTACGATACTCCCAGCGAGGTACGCTGGCGTCTGGAGCTCGCCGAGAACATGATTAACAACCTCCCTCGCTACTTCCATCTTCCCGAGGTTAAGGCGAGGAGGGCAGACATCTCTGTGGCCTGGGAGAGACTCCGTAGGCTGGAGGAGAACCCCGGCAGGAAGCCGAACCCAAGGCACCATCGCTCCTCGCTTCGGAATCCCGCTCCTGCCGCCGATCCAGCCCAGGAGTTCGCCTCACCCAGGGGTAATCCCCAAGGTAGAGTGACGTCAACCGGGGTTCCCCCGGAGAAGATAAGATTGACAGCGATTCGCATTGCGGACCGAGTGGCTGCCGCTTGTTCCGCCGCCTATCCCCCTGTAGCCATGAAGCACGTGATAGCGGCGGTCAGGCTGGTAGAAAAGAACCCTGAGCTGTATGATTATCCGGGATACGCTGACCTGCTGGCTTCGGTTTCCGTACAGGAGCGGCATTTCCCCGACTTCACATTCAGAAGACGTCGCTCCCAAATTCCCCGAACATCTCAGCGAGAGCCCCGTCCGGATCCCGCTCCAGGAAGCCATATGAATTTCGCCTCCCAGCCTGCTGTAGCTCCCGTGTCTCGCCGAAGAAGCGAATCAGCTGCTCTCGCTCCTGGGCCCTCTCTTCCCGCTGTCCCGTCAGCTCTGGGCCCCCGGTTCTCCTCAGCTGTTTCTCCCCCCTCTTTGTCATTCACTCCGGCTGCTGAGAGTAGCGCGAATTCATCTCTGGGTGTTCCTGGTCCCGATCCGGTGCGAGAGGAATCACCTCGTCTGTCCGGGGGGTCCTCCACTTCCATCCGGCTGGGAGAGGAAAAACTCAAGTCCCTTGCAGCGGGTTCCACCGACTCTCCCGGAATCAGGCAAGTGTCTTTTCATTCTCCTCCCGTTATGAGTGAATCGCCTTGTTTGATTCCTGGGGGAGGAGTTCAGGGTTCACAGTCCCCTGAGCTCTCTCCTCCCGCTGCAAAAGTAAAATATGAACCTGCATCCTCTGTGTCTCTTCCCCCTGAGTGTGCCCCGGTGCCAGGTCTGCACTGCTGAACGAGGAGGAGGCCTGCGGCCCTGGAAGATTTCGCCCCAGCCCCGCAGCCACGTCATGGGCAGAGGAGAAGGTCGGACTGCCTGTTGGAGCCTGCGCCGACGATTAAGCGTACCCGGGCCTCCACGGAGGGATGGTTTGGCCCAGCAGAGTCCAGATCTCCTGCCACCACGCCATGCGGGCTTTCGACGTGGTCTTCGGCGCCTGGAGGTCGTCTGACTGTGGGCACCATCATGCTGGCTGCGGAGCCATTCGCAGTCGAGTGGGAGCCGGAAGACGGAGTCCTGCACGCTGAACCCGGAGCATCGAAGTCCTGGATGGCGGTAGAACCCGAGATCAGGCGAGTGCTCTATTTTCTCTCTCTCATCTATTTTCTGGAGCATTATTGCCTGTCTCTCAGGGGGGCGAGCCGGGTGCAGCCGTCTGCTGCGCTCGAGCCTGTCTCGCCGGGCTCTGCCGCTGCCAGTGATCCTGATCCCGGTTCCTTTTGTTCCTCTGAGCCTTTCCCCAGGGTCACTGGAGACGAACCTGCTCTGGGTGCCACCTCGGAGGTTCCGGTTCTCTGCACGGTGTTCGCCTCAGATGCTGCGCCCGGAAGTGCTTCACCGGCCCAATTGGGGTCCACCGGGAGTGCTTCGCCGGTCCAGTCGGGGTCCACCGGGGGTGCTTCGCCGGCCCGATCGGGGTCCACCGGGAGTTCTGTACCGGCCCAGTCGGGGTCCACCGGGGGTGCTTCGCCGGCCCGATCGGGGTCCACCGGGGGTGTTTCTCCGGTCCAGTTGGGGTCCACCGGGAGTGCTGTGTCGGCCCGATTGGGGTCCACCAGGAGTGTTTCGCCGGCCCGATCGGGGTTCACCGGGGGTGCTGCGCCGGTCCAGTTAAAGGTCAGTGAGAGAGCTGGAGGATTGTGTTCATCTGATGTCAGGCTGACTTCGTCCCTTGCCTCCATCTTCTCTCCTCCTGCAGCTGTTGGGGTTTCTCTCACCGGGGCCAGTTTCCCCCTGCCCATGTGTTCATCAGATGTCAAGCTGACTTCGTCCCTTGCCTCCATCTTCTCTCCCCCTACCGCTGTTGGGGTTCCTCTCACCCGGGTCAGTTTCCTCCTGCCTTTTCCCGCAGGGAGGAAGCTGCACCAAAACTTCTCCCTCAGCTCTCGGTGGGCTGAGGTCACAGGACGACCGCCTGGGGAGCCGTCTGGCTGGTTCGGTGATCTGGGTCGGCCTCCGGAGAAACTGTCTCCTAGCCTGGGACTCTGGTAGGCCGCACGAACTGGTATTGTGGTTCCTGGCCTGGTGGAGTTCGGGTCGCCCGCCGGACAAGCTGTCACCGCCTGCCCCGCTCCACCTGCTGACGTTCCTGGAAGAATTAACTGACTGCCAGTTGCTTTGTGTTTGGTTGTCCTCCCTTATTTAATCCTATTCAGGACATCAAAAAACTTTCTGCGCTAGAGTCCTTATTGTGGTGTCATTCCAGCTAAAAATTTCCTTTGACAATTTTCTATGTCTTATAATCCCAGTATGAACTCTTATTCAAACTAGCCCTTTAAGTAGCATTTGCTTCACATTGTCTGGCCTCATTCAGAGTAGCCTTGTTTATCTGCATTTATATCCTCCTCCAGACTGTTTGGTGACATTTGTTGTGCTAATACATGATTGAGGAGTTGTTCCTTCTGTATCTTTATGCCAATTTGCAGTTCCAGGCTCTATTTTTTTTTTTTTTTTTTGGTCTTATGCCCGGATTGCTTCCTTTGTATATTATTCTGTTTTGGCCGGGGTTACATGTGTAAGAATCTTCCTCAGCCATAAGTTTACAGAGTTTAGTAGTTTTCTGACCTTCGGGACATGAGTTCTGTCTTGTCCTCGTCCTAAGTTATTGTGTTTTTTTTTTTTTTCATGACTATGTCGCTATGTTTCTGCATCTTGGTTTTTGTCGTTTCTCCCCACCTCCTGTGGTTACCTGCATAGACCGTCTGGCCTCTGCAGAGGAGGGGGTGATAATTATTTCCTGTTTGAAATTATTGTTGTCAGATCCTATACTGTTACCTGGGTTTTTTTTTTTTTCTTCTTTCCTTGTTCTCCCTCCTTTTCCTTGTCCCTCGTTTCCCCCGGACCTGGCCCCCACCACCCTCCCTGGTCTTTCCCTCGGGGGGGGGGGGGGTTGTTAAGTCTGCGCCAGGAGGCGCAGCTCGGGGGAGGAGTACTGTCACGGCCTGAACGCTGTCCTCTTCCGCGTTCAGGTTGTCCAGTGTCGCTCCAGCTCCTTTCTACTCCGTGCCGGGTCTTACAAGACTCGTAGTTTGATAGCGCCCAGCTGACCTCCAGTTGTCTAGTTCAGCTGCTCTGGGACAGCTGTCTCCCATCATGGATAATTATCTCCCCCCGCTTCTGATTGGGTTCTCTTTCCCACTTAAGCGAGCAGCCGAGAGTTACTCGTCGCTGCGACCTCACTACGGAAGGACATGTACCGTGTTTCCACGACTGGAGTTCCCATGTCCACCTCCAGTTCCCCGCTACCTCTGCGCTACACCCTTTAGTAAGTGCTGCGGCTCGGCGTGTGTTTTCCCCTCGCCGCCTCTCTAGCCTTTCTCTCTGGGTTGTATGTTGTCCTTAGATCTGTGCGTATTTTAGCCCCACGTGGCTCTTTACTTTACTGTTTGTTCTGTGTGTTTATGTTAATAAATTACGCAAACTCACTGGTCGCCCTAGCGTCTCCTTTCTGGCTCGTGAGAGCCAGGTATGACATGCCTGGCTGCATGGCGTGCTGCTCTGTCCTGACCTGCATCCTCCACCCACAACACATTATCTCTCACACACGCATCCATACACGTCACATTGATCAATAATAAAACTTTCAAATCTGCCTGAGCCTGCGTGTGTGTTCCCTGGGCCGAATAATATGTCAGTACAGCTCCAGCAAAGTGGCCCAGCGGACAGCGGGCTCGCACGCCGTTTTTCCACCCTCGAGGCTCGGGTGGATATGATTGCTTACCAACAGCAAATCACTTTTAATCAATTAACCAAGATTACTCACCGGTTAGACTGCCTGGATCCCCAGCAGGCGTTTCCCCCGGTTCCTCAAGACGTCTCGGCTCTGGCCCCTTCCACGGCTGGCCAGCCGAGCTCGGGAATGCCGACCCGGCTCACGCCTGTCCCGACCCCCGCTCGCTTCAACGGGAAGCTCGGTGGGGCACGGGGGTTTATTCTACAGTGTGAGTCGGTGTTCTCGCGCGTTCCCGGGGATTTTTCCTCAGACCACAGCTGAATTGGCTACATGGCTAACCTCTTGGAGGGGCGAGCGTTAGCTTGGGCTTACGCCGTCATGTCGAAGCCCAGCTACGCGAACCTCTCCTATGGCCAGTTCATGCTGAATTTCCTCGAGGTCTCTGACCACTCGCGTTGTGACAGCATCCTCACCGACCGGCTCCTTAGTCTTCCACAGGGTGGCCGATCGGCGGTGGATCACGCTGTTGACTTCCGGGTGGCAGCGGAGGAGGTTGGCTGGGGAGAGGCAGCTCTCTGCAGCATTTTCCTCGGAAGCCTCAGTTCTGGTCTGCGGGACGAATTGGCCAGCCGGGACCTCCCTGGGCGGCTGTCCGAGCTAATCTCTCTGACAATTAGCTTGGACAACAGGCTGCGGGAGCGGACCGCCGATCGGAAGTCTGTCCGCCGCTCGTGCGGATCCTCCGTCCACGCTCCTCAGTTCCGCCCCCTGGCGTTACCCATTCTGGGGTCCGCCGAGGAACCGGAGCCTATGGTCATCGGGCGCACCAGGCTCCCTCTAGCGGAGAGACAATGCCGACGGAAGCGGGGTCTCTGCATGTATTGCGGAGACAACCAGCATGCCGTGGAGCAGTGCCCGGTTAGACCCGGACGAGGGGGTCCGCTAGTCACTGTAGGGGGCCTCGCGGATCCTAACCGGTTAAACCCTCTATCATCATGCACACTGCCCATACGTTTCTGCCACAACTCCACCGGGCATTTCACACACGCACTGGTGGATTCTGGGGCAGAGCAGAGTTTCATCTCAAAGAGCCTGACAACCCGTTTGGGCATACCCTGCCAACCGCTGTCGACCCCCCTGAACTTGGTCACTCTCTCTCGCTCTCCCCTGGGAACAGTGACTCATCGCACTAAGCCAGTCCCCATCATCATCTCTGGCAACCACCGGGAGGATCTGACCCTCTATGTCTTGCCCTCCTCGTCGGACCGTGTCATCCTGGGTTACCCCTGGCTGCGGCTGCATAACCCTGTCCTGGATTGGAGAACCGGCAGTGTCCTGTCCTGGAGCATCTTCTGCCTGGGCACCTGCCTCCAGTCAGCGGCTTGTGCTCCGTCTTCCCCTCCACTGGCGCTGGTCTCCGAACCCCCGGACTTGACTCTAGTGCCGCAGGAGTTCCCCAACTTGGGGGTAGCGTTCAGCAAGTCCAGAGCCTTGTCCCTTCCCCCTCACCAGCCATATGACTGTGCGATTAACATCCGCCCGGGGGCCCCCCTGCCATCTGGCCGCCTGTACAGTCTCTCTGCGCCAGAATGCGAGGCGATGGACACCTATATCAAGGAGTCGCTCAGCGCTGGGATCATCCGCCCCTCCTCGTCCCCGCTTGGCGCGGGTTTCTTTTTTGTGGCAAAGAAGGATGGGTCCCTACGCCCCTGTATCGACTTCAGAGCGTTGAACGACATCACCATTAAGGACCGCTACACATTACCGCTTATGGACACCACCTTCCACTCCCTCCAGGGGGTGACCTGGTTCACCAAGCTTGACCTCTGCAGCGCTTACCCTCTCGTTAGGATCCGGGAGGGAGACGAATGGAAGACGGCCTTTAGGACGCCCAGCGGCCACTTCGAATATCTTGTGATGCCGTTCGGGCTCACCAACGCACCTGCCATTTTCCAGCGTCTCATAAACGACGTTCTTCAGGACTTCCTGGGAGTATTCGTCTTTGTATATCTAGATGACATACTCATCTTCTCCAAGTCACGGGAGGAGCACCAGGCCCATGTGAGGCGGGTCCTGCAACGGCTGCTGGAGAATCGCCTGTACATCAAAGCAGAGAAGTGCGAGTTCTACGCCCGGACCACCTCCTTCCTGGGGTTTGTTATCTCACACAACCAGATCCTCCCCGACCCCGCTAAGGTTAAAGCGGTGGTCAAGCGGCCCACGCCTACCTCCAGGAAGCAGGTGCAGCAGTTTATTGGATTTGCTAACTTCTACCGGCGCTTCATTCCCAACTTCGGCACCATTGTCACCCCCCTGACCCACCTTACGTCATCGAAGGTGCCCTTCCAGTGGTCAGAGGAAGCGGCCACTGCCTTCAAGACTCTCCAGGCGGAGTTCTCGTCCTCCCGGGTCCTGACCCAGGTTGATCCCGCGCTGCAGTGTCTGGTGGAGGTCGACGCATCCGACACGGGGTGGGGGCGGTGCTTTCCCAGCGCTCGCCGGTGGATGGTGTCAAGCAGCCCTGCGCCTTCTTCTCCCGGCGGTTATCGGCGGCGGAGCGCAATTATGACGTCGGCGACAGGGAGCTCCTCGCTGTCAAGCTTGCGCTGCAGGAGTGGCGCCACTGGTTAGAGGGGGCAGCCCAGCCTTTTGTGGTCTGGACGGACCATAAGAACCTCGAGTACTTGAGGTCAGCGAGGCGCCTGAATGCCCGCCAGGCACGCTGGTCTCTATTTTTTGCTCGCTTCCAATTCACCATCACGTACCATCCAGGCTCGAAGAATGGGTTGCCCGACGCCCTATCCAGACAGTTTGCCACTGAGGACCCGGAGGAATCTGAACACACCATCCTGCCCAGCTCGTGCGTCGTGGGGGCGATTTCCTGGTCCATCAAGGACAAGATTCTGAGGGCTCAGGAGACGGAGACGGATCCTGGCGGGGGGCCAGAGGGGAGGCTTTTCGTTCCTTCGGCGGTTCGAGGAGAAGTGATCCACTGGGCCCATACCTCCAAGCTCACCTGCCACCCTGGCATCACCCGCCTGGTGAGTTTGCTGCAACGCTCGTTTTGGTGGCCGGGTCTCCAAAGGGACGTGACCAATTATGTCCGGGCCTGTCCCCAGTGCGCTACCGGCAAATCCCAGAACTCTTCGCCTGTGGGTCTACTCCAGCCCCTGCCGGTCCCGGGCAGGCCCTGGTCACACATCGACCTAGACTTCGTCACCGGTGTCCCTGTCTCTAACACCTTTGACACGGTTCTGACAATTGTGGACAGATTTTCCAAAGCTGCCCATTTTGTGCCTCTTCAGGGTCTCCCTTCGGCACGTGAGACGGCCGACCTCCTGGTCCAACATATCGTCAGGCTGCATGGGATCCCGCTGGACGTGGTCTCGGACCTGGGCCCGCAGTTTGTCTCCCAGGTTTGGAGGTGCTTTTGCAACGCTTTGGGGGCCACGGTTAGTCTCTCCTCTGGTCACCACCCCCAGTCTAATGGGCAGTGCGAGCGCACTAATCAGGAGTTGGAGGCCGCCCTGTGCTGCGTGACATCCTCAAATCCATCATCCTGGAGCTCCTTCCTGACCTGGGTGGAATACGCCTATAACTCAGCCCGATCCTCTGCTACTGGTGTGTCGCCCTTCGAAGCGTCCTTGGGGTATGATCCCCCCGTGTTTCCCGAGCAGGAGGGTGAGTTAGCTGTCCCATCGGTCCAGGCGCACATGAGGCGCTGCCGGAGTGTGTGGACCAAGGCAAGGAACGCGCTTTTACGCACAGCGGCGCGCAACAGTTCCACCGCCAATTGCCACAGAAGACCGGCTCCTGTCTACCAGGTGGGTCAGCGGGTTTGGCTCTCGTCCCAGGATATTAACCTTAAGGGTGAGAAGAGGAAGCTGGCGCTGCAATTCCTCGGCCCCTTCGTGATTTCAAAGATCATCAACCCGGTGGCTGTGCGTTTGGCCCTCCCCTCCTCCCTACGTGTGTGTCCCACCTTCCACGTATCTAAAATCAAACCTGTCTTTTCCAATCCACTCTGTCCCCCTCCGAGGTCTCCTCCTGTGCCTAGGATGATCGACGGTGACCCGGCGTGGGGTGTTACTGCCATCTTGGACTCCCGGCGCCGAGGTCGTGGGCTGCAATATCTGGTGGATTGGGAAGGATATGGTCCAGAGTGGAGATCCTGGGTGCGCTCTTCATGGGTGTTGGATCGGGACCTCATCACGGAGTTTCATCAGATGCACCCAGGTAAGCCAGCGCCAGGAGGCGCTGGTAGTGGGGGGAGTACTGTCATCACCCGCCCCTCACGGGCATCCACCTCAGCTGCACGCACACCTGCATCTCGTTAGTGCCTAGCTATTTATTCCACCTCGCCCTGAGCTGCAGCCTGGAGCTGTCTGTCTCCCTGCGTACTCAAAACCTCAGCAGCTTCCTACCCTCCAGGCCTGCTGACTCCTCATCACGGTACGTAAGCTGTCCATTATTGTCTTACCTTTTCCTGTCAGCCTTCCCCTGTGCACAGGTGGATCTCCCGGCGGCGGACACTCTTCCTCGCCACTCCTCTGCCTCACCGCTTCTCCTCGGACGCACAGCAGGTCTCTGTCTTCCAGGCTCGGGACCTTGCCAACGCCAGCCACCGCAGTTACTACAAGGTTGCCTGGCTGCACGGCGTGCTGCTCTGTCCTGACCTGCATCCTCCACCCACAACACATTATTATCTCTCACACACGCATCCATACACGTCACATTGATCAATAATAAAGCTTTCAAATCTGCCTGAGCCTGCGTGCGTGTTCCCTGGGCCGAATAATATGTCACTGTGCTGTGACCATTGTGGGTTTTTCTTTCATTAACAGAGGGGTACCAACAATTTTGTCCACGTGTGTATGTTTGGAGTATTTCTTCCTTTAGTTTTTGTTTAAATTGTCCAAGCTTTGTACATGATTTTAATTCAGGTCCAAAAGCGTTCCACAGTCTGACTCCTTGCACTGAAACGCAGTGTTGCTTGGTGGTAGTTCTCACTGAAAGTTTTTGAAATATACATGTTCCTCTGAAATGATATTGTTATTTGGAACAACTTTTGGATATTTGGGGGCAGTGATTGATTCTTAGCTTTAAACATTATTACTGCAGTTTTAAAGGCAACCAGATCTTTCACCCTGAGAGCTTTAAATTTAAGAAAAAGTGGGTTTGTTGGTTCCCTGTAAGCAGCTTTGTTTATTATTCTAATAGCTCTCTTCTGAAGCATAAAGACTGGATATATGTTTTATATGTGTTTCCCCATACTTCAGTACAATATGTCATGTATGGGTATTGGTATCCTCTGAAGAGCTGGAGCAGGTGGCTGGGGAGAGGGAAGTCCAGGCTTCTCTGCTTGAACTGCTGCCTCTGCGACCTCCGGAAAAGTGGTAGAAGATGGATGGATGGATGTCGATGGATGGGAGTATTAATGAATGATACAAAGTCTATAGTGTGGGTTGATTCAGCAAATATTTCACTCTGTGCAGTATTGCGATTGATTTGCATATTTTACCTTTAATATAATTAATGTGACTTCCAACACAGTTTTTTATTGATTATTATGCCAAGGATTTTAATTTTGGATACCCTTTCAATCTCTACACCATTTACACTGAGTTGCTGTGATGGTGTGAAATAACGTTATCAATAAAAGTTTAGCCACCGCTGTGTCGCCCTGGTTTCAAGTGTGGGTGGTGTTTTGTGCTTGTATTGCTAAAATATAAAAGGAAGCACTATAATGGGTCTCAAATATTTGTAATGTGTTCTATTACTGGATGAGTTTAAAGATGAAATACTATAGACTACACATATAAACTAAATTCTAATGGTGACTGAACATCTCCCATTCCCCAAGGTGCAAGATACTCTATTATGACTATAACTCATAAAGGATCACAGAAGTGATCTGATAAAAATAAATAAACAAGCGGTTTATTTTATGGTGGCTACTATTGGATGTGCTATTCATTTTCAATTACTCTGTAATTAATATTCACACAAATAAATCTCAATTCAGTCCCTTTCATTTTAAGTGGAAATTGTGCTACTTTAAATTTGGCACTTTACCTAAACTTTAACTTAAAGTGAGGTAGTCGGATCCGGGAAAAAAAATGCTTTTTTTGCGTGCATGGAAAGAAAATCCTACAGACACATATAGTGCGATTGTCTGCGAGTGTGAATGACCTGTTCCACGAGCAAATGTACGTTTTTTGGTCCGTGGCTGTTTACATCGGCCAGGATACTCCGTGCGCCGATGGGCTGTAGGAATCCCGTATTTTACATCCGGGAAAACAGTGAAACGGGAACAGCAAGAAGAGCCATAGTATCGTCGTCTAATCGTTTTATAACACATTTCACAACTAATAATAGTAACATTTCCACAAAAAATGTGCTATATTAACAACACAATCGCATTTTGCACACGGCTCGCTCTCCGGCGGTGGCCCCGAGAAGTAAACAAATGCAGGGACGCTTGAATTCTTTCGTCCTGAAAATATCATTTTTGAATATTAATTACAGCTAAACGGGAGCAGTTTCAATGCCGACATTTCACATACAAATCCTAATATACGTGTTCTATACACCATCGGCTTTTGCGTATCCGACTACCTCTCTTTAAAAAGCAAAAGATTTGACTATAAATATGATGTGTTGTTTATCTGTCACAATACATTGGTGTCAAAACGTCGCCATTCCGAGCAGATCCTGTTTGGACTCTACAATGAAATACACACAAATTAAATACATGCACAGCACGAAAGTGCAACATGTAAAAAAAACAAAACAAAAAAACACGCCTTTTTAACCAGGATTACAACTAGCTTATTTCCTCAGATATTGTCAACACAAAAAAGCAACATACAAGGACGGATGTAGCATTGAGCTAGGTCATCGTTTAAACACGATTAAGTTTTCGTCTGTCCTAAGTGAACTTTCCACTGTTGGAAAAAATAACATAAAACATGAATATCACATCACTCACCGTCCTGTATATCACAATATCACGGCTTCAACTGCTGAAGCCGTGATATTAGGACCACAGGTTAGGACCACATAAGTTCACCAAAGGCGAACGCGGCTGTACATTCAATTCATTCAATTTTGTACATTCATTTTGTACATTCATTCATTCAATTTTTTACATTCAATTCAATTTTGTGCGTCGCGGCTGTACATTCAATTCAATTCGGGTGGCTGGGTCTAATTTCAATTCAATTCAATTCAATTCAACTTTATTTATATAGCGCCATTTCACAACAACAGTCATCTCATAGCACTATCAACTGTAGGGGGGGGGGGGTCATTTCATTACGCACCGGTAATTTCCGGTGCGTCTCCATCTATTTTGTGGTGCGTCTGCTTGTACGCCCCACTGCAAGCTCCGTCTGCTTCCCTCTGCATTCACTCATCAGCTGAAACGCACAGGAAACTCTGCTGGACCGCTGTGTTAGATTTCTGCTGATTTCTGTTAAGCCATTCTATCATTGTTGTTTATAATATCACTTGATCGCGGGCTCACTGACGAAAAATTGCAAATGGCGGCCTGCAAGCGATTCTCGAAAGTCAGCGTAACGCCCACTCTTATGATGCTATGCCCAGACCAATGAATGGCCAGCAGTGGTGTGACGAAACCGTGCCAGTACCCTTCGGACCTACTCTCGATTTGTGCCGATAAAAGTGGAACAGTTCCGAAATAACAGAACTGTTAGGCCATTGGGTGCGGAATGGAAAAGCGGACAAAGGGGGCCGAACCGTGCAAAACGAGGCCAAACTGGGCCAAGTGGAAAAGTGCCTTTGGTGAACTTATGTGGTCCTAACCTGGACAATGCTGTTGCCCTGTGCTCGGCTCTTGGGATTTCTTCAGTCAGTTATAATGAACTTGCTGAAGGATTGGAGAGACTGCCTCTCCGCAGAAGAACACTCTGCTATTGTTTAACACTGCAAAAACTTTGTGCAAACTGCTGATGAGCCTTTTCCTTTTAGTGTTTTATCCCGCTTTTAAAGATGGCACTGGTGTGTTTTTAAACTCTGAACACATTAACTTTTGTGACTCTTCTGGTAAAAAATGTATGGAATCTTGGTGAAAGTTCTAAATGTGAATAAATTAAAAGGTTGAGCTGATACACCACGGAGGAAACACTTGGGTTTGGGTTCAGAGGTGAGGCCTGCCTGGAGAGCACTCTATAAACCACCATTAACTAAGAAGGTTGGAGACCTGCAATGGCGAGTTTTACATGGTGCTGTGGCTGTAAATGCTTTTATCTCTATTTTAAACCCAAATGTTGTTGAGGTTTGTCAAGTTTGTCCTCAGAAAGAGACTGTGTTCCATTGTTTTCTGGACTGTAACAGATTGCAATTGTTGTTTGTTTTTTGGGGGAAGCTGTTTTATCTGTATGGAGAAGTCTTTTCCCTGCAGACTTTTATCTTGGGTCTTCCGTATAGACAGAGAAGCAAGAATAAAAGTGAACTTTTAAATTTCATCCTGGGTCAGGCCAAAATGGCTATTTATGTTAGTAGGAAAAGAAAAACTGAACAAATGCTGGATTGTAACGTAAAAGACATGCTGGTAAGCATGATCAAGACTCGAATAATGATTGATTACAATTACTATCATCTGATGCAAAATGTTGGAACTTTTGAGGCTATGTGGTGCTTTAAGCACATCCTGTGTTGTGGTAAGGAGGGGAAAATTACCTATGGTGTGGTTCTGATGCAAGAAGCAAGTTTATGTTTTAGTTTTCTTGGTTTAGTTGCTTGTGTCTTTGATTTCTTCTCAGTGAATTAATTTACTTTTCATTGCTCCTTTGAGGCTGAAGTGTTTTTCTGTTGAACTTGTGACAATAAAGGTGTGTTGAAAAATCAAAAAATCTCTCTCTTTCTCTCAAGGGCTGCGCTGTCAGCGTGCACTTCTGGGTTTTGCTCTGTTCGGGGTGGTGCACCTGTCAGCTGTCAGCCCTGATTCCTTCCCGTTCTTGTGACTCATAGTTGATACTTATTGTAATCATTTGTTATCATTGATATCATGCCCTATTTAAGAACCACTGCTCGGTTTATTCGTTCCTGCAGTCTCCACGTTGCCCGACATGTCTGATGCCTAGTTCTCTGTTCACGCTCTTGTTACCATGTCTGTTTACCAAGCCTTATAGTTTCGTTTGTGCACTTAGTATTTTACGTTCGCAATGAAACTCACAACTCACAGTCCAATGCCTGGGTCTCCTTGCTGCCCCGTGGGGCAATTCATGAAAGAAGGAATATTAACAATACTATGGGATGCGCTAAAAGCGGTTATAAGGGGTAAATTAACTGTTGAATCAGGAAAAGCATCCATTCAAAGATCCATCCATCTTTTACCGCTTTTCACGAGGCCCAGGTCGTTGAGGAAGCAGTTCAAGCAGAGAAGCCCAGACTTCCCTCTCCCCGGCCACCTGCTCCAGCTCTTCAGAGAGGATGCCAACGCGTTCCCAGACCAACTGGGAGACGTCGTCTCTTCAGTGAGTCCTGGGTCTGCCCCGGGGTCTCCTCCCAGTGGGTCGTGCCCGAAACACCTCAAGTGGGAAGCGTCCAGGAGGCTTCCTGATCAGATGTCCATACCACCTCAACTGGCTCCTTTCAATGTGGAGGAGCAGCGGTTCTACTCTGAGCCTCTCCCAGATGACTGAACTCCTCACCATATTTCTAAGGGTGAGTCCAGCAATCCTACAAAGAAATCTCATTTCAGCCACTTGTATCCACAATCTCATTCTTTCGGTCATTACCCACAGCTCATGACCATAGGTGAGGGTAGGAACGTAGATTGACAAGTAAATTGACAGCTTTGCTATAGAGCATAGCTCCATCTTCACCACAACAAACCGGTAAAATGTCCGCATCACTGCAGATGCTACTCCGAGCCAGCTGTCAATCTCTCGCTCCATTCTCCCCTCACTCGTGAATAAGACCCCGAGGTACTTAAACTCCTCCACTTGGGGCAGGAGTATGTACCCAACCCAGAGAGGACAATCCACCTTTTTCCGGCTGAGGACCATGGACTCAGACTTGGAGGTGTTGATTCTCATCCCAGCCGCTTCACACTAACAGTAAACCATCCCAGTAAGACCTGTAGGTCATTGCTGGATGAAGCCAACAGGACAACACCATCTGCAAACAACAGAGATGAGATCCTGTGGTCACCAAGCATGACACCCTCTGTTCCCTGGTTGTGCCTAGAAATCCTGTCCATAAAAATTATGAACAGGATCGGTGACAAAGGCCAGCCCTGGTGGAGTCCAACTCTCACTGGGAATGGGTCCGACCGAGTGTTGGCAATACAAACCAAACTCTCACAATAGTCGTATAAAGACCAGATAGCTCGTAACAACAAGCCCAATACCCCATTCTCCCAAAGCACCCCCCCACAAAAAACCACAAGGGATGTGGTCGAATGCTGTCTCCAAGTCCACAAGACGCATGTAAACTGGTTGAGCAAATTCCCACAATCCCTCAAGGATTGTTGAGAGGGTAAAGAGCTGGTCCGATGTGCCACGGCCAGGACAAAAACCACATTGCTCCTCTTGAATCCAACGTTCGACCAGCGGCTGGACTCTCCTCTCTAATACCTTGGCATAGACCTTTCCAAGGAGTCTGAGAAGTGTGATCCCTCTAAAGTTGGAGCACACCCTCCGGTCCCTTTTCTTGAACAGAGGAACCACCACCCCGGTTTGCTATGCCAAAGGCACTGTCCCCAACCTCCATGCAATGTTGCATAGGTGTGTCAACAATGACAGCCCTACAACATCCAGGACCTTGAGGTACTCAGAGCGAATCTCGTCCACCCCTGGGGCCCAGCCACCAAAGAGTTTTTTAACCACCTTGGCAACCACAGCCCCTGTGATTGTGAGGCGTCCCCCTCATCCACAAGCCCTGCTGCCTCTGTGGAAGGCGTGTCAGTGGGATTGAGGAGATCCTCGAAGTACTCCTTCCACCGCCTGATGATATTCCCAGTCGAGGTCAGCAGCGCCCCATCCGTACCATACACAGTGTGGACAGTCAGCTGCTTCCCCTTCCTGAGCTGCCAGACAGTTTGCCAGAATCTCTTCGAGGCCGATCAAAACTCTTGTTCCATGGCCTCACCGAACTCCTCCCACACCTGAGTTTTTGCCTCACACCTGAACTGCACTCCACTTGGCCTGCTGGTATACCTCAGCTGCTTCAGGAGTCCCACAAGCCTACCAACCTCGATAGAACTGCTTCTTCAGCTTTATGGCCCCCCTCACCACTGGTGTCCACCACTTGGTTTGGGGGTTGCCACCAGACCTTGCGGCCAAAGCTCTGAGCAGCCGCTTCAACAATGGAGGTGGAGAGGATGGCCCATTCAGACTCCGTGTTTCAAGACTCCCTCGGAATGTGGTCGAAGTTCTTCCGGAGGTGGAAGTTGAATATCTCCCGGACAGAGGCCTCAGCCACACGTTCCCAGCACACTCTCACTATACGTTTGGGTCTACCAGGTCTTAATGGCATCCTTCCCCACCATCAGAACCAACTCATCACCAGGTGGTGATCAGTTGACAGCTCTGCGCCTCTCTTTACCCGAGTGTCCAAGACATACGGTTGCAGATCTGATGACACGATAACAAAATCGATCATCAACCTGCAACCTAGGGTGTCCTGGTGCCAGGTACACATATGGACACCCTTTTCTTGAACATGGTGTTTGTTATGGACAAACTGTGGTTAGCACATCGTCAAGTTATTTGGGTCTTGGCCTCAATGTCTGTCTAAACTCGACTCAGCCTAGGTGTCAATAGAGGACGCTGGACAACTCCACTCTTTTTTCTTCTTTATTTTATTTCTTATTAATGAAATTAATCAAACTCGGTGCCTGTAATCAGGTTGGACGTGGGCAATAGGGAGTAGTGAGTAGTGAGTAGTGAGTAAGAGTTGGAGTAGGAGCAGGTTGATAACCTTTAAAAGGAAAAAAGGAAAACACAATCATATCAATGAAATCAGTTCATCCACACACGATAATTCACTCTTATTTTAACCACCATTGAGCTAAATCAAATACATGGTCATTTTTGGCTTCCAAGACTATGATATTTTAACCTATTTTTTACAACTTTAACCCATTTATTGTAGCAAATTTTTTAATACCATTTTTAAATATGATTTCCCATGCTTCTAGGCCAGAAATGAACCACCCATTACCAAAAATGGCAACCCAGTTTACTTTGACAAATTAAACTCAACTTCATCCATATAATTTTACTACTGCACCCACTAACGTCCACATTATATTTCTACATTTCTAAATTATAATCAAGAATAAGAAAAGTAAACAGCCAATTATCCAGTTGAATGACCAAAAATACACAACACAAACTCTTAATTAGTCAATTAAGTAATTAGGCACAAAACCTGCAGAACACTCACCAATATTAAACAAAATTTACTGCAACACAAATGATTATTCCCAGTTAATGAAACTACTGCATTTATACATACCAGTGGCGTATCCAAGGACATCTACACATTGAAGCTCACATCCTCAGGAGCTATGCTGAATCAAAGACCAAAAACCAAACACCCACACACCTGGCTTCATAATCAACATTTTCTCTTCCTGCCTGCCAGGAGATTGAGCTGCTACCACACCTGTCCAACTGAACACTGCCCCCTTGAGTGCCAGCTAAAAATCACCATCACTTATCCTGCCCAAATCCTTTGACTAAACAAAGAGAAAAAAAAATGGCAATGGAAAATACACCCACACACATGCACACACACAAAGTCCAGTGACTTAGAGCGCAACACACATAAGTCCCATAACTGAACACAACTCAGATTCAGATCGGGCAGGCCGTTCCTCCCAATCACCCCCGCCTCCAAGTTTCACTGTCATTGCCTGTGTGCGCATTGAAGTCCCCCAGTAGGACAATGGCATCTCCAAGAGGAGCACTCTCCAGAACCCCAGTCAGAGACTCCAAAAAGGATGGGTACTCTTAACCATCATTTGGTGCATAGCCACAAATGATTCAGTTCAATTCAGTTGTATTTATACAGTGCCAAATCACAACACAGGTAATCTCATGGCCCTTTACAAAAAAAGTGGATTTAGGCCACACTCTCAAATTTATAGAACCCAGCAGAAACCCCTAAGAGCAAGCACTGCGGTGACACAGGCGAGGAAAAACTTCCCTTTAACAGGCAGAAACTTCGAGCGGAAACATAGCTCATAGAGGACGGCCATCCACTTCGACCGGCTGGGTTGAAAAAAGAGGTAAAAAGTAGGAGGCTTGGCAGTAGCTACATTCAAAACAAACATAACAAATACAATATGGTCAAGACCCGTTTCCCAACCTGTAGGCGCAGGTAAACAACCCTTTCATCCACTGGGGAAAACTCCAATATAGAGGCAGCAAGGTGGGGGGATACAAGAATACCCATCCCTGCTCGTCGCCTCTCACCTGGAGCAACTCCAGAGTAGGCCAAGCTCCAGCCACTCTCCAGGAGACTGGTTCCGGAATTAGAGCTGTGTGTTGAGGTGAGGCCGACTATATCTAGCCGGTATCTCTCAACCTCATGCACCAGCTCAGGCTCCTTCCCCACCAGAGAGGTGACATTCCACATCTCAAAAGCCAGTTTAGGAAGCCTGGGATCAGATCGCCAAGGTCTCTGTCTTTGACTGCTACCTGATCCACATAGCACCGGACCCCCATGGTCCCTCCTGCAGGTGGTGAGCCCACTGGAGGGCGGACCCATGTAACTCCTTTGGGCTGAGCCCGGACGGGTACCATGGGTAGAAACCCGGCCACCAGATGCAAGCCATCGAGCCCTTCCCCCAGGCCTGGCTCCAAGGTGGGGCCCCGGTAACCCCATACTGGGCGGGGTACACTGAATCCTTGTTCTAACATTCATCATGAGAGTCTGTTGGATCTTTCTTAGTCTGGCCCTTCACCCAGGATCAGTTTATCTTGAGTAACCCTACCAGAGGCAAATTGGCCCAGACAACATAGCTCCTGAGATCACAAGGGCATGCAAACCCCCCACCACAATAAGGTAACAATCCATGAGGGGATCAAGAAAAAAAAAATCTAAATTAGAATCATATAAATGAAAGTGTGAAAGACTGAGGGAATTAGAACGTAAACATCAAAATACAAATGATCCAAAACTATATCAGGAAATTAATAAAGAAAAAACAAAGACAAAAGAGATACTAATAATGATGAAATTGAAAAGAAAAATAGATTTTTAAAACAAAATTATTGTGAAACGATGACCGAAAGAACAAGATTGCGGATACAAGGGGCTGAAATGAACTTTCTCTGTAGGATTGCTGGACTCACCCTCAGAGATAGGGTGAGGAGCTCAGTCATCCGGGAGAGGCTCAGAGTAGAACTGCTGCTCCTCCACATTGAAAGGAGTCAGTTGAGGTGGTATGGACATCTGATTAGGATGCCTCCTGGACGCCTCCCACTTGAGGTGTTTCAGGCACGTCCCACTGGGAGGAGACCCCGGGGCAGACCCAGGACTCGGTGGAGAGACTATGTCTCCCAGCTGGTCTTGGAACGCCTTGGTATCCTCTCTGAAGAGCTGGAGCAGGTGGCTGGGGAGAGGGAAGTCTGGGCTTCTCTGCTTGAACTGCTGCCTCCACGACCCAGACCTCCGGAAAAGCGGTAGAAGTTGGATGGATGGATGATTGGAAAATTATTGTGAAATGGGGACAAAGGCCACAAAATTGATGGCAAAACGGTTAAGAAAACAATAAACAGTGAATAAAATTAAAAAAAAAAATAGGGACCCCATCACAAATAAAACAACAGTTAACCAAGAAAGCATCAAAGAAATATTCCATAAATTTTATCAAGAATTGTACTCGCAACCTGAAGAGACAAATGTCAGGGATATAAAAACATTTCTATGCACATTGGACTTGCCATCAATAGGAAATTAACAAAATGAAAAAACTAACAGCAGAAATAACAATACAAGAGATTAAAGATGCAATTAAGTCATTTAAAAAAAGGTAAATCACCAGGCAGCGATAGATACCCATGTGAGTGGTATAAATTGTTTATAGAAGAACTCATTCCACAGCTCGTAAACTCATTTAATTGGACATTACACTTCAACAAAATACCTCTATCATGGAATGAAGCTACTATTTCAATCATTTTAAAACCAGGAAAAGACAGAAAACAATGTTGAAATTATATTAAATGTGGATTAGAATATATACTATGACAATTATCTGTAAACGACTAAAGACATTCTTCACAGACTTGATAGAGGATGATTAAACTGGTTTTGTAGAGGGACACCTAATGTATGATAATATCAGGAGAACAATACACATAATTAATCAAATACATAAAGAGAAGAAAAGCACAGTAATAGTGAGTTTAGACTAGTAGTGTTGGCGTTATCTCGTTAATCGCCCATGAATGCTTAGCCCCCGTTAACGGCTACAAATTTTATGATTGCAGAATGGCAGTTTACGGCAGAAAGCGCAGTACTTTTTGGCCTCGCGGCTTTCAGTACCAAAGCTATTCTGGCCACAGACACTGTGTGCGCCATGCAGACATTGCAAAGTCAAACAAGCTAGATTACAGCCATAGATATCTGTTGGAGCTCTGGATTTGTACATAACTACCTACAGCGATCGGATATACCTCCGGTGGATTACCCCTTTGATCGCTTTTATCCGGCCACTGTGAGTAAACTGACCAGCGATTCCAGCGCTTCCTTGTGATTCACTGATGTGCCCTACCTGAAGCGATTGCTAAGCTAACGCTAGTTAGCTTAATGCTGGCGCCAGCCATTCCACCTAACACCAGCCTGAATCAAAGCCCAGCTGCGAGGCCCAGCGGGGATACTACCAGGCAGGCGGCTATTTGTTTGACGGGGCTCAGCAGAGATTTCACCCAGGCAGACGGCGGTAGGCGGCGGTGCCCAGCGGAGGACTTACCGTGACTGCAGCGGCGGTGTGCGACGAGACTACCCGAAGCGATTGCTAAGCTAACGCTAGTTAGCTTAATGCTGGCGCCAGTCATTCCACCTTACACCAGCCTGAATCGAAGCCCAGCTGCGAGGCCCAGCGGAGATACTACCAGGCAAGCGGCTATTTGTTGACGGGGCTCAGCAGAGATTTCACCCAGGCAGACAACGGTAGGTGGCGGTGCCTAGCGGAGGATTTACCGTGACCTCAGCGGAGCTCGGTGGCAGCGGCGGTGTGTGACGAGACTCGGTTGGAGGAGCGGGACGGGAGACCAGTTACGGCGACTATGAGCAACGAGACCAGCAACGGAAGGGGCTAGTTGGCTAGCTGAGGCCCAGCTGGATTCGAGGACGATCGGATCAGATTCTGGCGATATAAGAAGAATTTATTTTACTATCCACAGATTTTCCTTTTCCTTCTTTCCAAGAAGGACTGAAGATGGCTGCCACCGGATTAAAAAGTGGGCTGATGGGCACCACTAATAAGCCTTCTCTACTTCTCTACTTCCTCTTCGTTTTGTCTTTGTGTGTCTGGACCTGCAACAAGAAGGATTTTCCGACAAACTCAACCAAAGGTGAAGTTAAAAAGTTTTATCTGTATGGATTTGGGCTTGGACATCTCACCCTACACTCTATGTGGTCTTTAAAAGCCCTGAGCAAAAACTTCCAAATTAAGGCAAACATGGCTGTTAAGCAAAAATCACAATATGGCAGAGGATATACAATTAAAGTTCTGTTAGTTCTGCTACTTCTGGCAGGAGATATTCACCTTAACCCTGGACCTGCCACTATTAAACAGCAGACCACTGGGTTAGCACAAAACCGAGCTGTACAAAAGCAAAAACAACATTTATTTTTCCAAACTGTTAATCATGCACGAGTTCTTTGGGACACCAAGGCTAAACCAAAGGGGATCCTCGGCGGTCATTTAAACATACGGAGCATAATCCCCAAAAGAGATGAGATTTCGGTGTTGCTGTTGGACTCAAATCTGGACTACCTTTGTCTCTCAGAAAGCTGGCTACACAGTAACATAGACACTAATATGATCGATATTGTGGGCTACCAGTGTTTTAGAAAAGACAGGCAGGTAGGGAGGGGAGGAGGTGTTTTAATTTACATCAAAGAGAAATATAAATGTCAACTGGTTGATTTGAATACTTCACTTGAATGTTTAGCTGTTAATGTATGTCTCTCTCCGGTAATGAATTTCAACATTGCAGTAGTGTACAACCCACCGTCACACAACTCTTCCTTTTATAATGAATTAAGTGATCTGGTTAAACAACTTGAGAAGAACAGAGAAACAATAATTCATGGTGACTTTAATATCAACTGGTCTGATAAAAAAGACAAACAAAAACTGAAAAGCCTCATGACTAAATTTAATTACCAGCAAATCATCAAAGGACCCACCAGGATAACCAAACAATCCAGAACACTTATTGACATGGTATTTACTAATAAACCAGAACGAATAACCAGAACCTATAATCTTGTAACTGGTCTCTCAGATCATAACATGGTTCTTGCTGTCAGGAAACTTACTAAAAAGCGACTACAGTATTTTGGGGGAGTCGATATTGACAAATCAAATTTTATTATCCCCAAATCAAAAAATGAGGAGTTTGAACATTACTTAGAGAATCAAAATTGGGAGCAGCTCATGGCAACATGTGAAGTAGATGATTGTTGTAATTTTATAACTGCAACAATCACAAAGTCTATAGAAAAATTTTCAAAGCAAATTAAAAGTAGACAACAGAAGATTAGCCTACCATGGTTAAATAATGAAATAAGAAAACTTATGAAGAGGCGAGACTATGCACTGAAAACATCACTAACCTCCAAACTACAAAATGATCACCTTGTGTACAAAAGTTTAAGAAATAAAGTGGTACATGAGCTGCGAAAATCAAAAATATCTTATTACAATAAACTGATAGATCATGCAAAGGGTAACAACAGTTCCCTATGGAGGCATTTAAATAACTTAACTAATAAAAAAAACGATCAGAAGGGGGTAAAGGAACTTAGAATCAATGGCAATACCGTCAGTGACAAGGCTACTTTGGCAAATGAATTTAATTCACACTTTGTGGGCTCTGTGGAAGACTTAACAAAAATTTTTGTGCTGCCAAATGTGCTCAACAACACAAATTCCATACTCCCAACAGATACTTTTCACATCGATGAGGTAAATGAGAAGTTAATTGCTGGTATTGTTAAAACACTGTCAAACTCAAAAACTAGTGATATCTACAATATGAGCACCTCCTTTCTCAAAATGCACAGCAAAATATTAATCAAACCACTGACTCATCTCATTAATCTCTCCATTAGGTCTAGTACATTTCCATCTGGCTGGAAAAAAGCTGTCGTCATACCAGTTCATAAATCAGGCAGTAAAGACGATATATGCAATTACCGCCCAATCTCTATCTTACCAGTCCTATCTAAGGTTCTTGAAAAAGTTGTAGCTACACAGCTGATAGACTACTTACAAGACAGTCAACTTCTTCATCCACATCAATTTGGTTTTAGACCAGGATACTCAACAGAAACAGCAAATTGTTGCCTTATTGAAAACGTCAAACAGTCCTTGGACAGGGGTAATGTGGTAGGAGCTGTTTTTCTAGATCTCAAAAAGGCTTTCGATACTGTAAACCACAGTTTGCTTTTATCCAAAATGGTATCTTTTAACTTCTCCCCAAATACATTAGAATGGTTTGCATCTTATCTCCAGAATAGAGAACAGTGTGTAAAAGTTCACCAGGATAAATCCTCATTTTTAAACAACCGCATGGGTATCCCACAAGGGTCCATTCTTGGTCCTTTACTTTTCAGCATTTTTATTAATGACTTGCCGTTACACTGCTCAGCTGCAACATGCCAACTTTATGCAGATGATGCAGTTATTTACACAGCTGCCAAGACTCCAGCACAGGCTGCAGATGTACTGTCTACAAGTATGGTTGATGTCCAAGAGTGGCTCCTCAAGAACCATCTATTGCTGAACCTTCAGAAAACAGTCTCAATGTGCTTTTCAATCAAAAAATGTAACCTGCAACATTTTAAAGTTAATATACATGATCATGACATCAGTTTAGCTACAGAATTCAAATACCTTGGCATTGTACTAGATCCTCAACTCAAATTTAATCTTCATATAAAGAAAATTTCAAAAACAGTAAAAAAAAATCTGAACTGCTTTAAATTAATTAGATATTACATACCTTACGAAGCAGCTGCACTGTATATGCATTCTATGGTTTTTTCTCATATATCATACTGTTTGACAGTCTGGGCTCAAGCAGCCCCTTCCACAATAAGACATATAGGTTCATTATATAATCAAACCCTAAAAATCTTGGACAAAAAGCCCATTAGGTGGCATCACTGTAATGTTTTAAAAAAATACAACCTATTGAGTTTTGAGAGCTTCATTGACCTCTGTCTTCTGAAATTAACGTTCAAATGTTTCCATAAATCAGCACCCGAGCCACTTGCTGGTTTCGTCCAAAGACAGGACAGCAGCAGAGCCACCAGGAGTTCTGTTAACAATAACTGTAAAATATTCCACCGCAGAACCACATTTGGACAAACAGCTTTCTCTATAAAGGGCAGTCACATCTGGAACACAATGCCAAATGAAATTAAAATAATAACGGACTTTAAAACATTCACTAAAAATGTTAAAAACTGGCTGAAAAATAAACAAGAATGTACTCATGTATGAATTATTTGTCTGCAAAGTGAGAGTGAATGAAGGGAAGGAATAAATGTGTTTGTTTATAGTGAGTGACGGAGGGAGGAAGGCCTGAAATAGGCAAATGTGAGTTATGTTATATGTGTTAAATGTGAGTCAGGCTGTTATATTTGTGTATTTATAATATTTATGTTAAAGGTGAGTCAGGCTGTTATATTTGTGTATTTATAATATTTATAATATTTATAATTGTGTATTTATAATTTTTCTGCATTGATGTATGTGGTTATTGTGTATATTTTTATCTTGATTCTTTTTTCTAAAGCCCATCCAGGGACAAGAGTTGCAAATTAGCTAATAGCTATACACTCTATGTGCAACACATCAGATTGATTGTCTTTGATTAATTGTCTATGTTTATTGCACTGTCCCTGTCAAATAAACTAATCTACTACTACTACTAATAATTGTTACAGCCTCCTCCAAAACTTTGCCTGGATGTTGGGCTGTTCTTCTTCTGTGGAAGCTGGCTAGCTGGCTAGTAGCTACATGCTAGGTTATAGCTGACCTCCAGTAGCTGACATGGACAGAAATTCACCTGTTTTCATCCTCATAGCTTTAGGTCCAACTGTTCGTGAGTTGAACAAAAAAAACTTTAAAAAAAAGAACTAAAAAAAGAACTAAAGAACTAAAAAAAATTCTCAAGCTGTGTTCGTAATTCACTCTCCCGTCATTTTTGCAGAACGGTGGGGTGTCATCATGGGCGAGAAAGTTGTTTGTTTGTGTTTGTAATTTTTCTGCTAAAAGGGAAATTGTGTCTGTTGTGACACACAAGGTTTTGTGTTGATCTGCTTAAGGTGGATGTTTGCCATGGGAGAAAGAGCAAGCTCCTTTTGTGGCTGCTGGCTGGTTGTTGTTCAGTGATGTTATTGAGCCTTGGCATTCTGTTGTTTGCACATGCAGTAATACTTTTGAGAATTTTCTGGAGAATATTCTGGATAGTTATTGTCATTTTGGATATGTTGAGAGCATTAATAAACCTGCAAGTTAAGACAGCCAGCATATTTGTCCACTCCCATGTTCATAACAGTATGACAAACTTGAAAAATTACCGACTTAAGGTACATTGTATCTGTATGGAAAAACACACAATTAACACGTTATTAATCGCGATTAACTCAACATTCCAAAACATTAATCACGATTAAAAATTTTAATTGTCCAACACCACTAGTTTAGATGCAGAAAAAGCGTTCGATAGGATTAATTGGATGTTTCTATATACAGTGTTGGACTGCTTTGGATTTAATGAAAAATCAATTCAATGCATAAAGATGCTATATCATAAACCTTGGGAAAGAATCAATGTTCACAGAGCCACTGGCCCAAGTGGTGCATCAAAATAAGAAATTAAAAGATGTAACAGTTAAGGGAACGGCGCATAGGATTGGACTGTTTGCAGATGATATTATACTTTACCTTGAACAACCAGATATATCAATACCACTGTCATAAACTCTCCGTGCGCTTTTCTATAGCGCACGGAGGAGGAGAAAAGGACAAATGGATTTACGCTCTGGGTTAACACCAAACACACATTTATTAATACAAAGGTGAATACACAAGAGACAAGACAGCTCGGGTTACGCTGAAAGTCCTCCAGGACACCCAACAAACACGGAGGGATACAACTGGACGACAACCAAAGCGTAGTAGTTGTGTCGCGCAGGGGGAAACGCTACAGAAAGCGTAGCAGCACAACTACGCATAGAAACGCAGACAGTTTACTCACAGTGTAGGGGCAGTCTGAGTAATCCCAGTCTCCCAGCGAGCACACACAAAACAGTCCTTTGGAGACGTGATGGTTAGACGGCGGAAAACAACCATCTAACGCGTATAATGGTCCAGCAGCGTTTGTCTAGCAAAGAGCTGCTTATGAACAAACGCCGCTGGCGTGGCAAATTGCGAACACCTGGGCGAGGCATGGGAAGGATAATTACCGGGTGCTGGAAACAGCTGATGGAATACAGAGAGAGAGCGAGGGGGCGTGGTTGGACCAACAGACTGTCAGCAACGTGAGAGAAAGTAGGTCACTGATGCTGGCTAACAGCTGCCTGTCAGGCAGTGGATAAGGATATGGAAATCAGTACCAGAAAACACAAAAATGCACATAACCAGTAAAACCAAAACCCACAGAGAGATCGAGGCCGAGACAGGGAAAGCCAAGCCAGCTCGGCTCGTGACAACCACAAATGATGGATTTAGTAGAAATGTATGGAAAATTATCAGGATACAAGATAAATATATCAAAAACACAAATACTGACATTCTACTACAACCCCTTAAACCAGATAACCAATATGTCTGTTCTTTTCTTCTTCTCTATCCCCTCACCCCCCAGCCAGTCGCAGCAGATGACTGCCCCTCCCTGAGCCTGGTTCTGCTGGAGGTTTCTTCCTGTTAAAAGGGAGTTTTTCCTCTCCACCGTCGCCAAGTGCTTGCTCACAGGGGATCGCCTGATTGCTGGGGTCTTTCTGCAACTGTGGGGGTCCTCCCTACAGTTGATAGTGCTATGAGATGACTGTTGTTGTGAAATGGCGCTATATAAATAAAGTTGAATTGAATTGAATTGAATATGATCAAACTAAACTGGAAACAAAAAGAAATAAAATGCCTTGGAGTGAACATTCCCAAAGATTTAAGTAAAATCTACAAAGCAAACTATGCTAGGTTAGATCGTTAGATCAAGCAATAAAAAAAGATATTGGTAGGTGATCAATCTTAAACATTGATCTGAATTCAAAAATTGAGACAGTCAAGATTAGCAAACAACCTAGACTGCTTTACCTCTTCCAAGCTCTACCAATAGAGATTCCTGGTGCTCAGTTCTTAAAGTGGGACAGGATGATATCAAGGTTTGTTGGGGGAGGCAAACAGTCCAGGGTGAAATATGAAACTCTCCAGCTACCAAAAGAGAAAGGAGGCATGGGCCTACCGAGTCTAAAAGAATATTACTACTCATCACAACTAAGACATATCATATGTTGGTGCGACAGAGGATACGAGGCAAAATGGAAAGAAATGGAAAGGGAATTTGAGGGAGTCCCAATGCAAAGCATAACGGGAGATAAAGATTCATATAAAAAAATTAAACAAATAGAACCAATCACGAAATTTACGTTGGAACTGTGGTATAAAATCGTACAGAAGTATAATGTCAATGATGACCTAAAATTATTGAAATGGGTAGCATTTGACACTAAATTTGAACCAGCAAAGCAAGATAGGAGATACAAAAGTTTGGTGAACAAGGGAATCACAGCATGGGACATTCTGGGAAAAAAAAGATTTGGAAAGTTTCATAAACATGAGAAGAAAGTTTGAACTACAAAACTCTGTCTTCATATATCTACAGATGAGAGATTATTATGTGAAAAGGATTAGGCAAAACTCCCACACAGATGTGAATGAGATTATACGGTTTATTTTAAGCTCATATGCAGGAAGTAAACCCAGAATTATAGCAAAATTATATCAGAAACTTATGGCAAACAAACATTCAAGTAATTATATAAAAGAGAAATGGGAGAAAGAGCTCAATTTAAACATAACAGAAGAAAACTGTCAAGAAATATGGAAAACACAATACACATCTACAAGTTTTTTTTTTTTTGTTTGTTTTTTTTTTTGTTACTTATTTGTACCCGTAGGTAGATTTGGTTTGCAGTCTGGTGACAAGCCACCGGCTGCTGGTCGCTGCGTGCGCGAGCGCCCTAAACCTACATGTTTTTGGTATGCGGGAGGAAACCGGAGAAATCCCAGAGTAAACCCGCGCAACACGGGGAGAACATGCAAACTCCACACAGCTCACTGTTGGTCGGGGGCTGGGATCGAACCCATGATCTCATGATCCCCGCGGTCCCCCGGCCGAGGGTAAAACTGTGCTGCCACAGTGCTAAACCACTGCGCCACTGTGCAGCCAAGTTTGTGGACATGGAGGAAACTTGGGTGGAAAAACCTGATTTGTTATTTCATCACACCACAGATTAAAAGATACAAACACCAAATCTATTTGCTGGAGAGGATGTGGGGTTCAAAATGCAGATCACTCACATATATTCTGGAAATTTGTTTATGTGATTATACAAAGGATACTAGGATATAATATACCATTGAACTGTAACTTGATGTATTTATGTGATCTTAAAAGTGACAATGTAATACAGGCTGAGGACAGAGATCTAGGAAAAAAAATCATGCTAATGACATGTAAAAGAAACAATTACAAGAAAATGGCACTTAGAAGTTCTTCCTGACCAAGAGCAATGGATAGACATTGTTGAGAATATACGTCTAATGGAAAAACTACCATATCGACTGAGAATGCAAGAAGGACAATATGATAAAAATGGTGGAAATGGACACACTACAAAGCGCAAAGACGAGGCAGAAACTGAAAGGTTGATCAAAGACACTGAAGTAACCAGAAGAACTTAAAGAGATGGAAACTGAAAATGTGATGCTTCTCCCTTTGCTTTTCTTTGCTATCTATCTATCTATCTATCTATCTATCTATCTATCTATCTATCTATCTATCTATCTATCTCTGTATGAAGAGTTTCTGACTGTGTTCTGAATGTAATATGAAAAATGAATAAAAAGCAAAGTTACAAAAAGATTCCCCCTGAATCACTTCTGGTTATTGTAGGAGGATGAAATTACACATCTCTAAAAATACATATCTCTATAGATCTCACTAGTGATCACATGGTAATTTGCAGCTCTGAACTCCTAAGATATTTTCTTTTACAGGTGCTAAGGTGGAGTAAGTACCAAGAAAATCAGGACTTCTTTGACAGACTAATCATGCAAGACAAAACATGGGTTCATCACTATGATCCAGAGACTAAAGCCTAGTTGAAGTGATGGAATCATTGTGCCTCATCATTTCCAAAGAAGGCATGTGTCCAGGCCTCAGTTGACAAGGTCTCGTTCATTGTCTTTTGGGACCAGCATGGAGTATTGATGATGGATTTCCCGGCAAAGAGTACCACAATTACCAGGGCTTACTATGCTTTACTGCTGCAGAAATTGTGGAAGGCCATCTAAACCAAGAGGTGTGGCATGCTGACCAAAGGTGTCCACCTCCTATAGCCTGATTCATAACTCACATGTTGCCCAGCTAGAAGAATGGTCCTGGAGATATGAATTCCTTCCCAACCCCTTACTCTTGACCTTGCACCATCTGACTTCCTGAAGTCATTTTTGAAGGGCAAGCACTTCCAAGATGATAAAACACTGACTTCCGAGATCAAGTTGTGGCTTCTGCAGAAGTTTTAACTTTTCATTTGTAAAACTGATTTTTAAGTGTGTGAAAAACTTTGCACCAGAAATATTTTCTCAACTGCTTAATAAACAAAACAGTGGAATTAGAACCCGAAGAGCAGTAAGTGGAAACTGTTTGGCAGCAAAACGCAGAACAACCTTTGCCCAATCATCTTTTTCAGTGAGAGGTATAAAACTATGGAATGCATTACCAACTGAACTCAAGAAACTGACAGAACTCAAGGTTTTTAACTTGCAAAGAAATGGCTGAAGGTGAAGGAAGTCTGTGAACACTAGCTGTGCATCACATACAAAATAAACACACACACACACACACACACACACACACACACACATTTTAAACCTAAAATGTTATGTTTTTTATGTCTCTCTACCTATGCTGATTTCTATCATTGTGAAGTCTAGTATTTTACTGTATGTTTTTTTTTTTTTTTTAATGGTTGTAACATCCATCCATCCATCTTCTACCGCTTAATCCTTTACGGGTCGCGGGGGGGCTGGAGCCTATCCCAGCATCTTTGGGCGAGAGGCAGGGTACACCCTGGACAGATTGCCAGTCCGTCGCAGGGCCAACACAGAGAGACAGACAACCATTCACTCTCACAGTCATACCTAAGGACAATTTAGAATCCCCAGTTTGATGCCAATTAACCTAACTTGCATGTCTTTGGCCTGTGGGAGGAAACCGGAGTATCCGGAGTAAACCCACGCAGACACGGGGAGAACATGCAAACTCCACACAGAAGGGTCACCGATGGTCTGGGGGTGGGATCAAATCCACGATGGTCAAGGGTGGAATCGATCCCATGACCTTCTTGCTGTGCTGCCACTGTGCTAACCACTGCGCCACCATGCTGCCCCTGGTTGTAACATTTTAAACTAAATAACATTTTAAACTAAATTTTCTGTTATGTGTTTTAAACTTGGAAGCCTAACTAGAGACAGGGGTTGCAAATTAGCCTTGGCTAGAAACCTGTATGCATGGCATCTACTTTGCATGTTTTATGCAGCAATGTTTAATGCATTTGTCCCTGATAAATAAACATGTAAATAAGTCTGGTGAGGTCTCCACAGCTGCATAAAGTGATCAGAGAAGTGCATGACCCCTCGTGGTACCTATGCAGAGACAGACTGATAGCTGTGTCGATTTTCGTTCCTTTCAGTCCATGTGAAATGAATCAGGGGAAATCTAATGAGCAATGCTTGCAACCTAATCCTTGCTGTGGGTGAGGTAGAGTGGCTTTTTATAGGTATAGCAGCTGAAATGCTAAGCTAGCAAGGTGTATATTACATAACCATATAGTGTGCATCTGTACATAGTATAACCTCTAGCCATGTTTATCTAAAAAAAAGTTTACAGTATTGCCAAACATAACTTTTCAACAAGTAGTTGAACAACAACAAGGGTTTTTAGTTCCCTTTGTTCTATGTGTTCTTAGTTTTATCTTGTATTTTATGTGTTTTAGCTCCAGTGTTTCCTCAGTGGAGACCCTCATCCCAGATGCTGTCTGGCCCATCTGCAGGGGTGCTGGTCTCGTGGGTTGCTCTAGCTTGGGTGGGTGGGGGCTTTATGCCACTGCCTACAGCTGTGGTGCGGGCCCCGGCCTGTCCTGGTTGGGGTGGCCTCTGTGGCACGCTCTGTGGTTATGGGCAGTGTGGTCTCCCAGCGTGGGGGGCTCCACAGGTTGGTTGCTCCTTCACATGGTACCTCGGTGCAGAGCTATGTCTCTTTTATTTTATATGTGTATAAAAGAAGCAGGGGGTGGTGTATGTGCCTGTGTGTGTGTGTGTGTGTGTGTGTGTGTGTGTGTGTGTGTGTTTGTGGGTATGTTTATGGGAGTGTTGGAAGGGGTGGGGATGTGTCGTCTAAATATATGTAACTAAATGTGTCTACTGTTTTTTTCAATGTAAAGCACTTTGCGTAGCGTCTAATGTTCAAAAAGTGCTATACAAATAAAGTTTGATTGATTGAAGTGTTTGATGAAATTGGATGAAATTCATAGCATATCATGTAATATAGCTGTATATTTTAACTGTACCTCAGGTTAGCCCGGTTTACCTAAAACGTGATCATAGTTATTACCAAGATGATTTTTTTTAGCAGCACGGTGGTGCAGTGGTTAGCACTGTTGCCTTACAGCTAGAAGGTTCCTGGTTCGAATCCCCAGGTTGGCAGTGGTTGGAACCTTTCTGTGTGGAGTTTGCATGTTCTCCCTGTGCTGCGTGGGTTAACTCCGGGGACTCCGGTTTCCTCCCACTATCCAAAGACATGCACGTTAGGTTAATTGGTTGTTCTAAAAAATTGTCCCTAGATATCTGTTTCCTATAGGCCCTTAGAATAGAGGGTTAGTATTAGTGAAAGCGCTCTGAGTGGTCTTTGTGACTAGAAAAGCGTTATATAAGTGCAGGTTAGTTAGCAATATGTTTGATGAAAATGTCTAAAATTTGTGGAATATTGTCTAAATGTATATCAGTCATCATAGTTATGACCCAAACAACTTTACAATAATGATAAAAGTGGGTGAAAGTAGTAAAAAAATAGGAAATTTAAAATCTAATTGTTATGACTTTTTTAAATAGCTTTTTAAAACTTTACAATCTATTCTTTGGTGTTTTGTGTGGCAAAACCAAAGACATAAAATATTAGATTGATATCACCTACTGTATACTGGTATGTTGCTGTACAATCAGTCCCCTCTTGGTAGGGCAAGGGATTTAATTATCCAGGTTATGCACATGGTACAGTGTAAGTACAGTACATAAAGTACATGAATATCTGATTGCGAACAAGTAAAGTCAAACTTTTGGATCTGTTCTCACTAGCTGTGGTTACATGTCCCGCCTCTTGTTTGTTGCTGTTTGTTGTTGTGAGGTACTTGGGTGCATGTGTGTGTGTACGCATACACAGCACTTCACTCGTGTGACATTTCAGTATTTTGTTTTGTAGGAGATTAACTCTTGCACTTTAGCATATCCATTTTGTACAGTTTCATTTCAGATGTTCTTCTCACGTATGATTGTGTGTTTTTGTGACCCACCAGGGGACTACAGATGCAAATTAGCATTATTGCTAAATCTGGCACACTTACATTTGTATTAGCTAGTGCATACCCATAGAAAGCAAGTATTCTTGTCTGAAAACAGGTATCCCAATTAGCCTTTACAGGCCCAAATGTAGGCTGTGTTTGAAAGTGGAATACAAAGAGGTGCAGCCTATATGTAGGCAGTCACATGTTAGACTTTAACAAATATAAAAGGGACTGAACACTAAGATTTATTTGATTGTGTGAATATTAATTACAGAATTAGGCGGCGCGGTGGAGGAGTGGTTAGCACTGCGGCAGCCTTGGCCGGGGGATCCTGGGTTCAATCCCAGCCTCTGACCAACAGTGATCTGTGTGGGGTTTGCATGTTCTCCCCGTGTCTGCGTGGGTTTACTCAGGGATTTCTCTGGTTTCCCCCCACATGCCAAAAACATGCAAGTTAGGTTAATTGGCATCAAAACTGGGGATTCAAAATTGTCCTTAGGTATGACTGTGAAAGTGAATGGTTGTCTGTCTCTCTGTGTTGGCCCTGTGATGGACTGGCGATCTGTCCAGGGTGTACCCTGCCTCTCACCCAAAGATGCTGGGATAGGCTCCAGCCCCCCCCCCCCCCCGTGACCCTTAAAGGATTAAGCGGAAGAAGATGAATGAATGAATGAATGATGAATGAAAATGAATGGGACATCCAATATTAGCGACTGTTTAAGAACCCTTGTTTATTTGTTTGTCAGACTTATTTGTGTGATCTTTTATGAGTTATATTCATAAGTGTTGTATTTTGCACTTTGGGGAATGGGAGTTGTTCAGTCATCATTATAATTGTTTTAGTTTATATGTGTAGTTTTTAGTCTATCGTCAATAAACTCATGCAGTACTATAACAGGACACATTTACAAATATTTGAGACCCATAAGAGTGCATGCTTTTATCTCTTCTTCTTTTATATTTTAGCAATATTAAAAGTACAAAACACCCAACATTATTATATTCAGCAGAATGATCTGTTTAGCTGCAACTATTGCATCAGTGTTGCCCATTTGTCAGTAAATAAAAAATGATTTATTTCATTATTTGGGCAGTTTTTGTCACGGTTGTCATTTAGTCAAATTGTGCATATGTGTCTGCATATGATATGCAATTGATCTGGCCATTCCACTCCACAATCATGGTGGCATTATTATTAACTTTTAATTTTTAGATAGCCGTGCACCGAGGAGCGCCATGTTGAACCCACGGTGCGGCAAAGGACAGCGGTGGAACACGGGTGAAGCAGCACCCGGGATTCTGTTCCGTTAATCGGACAGGCTGGGCTTGACTGCCATAAGCCGATCCCCCACCCCACCCCACCCCACCCCCACCCCGCAAGCATGCTGCTCGTGTTCTCCACATATTGATGACCGAAACACAAAACCTCTGGTCAGAAAAATGCACTTAGAGAAAAAAAAAAAAAGTTTTCTTGCAGAGTGCTATGCTATTTTTTTTCCATCAGAATAATTTTCTGTCACAATAAAGGGTGGGACTGTCTTGCAGACAGATACCTCAGTCATTAAAACAGCTCCGGTCAGTGGTTCTTATGTGTGATTGTCCCCAGTAAACCGGAGTGGGTAAAAGAGGATCAGACACAATGAAGGAGGAGAAACGGGCCGGTAAAGCAAATACTAGTATTACGGTCCATTAATGCACTTACCTTCCACAGAAACTTTCCACTTTGCAGTGTACTGTGCATGGCAGTTGGCTAACAACAATGAATGACTATTACGACCCCGTGTGGACTGGTGACGCCACTACATCATAGAATAATAATAGCGGTAGAAGTGAAAACTTTTATTGATACAAATTACATATTTTGACTGAGCAACTCCATACTCGGGGATGCACACCCTCATAAGACCCTGGAGAGACTGCTCCTTGCTCACCTCCGCCCCCTGATGGGACCAGCGATGGATCCACTCCAGTTCGCCTACCAGCATGGCATTGGGGTGGAGGATGCAGTGATCTTCCTCCTTCACCATTCTCTGTCCCACCTGGAGAAGCCCGGGAATGCGGTGAGGATCATGTTCTTTGACTTCTCCAGTGCTTTCAACACCATCCAACCGATGATCCTGAAGGACAAGCTGCTGTGCGCAGGGGTGGACCAACACCTGTCATCATGGATCCTGGACTACCTCACTAACCGGCCACAGTTTGTGAGAACCCGGAACTGTGTGTCCGACACGATCATCGGTAGCACGGGGGCCCCCCAGGGAATGGTTTTGGCTCCCTTCCTGTTCACCCTTTATACTGCAGACTTCTCACACAAAACAACACACTGCCGTCTACAGAAGTTCTCTGATGACTCTGCGATCGTCGGCCTCATCTCTAATGGAGATGAAGCTGAGTACAGAGGACTTATCCAGGACTTCGTGGTCTGGTGCCATCGGAACTGCCTCCAGATCAACGCGAGGAAAACTAAGGAGCTGGTGGTGGACTGCCGCAGGCAAACACAATCCCTCACAGCACCAGTAAACATACAGGGAACAGACATTGAGATGGTGACATCCTACAAGTACCTGGGTGTTCATTTGAACAATAAACTAGACTGGTCACACAATACCGACGCACTCTACAAGAAGGGACAGCGCAGGCTGTTCCTGCTGAGGAGACTCACGTCTTTTGGTGTACAAGGGGTGCTGCTGAAGACATTCTACGACACGGTGGTGGCATCAGCCATCACTTTTGGAGTGGTCTGCTGGGGTAGTGGCATTATAGCAGCCGATAGGAAGAGGCTGAACAAACTGATCAAGAAAGCTAGCTCTGTCCTGGGGCAGCGCCCTGACCCAGTGGAGGAGATAGGAGAGAGAAGGATGGTGGCTAAACTGTCATCTCTGCTGGAGTCCGAGTCCCACCCTATGCAGGACATACTGAACGCACTGAGGAGCTCATTTAGCAGCAGACTACATCATCCTAGGTGTGCAACCGAGAGGTTTTGCAGGTCCTTCCTACCTACGGTTGTCAGACTGTATAACCTAAGCCGGGCTGCTCGCAGAGATAGCAAAAAAAACGTGACGACCTAATAGTATTGAATGCAAAAGACGCAATAGACTTACACAATGGTCCCCTCCAGTATATACAACTAGGACAATATCGGTCGCTACAGAGGGTGACAATATGTATGGGTACATATTCATACTATGTAGGATAACTAAGTAGATGGTTATGCTGTTTATTCCATCTTGCTACAATGCTCCGCACTTTGTATATACAGTATATTTATATATTTATGTGTATGTATGTATATCCACTGCTCTTATTTACATCTTCCATGTCTTCTTAATTATTGCTCTGAGTGTTGCTATCCCTGTGCTGTTGTAATCCTGGAATTTCCCCATTGTGGGACTAATAAAGGCTTATTTTATCTTATCTTATAACCTCAGCAAAGCACTTGTAAAGTCTGAGGTTGGTCTGACGAACGGTTTGAGAAATAGGTCAGAAACACACACACACACACACACACACACACACACACTCACAGACGGAGATTTGTTGCATTTAGAGAGAGATGTTCATTAGTATGCAATGTCCCGTTCAAATAAACATTAAACTTAAAGTTAAACATGGATAAACTGTCTTCAAATTGATTGAAATCTTATTAGAATGTCCACCAATAAAACATTTAATCAGAATGGAACATTTTTGATGTCAAAGAAAGTTAGCCCTTTCTATGAGAAAAAATAAGAAGATGAACTGAAATCTGTAAGTAGAACCCAGCCAGCGTGTCCATGTGGGCCCCACCATAGGTTAGAGATGGGCTGTCTTATGGGTCCCATGTGGGTTTGTCCACGGGTGCCATGTTGGACCCATCTGTGTTTGCCCACTTGGACTTTACCCATTTACAGTGGTGTGAAAAAGTGTTTGGCACCAAACCTAATAACTGGTTGGGCCATCTTTAGCAGCAACAACTGCAATCAAGCATTTTTAATAACTGGCAATGAGTCTTTTACGGTGCTGTGGAGGAATTTTGGCCTACTCATCTTTGCAGAATTGTTGTAATTCAGCCACATTGGAGGGTTTTTGAGCATGAAGTGCCCTTTTAAGGTCATGCCACAGCATCTCAGTTGGATTCAGGTCAGGACTTTGACTAGGCCACTCCAAAGTCTTCTTTTTGTTTTTCTTAAGCCATTCAGAGGTGGACTTGCTGGTGTGTTTTGGATCATTGTCCTTTTGAGGATCTTTTGGTCTACTTCACTTTGTCAGGCGTGTCCTATTTAAGTGATTTCTTGATTGAGAACAGGTGTGGCAGTAATCAGGCCTGGGTGTGGCTAGAGAAATTGTAACTCTTCCAAAGATGTGATAAACTACAGTTAATTTATGTAGGTTTGGATTTTTTTTTTTTACCCTTAATAATAAACACTTTAATTTAAAAACTGCATTTTGTGTTTACTTGTGTTATCTTAAATTAAATCACCCTTTATTGTCATTCAACCAATCATGTACAGTAGAACAAAACTGCATTTCTCCTATCTACAGTGTTAATCACCCACACCCCATATGTAGAATCAGAGGGCCGCTACCATGCAAGGCGCCGCCACAGATTTCCCTCTTCCATTCCATTTTGATTGCTAAGCACCAAGCTGGACAGCAGGAAGTTCCACTTTTATATGGTCTTCAGCATGACCCAGCCGGAATTTGAACCCCTGCCTCCCGGGTGTGGGGCCGATGCTCTACCAGCTGAGCCACCACTCTGGTGAAATCTTGGTCTCATATTTAAATTTGTTTGATCATCTGAAACATTAAAGTGTGACAAACCTACAAAAAAATGAGAAATGAGGAAGGGGCAAACACTTTTTCACATCACTGTACCTATTTACAACTTATTTTCTCATAAATTTGTAACTTTTTTCTTGTATTTTTTTCTCCTAAATTGATAAATTTTCTTGAAAATTTCAAACTTTCTAATAAATTTGCAACTTTTTTTTACTGTAAACTTGCAGCTTGTTCTCTTAAATTTGTGATTTTTTTTCTTGTCAATTTGTAACTTTTTTCCTCATAATTTTGTTAGTTTTTCTTGTAAAATTGTATTTTTTTTCTTGCAAATTTAACTTTTTGTAATTTTAGAAAGTTCTCATAAATTTGCGACTTTTTTACTGTAATTTACCAGTATTGCCAAATCCAGTATACTTACATTTGTATTAATTGTCATTAGTATGCATTGTTCCTTTCAAATAAACATTAAACTTAAACTTGTAACTTTTCTGTGATGATCAGGCGAGCTGCTCCCCCTCCCCTTCTGTTCCTGTCTTCCCGGCTCCGGAGTAATTACCACACCTGCGTGATTCGTTGCACCTGCTGCCCTCCGGTGCATCAGCGTATTTAAGGTCCAGTGTGTGGATACAGCGCCGCTGGACCGTTGGGTATTGTTGCCCTGATAAACTCTCTAGTTATTACCTCCGCCAGGCCGAAAAGGCCAGGAGGAGGTTATGTTTTTGCCGGGGTTTGTCTGTGTGTTTGTCTATCTGTCTGTCTGTTTGTCTGTTGTTTAGCAAGATAACTCAAAAAGTCTTGGACGGATTTTCATGAAACTTTCAGGCGTTGTTGGAAATGGTACGAGGAAGAACTGATTAAATTTTGGGGGTGATCCGGTTCACCGTCTGGATACAGGAATTTTTTAAAGCATTTTTCAACACTGTGACATAGGGCCATTTTCAACATGTGCGCAGGCGCAATGGAGGGCGCTGGTCGTCGTGTCTGCAACACAAACTCTGCGTTCTTCAACGTTTTAGGCACAAAAGCACGCGGAAAACACTGCTGGCCTGGGCCCGCCAGCGTGCTTGTGTTTGCGCGCAACTGCAAAACCTCACACGGGCAGCTGTCCGCCGACGGATTCTTTGGCAGAAATTCCCCGGCCAGCCATAGGAGCTGCGCATTTGGCAGAAATTCACCGGCCAGCCATAGGCGCTGCGCAAAAACGAGCTCTCTGCTGGCGAAGCTTCTAAATTCTCGTTTGCCGCGGAGCGCAACCCCAAAATAGTATAATATAAAACCCACGGCAACCTGTCTACCCAATTTGCATCCGTCAGTGGAGGAGATGGACACAACAGCAACACTTCAGTTTATTACCTCCGCCAAGGAGGCAATGCTTTTACTACTGAACCACTAATCCTATCACTATCAGATTGATTGTCATTGATTAATTGTGTGTTTATTACACTGTCCCTGTGAAATAAACAAATAATCATTGTGAATCCAATTGCTAGTCATATGTTTACATGCTCAAGGAATCTGAAAACGTACACACAAACACTGTATGGGGGGAATTGTGGCGCTTGGCGGAGGTTTGCGCTCTCCGAGTGCTTTTCTAGTTGCTCTTTTGGTTGACCCGTGTTTTTCACTCTCGTGTCTTCTTCCTCTTCTCAGGTTTGCTGCCACCTCAGCAGTGTATACTCCAGGGCTGCTCATGCTTGCCTGAACCGAAGACACCGGATATCCACCCAGGTCATCCGTCTTCCCCTTGTCATCCCCTGGTCCCACGCAGGAGTTCCCTGCCGGGCTCCTCTGCTCACTGTAGTAAGAAGTGTTCTCCTTTTCTTATTCTCCCCTTGCGGAGATTCTGTCTCTAATCATCTCTTTCTGCTCTCTTCCCCCCAGGCTGTGTGCGCTCCAGCGGGCACCTGTTTTGTGGATACATTTAAGTGTGTGTTTTTGTTTGTGCTTTTCTTTAGTTGTGCACTTTATTTAGGTTTGTGTATTTTGTGTTGCTCTTTCATTGAAGTGGTGAAACTTTTAACATCTGAGTCTGAGTGTTTGTTTGGTGTGGTAGCTCAGCATTTGAGCCTCTTTCTTGTTTTGAATCATGACAGAACGGTTCAGCCAAGATCAAGGCTCAGCGAGTGCTTTGCCAGGTGAGCAATTGGCACTCTCACGTTTGGATGTCATGGAATGCCAGGTCATGTTCCTTTCCGAACAACTTCAAACAGTCACCCAGCAACTGGCGACCGTAACTGAGCATTTGTGTCAACTTCTTAGTGCGGCACCTCCCCCTGCACCTGCTGCTCCGGCAGCTTCTGCCATCCGCAGGAACATTTCTGTTCCTTCACCTGCCCCCTATGGGGGGGGGGGATGCAAAGGGTTCCTGCTCCATTGCCAGCTTTATTTCCAGCAGGTGAAGGGGAAGTATAGGGACGATTCTGCTAAGATCCACTTCATGACCTTGTTGCTGCGGGACCGGGCACTCAAGTGGGCACAATCCATCTTGAGCAGCCCGGATGGGCCCCTATAAGATAAGATAAGATAAGATAAGATAAGCCTTTATTAGTCCCACAACGGGGAAATTCCAGGATTGCAACAGCACAGGGATAGCAACACTCAGAGCAACAATCAGAAGGCAAGAAAAAACAAGCAAGCAAGAGCAGCTAATATACATATGTACATATTACTATAAAATATATATATACACACACACACACACAGACACACAGTGCAGAGCATTGTAGCTGGATGGAATAAATATATGAATATATGAACACACAGTGCAGAGCATTGTAGCTAGATGGAATAAATATGTAAATATATAAACACCCACAGTATGGAGCATTGCAGCTAGGTGGAATAAATATGCAAGTATATAAACACACACAGTGCGGAGCAATGTAGCTAGATGGAATAATATGTAGATATATAAAAACACAGTGCGGAGCATTGTAGCTAGATGGAATAAATATATAGATATATAAATATAAACACACCCAGTGCAGAGCATTGTAGCTAGATGGAATAAATATGTAAATATATAAACACACACAGTGCAGAGCATTGTTGCTAGGTGGGATGAAACAGCATAACCGTCTATTTAGTTATCCTACATGGTATGATTATGTGCCCATACATATTCTCACCCTCCATAGCGACCGGTATGTTCCTAGTTGTATGCCGGAGAGGACCATTGTGTAAGTCTATTGCATCTTTTGCATTCAAAAAAAACTATTAGTTTGTTACGTCTTTTTGCTATCTCTGCGAGCAGCCCTGCTTAGGTTGTACAGTCTGACAGCCGTTGGTAGGAAGGACCTACGAAACCTCTCGGTTGTGCACCTGGGATGATGTAGTCTGCTGCTAAATGAGCTCCTCAGTGCATCCAGTATGTCCTGCATAGGGTGGAACTCGGACTCCAGCAGAGATGACAGTTTAGCCACCGTCCTTCTCTCTCCTATCTCCTCCATCGGATCAAGGCGTTGCCCCAGGACAGAGCTAGCTTTCTTAATCAGTTTGTTCAGTCTCTTCCTATCGGCTGCAGTAATGCCACTGCCCCAGCAGACCACTCCAAAAGTGATGGCTGATGCCACCACCGTGTCATAGAATGACTTCAGCAGCGCCCCTTGTACACCAAAAGACCTGAAAAGACCTACGCATTCGAGCGATTTGTGTGGGTATTCTCAGAGGCTTTTGACCATATGGAGAGCGAGGGAAACATCGTTAGCCAGCTGATGGGACTCCGGCAGGGAAACTGGTCTGTAGCCAATTTCGCCGTCGAGTTCCGGGTCATTGCGGCAGATTCCGGATGGAATGGCGTTGCCCTATGCAGCTCCTTCCTCTGGGGCCTAAATCCGCATCTTCGCGACGAGCTGGCTATCCGTGTGTCCCCCTCCTCTCTGGATGAGCTGATTTTGCAGGCAGTGGCTCTGGACAACTGGTTTAGGAAGTGTGCAAGGGCGCAGAGGGCCGCTGCTTCTCAGTTTGCTCCACAGCCAGCTCCCCGACCTCTGGCGCAACTCCATCGACACCCTCCAAGCCGATGGCCCTCGGTAGGTCCCATCTGACTCTGGAAGAGTGCTGGCATTGAGAGAGGACGGGGGCATGCATGTTTTGCAGGGCCACTGACCACGCAATTTCGTAATGCGGCCAAAAGATCTGGCCCATCAGTAAACGGGGGCGGGGGGGGAGTGGCTGGCAGGAGGGTCTTCGCAAAATCCTCCTAACTGTTTTGAACTCCTGGCCCTCATCCAGTTTGCAAGGGCCGAGTTCAAAACCGCCACCCTGACTGATTGGGGGGCGAAGAAGAATTTTATTCAACTGGCACTGCTCCAAAAATTTAAGATCCCCACCAGGAATGTCCTGATGCCCTTGAATGTCTTGGCGGTTTCAGGCAGCAGGATCGCAATGATTACCGAAAGGACTGAGCCCATTTCGGTCATTTTGTCTGGTAATCACAGCGAGACTGTCCAGTTCTATGTGCTGCTTTAATCCACTACCTCCATGATTCTGGGGTATCCGTGGTTCCAAATTCACAACCCGATAATAAATTGGAGCCAGGGCTCCATTTCGTCCTGGAGCTCTTTTTGTCTCTCATTGTGTCTCCGTTCGGCCGCATGTTTGCCCACTCTCCCGATCTCCTCCCCTCTGGCTGAACCGTCGGATCTCAGCTCCGTATCCAAGGTCTATCATGAGTTAGGGGAGGTCTTTAGCAATTCTAGGGCCCTATCTTTACCACCTCACCAGGCCTACAACTGTGCTATCGACCTCCTCCTGGGTGCGGGGCTGACATCCAGCCGGATCTACAGTTTATCTGGGCTGGAGAAGGAGGAGATGGAGACCTACATAAAAGACTCCCTCAGCGCTGATCTTATTCTCCCATCGTCCGACCCTCTTGGTGTGGGGTTCTTCTTTGTACGGAAAAAGGGCGGGACATTGTGGCCATGTATTGATCACCGGGAACTTAACATGATTACCCGTAAGGGTAAATATCCGCTGCCCCTTATTAACTCAGTGTTTGAGCTTCTCCAATGGGCGCGTTTTTTTCACCAAGCTCAACCTCCGGAAAGCGTACCACTTGGTCCATATTATTGAGGGAGACGAGCGGAAGACGGCGTTTATGCTAACATTGAGCTGGAGGGTTTTCACATGATACGAGCTGACCGAACACCAGACAGTGGCAAAGCAAGGGGCGGTGGAGTGATAATGTATGTTAACAACAACTGGTGCAGACCGGGACATATCACTGTTAAACAACGACACTGCAGCAAAGACATTGAGTTGCTAGCTGCTAGCATGAGGCCTACATATCTCCCGAGAGAACACTCACACGTGATCTGCATTGTTGTTTATGCAAATCCGACGGCGAATGCTGGGACAGCGCGTGACGTCATCCATTCAGTAACCAGCAGGCTGCAGACAGAACACCCAGATGTTCTTCTCCTCATCTCAGGTGATTTCAACCATGTTTCACTATCTCCCATTCTACCCACGTTCACCCAGTATGTCACATGCCACACTAGAGACAATAAAACACTGGATTTATTCTACGCAAACACTAAGGAGGCGTACACCTCATCACAACTCCCCCCACTCGGGAGATCGGATCACAACTTGGTTCATCTCCGGCCGGTGTACAAAACCCTAGTGCACAGACAACCTCCGGCCATGCACACTGTGGAGTTATGGTCTGAGGAGACAATGGACACTCTGAAGGACTGTTTTGAAGCCACCGCCTGGAAGCAGCTCTGCGATCCACATGGTGAGGACATCGATGGCCTCATTCACACCTTCACGGGCTACCTCAGCTTCTGTGTGGACAAATCCGTTCCCACCAAGACCATACGGCGTCACTCAAACAACAAACCCTGGATCAACCCTGAGATAAAAAACACTTCTGAGAGAGAAGAAGAGGATCTTCAGGTCGGGGAACAGGGAGATGCTGAAGTCCGTACAGAGGGAGCTGAGGAGAAAGATCAGAGAAGGCAAGGGCAGCTTCAGGAAGAAGATGGAGGACAAGCTGCAACAGAGCGACATCAGCGGGGTCTGGAGAAACCTCAAAACCATCTCGGGGCTCCAGAATACCTCCCCCCAGGCCACGGGGGGCAGGGAATGGGCGAACAACCTGAATCTGTTTTTCAATAGATTTGACCAACCGCCCTCCCCCCTGTCTGCACAACAACCACTGCTGCCTCTAAAGAAATCAAGTCCTGCTGCCCACTCCCCACTCCACCAACACCCCCCCACTCCCAACTCACAGCTCCCCATCCTGACCCTGACCAGGACCCAGGTGAGGACGGAGCTGAGGAAGGTCAAAGCGAGGAAGGCGCCGGGACCGGACGGCATCAGCGCAAAGCTCCTCAAGTCCTGTGCAGACCAGCTGTGTGGGATTGTGACGTATATCCTCAACATGAGCCTGAAACTGGGGAGGGTACCACAGCTGTGGAAAACATCTTGTGTGGTACCTGTACCAAAAACTTCCCACCCCAAAGACCTGAACAGCTACAGACCGGTGGCCTTGATGTCCCACTTGATGAAGACCCTGGAGAGACTGCTCCTTGCTCACCTCCGCCCCCTGGTGGAACCAGCGATGGATCCACTCCAGTTCGCCTACCAGCATGGCATTGGGGTGGAGGATGCGGTGATCTTCCTCCTTCACCGTTCTCTGTCCCACCTGGAGAAGCCCGGGAATATGGTGAGGATCATGTTCTTTGACTTCTCCAGTGCTTTCAACACCATCCAACCGATGATCCTGAAGGACAAGCTGCTGCGCGCAGGGGTGGACCAGCACCTGTCATCATGGATCCTGGACTACCTCACGAACCGGCCTCAGTTTGTGAGAACCCGGGACTGTGTGTCCGACACGATCATCAGTAGCACGTGGGCCCCCCAGGGAACGGTGCTGGCTCCCTTCCTGTTCACTCTTTATACTGCGGACTTCTCACACAACACAACACACTGCCATCTACAGAAGTTCTCTGATGACTCTGCGATCGTTGGCCTCATCTCCAATGGAGATGAAGCTGAGTACAGAGGGCTTATCCAGGACTTCGTGGACTGGTACAATCGGAACTGCCTCCAGATCAACGCGAGGAAAACTAAGGAGCTGGTGGTGGACTGCCGCAGGCATGGGCAGCCCCTCACAGCACCAGTAAATATACAGGGAACAGACATCGAGATGGTGACATCCTATAAGTACCTGGGTGTTCATCTGAACAATAAACTAGACTGGTCACACAATACTGACGCACTCTACAAGAAGGGACAGCGCAGGCTGTTCCTGCTGAGGAGACTCAGGTCTTTTGGTGTACAAGGGGCACTGCTGAAGTTATTCTATGACACGGTGGTGGCATCAGCCATCACTTTTGGAGTGGTCTGCTGGGGCAGTGGCATTACTGCAGCCGATAGGAAGAGACTGAACAAACTGATTAAGAAAGCTAGCTCTGTCCTGGGGCAGCGCCTTGATCCGATGGAGGCGATAGGAGAGAGAAGGACGGTGGCTAAACTGTCATCTCTGCTGGAGTCCGAGTTCCACCCTATGCAGGACATACTGGATGCACTGAGGAGCTCATTTAGCAGCAGACTACATCATCCCAGGTGCACAACCGAGAGGTTTCGTAGGTCCTTCCAACCAACGGCTGTCAGACTGTACAACCTAAGCAGGGCTGCTCGCAGAGATAGCAAAAAGACGTAACAAACTAATAGTTTTTTGAATGCAAAAGATGCAATAGACTTACACAATGGTCCCCTCCGGCATACAACTAGGAACATACCGGTCGCTATGGAGGGTGAGAATATGTATGGGCACATAATCATACCATGTAGGATAACTAAGTAGACGGTTATGCTGTTTCATCCCATCTAGCAACAATGCTCTGCACTGTGTGTGTTTATATATTTACATATTTATTCCATCTAGCTACAATGCTCAGCACTGGGTGTGTTTATATTTATATATCTATATATTTATTCCATCTAGCTACAATGCTCCGCACTGTGTTTTTATATATCTACATATTATTCCATCTAGCTACATTGCTCCGCACTGTGTGTGTTTATATACTTGCATATTTATTCCACCTAGCTGCAATGCTCCGTACTGTGGGTGTTTATATATTTACATATTTATTCCATCTAGCTACAATGCTCTGCACTGTGTGTTCATATATTCATATATTTATTCCATCCAGTTACAATGCTCTGCACTGTGTGTCTGTGTGTGTGTGTATATATATATATTTTATAGTAATATGTACATATGTATATTAGCTGCTCTTGCTTGCTTGTTTTTTCTTGCCTTCTGATTGTTGCTCTGAGTGTTGCTATCCCTGTGCTGTTGCAATCCTGGAATTTCCCCGTTGTGGGACTAATAAAGGCTTATCTTATCTTATCTTAAAACACCTCTGGGCCATTTTGAGTATTTGGTCATGCCATTCGGACTGACCAACACCCCTGCCGTCTTCCAGCAGTTAATCAATGACATCTTGTGAGACATTGTGAACCAGTATGTTTTTGTTTATTTGGACGATATTCTGATTTTTTCCTGCACACTGGAGGAGCACGTAGTCCACATTCGGTCCGTCATGCAGCGACTGTTGGAGGATCAGCTTTTTGTGAAAGCGGAGAAGTGCAAATTCACCACTCGCTCAACTTATTTCCTGAGGTTCATCATCACCGAAGGTGCGTGAAAGGCCGATCTGGTGAAAATCAAGGTAGTTGTAGACTGGCCTACTCTCCATTCCAGGAAGCATCTCCAATGCTTCCTCAGCTTTGTCAGCTTCTACCGCCAATTTATCTGTGATTACAATAAGGTGGCACAACCGCTGATGCAGTTGATGTTGACCAAAAGCCTGTTCAAGTTGTGCGAGGCCGCTGAACGAGCTTTTGTGACTCTGAAATGCCTCTTCACCAACGCGCTCATCCTGGTGCAGGTGGATCCCCTGGCGCATTTCGTGGTCAAGGTGGATGATTTCAATTCGGGGGTGGACACTGTCCTATCCCAGGGCTCCAGCTCAGACCAGAAGCTCCATCAATGCGCGTATTTCTCCCGGCGGCTGATGCCAGCTGAGAGGAATTATGATGTTGGGGACCACAAACTGTTGGCCATTAAGCTGCCATTGGAGGAGTGGAGACACTGGCTCGAAGGAGCTAGCCAACTGGTCATTGTCTGGACTGATCATAAAAATTTAGAATATCTTCGATCTGCCAGATGGTTGAATTCACGGCAGGCTCGGTGGGCCCTGTTCTTTAAAAGGTTCAATCTTTCCACGTCATACTGACCAGGGTCCCGCAATGCCACGGCTGATGCCCTCTCACGCCAGTTCTCTTCTAACTTCTCCTCCTCCACCTCCCGCTCCACAGCTGCTGTATCTCCCCTGGAAACTATTCTTCCCCCCTCCTGCTTTCTCAGTGTGCTCTCGTGGGAGATCAAGCGGAGGGTCCGGCGGGCCCAGTCATCCGAACCCATCCCGGAGGGAGGTCCGTCCGACCAGCTATATGTGCCCTCCACGCTGCACAGTGAGGTGATTAAGTGGGGCCACACCAGCTTTTTCGCCTGCCATCCCAGTATTTACCATACCATCGACCTGCTGAGGGGAGCGTTTTGGTGGCCCACACTCAGGAGGGATATGTGGGAGTACGTTAAGGCCTGTCACACCTGCGTCACCTAGTCATCCATGGTCCCACATCGTTCTGGACTTTGTCACAGGCATCCCTCCATCCCAGGGTAACACAGTCATACTCACCATCATCGACCATTTCGCCAAGGCTATCCACCTTGTTTCTCTCCCTAAACTGCCATCAGCTGCGGAAACGGCCGACTTATTGACTCAACATGTTATCCGCTTGCATGGGATCCCCATGGACATTGTCTCGGACCAGGGGACCCAGTTTACATCTCAGGTGTGGAAGGCATTTTGTCGATTCCTGGTTGCTACAGCCAGCCTAACGTCTGGATACCACCCGCAGAGCAGTGGTCAGGCTGAGCGTGCTAATCAGTCCTTGCAGGCTACCCTGAGGTGCATAGCATCCTGCAATCCCACAACCTGGAGCGCCCAACTGACCTGGGTGGAGTATTCTCACAACTCTGCCATCTCCTCCACCACTGAGCTGACACCATTCGAAGCCTCAATGGGCTACACTCTGTCTCTGCTGCCCATGGTGAAGAGGAGCTTCACTGTTCCATCTGTGGAAGTCCACGCACACCGTTGCTGCCGTCTGTGGAGGGCCACAAGAGCTGTCCTCCTCCACTTTGCGAAGTGGAACCAGCAGTACGCAAACCACAGATGTGCAACGCCGCCAAAGTACACAGTGGGACAGAAGGTCTGGCTGTCCACCGAGCAGATTCCACTGAAGACGGAGTCCTGGAAACTGTCGCCATGCTATCTGGGCCCGTTTCCCATCAAACACATCATAAATGATGTAACTGTTAGGTTGGACCTGCCACCTTCGATGCGGATCCATTCCACCTTCCATTTTTCCGGTGTCAAGCCCCTTTTTGCCAGCCCTTTCTTCCCTCCTCCGGATCCCCCACCTCCCTCCCAGGTCATCAACGATCAAACTACCTACACCGTAGAGAAGATTCTTGACGTCCGTTGATGGGGTCGTGGCTGCCAGCACCTGGTCCACTGGAAAGGGCATGGTGGGGAGGAGAGGTCCTGGATCCTGGGCTCCAACATCCTGGACAAATGGATGGTACGGGCATTCCATTGGGCACACCCATGGAAGCCCAATGGGATACCAGGAGGTGCCCCTTGGCGGGGGGGGGGCACTGTGATGATCAGGCAAGCGTGCTCCCCCTCCCCTTCTGTTCCTGTCTTCCTGGCTCCGGAGTAATTACCACACCTGTGTAATTCGCTGAACCTGCTGCCCTCCAGCACCTCGGCGTATTTAAGGTCCAGTGTGTGGATACAGCGCTGCTGGACCGTTGGGTATTGCAGTCCTGATAAACTCTCTAGTTATTGCTCTTTTGGTTGACCCGTGTTTTTCAGTCCCTTGTCTTCTTCCTCTCCTCAGGCTTGCTGCCACCTCAGCAGTGTGTACTCCATGGCTGATCAAGCTTGCCTGACCCGAAGACACCGGACGTCCACCCAGGTCATCCATCTTCTCCCTGCCATCCCTTGGTCCCACGCAGCAGTCCCCTGCCGGGTTCCTCTTCTCACTGTAATAAGAAGTGTTCTCCTTTTCTTATTCTCCACTTGCGGAGATTCTGCCTCTGATCATCTCTCTCTGCTCTTTCCCCCCCAGGCTGCATGCGTTCCAGCGGGCACCTATTTGTGTATACATTTACAGTAAGTGTGTGTTTTTGTTTGTGCTTTTCTTTAGTTGTGCACTTTATTTAGGTTTGTGTATTTTGTTTGGCTTTTTCGTTAAAGTGGTGAAACTTTTTCCATCTGAGTCTGAGTGTTCGTTTTGTGTGGTAGCTCAGAATTTGAGTCTCTCGCTTGTGTTGAATCATGACATTTTCTCATAAATGTGTTTCTTTTTTCCTTGTAAATTTGCTATTTTCTTGTAAATTTGTGACTTTTTTCCCATAAATTTGTAACATTTTTCTTTTAAATTTGGAAGTTTCTTAAAACATTTTCAACTTTTTTTACTGTAAATTTACAACTTTTTCTCAAAAATTTGGAACTTTTTTCCTCATGAATTTTCAGTTTATTAAAGGATATATTTGCTACTTTTTTGCTAATTTGCAATTTTTTCTATTTTTTTTCCTCATAAATTTGTGACTTTTTTCTTGTAAATTTGCTAAACTTTTCTTATAAGTTTGTAGCTCCTTCAAGTAATTAAAAATTTATTTTAAATTTGCCACTTTTTTCTCCTAAATTTCCCCTATTTGTCTCATAAATTTGCTATCCATCCATCCACCCATCCATCCATCCATCCATCCATCCATCCATCCATGCATCTTCTACTGCTTTTCCGGAGGTCTGGGTCACGGAGAAAGCAGTTCAAGTAGAGAAGCCCAGACTTCTCTCTCCCCAGCCACCTGCTCCAGCTCGTCAGAGAGGATACCAAGGTGTTCCGAGACCAGCTGGGAGACATAGTCTCTCCACCGAATCCTAGATCTACCCCGGGGTCTCCTCCCAGTGGGATTTGCCCAAAACACCTCAAGTGGGAGGCGTCCAGGAGGCTTCCTGATCAGATGTCCATACCACCTCAACTGGCTCCTTTCAATGTGGAGGAGCAGCGGTTCTACTCTGAGCATCTCCCGAATGACTGAATTCCTCACCATATCTCTAAGAGTGAGTCCAGCAATCCTACGAAGGAAGCTCATTTCAGCCGCTTGGATCCGCGATCTCATTCTTTCGGTCATTACCCAAAGCTCATGACCAGAGGTGAGGGTAGGAACGTAGATTGACCAGTAAATCGACAGTTTTGCCTTAGAGCTTAGCTCCCTCTTCACCACAACAGACAGGTACAACGTCCGTATCACTGCAGATGCTGCTCCGATCTGTCTGTCAACCTCTCACTCTATTCTCCCCTCACTTGTGACTAAGACCCCAAGATACTTAAACTCCTCCACTTGGGGCAGGAGCATGTACCCAACCCGGAGAGGACAATCCACCTTTTTCCGGGTGAGGACCATGGACTCGGACTTGGAGGTGCTGATTCACATCCCAGCCGCTTCACACTCAGTGGCAAACCGTCCCAGTAAGACCTGTAGGTCATTGCTGGATGAAGCCAACAGGACAACATCATCTGCAAAGAACAAAGATGAGATCCTGTGGTCACCAAGCATGACACCCTCTGTTCCCTGGCTGCGCCTAGACATCCTGTCCATAAAAATTATGAACATGATCAGTGACAAAGGGCAGCCCTAGCGGAGTCCAACTCTCACTTGGAATTAGTCCGACCGAGTGTTGGCAATACGAACCAAACTCTCACAACGGTTGTATAGAGACTGGATAGCTCGTAATAACAAGCTCGATTCCTCATACTCCTGAAGCATCCCCCACAAAAAAATTACAAGGGACGTGGTCGAATGCCTTCTCCAAGTCCATAAAACACATGTAAACTGGTTTGACAAACTCCCACGAACCTTCGAGGATTCTCAAGAGGGTAAAGAGCTGGTCCGATGTGCTATGGCCAGGATGAAAACCACATTGCTCCTTCTGAATCCGAGGTTTGACCAACGGCCGGACTCTCCTCTCCAGTACCTTGGCATAGACCTTCCCAGGGAGGCTGAGGAGTGTGATCCCTCTAAAGTTGGAGCACACCTTCCGGTCCCCCTTTTTAAAGAGACAAACCACCACCACCCTGGTTTGCCATTCCAAAGGCACTGTCCCCGACCTCCACGCAATGTTGCAGAGGCGTGTCAACCATGAGAGCCCTACAACATCCAGGGCCTTGAGGTACTCAGGGTGAATCTCATCCACCCCTGAGGCCCGGCCACCAAAGAGATTTCTAACCACTTTGGCGACCTCAGCCCCTGTGATGGGCGAATCATCCCCCTCGTCCACAAGCAGCCCTGCTTCCTCAGTGGAAAATGTGTCAGTGGGATTGAGGAGATCCTCGAAGTATTCCTTCCACCGCCAGACGATATCCCCAGTCAAAGTCAGCAGCGCCCCATCTGCACCATACATACTGTGGACAGGGAGCTGCTTCCCCCTCCTGAGCCACTGGACAGTTTGCCAGAGTCTCTTTGACCCCGACTGAAAGTCTTGTTCCGACCGAAAGTCACAAGACTTGATGTTATCATAAATTTGCTACTTTTTTGTAAATTTGTCACTTTTTTCCCTAATCAATTTGTGACTTTTTTCATGTAATTTTTGAGATGACGCCAGTGTTGCTGAAACCCGCTCACCCACATTAAACCCATATGCAGCCCATACGGGTTTACAGCAGGTAAACATATTATCTGCTTTCTTGTGCCACACATAAAGTCCATGTGGACAAACACAGATGGGACCCATAAAACAGCCCAGCTTAAACTACTATGGTTGGGCCCACATGGACATGCTGGCTGCAGACTGCCTCATTACAGGTCTCCTATTCAGGTAATAAAACTTTTATCTGTCTTACATCCCATATAAACATAAAGTCATTTGTGCATTTTCTATATTGAGAATTTTCTTTTAAATTCTTGATTGGACATCTTGTGTTTTAAGGGCTTACTCTTTATTTATCATCAGTTTGAGAGACCTGAGTTTGAAAAAGTGAGAGATCGTGATGGGTTACAGACTTGTTATACCACCGCCATGTTTCAACACCTCTCAGAAACTGTGACTCAAGCTGCTCCCGCAGTGGGTCATGTATTCTCATTGAAGGGGGTTGTTTTCAGAAGGTAAGCGTTTACGCAGGTAATCTTTTCCTTTTGATCAGCTCATGAAAGGCTTTTAACATCCCTCTCCAAATATAAATTCTGTTCGAATGAACCAGTCTGTTCTGACTGAAATGTTTGCATGAGGCATTTTCATTCTGATTGAGCTATTAGTCTGATTACAGCTGAAATATTAGAGTTTATGTATCTATAACTATAACTATTGACACAGTCACACAAAGTATCTTTTGGTAGCAGTGACTGCCACACAAGGTTATGCAGTACAACTAGTTTCTCATTTATGGAATCACTCACCATTAGCATGGCTTTTAAACATACAGGTAAGCTTTGTTTTTAATGGGACAGGTTAATATTTTCTAAAGCTGTGCATGAACACAAATCACAATATTTTCTCAAACATAACCAAGTAGTTTATACTATCTAAACTTGGAAAGTGAGCAAAAGTCAAAATGATAGCCAATAAACAAAAGAATCAATGAGACAAGGACAAAGGCAAGACAAAGTACAAAACACACAAATCCAAAAGGTCCGCGATTCAGATTGAAAATCAGGGTCTCTGTAGCTGATAAAGTTTCATCACCTCCCTTTAAAATCAGCCTGTGAACACTGTTTATTCATTCATTCATCTTCTTCTGCTTAATCCTTTTTCAGGTCACGGGGGGGCTGGAGCCTATCCCAGCATCTTTGGGCGAGAGGCAGGGTACACCCTGGACAGATCACCAGTCCATCGCAGGGCCAACACAGAGAGACAGACAACCATTCACTCTCACAGTCATACCTAAGGACAATTTAGAATCCCCAGTTTGATGCCAATTAACCTAACTTGCATGTTTTTGGCATGTGGGAGGAAACCGGAGAAATCCCGGAGTAAACCCACGCAGACACGGGGAGAACATGCAAACTCCACAGAGATCACTGTTGGTCGGGGCTAGTGCATAGAAATAAAGCCATGGAGATAGATGTTTGACAATAACATTTAATTTTTGAAATAAACACAAAATATTAACCTCTGCTCTATGAAATAAAATTGAATGAATGTTTCAATCACATTTCTAGTCCAACTGAGGAATATTACTGGTTTTGTCTACATAGGGTCAAAGCCGAACTGATGCTTCACATTTCTTAAAATGAGAATTTTTTAATGTAGTTCTTCTACTTTATGTCTTTCAGAGTATGCATATTTAAATAAACAGAATCCCAGATAGAATCCTACATAAAAGACATTGTATATCATCGACATAGAAAAACATAACCACACTTCCCCATTTTCTGCACATTAAAAGTGGATTCACACTACAGCGTTTGGACCAACTTTTACTAACATTTTGGCAAACGTCTGGCTCTGCTGGCAAAAGTTAATGATTGTTGGTGTTTGTTAGCAAACACTGGCAAAATTTGTGTTCTTTGAAAATTTTCAGCCTGCTGAAAATTTACCGACGTATGGAAATACACGTTGGTGAACGATGTGATCATTTTGTAAAAGTTCCTCAGCGCTGAGCTAAGCTATGCAGAGTTTACCTAAGTAAGCCTAAGTTAAAGCTGGGTTCACTCTGT